>JBBDGP010000065.1:2796666-4010000 GCA_037952835.1 Lithobates septentrionalis
TGTCGTCAGTATGTTGAAACGTCACTACGTTCGTGTTTGTTGCCTAAAAAGTCCTGCCGTGTGTATGATTAACAAGTTCACGGCCAATGCCCTTTGTACAGAAATCCATGGAAAAGTTTGTATAAAGTCCGATCATGTGTACGAGGCTTTATACTTACCTGCTCTATTGCAGTGTATTTGCCTAGAGCAGCCTGGATCCTCCGCTTCTCAGGTCACTCTTCTGTGATCCTGGCCCCTCCCTCCTGTTCAGTGCCCTCACAGAAAGCAGCTTGCTATGGGGGCAATTAGAAAATTATAAATGGCCTCTACAGACAATATTCATGAATGGATAGGATCAATTAAAAGTTGTACCATCATAAAGAAATTTTTAGAAATAAGGGGATTAGGAGCCTGGTCCCCAGCCAGGTGCTCACCAAAAGGCTAAAGGGCAATTGGACTATCCCGGTACAATGCAATAAAGGTAAATTCAGATATAGAAACAAACATGTAAAAAGATATACAAAAGTTTATTGATGCACAATACATGACAAAAATATCAATGATGAATAAAAAATAGGTGACAGTCCATGTGTATCACCAAGATAATACTACCCTGATGGGGGAGATCACAGTGGAATAGTTGGTCACGGACAATATTTCTAATAGTTTCGTGGACTGAGCCGCTTCATCAGGAAAATATGAAATTTAATTAGCAAATGTTCAAAAACAATGCATTTTAATTACATACAAGGGAAAACAATGTTTCGGGCAATATGACTGTAATAATTAATATGTGATTACATTTATATTTTTATATGAAGTGTAAGTACATGAATTTGACCTGGTATTAGCCTTTTGCAGTCCCTGTACAACAAAGGTAAGAGAGGGTGAGGGAGAAGCAGCATAAGGAGCCAACCAGGTGTCCTCTAGTGCAATTAGAATGCTAATAGAAGGTAGACATGTGCAGGACGAAAACATTTGTTTTGTTTAGTTTCTATTTGTTACTTAAAAAAATTAGTTTAGTTTAATTTGTTACATTAGTTTTCGGAATTCGTTCTGTTTAGTTTCGTATTCGAATTAGAAAAAATATCGATTCTGTATTCAAATTCGAAAATGCATTTGAATTTTTTTTTCCATTTAAATGCAAAACAGAATAGGATAAAATAGGAAAAATATATAACCACTTCAATACCAGGCACCTATACACCTTCCTGCCCAAGCCAATTTTCAGCTTTCTGCGCTGTCGCTGTTTAAATGACAATTGCGCGGTCATGCTATGCTGTACCCAAACAGAATTTTTATCATTTTGTTCCCACAAATAGAGCTTTCTTTTGGTGGTATTTGATCACCTCTGCAGTTTTTATTTTTTGCTAAACAAATAAAAAAAGACCGAAAATTTTTAAAAAAATAAAAGTTTTACTTTTGTTTCTGTTATAAAATGTTGTAAATAAGTAAGTTTTCTCCTTCACTGACGGGCACTGATAAGGCAGCACCGATGAGGTGGCACCAATGAGCGGGCACTGACAGGCACCGACAATGGACTGATATGTGGCACTGATGGGCACTAGTAGGCGGCACTGATGGGTGGCACTGATATGCAGCACTGATGGGCATTGATAGGCGGCACTGATGGGCACTCATGGGTGGCACTGGTGGGCACTAATAGGTGACACTGATGGGCACTGAAAGGCTGCAAAGATGGGTACTTATGGGTTGCACTGATAGGCGGCACTGCTGGGCACTGATGGGCACTGATAGGTGGCACTGCTGGGCACTGGTGGGCACTGATGCGCATTGATACGTGGCACTGATGGGCACTGCTACATGGCACTGATATGCAGCATCCCTGGTGGCACTGGCAGTGGCAGGCATTGTGAGTGGGCACTGATTGGCAGCTGCCTGGGCATTGATTGACAGCTGCCTTGGCACAGATTTCCATTTCTCTGGGGGTCTAGGGGGGCATACCTGGTGGTCCAGTGTGGATGGCCATCCTGGTGGTCCTGGGTGGCATACTGGTGGTCCTGGGTGGGATCTGAAAGGCTGCAAAGATGGGTACTTATGGGTTGCACTGATAGGCAGCACTGCTGGGCACTGATGGGCACTGATAGGTGGCACTGCTGGGCACTGGTGGGCACTGATGGGCATTGATATGTGGCACTGATGGGCACTGATGGGCACTGCTACATGGCACTGATATGCGACATCCCTGGTGGCACTGGCAGTGGCAGGCATTGTGAGTGGGCACTGATTGGCAGCTGCCTGGGCATTGATTGACAGCTGCCTTGGCACAGATTTCCATTTCCCTGGGGGTCTAGGGGGGGCATACCTGGTGGTCCAGTGTGGATGGCCATTCTGGTGGTCCTGGGTGGCATACTGGTGGTCCTGGGCGGGATCCGAGGGCAGGCTGCGCTGATAAACAATCAGCACAGACCCCCCATCCTTCAGGAGAGCTGCCGATCAGCTCTCCTCTACTCGTGTCTGTCAGACGCGAGTGAGGAAAAGCCGATCAATGGCTCTTCCTGTTTATATCATGATCAGCCGTGATTGGACACGGATGATCACGTGGTAAAGAGCCTCCATCAGAGGCGCTTTACTGAGACCAGTGTAGCGGTGTGTCAGACTGACACACCACACCACTAATCGCCGCGATGCGTGCCCCCACGGGCGCGCGGCGGCTTTTATCCTGCAGGACGTCATATGATGCCCAGTCAGGATAACGGAACCACCACCAGGCCGTCATTCTGCTATAGGCCGGGCGGGAAGTTGTTAAACATCTTCCAAAATTTGAATTTCAAAAAGAATCAATTAGAATAGAAAAGATTAGAATATAATAGAAAATAATAGAAAAAAATAGAATAGAAAATAAGAGAATAGAATAGAATAGAAAAAAATAGAATAGAAAAACAATAGAACAGAATATAAAAAAATAGAAAGCATATATAACTATTTTCCGAAATTCGAATTTCGAATAGAATATATTTGAATTTGAATACAAAAGATTAGAATAGAATAGAATAGAACAGAATAGTAAATAATAAAATAGAATAGAAAAGCAATAGAATAAAATAGAAAGAATAAAACCGTTATATTCTTTCTATTTTATTTTATCCTATTGATTTTCTATTCTATTATTTTCAATTATTTTCTTTTCTTTTAAATTCAAATTCAAATTCATTCTATTAAAAATTTGAATTTCAGAAGATGGTTATATATTCTTTCTATTTTATTGTATTCTGTTCTATTATCTATTCTTTTCTCTTATTTTCTATTCTATTCTGTTGTATTCTATTCTATTCTATTTTTATATCTAATCAAATAATGATTATACTCTTTCTATTTCATTCTCTTCTATATTAACTGTTTTTCTATTCTTTTCTATTATATTCTCTTATTTTCTACTCTATTCTTTTCTATTATTTTCTATTTTAATCTTTTCTATTCAAATTCATTTGAAATTAGAATTTCTGAAGATGGTTATATTCTTTATATTCTATTCTATTCTATTCTATTGTTTTCTATTCTATTCTTTTCAATTCTAGTCTGTTCTCTTATTTTCTATTCTATTCTGTTGTGTTCTATTCTATTCTATTTTTATATCTAATCAAATAATGATTATACTCTTTCTATTTCATTCTCTTCTATATTAACTGTTTTTCTATTCTTTTCTATTATATTCTCTTATTTTCTACTCTATTCTTTTCTATTATTTTCTATTTTAATCTTTTCTATTCAAATTCATTTGAAATTAGAATTTCTGAAGATGGTTATATTCTTTATATTCTATTCTATTCTATTCTATTCTATTCTATTCTATTGTTTTCTATTCTATTCTTTTCAATTCTAGTCTGTTCTCTTATTTTCTATTTTATTACTCTCTATTATTTTTTATTGTTTTGGATTCGCTTCCAATCTATTCTATTCAAAATTAGAAGTTTGAAAGATGGTCATATTTTATTTTATTTTATTCTGTTCTATTAAATTATATTCTATTCTTTACTATTCTTTTATTTTTATTCTATTGCTTTATTATTTTATATTCTATTTTATTGTATTCTTTTTTCAAAAATCGATTTCAACATTTTTCAACTTTGATTTCGATTATAATTTGTTTTCAAATTCGATTTGAATTTGTTTTTGATTTCGAACCAAATTTAGGTTTGATATTTTGGATTAGTTTAAATTCGTTACTTTTGTAATTCGGTAATTCGGATACATCCGCATAATGAAAATTAGTCTGAATTTTGATTTGGAACTAAACAGATTGCACATGTCTAATAGGAGTAGAGAGCAGAGTGACAGAGAGATGAGCCCATCAGTGCGCTGTTCTTCTTTCACTGTCCAGTCACAGGGTGGGGGAGAGAATGGGGACTTGTAAGTGAAAATGAAACTGCAATCAGTGCACAAAGAGTTCTGCCTACATTCACATCTCAAAATTGGCATGTTAGAAAGCTTCAAACGTATAGGAATGATGTATAGTATTGTTAATATTGTCAATAATGTATAATAGTAGTTGCATGTACGACCTTTATAGTGCCAGGCACACCATCTGTGATACTGTTAACACAAGCAATTAATCTCAAGTTGGAGATATCTGCTGTGCACATAGATTTTTTCTTTTAATGGTTCCAGAGAAAGATTACTTCTGGAATCTATTCTTTTTGGGCTCTGAAACTTAGCCAGCTTGAGTGAACGTGGGCTTCCTGCCAGCCGTTCCATGTCTATTCCGGAAATGTAGGTATTTTAAAAGATCAAGAATTTCCTGTATTAGCCCTCATTCACATGAGGCGGATCCGCTGCCACGGAGTCCGCCTCTGTTCGCCAGCTCAGCGGGAGATCAGTCCGTTGATCTCCGCTTAGCCGGCGGATGACAGGTCCCTCTCTGCTCACTGAGCGAAGAGGGGCTTGTCGAGCGCCGCTGGTTGCTATGGAGAGATCGGATGAAAACGGACAGCATGTCCGTTTTCATCAGATTTCACCCGATCCGATCCCCCAGCGATGGATGCGAACGTAGGGCCATCTGTCTGATTTTAGCGGATCGGACTGGGTCGGATGTCAGCGGACATGTCACCGCTGACATCCGTCGCTCCATAGACTAACATGGAGCACCCATTCAGGTCCTCCGACAAAACTGACAGGCGGACCTGAAGGGTCAGTTTGTGTGAAAGGGGAGATTAGGGAGATTTTTGTGAGTGTGCACTAAGCTCTATAAGGTTAACAGACTACAGAGGTAGCCAGACAGCAGCATTTATACTTTTGTTTTAAACATACTTGTTTTTTTTTTAAATTGGTTGTTACAGCGGAACTTTACCCATAACAACCTGATAAAAAATCATGTTCTTTAGCAAGGAACATACATTCTACCCTAATAATTATGCTACCAAAATAAGTGTGTGCTGTAAATTGCCTCCAGCATTTTTCCTGTTTCTTCTTGCTAGAGGCTGCCATTTTGCTGAAGCCCAGAACCCCTGAACAGCAGTAAATCATAAAGCAGAACTAAACCTATCGATTTAACGGTTTCAAAAGACAGTTACATTACTGGAATGTTGGGATTGCTAACTGTCACATTTGATTGTGTTCTCAACCAAACTGTCAAACCATCCAATGACTTGTGTCAAAACTGATCACATGTGCAGCACCACAGCAGTTGCAGAACAGAATCAGCTTAATTGGCTGTAAGGGATAGAAGGGTTTAATTCCCCTTTAACCACTTCAGCCCCTGAAGGATTTGCCCCCATAATGACCAGGCCTTTTTTTTTTTGCAATACGGCACTGCGTTGCTTTAACTGATAATTGCGCGGTCGTGCGACGCTATACCCAAACAAGATTGACGTCCTTTTTTTTACCTACAAATAGAGCTTTTTTTTTCTTTTGGTGGTATTTGATCACCTCTGCGATTTTTATTTTTTGCGCTATAGACAAACAAAGAGCGCCAATTTTGAAAAAAAAAAATTTTTTTTAACTTTTTGCTATAATACATATCCAAATTTTTTTTATAAATAAAACAAATGTATTCATCAGTTTAGGTCGACATATATTCTTCTACATATTTTTGGTAAAAAAATTCCAATAGGCATATATTGATTGGTTTGCACAAAAGTTATCACGTCTACAAACTATGGGATAGATTTAGGGACTTTTATTTATTTTTATTGTTTTTACTAGTAATGGCGGCGATCTGAAATTTTTAGCTGGACTGCGAAATTGCGGTGGCCAAATCTGACCTCAAATTACACTTTTTGGGGCTCAGTGACAGTATTACATTGATCAGTGCTATATAAATGCACTGATCAATGTAAAAATAACACTGGCAGGGAAGGAGTTAACACTAGGGGGTGATCAAGGGGTTAACTGTGTTCCCTGGGTGTGTTCTAACTATATGGGGGGATGGGCTGCCAGGGACATGACAGAGATCACTGTTCCCATTCACTGGGAACAGTAGATCTCTGTCATATCCCCTGTCAGAATGGGAATTCGAGTGCACCGGCGGACATCGAGCGTGCGCCTGCCTGCAACTGCACCTGCGCAAGTTGACGTACAGCTACGGCGATTCGCGCAGGAAAGCCAACCTGCCACCGCATAACGACGGCGGCTGGTCAGCAAGCAGTTAAGGCAGATCGGCCTCTACATATTCGGCAATGCCTAAAAATGGAAAGTAACTGAGCATGTGCAGAGCAGGGTGGGACAGTGTATTACTGGATTTTAAACAGTATAGACACTTATTTTTAATCTTTCACATAGCTATACCTACAAAAGGGGCCAGCCTGACGTGATCCAGCAGGACTTAATTTTCTGACTAAAGTTCCACTTTAACCTGTCTGGCTGATAAATAATAATGGTCTGAAAGACACTGAAAAAGACAGAAAAACCAATGACTGGACAGACCTTTTGGGTATGTCTAGTGTTTGATGCCAAACTTGTGCTCTCTCACTCCCACTGGGGTTGATTTACTAAAGGTAAGTAGGCTGTTCACTTTTTAAAGGAAGCTGCATTTTGCAAGGTAATTTTCCCCAGAGCTTAATGAATGTGGGGAAATTTCACTTGCAAAAAACACCCACGTGCAAGGGACAGCGTGTTTGCTTGCCCATGATTGGATAATGGAATTCAACAGAACTTCAAAGCATTCATTAAGCCCTGGGGAAAATTTCCTTGCAAAGTGCAACTTCTTTTGCAAAGCAAACAGTCTATTTGCTTTTAGTAAATCAACCCCTTTGCCTCTCATATTGAGGGCACTATAAAAACAGCCCTGCTCTTTTCAGTTTGAGTAGTTTCAATGTGTGTCTACTTTTTATAAACTTAAGAGATCACTTTACACTGGATAAATGCTGGTGGATAGCCACATAAGGTAGTGGAAATCATTGTAAAATGAAATCGCATCTGTCAAGTCAGACACAAAGCAACATTCACTGACACCAGTATTATTTTCCAAGACAACGTTGTTTAAATGCAAATTGCAGCTTCAGCTCTTTCGAATAGCCATGCTAGTATAGAGAAAGACATTGACTTTTGTATTACAGTATCCTTTCTTCCTGCAGGCAGGTTTAAGTGTGGGAATTCATTCCTCCTCGTGATTTTATGGCTCTGTTGTTTCAATAGATGTGCGCTTGTTTTCATTGCACTTTTGTAATAACTGTTTATTTGATCTGAGGATAAGCAGAACTCCAGCCAAATATGGATTTTTACATTGCCCTGCCATTTCCATTATTTAATTTGTGTAATCTCCAATTTATTTTTGGAATTCAGAGCAAAAACAAACTATGAATTTGCATTTGATAGCAAACCTAGCATTTTTCAAAAGTAAGAGCAGATGTTTTTTTTTTTTTGTGACGCATTATAACTGTAGAAGTAAAAAAAAAAAAAAAATGATACAAGTATTACTTTTACATTAATTGGATCATTTCTTGTAAGAGCCCTCAGACAACTCCATCTCATAGGAGAGTTATATCAGCAGAGGTCATATCACCGACTGAGGCAAATTGTCTAAGTGGTTAATCTAGTGGACCTTCAGTACTCATGTCCTGAATTTAACTTTCACCAGAGATATTATATAAATGGAATTTGTATTTTCTTGTAGGGTTTTGTGTACATTTCCTCTGGCCGGTCTTTTTATAATATAAAAATACTGATACTAAGGGGGTTATTTACGAAAGGCAAATCCACTTTGCAATACAAGTGCACTGCAAGTGCACTTGAAAGTACACTTGGAAGTGCAGTCGCTCTAAATCTAAGGGGTAGATTTGAAATGAGTGGAAGCTCTGCTGATTTTATCATTCAATCATGTGCAAGCTAAAATGCTGTTTTTTATTGGACCTACAGCGACTTTACTTCCAATTGCACTTTCAGTGCAATTTCAAGTGCACTTGCAGTGCAAAGTGGATTTTCCTTTAGTAAATAACCCCTTAAAGGTCTGACCAAATCAGTCCAATCTTTGTATGTGCAAAACATTAAAGCCCAACTGAGCTTTTAAATTAGCTAAATTAGAACAAGAACAAGAGGTGTGCAAAGTGTCCGGCTGCATTCACATCTGAGCGTTTTCAGCGCGTAAAATGCTCATCTCAAAAGTTCCCAAATGCCCAACAAGCAAAATCCCATTCATTTAAATGGCCCCTGTTCACATCTGAGCATTCTGTCGCCTGAAGAAAAACACCTGAAGCTCAAAAAAGTACATGAGCTTCTTTTTAGGCAGATTACAGGCATTTTTCTGCTTTTACATTGGTGACCTTTTGACCTGTACAAAATTGCGGCAAAAAACGCTGTAAAAACTTTCCGCCTGAAAACTATACGCTCAGGTGTGAATGCAGCCTCAAAGTGTGTTTTCTTTAGCAAGCAGCCTGACTATGAAAGCCTGTGTCTTGCTCAGACCAGTGCTCATTTTGTGGGAGCAGTGGTCTCTCTGCAGAGGTCCAGCAACCTCCCCCCTATTGAGTCAGATCAATAGCTGATTGGTTTCTATACAGAGCTGCACCAGATTTTGCATTCTTCAGTCTTAGTAAATCAACCCCAGTATTATTAGTAGCAATAGTAGAAGTGACAGTAGTAATATTAGTGGTGGTAGTAGCAGAAGTAGTAGCCCCATGACTAGTGGTAGTAGTTGTAAAAGTGAAAATAGTAGTAGTAGTAATATTAGTAATAGTAGCAACAGTTGTAATAGTAGTAGCTGTAGAATAATTAGTGGCAGCAGTAACAATGGGTGTAGTTAGGTAGATAGTAATTATAGTAGCTGGAGTAGTAAAAGAAGTAGTAGTAGTATATTGTTAATTTAGTCCCCCAGATGTGTAATAATAATTGAATGCACAGCAGGACACAATGAGATCATGAACAATCTTGTTAACTGGTGGAGTAGGTATGGTGATAGTTGTGTTCAGATAGCAATCTATTTGATCTGTCTCTGGTCTTCCTGTGCTCTTGCTGTGGCACTGAATACAATATGCTTACATTAAATGTTCATAATAATTATTGGAACTCTGGCAGTCCCAGCAAGAACTATGACACTATTATAATCTTTTACTGGTTCCTAAACTTTATAATGTATGTATATATGTATGTATATATATATATAAATATATATATATATATATATACAGTGGCTTGCGAAAGTATTCGGCCCCCTTGAACTTTTCAACCTTTTGCCACATTTCAGGCTTCAAACATAAAGATATAAAATTTTTATTTTTTGTGAAGAATCACCAACAAGTGGGACACAATTGTGAAGTGGAACGAAATCTTTTGGATTGTTGAAACTTTTTTAACTAATAAAAAAATGAAAAGTGGGGCGTGCAAAATTATTCGGCCCCCTTGCGTTAATACTTTGTAGAGCCACCTTTTGCTGCGATTACAGCTGCAAGTCGCTTGGGGTATGTCTCTATCAGTTTTGGACATCGAGAGACTGAAATTCTTGCCCATTCTTCCTTGCAAAACAGCTCGAGCTCAGTGAGGTTGGATGGAGAGCGTTTGTGAACAGCAGTTTTCAGCTCTTTCCACAGATTCTCGATTGGATTCAGGTCTGGACTTTGACTTGGCCATTCTAACACCTGGATACGTTTATTTGTGAACCATTCCTTTGTAGATTTTGCTGTATGTTTGGGATCATTGTCTTGTTGGAAGATAAATCTCCGTCCCAGTTTCAGGTCTTTTGCAGACTCCAACAGGTTTTCATCCAGAATGGTCCTGTATTTGGCTGCATCCATCTTCCCCTCAATTTTAACCATCTTCCCTGTCCCTGCTAAAGAAAAG
This sequence comes from Lithobates septentrionalis, assembly GCA_037952835.1. Lineage (NCBI taxonomy): Eukaryota > Metazoa > Chordata > Amphibia > Anura > Ranidae > Lithobates > Lithobates septentrionalis. Next base: position 2,806,876 of record JBBDGP010000065.1, read on the forward strand.
CAGGCCCAAACCATGATGCTGCCACCACCATGTTTGACAGTGGGGATGGTGTGTTGAGTGTGATGAGCTGTGTTGCTTTTACGCCAAACATATTGTTTTGCATTGTGGCCAAAAAGTTCGATTTTGGTTTCATCAGACCAGAGCACCTTCTTCCACATGTTTGGTGTGTCTCCCAGGTGGCTTGTGGCAAACTTTAGACGAGACTTTTTATGGATATCTTTGAGAAATGGCTTTCTTCTTGCCACTCATCCATAAAGGCCAGATTTGTGCAGTGTACGACTGATTGTTGTCCTATGGACAGACTCTCCCACCTCAGCTGTAGTTCTCTGCAGTTCATCCAGAGTGATCATGGGCCTCTTGGCTGCATCTCTGATCAGTCTTCTCCTTGTCTGAGCTGAAAGTTTAGAGGGACTGCCAGGTCTTGGTAGATTTGCAGTGGTCTGATGCTCCTTCCATTTCAAATGATCGCTTGCACATTGCTCCTTGGGATGTTTAAAGCTTGGGAAATCTTTTTGTATCCAAATCCGGCTTTAAACTTCTCCACAACAGTATTACGGACCTGCCTGGTGTGTTCCTTGGTCTTCATGATGCTCTCTGCGCTTTCAACAGAATCCTGAGACTATCACAGAGCAGGTGCATTTATACAGAGACTTGATTACACACAGGTGGATTCTATTTATCACCATCAGTCATTTAGGACAACATTGGATCATTCAGAGATCCTCGCTGAACTTCTGGAGTGAGTTTGCTGCACTGAAGGTAAAGGGGCCGAATAATTTTGCACGCACCACTTTTCAGTTTTTTAATTGCTAAAAAAGTTTAAAATATCCAATAGATTTCGTTCCACTTCACAATTGTGTCCCACTTGTTGGTGATTCTTCACAAAAAATTAAAATGTTATATCTTTATGTTTGAAGCCTGAAATGTGGCAAAAGGTTGAAAAGTTCAAGGGGGCCGAATACTTTCGCAAGCCACTGTATATATATATATATATGTTCTACCGGGTGCAGGCCAGTCAATTCCTCCACCCAAAACGTAATCATCCATGTCTTTATGGCCCTTGCTTTGTGCACTGGTCCAAATCTTTTGGTGGAGGGGGATTATGGTGCGGGGTTGTTTTTCAGGGGCTGGGCTTGGCCCCCTAGCTCCAGTGAAGGGAATTCAGGGTGTTACTAAACCCACAACAGTAAAATCAGTCTGTATATGCAGTAAAGCATGCTTGTTATACTCACTGTGGAACCTATGCAGGTTAATACTCCACATTGTGTAAAAAGGCTGTTTGATCCTGTCTGCTCTGCTTCTCCACTCCTACTGACTCCTAATAATTTCCTGATAACACAGAGTCTATGGAGTCAGGCTGCACATACTCAGTTTGGTGTGTATTGCTAGAGAAGTTTTTCTTCTTGGGAGGGTGCATGCGAACAGCACAGGGCCTATCAACACTGTCCAAACAGAGGGTCAGGGGTCTTGCAGTCTCATAGCACAATCAGAAAACTCCTACTACAAGCTTTAACCAGTGCTTGGCTGGACACTGATAGAAGTTACAAGACTGCTCTAACTACTGATTAGGGATGAGCCGAAATTTAAAAAAAAATGGTGTAGGGGACCCCCCAAAATCCATACCAGACTCTTATCCAAGCATTTAACCTGGCAGGCTGCAGGAAAAGGGGGGGATGAGAGAGCGCCCCCTCCTGAACCGTACCAGGCCACCTGCCCTCAACATGGGAAGGGTGCTTTGGGGTCTCCCCCAAAACACCTTGTCCCCATGTTGATGGGGACAAGGGCCTCTTCCCTACAACCCTTTCCCGGTGGTTGTGGGGGTCTACAGGCAGGGGGCTTATCGGAATCTGGAAGGCCCCTTAAACAAGGGGGTCCCCAGATCCCAGCCCCCCCTATGTGAATGGGTATCAGGTACATTGTACCCCTACTACCTATTCACCAAAAACAGTGTCAAAAAAATAAAATTGACTGGAGACAGTTTTTGACAATTCCTTTATTCTAAAAAAAACATAATGTGACATTAGAGGGGGGTGGGGTCACCCGTTTACATCACGGTGTGGCCCTGCCCTCAGCTATATAACAGCTGTCATTGCGAAAAGACTGCAGTCGGTGGGACGCCGCTCAGGGAGGTAGAGTTTTTCCTTTTTTTTTTCTTGGAACCGTCAGCGCTGTGATTGAAGATGGATGGACATTGCAGGACACTTTTTTTTAATTAAGGAATTGTTCAAAACTGTCTGCTGTCATTTTTACTTTTTTGACACTTTTTTGGTGAATGAGTAGGGGTACAATGTACCCGTTACCCATTCACATGGGGGGATCTGGGGGCCCCCTGTTAAAGGGTGCTTCCAAATTCCAATAAGCCACCTTCCCGCAGACCCCCACAATCACCAGGCAAGGGTTGTGGGGATGAGGCCCTTGTCCCCATCAACATGGGGACAAGGTGTTTTGGGGGGCCCCAAAGGACCCTCCCCATGTTGAGGGCATGTGGCCTGGTACAGTTCAGGAGGGGGGTGCTCTCTCGTCCCCGCTTTTCCTGGTAGGGATTTTGGGGGGACCCCACAACATTTTTTTTAAATTTTGGCATGGGGTTCCCCTTAAAATCCATACCAGACCTGAAGGGCCTGGTATAGATTTTGGGGGGACCCCCAAGCCATTTAAAAAAAAAAGTTGTCGCGTAGTTTCCCTTAAAATCCATACCAGACCTGAAAGGCCTGGTATGGATTTTAGGGGGGACCCCCACGGGGTTCCCCTTATTATCCATACCAGACCTGAAGGACCTAGTAATAGACTGGGGGGTGGAAACACACACTGTTTTTTTCAATGATTTGTATGTATATTGCTGGGATCCGACAATACATTTCAGCCGCAAGCAGTTTTTAAATGACAGTTTTTCCTTTAGAAATGTCATTTTGCTGCTCTCATTCATGTACAGGGCATGGACTTATCCCCCTGAGCCATGATTGGCCAAAGGCACCCTGCCTTTGGCCAATCATGGCTTTCACAGCAGAGCACGCTGTGATTGGCCAAAGCATGCAGGTCAGGTGCATACTTTGGCTGATCAGCAGCCGTCAATGCACTGCGATCTCGCAGTGCATTATGGGGCATTCTGCGGGCAGTCAAATTTTCCACGAACGCCCCACAATGTTCCAAATTCGGTGAACGGGCAAACACCCGAACTTACCTTCGACTCGAACGTCGGCTCATCCCTGCTACTGATGAGAAAGGTATTTAGCCATTTATATTTACTAAAATAATTTTGTTTCCATGTTCAGTGTACTGTGGGAGACCAGATATAGTGAATGCAGGGTCCTGGGTTTAGTAACACTTTAAGGCGCTGTGCAGGGTGCGGGATCCCTATTCACCAGAGGCTCCTATGGGGGATGCTCTACATATATATCCTGTATATATAACATATATTTATGGTTGAAGCCCTATGGCCGATACGGACATGGATAACATTTATAGTTAACCTCCCTGGCGGTATGATTATTTCTGATTTTAGGTGCTGAAAGCGGTACAATTATTTTGCACAGAAATTTGGCGTTTTATATTGTAGGCCTGTAATTCTTAGGAATAGTTCACTTAAATCTGTCCAAACCAGAGTCTAGTAGACATCCCGGGTATGATAAAGTTTGAAAAACTAAATAAAAATTTTAATATAATAAATAACTATAAATAATTATAACAAATAATAATATAATAATAATAAAAATTATATAATAATGTGATCAAATCAAAAACACTGAAATTTGCTCAGTTGCAGAATTTTAGCTTTTGTTACTTTTAGTGTTTGATGACGGATCTCCTCACAAATCACTATCGCTCAATTCTGCGAGTGATTCTAATTTATTATCGCTTTTTTCTAGCTGCTCTAAAACCACTTTTGATGTAAAGAGACAGTTTTGGTTGCTATGGACAATCTCCAGTTTCCTGGCAGAAAGAACAGTTTTTATAATATAAAACTGCATACAGGACACTGGGCAGACCACTAGGGACAAAGGGGATGTGTAGTTATTTGATACAGTACTGTAATCTGTAAGATTACAGTATGCTGTATCTATACTGTGTGTTTCACTATTGAATTTACCGCCGAACTCCGTCCCCGTGCGTCGCAACGCTCGCAGGGAACGGAGCTCGGCACTGTGAATCGAGCGAGACACAGCGGCTCGCCGATCACAGTGGGGAGACATCGCAGGATCCAGGGGACAAGGTAAGTAAACTCTTCCTGGATCCTGCGATGCAATCCCGAGTCTGGCTCGGGGTTACCACTTTTGGTATGAAAAATCCAACCCGAGCCAGACTCGGGAATACCGTCAGGGAAGTTAACATAAGACTTACCATATGAAATAGACCTAGAAGTGTGGACTTACCACATGAAATGGACCTGAAAGTGTGCCTTGGTCTGATGGACGGTATACCAAAATAAGGGGGCATACCCTAGTTTTAGAAATTATTATTCTGTGAAGAGAAATGAATAGTTGAGAAATGCCCTGAAAAGGGGGATGGGAGGGTGGGTATCGCGCACAGGAAACCGACAAATACCACAGGCGAGCGGGCTGGTTAAATACCCCCCCGGGCTCCTCCCATAAATTCAGGCCACCATACTGGTCTTCCTACTTATGGTTGAAGCCCTATGGCCGATACGGACATGGATAACATTTATAGTTAACATAAGACTTACCATATGAAATAGACCTGGAACTGTGGACTTACCACATGAAATGGACCTGAAAGTGTGCCTTGGTCTGATGGACGGTATACCAAAATAAGGGGGCAAAAACATTCAGGTAGGGGTATAGTATTTTATTGGTTTTTCAGTTGTTCATTGAGCCAATTTTGCAAATGCCATCTCCACTTGAGGATTAGGGATATATCGGGCGAAGCAGGCTGACTTCCACCTGCCTAGTCTTTTAATGAGGTGGTCTGGGACCCTGTGGCGGGATGCTGCTGAGGCCGCTCCAATACGAAAGGAGTGGCCGGAGTACTGACTAGGGTTAAGGTGAAGGTTACGGAGAAGTATCCTTATGTTTCACAAACTGACCGGCACTTAAGGGTTTGACTGGAAATGGTAGAAGGGTACTAGAGTCCGGTTGTTCAGGCAGGAGTGACAGAAGATGATTGAGTACGGTGACTGGACACCAGCTATTATTGGTTTTGTAAAGGTGAATGTCCACTCCAGAGCCTGCCTGCTGGGTTTTAGAAACCTCAAGGTGGAGGACGAAGTGGTCTTGGTAGCGAACCAAGTGCCGTCTGCGTAGCACTTGGCCTGCAGGGTTGTTACAGGTGAACTCGCCAGGTCGCAAGAACCCGTAGTAGGCCAAGTATATGGCTGCTTGTAGGACCGTACTGGGGAGAAGACCAAATGGAGAAGTATTCAGGATGGTCGACATACCCCTAAAGATGGGCCCCGTTATGGGTAAACGTTTGGTACTGACCACCGGTTGGTGTTTCTGAGTGCCACGTAGGACGGCTCGGATAGCGTGGGATGAAAACAGTGAAGACTTTGGGGGGTCTTGTAGAGTCAAGAAATGTTGTATGCCGGCTAGGTATAGCCAAATAGTATTATGAGATAAGGCCAGCTGAGTGTGACAATATGAAATGAAGGCCAGTACGTGCTTGACATCTGCTGTTCCCTCGGAGCAGGGTGCCAGGAATTTATTGAACGCCCTCCAAGCTGTCTGGTAGGCTTTCAGTGTGTTATGGGACAGTAAGTGATTGATGAGCTGGGTCGCTCCTTGTAAATGTTGTACTAGTCCAGGGTCAGCTGAGACCAAACGGGGATAGGGGCTGATGCTGGATCGATTCCAGGAACCTGTTTGAAAAAGGAAGTGTAATTAAAACGTGACAGTGCGTCTGCAGCTAGGTTGTATTTGCCTGGAATAAATGAACAGTGGATATTAAATTGATGTTGTAAAGACAGTTGTACCAATCTGTGCAGGAAGGACATGACTGATAGGGACTTGGACCTGCCTTTGTTGATAATGTCTGCCGTGGCCTGATTGTCGGTGGTGAAGACCACAGTTTGCCCTGTCCACTGATGACCCCAGAGCTGTGCAGCTGCCACTATGAGATAGAGCTCGAAGAGGGAGGATGTTCGGGTGAAGCCAGGTATCAACAGTATCTGTGGAGGCCAGGGTCCTGAAAACCATTGGTGGCCAATAATTGCCGTGAAGCCTGTGGACGCTGCAGCATCTGTCACCACCTGGGGTGAAAGGGACGAGACCGTAGGTATACATAGGGATATACCATTCCAGGTGGAAAGGAATTCCTCCCACATGGATAGGTCCGCTACTGCTGCGGTATCTAGATTTAGGATCTGATCGGGATCTTGTGTTTGTGACAGAAATATCAGCAGACGTGACACGGTGCGACCCTGTGGAATGATTCGCATGGCAAAATTAAGCATTCCCAGGAGAGATTGCAGCTGCTTTTTGGTACACCCCCTAGTGTGGGTGAATTCTCGGAGGACCGCCCTAATGCGGGTTAGTTTGTCGAGGGGGAGACTGGCCTGCATGGTGCAGGTATCTAAGTTGACCCCGAGAAAGGTGATATTGTGTGCTGGACCGTCGACTTTATGCTTAGCGATGGGAACATTGAGATTTCCGAATACGACTCTGAGTTTGTCGAGGTCTCCTGGGGGCATGCTGGGTGGTTCTATTAGTAAGAAGTCGTCCAGGTAATGGATGACCTCTTGACACTGAGCTTTGTGCAAGAGTATCCAGGCGAGGGACTGAGCGAATGTGTCGAAGAGCCAAGGGCTACTCTTTGAACCGAAAGTAAATTTTGTGGCAAAATAGTTTGCCTCCTTCCACTTAATGCCATGCCAGCACCAAAGGGAGGGGTGGATAGGCAGGAGCTTGAAGGCGCCCGAGATGTCGGCTTTGGAGAGCCAGGCGCCTGTACCTGCTTTGATGATCTTTTGGATTGCCATATCCACAGAGGAATATTTTAGGGAGAATTCTTCGGAGGGGATTAGGGAATTGAGAGTGGGAATGTGGGAAGAATGAGGCGCAGACAGGTCGTACACTAAACGTAATTTATTTGAGAACTTGCCCTTGACAAGCCCAATAGGGCTGACTCTCCAAGTACTGAAAGGGGGCTGAGTGAAGGGGCCTATAATGAACTCTCTGTCTATTTCTGCCTCTAAGAGCTGGTCTATGGCCTGCTCATCAGTGGCCGCTGAGCGAAGATTTCTACATTCGTAGGTAGTATGGGGCAGTGAAATGAGGCCGGTGTGAAACCCTACTGTGAATCCCTGGATAAGGTAGGTGGCAAGGGAGGGGGTGGGGTGTGAGGTGAGGTAGAGCCCTAGCCACAGGACGTTGACTCGGCTTAGTCATGCCCTCTTCTGTTGCTTGACTTCGCACAAGTTTCTTGGATGCGCCCTCTGGCATAAGGTGCAGATGTGGAGCAGGCGGCACTGACTGAAGTTGCAGGACCCGTAATTATAATTGTTGCAGATGGCTGCCCCTCCCACGGTTCAGACTGGGCGTCCGAATTTGTCCACCTGAGGCGTTTGTGCAGGGGCCGACTGACCGTGAAGTGCACCAGAGGTAGAGGGAAATTTGAAGGGGCGTCTGATTGTCGCATTGGCACACCAGGTGGCGGTGTGAGTGGAGGACTGGTAAATTGCACACAGTGGTGGGCGAAAGCCGGCAAAGTGGCGACAGAACAGCTCTGTGTCCATGAGGCTCCAATTTGTGGTTGTTTGAAACTGTGTGAGTCTGGCTGCTGCCTTTGCGGAAAAAGAACGGTGATAATCATAAAAAGAAAATCCTCCATACTTGTAGCCCAGGTCTACTACAGTATGGAGGTAAAAGTCCAGATCTTCCCTCCTGCTGGGAGCGGCTGAACATAGGACATCCCTCAGCATGCCAAAGGCCAATGTAAATTCTGGGACGGATAATTTACGATTGAGTCTGGGGTCTTTGGCCTTAAAGTGGTGTTCCACCCTAAAAAAAGAAAATGCATGACTGTGCCTAAAAAAAAAAAAAAAAAAAAACATTTGGAATTTTTTTTAACTTACCTCTAAATGCCTGTTGCTAGGGGGTCCCTCGTAGTCTGCCTCTTTCAGTGCCTGGGCTGGTAACATCACTTCCCCCTCGGCACAGGAAGGACTCGGCTCTGTTCCCTTCCACTTGTAAATCATCTGGGACCCATTACAGGTCCCAGGTGACTGAGCGGCCAATCACGGCGCATGGCGCCGCTCGCGCATGCGCAGTGGGTGCCAGGCTGTGAAGCTACAGCCTGGCACCCACAGTTGCAATGCCAGCGCCGCCGAACAGAGGGGGAGACGAGCGGGGCTTCGATCCCCCGCATCGCTGGACCCTGGGACAGGTAAGTGTCCAATTAAAAGTCAGCAGCTGCAGTATTTGTAGCTGCTGACTTTTCATTTTTTTCTTTTTTAATGGGCCCTCCTCTTTAAAGGCCACCGACATGTCACCCCAGGTATAGGCCTTATTTTCTGCCAGATCATGGACAGAAATGAGGAGAGAGGCAAGGTTGACATCCCTGCCGTCCAGGATGTCCTTCCTGATGCTGGCTGGAACCAAATGGGAGGGGTAGACAATGGGGCTCCACCCTGTGGTACCTGCAGGAAGGGGTGTCAAAACTTGGGTTGCAGTCGGGTCAGGAATAGCCGTGGCCGGCCGAGCCTCCAGGAGTGCCACTCTGGTTTGTACGTCCGTGACCGAGGAAGACAGGAACGATACCATAGTGTGGAGTTGTGAGATGGCAGAGGATATTGACTGGAGAGACGCCTGCTGGGTGCTGGGCCCTGCTGCGGCTGGTGGGGGGAAGTGAAGCTTGAAGAGCTCACCTTTCCTAGCTGTAGCGGAGAAGGGCACGCCTCTGCGTCTTAGCTCTGCCGTCAACTTGGGGATAGTCCATCCCCTGAGGGACTGCACACTGCCGCTCTGAGACCGGAGAAGGTGACAGAGGGGCCGTGAGGTCTTCACTGCCGGCCTGGGACATGGTTGATCTAGATAAGATATCCTGTCCTTGAGATCGTGTTTTGGTCGACTGGAACCTGTTGGGGGTGACATGAATTTCAAGTTTGCTTCTTTTCCCTAAAAGCCATACGTACCAAGCTTGTGCTCCTCTTTTTTTTTTTTTTACCTGGGGGGATATCGTCCAATGGATCTACTGAACTTTAACTGACCTGGAGGAAAATGAAAAGGTGACAACTCGTGAAGGGTTTGCTAACTAACTTGAAGTAGTAACTTGTATGGTGATTTAAACGACAGGTGTATGGAACGAAATAAATACGTGAAATGTAAATGCCTTGATGGTGGCACGAATCGGTATGCTGCGACTGTGACAAGCTACGAGTTGAACTGTGGGGCCTGGCATGAAACGAGGCCAGGACTGTTGTGGCCTATCGGGTTGAATCGATACCTCGCGAATGCCCAAGATTCGACTCTTAAGTGCGGTGTATCGACAATGAAATGAATGAAATGTTTGCCTTGATCATGAAATGAATAAAGACATCTTGCCATGACAGAGGCCTGGCTCGGTCATGCAGCGACTGCGACTGACAGCGAACCAGACTCTGGAGCATGTATTGAAATGAGGCAACAGAAAACATTGGTGCACACCAGAACGAATCGGTGCAATCTTTAGATGCAACTGGATTCGAATCGGAGCGCAGTACGTAACAATGAAATGACTGAAATGTTTTACCCTGACCGATGCGCGAATCGATTGTGCCACCACTGCGACTGACAATGAACCGAGCTCTGGTACTGGTATAGGATAATGCCGAAACAACTGGGGCACACCGTAACGAATCGGTGCATCTCGGATGTGACTGGATTCGAAACGGGGGGCGCGATATGTGGGAGTGAAATCAATGGTAATTAATTCCCATGACAGAGATGCGGATGGGTCGCCGGGCATCTGCGACTAACCACGATCCGGACTCTGGAGCATGTACTGAAATGAGGCCGAGCAACTGGGGCACACTGTAACGAATCGGTGCATCATAGATGCGACTGGATTCGAACCGGAGCGCGGTAAGTGACAGTGGAATGGTTTTGATTTGCCATGTCAGAGGCACGAAACGATCATGCCGCTATTGCGACTGACTACGAATCGGACTCTGGAGCATAAACCAAAATGTGGCAAATAACTGGAGCACGCCGAGACGAATCGGTGCATTTCAATGCGACTGGATTCGTATCGGAGAGTGATACGTGACAGTGAAATGATGGCCATGACAGAGATACGAATCGGTGAGCCGTAACCAGCGACTGACAACGAATCTGACTGTGGAGCATGTACTGAAATGAGACCGTAAGCAACTGGGGCACACTGGAGCGAATCGGTGCATCTTTAGATGTGACTGGATTCGAATCGGAGCGCGGTACATGACTGAAATGAATAAAATTATTCGAAATGGTTTGAAATGCTTGAAATGCTTAGACATGTTTCTGAAATGTGAAATGAATTAGTATCAAACTGACACGAGTCGATAGAGAATTTCGCGAATTTGCGAATCAGAACGGCTTGTCTAATGAAGCATGGTAAACAGTTTGTTAGACATGCCTGAATGAAGCGACGTCTACGTTGCGGTGGGGTACAAATAACAAAGTGGCTATAATAACGACGGTACGAGTGGTATACATTACAATTACGTTTGCGAGTGATTCGTAAGTTTGATATCACTGTTTAGTGACATGATATCTAACAATGCGTGAAAACAAAAGTCAGCCGGAACCCTACCTGCGACATATGAATCGGTAACGAGGACCTCAAAACTCTCGAGCATGGAAATTTTGCGAATGCGGGAACTCACGAAGACGGGAACTCACGGATGCTGATTTTCGAATAGTCGGCCTAGTGACGTAGTATCGCGCACAGGAAACCGACAAATACCACAGGCGAGCGGCCTGGTTAAATACCCCCCGGGCTCCTCCCATAAATTCAGGCCACCATACTGGCTTCTTGCATTACTCATTATGCAGACAGGCAGAACTGCTAGTTCTGCCTGTCCACTTGGCTCAGCGTATGATATACAGTAACTGTCATCTTGGTTGCTATGGTTGTACTGTAGCTATGCTATTGTATATTACAGTTAATAACTACATTAAAATGGAACAGAGAAACAGTTAACTGCATATTAACAATAACACATTTGAGAACAGTTCTACCTGCCAAAATATTTGCATTTCTGTTTAACCAGTTTTGTTATTCACACACTGTTAAAGCGATGCATATTCAGGAAATGACAACAGCTATTTAACCTAATTATATAATATTATAATAATATTATACAGTAATGCTTTTCAGCCAGAGCCTCATACATAGTAAAATGTTAGGTCAGACAGAGTCAAAACGAAATATGTTTCAACTAACCATAAATGTTCCTAAGTCATTTTGTCTGGTTATGTGGGAAACTATCAGGGTGCACATACTATTTGTGAAAAACTGCATAGCTACATAAAGGGCCCCTGAGACTTTGGGGTCCATTTATAAACATTCATTCATGTAAAAAAAAAAAAAAATAGAGGAACTTGGTGTGGTATAGAAACATTTCTTGTTGCCCAAAGCAAACCAATCACAATTCTAGAAAATGGATTGACTCTCATGGTTTGTGATTTGCCATCATCCCTTACACATTTGAAAAAGAAAAACCTCGAAAATTGGATTTTTAAGGCAATTTAGACAAAAAATATATATATATAGAAAAATGAAAAATATAATTTTATTAATACACAAATTTAATAAAATTCTTATGCATGAAACCACAAGAAAACAACCATATGTACATATATTACAATAATATTATACAATAGTGGACAGAAGTGGCAAAAATCCTACTACAATCATGAAACCATCCAGACAGATGACAAGAGATGAAAAGTACTGGAAAAGTCCAACACGTTTCAAAAAGTGCAATATGAATATACTAGATAAACAATTACAATAGAACATTTGACCAAAAATTGATTGTGGTGTATGATAAACACCTAAATGGACTTACATGTCAGATAGATTGAGCTGGAACAAGTCCTCCCCCAGCACCAATCACAATTCTTGTTTCAGTTTTAACTCTGCACTGTAGATTTGTATTTACATAACTATGGGGAGCTTGCCAACACCACCGTGTGTCACACCAATCACACCAACAGAATCATAATAAAGATAAAAATATGTAGTGCTCGCGATTCTACTTCTACATGATTACAATAAAAAAAACTCATCATTTACAAAACATGATCCATATACCAAAAATAGTACATTTAAATAAAAATGCATAAATCATTTTTTCATTATCAATAAATAAACAATAAAGTGTGAACAAATTCATGAACTGCTAATTCCAATCCTATCAAATCAATAACATGCGTAATAATATGATCAATTGTGATAAATGCATTTCAATAGTAAAAATAGTAAATAAATAATAAATAATATTTTTTGTGATCAATAAATAAATAAATAATGTAATATGGCAAAATTCATAAATGTCTCATTATAATATACCTATCAAACAAAAACGTGAGCAATGATCGTGATAAATAAATATATGCAAAAATGTTTTTTCATCAAAATTCTCTTCAATAAAAAAAAAAAAAATAACACCTTCACCCGTGACTATGAAAAGATAGATGCTCAACCTCCCACCAGAACCTCTTCAATTATAGGAAGTAAAAAAGTAGCCTCTGAGCAAAGCATCAATTTCACCATCCATCCATAGTAATGGAGGACAATATCGTTATCGCTCTCCACCACTAGATCACTCCTCCTCACTGTTCTTCAGAATAATTATACCTCATCAAGTAAGCAAAGGAAGGTGACATCTAATGCTCTTCATTTATTTTACATACAGTAGGTTTTAGGCATTACACATTGAAACAACAGCCGGCGTCTATTGTTAGGGCTCGTTCACATGTGTTTCAACACCATGTTACCATGTATTTATGCAGCATTTATTCAGCATTTCTATAGCCTCATAACTGCCCATCAACGCCTGCCATGAATATTACAATGGTACCATGCAATGCTGTTCACACAGGTGCCGTAGCATTGTGTTTTGTTAAAAATTAGGCAGCATGTCGCTTTCATGAGGCATCAACGCTTGTCAACAGCTTCCATTGATTTCAACGGTGATGCCCAGTAACTTCACCTTAACAGCGCCTAGAGCAATAATGGCGTGTTAGTGAAGCATATACAGTACAGTGCCTTGAAAAAGTATTCATACCTTTTGAAATTTTCCCCATTTTGTCATGTTACAACCAAAAACGTAAATGTATTTTATTGGGATTTTATGTGACCATCATTTTTTTTTTCAGAAATATTTACAAATAAATATCTGAAAAGTGTGGAGTGCATTTGTATTCAGCCCCCCTAAGTCAATACTTTGTATAACCACATTTGCAATTACAGCTGCAGGTCTTTTTGGGGATGTCTCTACCAGCTTTACACATCTAGAGAGACACATTTTTTCCCATTCTTCTTTGCAAAATAGCTCAAGCTCTGTCAGATTGGATGGAGAGCATCTGTGAACAGCAATTTTGAAGTCTTGCCACAGATCCACAGATTGGATTTAGGTCTGGACTTTGACTGGGCCATTCTAACACATGCACATGCTTTGATCTAAACCATATCATTGTAGCTCTGGCTGTATGTTTAGGGTCATTGTCCTGCTGGAAGGTGAACCTCTGCCCCAGTATGAAGTCTTTTGCATACTCTTTTGCATACTCTTTTCTTCTAAGATTGCCCTGTTTTTGGCTTCATCCATCTTCCATCAACTCTGACCAGCTTCCCTGTCCCTGCTGAAGAAAAGCATCCCCACAACATGGTGCTGCCACCACCATGTGCAGTGTTAGTTTTCAACCACGCATAGCGTTTTGCATTTAGGCCAAAAAGTTACATTTTGGTCTTATCTGACCAGAGCACCTTCTTCCACGTTTGCTGTGTCCCGCACATTGTTTCTCGCAAACTGCAAACAGGACTTCTTATGGCTTGCTTTCAACAATGGCTTTCTTCTTGCCACTTCTCCATAAAGGCCAGATTTGTGGAGTGCACGACTAATAGTTGCCCTGTGGACAGATTCTACCACCTGAGCTGTGGATCTCTGCAACTCCTTCAGAGTTACTATGGGCCTCTTGGCTGCTTCACGGATAAATGCTCTCCTTGCCCAGCCTGTCAGTTTAGGTGGACGGCCATGTTGATAGGTTTGCAGTTGTGCCATACTCTTTCCATTTTCAGGTGATGGATTGAACAGTGCTCTGTGAGATGTTCAAAGCTTTATATATATGTAGGAAGGCCAGTATGGTGGCCTGAATTTATGGGAGGAGCCCGGGGGGTACTTAAGCAGCCCGCTCACCTGTGGTGCTTGTCGGTTTCCTGTGCGCGATATACGTCACTAGGCCGACTATTCGATATACCAGCGTCCGCAAGTTCTTGCCTCGCAAAATTCTGTTTTCGATACCGTTCTCAAAACTTTCGAAGTCCGCGTTTTTCGTTCGTAGTTTGTACCACGCGGCTGGCTTGGCTGTCGCAGGTAAGGTCCCGTCGGACTTTTCGTTTTCATATCAGGTCACTAAACCGTAATTTCAAAAATTTTCGTTTCACTCGCTTTTCATAAACTGCAATGTATATCGCATTTTTCGTTTCATGTCATGTCACTAAACCGTACTTTCAAATTTCGTTACTCGCACTTCACTATTGTAATGTATATCGCTCGTACTTTCGATATGTTACCATTTCGACAGCACCGCTACGCAGACGTCGCTTCATTTCTAGCATGTCGGTGTTTAAAAATATGTATCAGTAAACAGCCATAGCAAATCGCAATTGCAAGTTATCGGATCAAGTCAGTTCGATACCAATCATTTCTCATTTCTGAAACATTCTAGAACTCATTTCTGACATTTCAAATCATTTCAAAACATTTCTCATTTCAGTCACCTACCGCGCTCCGATTCGAATCCAGTCGCATCAAAAAGATGCACCGATTCGTTCCGGTGTGCCCCAGTTATTTGGCCTCATTTCTATACATGCTCCAGAGTTACGTTATTGTCTGTCATTAATACCTCTGTCATGTTTTTCACGTATCACGTTCCGTCACGAATCCAGTCGCATGCAAAAATGCACCGATTCATCTCGGCGTGCCCCAGGATTGGCCTCATTTCTATACATGCTCCAGAGTTTTGTTTGTCAGTCATTCATACCTCTGTCATGGTTATCATTTCATTTCCACCTATCACGTTCCGACATGAATCCAGTCGCATGGCAATGCACCGATTCGTCTCGGCGTGCCCCAGGATTGGCCTCATTTCTATACATGCTCCAGAGTTTTGTTTATCAGTCATTCATACCTCTGTCATGGTTATCATTTCACTTCCACCTATCACGTTCCGACATGAATCCAGTCGCATGGCTATGCACCGATTCGTCTCGGCGTGCCCCAGGATTGGCCTCATTTCTATACATGCTCCAGAGTTACGTTTTCAGTTATTCATACCTCTGTCATGGTTATCATTTCATTTCCACCTATCACGTTCCGACATGAATCCAGTCGCATGGCAATGCACCGATTCGTCTCGGCGTGCCCCAGGACTGGCCTCATTTCTATACATGCTCCAGAGTTACGTTTATCAGTAAATTCGTACCTTCTGTCATGGTTATCATTTCATTTCCACTTATCACGTTCCGACATGAATCCAGTCGCATGGCAATGCACCGATTCGTCTCGGCGTGCCCCAGGACTGGCCTCATTTCTATACATGCTCCAGAGTTACGTTTATCAGTAATTCGTACCTTCTGTCATGGTTATCATTTCATTTCCACGTATCACGTTCACACATGAATCCAGTCGCATGGAAATGCACCGATTCATTACGGCGTACCCCAGGGCTCGGCCTCATTTCTGATACATGCTTCAAAGTCCGGATCATAGCTAATCGCAGACGTCGGGGGATGGATCCATGTCTCTGCCATACAGCTTACTACCATTTCACTCCCACAAAGCATCACCGTTCCAGAACCAGTCGCATCTGACATGCACCGATTCTTTACGGAATGCCTTGCTGGTTCCAAACAGCATTTCATACCATACTAGAGCTCGGTTGGTTGCCAGTCGCAAACACGGCACAACCAATTCAAGCCTCAGTCTAATAACCATTTCTCTCATTTCATTTCATATGAGGCGCCGATTCGAATCCAGATGCATCAAACAGGCACCAGATCGTCCCGGGTGCACCAATGTTTTCACTTGCCTCATTTCAATACATGCTCCAGAGCCCGGTTCTCGGTCGAATCAAAGATGACGACCAGGCCAGACCTCTGTCATGAAGTCCATTCATAATCAAGGCAAACATTTCGAATCATTTCATTGTCATACAAATCGTTGCTTCAAAAAATCAGTTAGCAATCCCTTCACGAAGTGTCGCCTTTTCGTTTTTCTCAGGTCAGTCAAAGTTCAGTAGGTCCACCCTGCACCAGGTTGGACGATATCCCCCCAGGTAAAAAAAAAAAAAAAAAAAAAAAAAAAAAAAGGGGAATGGGAGAATAAGTCAGGTAAGTATGACTCAGCGGATCAAAGAAAAAACTTGAAATTCATCTCACCCCTAATAGGTTACAGTCAACCAGGAAATAAAAGCTCAAGAGAATCCTCACCAGAGCAACCATGTCTCAGTCCGGCAGCGAAGACCTCACGGCCCCTCTGTCACCTTCTCCGGTCTCAGAAAGCGGCAGCGTGCAATCCCTTAGGGGATGGACTATCCCCAAACTGACGGCAGAGCTCAGACGCAGAGGTGTCCCCTTCCCCGCCACAGCAAGGAAAGGCGAGCTTTTCAAACTCCTCTTTCCCCCACCAGCAGCAGGACCCAGTACCCAACAGGCATCCCTTCAGTCGATATCATCGGCCATTGCGCAATTACACACGATGGTGTCATCTCTATCCACCTCAGTTGCAGACGTCCAAACCAGGGTTGCAATTCTCGAGGCCCGACCGGCCACGGCTGTCCCCGACCCAACGGCAACTCAAAGCTTGACACCTCTTCCTGCAGGTACCTCAGGCTCAAGCCACATTGTCTACCCCTCCCACCTGGTCCCAACCAGTATCAGGAAGGACATCTTGGACGGCAAGGACGTCAACCTGGCCTCTCTCCTCATTTCCGTACATGATTTGGCAGAAAATAAAGCCTACTCCTGGGGTGACATATCAGTGGTCCTTAAAGCCAAAGACCCCAGATTGAACCGCAAGCTAACAGTCTCAGAGTTTACCCTGGCCTTTGGCATGCTCAGAGATGTCCTGTGCTCAGCCACCCCTAGCAGGCGGGAAGAGTTAGATTTGTATCTCCATACTGTGGTAGACTTGGGCCACAAGTATGGAGGTTCTGCCTTTTACGATTACCATCGTTCCTTTTCAGCCAAGGCCGCGGCCAGACTCATACAGTTCCAGGTCACGACAGATTGGAGTCTCATGGACACAGAGCTCTTCTGCCGCCACTTTTCCGGCTTACGCTCACCTCTGTGTGCGATTTGCCAGTCTTCCACCCACACTGCCACCTGGTGCGCCAATACGGCAATCAGACGGCCTTTCGAGTTTCCCTCTACCTCAGGTTCAGTACAGGGTCAGCCGATCCCTGAACCAACGCCTCAGGTGGATAGACTCGGACGCCCAGTCCGAACCGTGGGAGGGGCAGCCATCTGTAATAACTTTAATCAGGGGTCCTGCAACTTCAGCCAGTGCCGTCTACTTCACCTCTGCACCATATGTCATAGAGCCCACCCTAGGATTTTGTGTGAAGTCAAGCAACACAAGAAGGCGTGACTAAGCCGGATCAACCTCTTATGGTTAGGATGGTATCTCACTTCACATCCCACCCCTTCCCTGGCCACCTTTCTTATCCAAGGCTTCACAGCAGGCTTTCACACCGGCCTCATTTCACTACCCCACACTACTCACGAATGTGCCAATCTTCGTTCGGCAGCCATTGACGAACAAGCCATAGATCAGCTCTTGCAGGCAGAGGTGGATCGAGGTTACGTGATAGGCCCTTTCAGTTGCCCCCCTTTCAACACATGGAGAGTCAGCCCTATTGGGCTTGTCAAGGGCAAGTTTTCAAATAAATTGCGTTTGGTGTACGACTTGTCTGCGCCTCATTCTTCCCACATACCCAGTCTCAATTCCCTGATCCCCTCCGAGGAGTTTTCCCTAAAATATTCTTCCGTGGACATGGCAATACAAGCGATCATCAAAGCAGGCACAGGCGCCTGGCTCTCCAAAGCCGACATCTCGGATGCCTTCAAGCTCCTGCCCATCCACCCAGCCCTTTGGTGCTGGCATGGCATCAAGTGGAAGGAGGCATATTATTTTGCTACAAAGCTCACCTTCGGTTCGAAGAGTAGCCCGTGGCTCTTCGACACGTTCGCCCAGTCCCTCGGTTGGATACTATTACACAAGGGTCAATGCCATGAAGTCATCCATTATCTAGATGACTTCCTACTGATAGAACCACCCAGCAAGCCCCCAGGAGATCTCGACAAACTTAGGGTAATTTTTGGAAACCTCAATGTTCCTATTGCCGAGCACAAAGTCGATGGCCCAGCAAATAGCATCACTTTTCTCGGGGTCAGCTTGGATACCTGCGCAATGCAAGCCAGTCTCCCCCTCGACAAACTAACACGCATTAGGGCAGTTCTTCACGAGTTTACACACACCAAGGACTGTACCAAAAAACAGTTGCAGTCCCTCCTGGGTATGCTCAACTTCGCTATGCGAATTATTCCGCAAGGCCGCACATTTGTATCACGCTTACTCAGATTTCTGTCGGAAACTCAAGACCCTGATCAGATTTTGAATTTAGACTCCGCAGCCATAGCGGACCTATCCATGTGGGAGGAATTCTTGTCCGCCTGGAATGGCATATCTCTATTCATACCTATAGTTTCGGTCCATTCACCCCAGGTGGTAACGGACGCCGCAGCCTCCACAGGTTTCGCGGCAATTTTTGGCCATCATTGGTTTTCAGGACCCTGGCCTCAACAGATACTATTGATACCCGGCTTTTCCCAAACATCTGCCCTCTTTGAGCTTTACCCCATAGTGGCAGCCGCACAACTCTGGGGCCACCACTGGACAGGACAAACTGTAGTCTTTAGCACCGACAACCAGGCCACGGCAGACATCATCAACAAAGGCAGGTCCAAGTCCCTAGCAGTCATGTCCTTCCTGCGCAGGTTGGTACAACTGTCTTTACAACATCAGTTCAATATACACTGTGCATTTATTCCCGGCAGATACAACTCAGCAGCTGACGCACTGTCACGTTTCAATTATTCCTCTTTTTTCAAACAGGTTCCCGATGCCGATCCAATGTCGGCCCCTATCCCTGTCTGGTCACAACTGACCCTGGACTAGTTCAACACTTACACGGAGCTACACAACTCATAAATCATTCCCTCTCCTACAACACACTTAAAGCCTACCAGACAGCTTGGAAGGCCTTTAACAAATTCCTCACGTCCTGCCGTAAAGGACCAACAGATATCAAGCAGGTACTGGCCTTCACTGCACACTGCCACACGCAGTTGGCCTTATCCTACAATACCATCCGGCTATACCTAGCCGGCATTCAACATTTTATGGCGCTTGAAGACCCCACGAAATCTTCACTATTCACATCTCACGCTATACGAGCCGTTTTAAGGGGAATTCAGAAACAACAACCAGTCATCAGCACTAAGCGCTTGCCCATTACGGGACCCATCTTTAGGGACATGTCAACGATTCTGGCTACCTCGCCATTCGGTCTGCTCCGCAGCACGGTCTTACAAGCAGCTATATATCTAGCGTACTATGGGTTCTTGCGCCCTGGCGAATTCACCTCTAACAAACCCACAGACCGAGTACTATGCAGACGACACTTACTTAGATACCAAGACCACTTCATCCTGCACCTCGAGGTCTCTAAAACCCAGCAAACGGGCTCAGGAGCGAACATTCACCTCTACAAAACCAACAACAGCTGGTGTCCAGTCGCCGTACTCAACCGGCTCCTGTCACTCCTGCCTGAACAACCAGACAGCAGTCCCCTTCTACCGTTCCCAGTTAAACCCTTAAACGCCTCTCAGTTTGTGGAACACATAAGAATACTTCTCCGCAATCTTCATCTTAACCCTAGTCAGTATTCCGGACACTCGTTTCGCATCGGAGCAGCCTCCGCGGCATCCCGCCACGGTGTTCCAGACCACATCATCAAAAGACTGGGCAGGTGGAAATCAGCCTGCTTCGCCCGGTATATCCCCAACCCACAAACAGAGATGGCACAGGCATTCTCCAAATTGGCTCAATAAATAATTGAAAATCAATAAAATCATAACCCTACCTGAATGTTTTTGCCCCCTTATTTTGGCATACCGGCCATTAGACCAAGGCACACTTTCAGGTCCATTTCATATGGTAAGTCCACACTTTCAGGTCTATTTCCGATGGTAAGTCCTATCTTTACTGTAAGTGGTATCCACGTACATACCGGACATAGGGCTCCAACCATAAGTAGGAAGGCCAGTATGGTGGCCTGAATTTATGGGAGGAGCCCGGGGGGTACTTAAGCAGCCCGCTCACCTGTGGTGCTTGTCGGTTTCCTGTGCGCGATACCCACCCTCCCATCCCCATTTCACAGCATTTCTCAAACTATTCATTTCATTCATTTCTCTTACAGAATAATCATTTCTTAAACCAGGGTATGCCCCCTTATTTTGGCATACCGGCCATTAGACCAAGGCACACTTTCAGGTCCATTTCATATGGTAAGTCCACACTTTCAGGTCTATTTCCGATGGTAAGTCCTATCTTTACTGTAAGTGGTATCCACGTACATACTGGACATAGGGCTCCAACCATAAATATATATATATATATATATATATATATATATATATATATACTGTATATATATATACACTGTATATATATATATATATATATATATATATATATATATACTGTATATATATATATATTTTTTTTTTTTTTTTTTTAACCTAACCCTGCTTTAAAGTTCTCCACAACTTTATCTCTGACCTGCCTGGTGTGTTCCTTGGCATTCATGATGCTGTTTGTTCACTAAGGTTCTCTTAAAAACCTCTGAGGACTTCACAGAACATCTGTATTTATACTTATGCCGCGTACACACGAGCGGACTTTACGGCGGACTTTGCCCGGCGGACTGGATTTCGTCGGACAATTCGATGTGTGTGGGCTCCAGCGGACTTTGTTTGCTCAAAAGTTGGACGGACTTAGATTTGAAACTTGTTTAAAATTTATCCGTTGAAATCGAGTCCGGTCGAAAAGTCCGCCGTCTGTATGCTAGTTCGACGGACAAAAAGCCACGCTAGGGCAGCTATTGGCTACTGGCTATGAACTTCCTTGTTTTAGTCCGGTCGTACGTCATCACGTACGAATTCGACGGACTTTGGTGGATTGTGTGTAGGCAAGTCCGTTCATTCAGAAAGTCCGTCGGAAAGTACGTAGAAAAGTCCGCCGGGCAAAGTCCGCCGTAAAGTCCGCTCGTGTGTACGCGGCAATAGATTAAATTACACACAGGTGGACTCTATTTACTAATTAGGTGACTTCTAGATTTTAGGCAATTGGTTCCACTAGATTTTAGTTAGGGGTATCAGAGTAAAGGGGGCTTAATACAAATGCACGCCACACTTTTCAGATATTTATTTGTAAAAAAATTTGAAAACCATTTATCATTTTCCCTCGAATTCACAATTATGTGCCACTTCGTGTTGGTCTATAATATAAAATCCCAATAAAATACATTTACATTTTTGGTTGTAACATGAAAAAATGTGGAAAATTTCAAGGGATATGAATATGAGATAAGGTAGAGGCTCTGGTATCCCAGAATGCACTGGGAGATAATAGAGAGTTAGGACAGAGCAGCTCCAGTCACTTCCAGCCTGCCTTTGCTTGTGCAGACAAAATTATCAGACAGCCAGCAATACTGACAGTGCCAGGTAGCAGTGTTGCCAACCGCCCGTATATTTATGGGCAGCCCGTAAAAACAAGGCACTTTTCTCCCTGCCCGTAAATGCCCATAGCAGGCAAAAACTGCCAGTGAAAAATTGCTATGATCGGCTCCGTTCAGGAACTGCACATGTGCAGATTCCGGAGATGCACGGAACAATATGATTCTTTCCTGTATTTGGCTCGGGCTGCTCGTCTGGCTGCTGGCAGAGGCTGTGTGGTATGCCTACTCGTGACAAATGTCATGGTGTATTTCCCGCCACGACCTCTAAAACACTGAGCTGAGCGGGCGGAATGGAGCCTCGTGGTGGAGTGTGACTCTGGGGCTGTGCTGACGGATGGACCAGATGGCATCCATCTGTGATCACAGAGGGAGTCACGGACACCAGGCACAGGTCAATCAGACAAAGTCTTTGCTGTTCAACTGCATGTTAACACTAATGATGCAGCAGATTGAAATATACTGTACATTACCCAAATACAGCTACACAAGATAAATCTCATTTTACTAAAAAGAATGTTCGCTCTGTCAAAGACAAATGTCTGAGGCATTTTCTTGTATTAGAAAGTAGCTTTATATTAGCTGCTAGGGATGAGCCGAACACCCCCCGGTTCGGTTCGCACCAGAACCCGCGAACGGACCGAAAGTTCGCACGAACGTTAGAACCCCATTGACGTCTATGGGACTCGAACGTTCAAAATCAAAAGTGCTCATTTTAAAGGCTAATTTGCATGGTATTGTCCGAAAAAGGGTTTGGGGACCCGGGTCCTACCCCAGGGGACATGTATCAATGCAAAAAAAACTTTTAAAAACGGCCGTTTTTTCGGGAGCAGTGATTTTAATGATGCTTAAAGTAAAAAAAAAAAAGTGAAATATTCCTTTAAATATCGTACCTGGGGGGTGTCTATAGTATGCCTGTAAAGTGACGCGTGTTTCCCATGTTTAGAACAGTCCCTGCACCAAATGTCATTTTTAAAGGAAAAAATCTCATTTAAAACTGCTTGCGGGTTTAATGTCATGTCGGGTCATGGCAATATGGATGAAAATCAGTGAGACAAACGGCATGGGTACCCCCCCAGTCCATTACCAGGCCCTTTGGGTCCTGTATGGATATTAAGGGGAACCCCGCACCCAAATTAAAATAAGGAAAGGCCCTATATACTCTGAACAGCAGTATACAGGCGGTGCAAACAAGACAGGGACTGTAGGTTTGTTGTTAAGTAGAATCTCTTTGTAATTTTGAACGGGTACATTTTTAACGTGTTTAGCTCCAGCCAAAAAATCTTTTTTAAGCTTTTTGGAAAACATAGGGAAGGGTTATCACCCCTGTGACATTTGTTTTGCTGTCTTTCCTCCTCTTCAGAAGATTTCACCTCACTTTTTTGTCCCAATGAAAAATGTTTTTTGAAAATTTGGGTTTTTTTGTGGAACAAGGATTGGAAAGCATCAGTGGAAAGGAGAAATTGTTTTCCCATATTAACTCTTACAGGAGAGAATTTCCCTTCCTAGGGGTAGATTTCATCTCACTTCCTGTTGTCTCCTTCCGTTTGCAAGTAGGAGTCGTTTGTAAGTTAGATGTTTGAAAGTAGGGTCCTGCCCTATATACTCGGCAGAAATTTGGGCCTTAGGTGTTGCTGTGGCCACAACACTGTAAGCCCTCACAGGGCCCTGCTGTGAAATATTAGATCAAGAATTGTAATTACATGCCCCTGTTGAACAGGAGCTGAAAAATTAGGCCTTAGGCACTGGTGCTGGTGCCACAACACTGCAACCCCTCACAGACACTCTAGTTGGAACGCAGGAACGAGCCCTGCTGCAAAGTATTGCATCAAAAATTGTAATTACACGCCCCTGTTAGACAGGGGCAGAAAAATTGGTCCTTAGGCACTGGTGCTGGTGCCACAACACTGCAACCCCTCACAGACACTCTAGTTGGAACGCAGGAACGAGCCCTGCTGCAAAGTATTGCATCAAAAATTGTAATTACACGCCCCTGTTAGACAGGGGCAGAAAAATTGGGCCTTAGGCACTGGTGCTGGTGCCACAACACTGCAACCCCTCACAGACACTCTAGTTGGAATGCAGGAACGAGCCCTGCTGCAAAGTATTGCATCAAAAATTGTAATTACACGCCCCTGTTAGACAGGGGCAGAAAAATTGGGCCTTAGGCACTGGTGCTGGTGCCACAACACTGCAACCCCTCACAGACACTCTAGTTGGAATGCAGGAACGAGCCCTGCTGCAAAGTATTACATCAAAAACTGTAATTACACGCCCCTGTTAAACAGGGGCTGAAAAATTGTGCCTTAGGCACTGGTGGTGGCGCCCAGAACCAAAAATGTTCTTACAAGCTATCAGCGTGATGATTGAGGAGGAAGAGGATAATTACTCAGGGATAGTCACTCAGCATCAGCATAGGCAGTCTTTGAAGGGATCTGAAAAAAAATATTCAGTTACATCAGCATCAGGTGCTTGGTAGCTGGTGGTGATCCAAGACTGATTCATTTTTATGAAGGTCAGCCGATCGACCGAGTCAGTGGACAGACGCACCCTGTGATCGGTTACCACGCCTCCAGCAGCACTGAATGTGCGTTCCGAAAGAACGCTGGATGCAGGACAGGCCAGTAGCTCAATTGCATACTGTGCAAGCTCTGGCCAGTGATCCATCCTCAAGACCCAGTAACCCAGAGGATTTTCGGTGGGAAAGGTGTCCAAGTCTGATCTTGCCCCTAGGTATTCCTGCACCATGTAAAACAGACGCTGGCGATGGTTGCTGGAACCGATCATACCTTGGGGCTGCGGACCAAAAAATTGTCTGAACGCATCGGTCAGACGGCCACCTTCTCCACCGCTCCTTCTTTGACTGACCGAAGCCTCAGCAACACGTTGTCCAGAAACAGGAGTTTGTAACCTCCCAGTCTCTGGGAACGCGTTGCACAGACCTTTCTGCAAGGCCTCCCGAAGATGTTTCATCCTCTGCTCCCTCTGCGATGGCAAGATAAGGTCCGCAACCTTACCCTTGTAACGTGGATCAAGGAGGGTTGCCAGCCAGTATTGGTCCTTCTCCTTGATACCACGAATACGAGGATCCTTACGCAGGCTTTGCAGGATCAGGGAGGCCATGCAGCGTAGGTTTGCTGAGGCATTCGGTCCGGAGTCCTCTGGGTCACTAAGGACAACAACGTCTGCAGCCACCTCCTCCCAGCCACGTACAAGTCCATGTGTTCCTTGGGACTGATCCCTTAAAGACTGCTGATGCTGAGTGCCAGGCTCCACCTCCATACTGACACAATCTTCCTCCTCCTCCTCCTCCTCCTCGTCCTCTTCCTGTGTGATCGGCGGGCACGCAGGAACACTGTCTGGATAAAGGGGGCCTTGAGAGCTAAGGAAGTCCTCCTCTTCCTGCCTCTGTTCTGCCTCAAGTGCCCTGTCCATTATTCCACGCAGCGTGTGCTCCAACAGGTGGACAAGGGGGACAGTGTCACTGATGCATGCACTGTCAGTGCTCACCATCCTCGTGGCCTCCTCGAATGGTGACAGGACAGTGCATGCATCCCTGATCATGGCCCACTGGCGTGGGGAAAAAAAACCAAGGTCCCCTGACCCTGTCCTGGTGCCATAGTCGCACAGGTACTCATTGATGGCCCTCTGCTGCGTGTGCAGCCGCTGCAGCATGGCCAACGTTGAGTTCCACCTGGTGGGCATGTCACAGATTAGGCGGTTCTTGGGCAGGTTAAACTCCTTTTGGAGGTCCGTCAGCCGAGCACTGGCATTATATGACCGGCGGAAATGCACACAGACTTTCCTGGCCTGCCTCAGGACATCCTGTAAGCCCGGGTACCTGCCCAAGAACCGCTGCACCACCAAGTTAAGGACGTGAGCCAAACAGGGCACATGGGTCAGTTGTCCCTGTCGGAGGGCAGAGAGGAGGTTGGTGCCATTGTCGCAAACCACCATTCCTGCCTTAAGTTGGCGTGGCGTCAACCACCTCTGAACCTGCCCCTGCAGAGCTGACAGAACCTCTGCCCCAGTGTGGCTCCTGTCCCCCAAGCACACCAGCTCAAGCACCGCATGGCATCTTTTGGCCTGCGTATTTGCGTAGCCCCTTGAACGCCTACGGAGCACCACTGGTTCCGAGGAAGAGGCCATGGAGGAAGAAGAAGAGGAGGGGGTGGAGGAGAGAGGTGTGTCACAATCAGCATTTTGGAGGCGTGGTGGCGGAACAACCTCCAACACTACTGCACCTTGTCCTGCATCCTTCCCAGCTGCCAGCAGAGTCACCCAATGCGCCGTGAAACTTAAGTAACGTCCCTGTCCATGCCTGCTGGACCATGAGTCAGCGGTAATATGCACCTTACCGCTGACCGCCCTGTCCAGCGAGGCATGGACATTGCCTTCCACATGCCGGTAGAGAGCCGGAATCGCCTTCCGTGAGAAAAAGTGGCGTTTGGGTACCTGCCACTGAGGAACCGCACATTCCACAAACTCACGGAAGGGGGCAGAGTCTACCAACTGAAAAGGCAGCAGTTGAAGTGCTAGCAATTTTGCCAAGCTAGCATTCAACCGCTGGGCATGTGGATGGCTGGGAGCAAACTTCTTTCGGCGGTGCAGCAGCTGGGGCAGGGAAATTTGCCTGGTACAATCTGACGTCGGTGTACCAAAAGCAGATTGCCCACAAGTACTTGGCTGTGACACACCTAATTCTACACCTTCATTCCTCTCACTGCAGGTCTCAGAGAGGACTGAAGGTCTAGTGGGGTTGGAAATCTCAGCTGATGAGGAGCAAGGAGAGATCCTCTTTGTTCTTTGGTGTGGGTCTTTTAGATATGCTTGCCAACGAACTGCATGGCAGGTCAACATATGTCTGGTCAAGCATGTGGTACCCAAGCGGGAGATGTTTTGGCCACGCGAGATACGCTTGAGACATATGTTGCAAATAGCAGCGGTGCGATCTGATGCACTCGTCTCAAAAAAGGCCCACACCAAAGAACTTTTTGAATAACGCGCAGAGACTGCAGCGCCCTGCACATGTGGAGCTTTGGGGTGTGATGCAGTCAATGTGCTGCCCTTAGGCTGGCCCCTGGAGGGCATCCTGCCTCGTTGGTGATGTGCCGCCTCCTCCTCCTCCTCCTCCTCTCTCCTATCAGGCACCCACGTTGAGTCAGTGACCTCATCATCCCCTCCCTCCTCATCACTGGAGCAAACCTGGCAGTATGCTGCAGCAGGGGGAGCATGACTGCCAGATTGCTGTCCTTCTTGGGCACCCCCTCTGTCCGTGCTCATGTTACTGCCTTCATCGAGCTCAGTATCATCATCAGAGCCTTCCAAACGCTGGGCATCCTCCTGGAGCATGTACCCAACACTGTGGTCAAACAGTTCGAGGGAATCCTCAGGAGGACATGGTGGAGCTAGGGAAGGAGTCACTGATGACATTGAGCTGAGGGAAGAGGCCGCTGCTTTGCCAGACAAAGCACCCTGGGCATGGGTGAGAGAGGATGAGGAGGATGAGGACGGCTTGGTCATCCACTCGACCAAGTCTTCCGCATGTTGCGGCTCAACACGGCCAGCTGCCGAAAAAAAGGCCAAGCGTGTCCCATGGCCACGTGCTGATGAGGATGCACCGTCTCCACGACCAGCACTAGACACAGAGCCTGCTTGCCCTCTCTTATTGGCTTGTGACTGTCTGCCTCTCCTTCTTGGCCTTCCAGACATACTAATGGCCTGTAGCTGCACTAAGCTGGGATAGAACACCTGTAATTTTCTTCAGGTAGCTTTATATACTGTAACCAGACAAGCCTGCCTGTCAGTAGGAAGATAACAGGAACGGATCTAGCTGAACACTGTGAGCAGGACGCACTGCACTAAATGTAAATAGCAGGAACGGATCTAGATAAACACTGTGAGCAGGACGCACTGACTGCACTAAATGTAAATAGCAGGAACAGATCTAGCTGAACACTGTGAGCAGGACGCACTGACTGCACTAAATGTAAATAGCAGGAACGGATCTAGCTGAACACTGTGAGCAGGACGCACTGACTGCACTAAATGTAAATAGCAGGAACGGATCTAGCTGAACACTGTGAGCAGGACGCACTGCACTAAATGTAAATAGCAGGAACAGATCTAGCTGAACACTGTGAGCAGGACGCACTGCACTAAATGTAAATAGCAGGAACAGATCTAGCTGAACACTGTGAGCAGGACGCACTGCACTAAATGTAAATAGCAGGAACGGATCTAGCTGAACACTGTGAGCAGGACGCACTGCACTAAATGTAAATAGCAGGAACAGATCTAGCTGAACACTGTGAGCAGGACGCACTGCACTAAATGTAAATAGCAGGAACAGATCTAGCTGAACACTGTGAGCAGGGCGCACTGCACTAAATGTAAATAGCAGGAACGGATCTAGCTGAACACTGTGAGCAGGACGCACTGACTGCACTAAATGTAAATAGCAGGAACGGATCTAGCTGAACACTGTGAGCAGGACGCACTGCACTAAATGTAAATAGCAGGAACAGATCTAGCTGAACACTGTGAGCAGGACGCACTGCACTAAATGTAAATAGCAGGAATGGATCTAGCTGAACACTGTGAGCAGGACGCACTGCACTAAATGTAAATAGCAGGAACAGATCTAGCTGAACACTGTGAGCAGGACGCACTGCACTAAATGTAAATAGCAGGAACAGATCTAGCTGAACACTGTGAGCAGGACGCACTGCACTAAATGCAAATAGCAGGAACGGATCTAGCTGAACACTGTGAGCAGGACGCACTTACTGCACTAAATGTAAATAGCAGGAACGGATCTAGCTGAACACTGTGAGCAGGACGCACTGCACTAAATGTAAATAGCAGGAACAGATCTAGCTGAACACTGTGAGCAGGATGCACTGCACTAAATGTAAATAGCAGGAACAGATCTAGCTGAACACTGTGAGCAGGACGCACTGCACTAAATGTAAATAGCAGGAACGGATCTAGCTGAACACTGTGAGCAGGACACACTGCACTAAATGTAAATAGCAGGAACAGATCTAGCTGAACACTGTGAGCAGGACGCACTGCACTAAATGTAAATAGCAGGAACGGATCTAGCTGAACACTGTGAGCAGGACGCACTGACTGCACTAAATGTAAATAGCAGGAATGGATCTAGCTGAACACTGTGAGCAGGACGCACTGCACTAAATGTAAATAGCAGGAACAGATCTAGCCTAATCTATCTAACTCAAATCAAATGACACTGTCTGTCTCTCTCTCTATCAGCACACCGGAACACACTACACAGGGCCGCCGTGCAGGCGGCCTTATATAGTGTGGGGCGTGTACTAAATCCCCTGAGCCATAATTGGCCAAAGCCACCCTGGCTTTGGCCAATTACAGCTCTCTCTACTGACGGCGCTGTGATTGGCCAAGCATGCGGGTCATAGTGCATGCTTGGCCAATCATCAGCCAGCAATGCACTGCGATGCCGCAGTGAATTATGGGCCGTGATGCGCCACACGAATTTGGCGCGAACGGCCCATAACGTTCGCAATTCGACGGACGGTCGAACAGCCGATGTTCGAGTCGAACATGGGTTCGACTCGAACACGAAGCTCATCCCTATTAGCTGCAATGTAAAACTATTTTTTTAGCAAACATTAGGCTTTTAAAATAAAGCCCTTCTCTGGGCAATCTTAAACCACCCTCCCAAATGCTCCTTTCCACTCCTGTTCCAATAAGAAAAATATATATTTTTTTTACCTAAACCTAAAGCCATTGCCAGCAGCCATACATCCCTCACTGGCACCTCTACCAGGAATGAAGAGCATTGACTGTGTGCAGGTCAACTGGAACCACTTGCAGTACTTTTTTTCTTCAGTGAATAGGTGCAGGTACCCATTCCATGGGTCACCCTGGTAATCCTGTACTGTATTCTGTCTGTGCCCAGGCCAACTAGACCAATTGTAGTATGTTTTTTTTCTTCATGAGAATAGGTGTAGGTACCACCCCCCCTTCCCCAGGCCACATTAACCAGCAGGTGATTGGTTGCTAGGAAGCTGAGTGGTCCTAGCAACCAATCACCATTTTGCTCATGTGAAAAGTTAATTCTGGCAGCTCCCACCCTCCATCCAGTACTGTGCATTGTTGCCAGCTGTCAGTATTTTTACTGGCAGACAGTAAATAACAAGCACTTTTCTCCTACTAGTAAATGCCAGTGACAGGAAAAAAGTTGCCAGTAAAAAAATATGGCTTTGGTGCTTGGCTTGAAACTGTGCATGCACATTTCTGGTCTGTAGCTGGCTGAGACTATCTGAGTGCCTGCTACAGTGTGTTAGGGCAGGGGGTGGGTCTGACTGAGGCAGTGCCTGAGTGTGTCGTGTGGTGTTATGGTGCAAGGGAGCCGAGCAAAGGGACCGGTGCCTCTTGTTCAGTTGTGTGGGATAGGAGAAAGGCAAGCCACCTGGCATGGAGAGAGACTGTCACTGTGACTCAGGAGGGGACGTACCATGTCAGTGAGATGTCATCATCATCTGTGCTGCTGCACACTGCTGTCAGTGTCACTGTGAGAGTCAATTACATGTGTGTGTGCCGCCCATTCTATTTTCTGTCCTATCTCTGAGCTACTTACTGACTCACTTACTATATCCAAAATAGAATAGAAATATGTTTTTTGCCTTAATATCTACCTTAAATCACATTGCTGATTGCATATTGTACTTGTTTGTAGCCTAAATACTGAAAATTGGACCTAAAACTGTCATTTTTAAAATTTTGGAAATGCCAGGAAAAACTTGGCTGTGCCAGTCAAATTTGGGTGTCATGCCAGTAAATTTCAATCTGGTAGGTTGGCAACACTGCCAGGTAGGAAATGTCAAAATTATAATGTGTCACTGCGCAGCCAAAAAAAAGTGTTAAAATGATATACTGTATACTAAGCAGCTTAACATAACATGATTAATCCATCAAAATATCCTGAAAAAAAACACTGAATAGATATAAAGATAACCTTGCAGCAGTAGAAGTGGGACTCCCTAATCCTAAAATGTAAGTATTTATACTGTACATGTTTAACAATCAAATAAAACAATCAAATGTAGCATATAAAACAAATATACATGATGAAGCCCCACCTAGGGTGTAATGTATACAGTGGAGACCATCATCTTGCCTGTCAGATACACTAGTAGAGCCGCTGCTTTACTGTTATGAAGCAGAAGAGGGTCCCCGGCCTCTCTGTGCATCCTTAAGCAGGGTTCACACTATTGCCAATTGGATGCCGGTTTTTCCGCATCCAATTTGCATGTCAGGAGATTGTTATCGGTTCACACATCTCTGCAGCGGCTCCGGTGCGAATTGCACAGGGGTCCTGTGCATCGTCTGGTCTGTTTCTGGTCCGAATTCAGCCAAAATTCGGGCTGAAATTGGACCTGAAATGGTGAACGGGGATGCACCGGACCTCTGCTGTGGGCCATTCTGTGCTGCGGTGTGGACCCAGCCTCAAAGTGATATACTGTATTGTGATTTTAAAGTGAGTATATATTACATGCTATTTTTAATAAACTATTAACAACCCAAGTATCCTGAGCTACAAAAAAAATACAGATCTGGCAACAAGTCACCAAGTTGGTATTTTCCTTAAGCTGGGAAAAACTGTCCTCCAGAAGCAGGAAAGTAATAGTGAGTATGATTACATGGCTGCTGTTTTTCAATTCATATAATTATTGTAATATATGCTAAATCAACATATCAAATTTGATAATTTTCTCGACATCACTTCCCCTTTAAGGACATCCTACTAGAAAAGCAACACTTCCATGGGCTTTTTCAATGCTTCATGAACAAAGAAAACACAACATACAACACATCATAAATGCCATGGGAGCATTAACAGAGTGGATAAAAATTGATTATTTTTTTAAAAAGAAATCAAAACAATCAGATTTTTTTCATTTAAATCTGACTTTTTTATATTTAAATCAGATTTTTTTGAATTTTTAACAAATTTATTTTGATAAAATGCTTTTGGAGTGAGAATTGATCTTAGGACCGGTTCCCACTGGCGCGATGTCCCAGATCGGATGTGCACTGCAGTGCAAAGCACATGTAATCTCTGTGCGATTTGAATTTGCATTGCATTTGAACCAAACTCGCACAGAACTCTTTTTGTGGTCTGCAGCAGAATTGGATCACATGGGTGTTCACACCCATGCGATCCAATTCCTGTCCAAATTTGCAGATCGCATTGCGATCTGCAAACTGATTTGGGAGTGTCATTAACTTTTAACTAATACTCCCGGCAGTTCGCATAAGTCAGTGTGAACTGCCGCCGGAAGACATGCAATGCGGGAACCCGCAGTGGATTTTCAGGGTTCCCACATCGCAGCAGTGTGAACTGCCTAAAGATAGTTTTTTACATTTTTGGTAAACGTATTTAATGAATCCGAGCTCTGCAAACTGAGAGAACATGCTCTGCATTGATGCAGTCACACAATCTCACAGTAACCATGAGATAAAACAAAGTTCAGGAATATTCCTTTATCCCATTGTTTTGCAAATCTATGTACACTACAAACTGTATAACTGCTTGAAGAGAAATGCATCTGTACCAGGCTTTAAGTGTGAGGAGGAAGGGCAAGCAGTAAAAATGAAAGTGAAACCTTTTAAGCAGCTTATAAACCTTAGGATCTTTCTGCACATAGCTTGACGTGCTTATGTCTCTCTTGAGGAGCAAAATGGCAGCAGACCGTAAGAGAGACCCAGTTAGGGAATATTTTAACAAAGTTCCTCTACCTATGGGTAAAGCAGGTATGCGTGCAAAATGCAAGCAATGTAAGA
This sequence comes from Lithobates septentrionalis, assembly GCA_037952835.1. NCBI lineage: Eukaryota > Metazoa > Chordata > Amphibia > Anura > Ranidae > Lithobates > Lithobates septentrionalis. The sequence continues at coordinate 2,839,704 of JBBDGP010000065.1, forward strand.
AAGGGATGCAAGGCCTGGTGGCCAGAATGAAACAACATGAGAAGACATGCTGTGATGAAAGGACCATGTTTGAAGGTTTTTTTTTATGTAGACCCAGCTGATATATTCAGTCTAAGTTGAATTGTTTGTTTGTTTTTTCAAAGATATTTTGTTTATGCACTCAGTTACTAAACATTAATGCTTAAGCGAATACAAGAATATGTAATATAATGTTATTGTTTTAATTAAATAAAAGAATTTGAGTAGTTCTCCAACTATGTGTGATTAACCTATTACCCTAAAATCGGTTCAGATATTGATGTCTTACTAACCTGACAGCTTATTATTTTAAATAGGAAACTTTCATTTTGTTTGCAAATACTAAAGATTCTAACTACCAGCAAGAACAAGTCCTTACTCAAAGAGCACCTGTCATTTCAGCTCCATCATGGCAGCGCCTGTTTGTGGGCATCCACTCACCTGCTGCCACCACGTCCCTCACCTTGTTGTGTCACTGCTGCATCACCAGCCGTCCCATTAAAGTGAATGTGACTGTCGGTGAGTCAACAGCGGCTCAGAGGAGGAGCCACTGCGGGACAGAGATGACAGAGTTGCTCTTTAAAAATTAGGATTTAAATTGAGTTGATTTAAATCAAATCCACTCTGAGCATTAATGAGCATTGCTTCATTTTTCATAATCAACACCTGTGTTAACAAGCCCTTATTCCTCCACTATCCCTTCTCTGCTCATTCTCCCAACAGGTTGGTGCTCAAACCCTGCCCATTGACGCAATGATGTCAACGCATCGGCCGCCCAGCTTTACACATTTTGTCCTAGAAAAGTGGGGGCCAATAGAATCTGTCAGGAAGTTTGAACGATTAATTAAGTCAGTGATAGCGATAGTTTAATCAATTGATGTATAACAGGCACAGGGGTGTAGTGGGTAGCACTCTCGCCTAGCAGTAAGAAGGGTCACTGGTTCGAATCCCTACCGGCCTGGAGTTTGCATGTTCTCCCTGTGCCTGCGTGGGTTTCCTCTGGGTACTCTGGTTTCCTCCCACACTCCAAAGACATGCTGGGAGGTTAATTGGATCCTGTCTAAATTGTCCCTAGTATGTATGAATGTGAGTTAAGGACCTTAGATTGTAAGCTCCTTGAGGGTAGGGACTGATGTGAATGTACAATGTATATGTAAAGCGCTGTGTAAATTGATGGCGTTATATAAGTACCTGAAATAAATAAATAACTAACAGTGCCTCCAATATAAAAAATAAATTGTTTAAAAAAAATAAAGCGAACAATTAATTAGTCTTGAGATTCATTGCGCTATACAGATATTCTTTTAAACACAATACAATTGTGTGAAAATATGGAATATGAGATTAAAAAAATAAATTAAGATGTATTTTACAATTAAGTCACTTAGCACAATTAACAGTCGTATTGATAGGGTGACACAGACACTGAAACTATATTCACCACAAATTACCTAAATTTACCCTGCTAAAGCATATGAATATATTAAGGAACTATATTGAATATTATATTTCTTCTCGTAGACTCTATAATCAATTATAACCTATCCTAACAGACAATAATCTGTGTTTGACAGATTACAACTAATAAACTAGAAAATGGTTTGCAGCGCTCAACTATGACAAACATATAAAAGTCTTAATAAGTGATGTACAAATAAAGTTCTGAAATGAATACATCCGTGATGTGATTGAAGTAAAACTTTCTGGTTTATTAGTCATTGAAGCTTGTATATTCACTTTTGTGTGCTAAGCTGCTTATTTTTCCTCCAGCGCTCCCTTCGTTTTGTTTCTATCGACAGATTACAACTGTTATTTCCCTGCAGAAAGAATAAGGACCCAAATACATCTGTGGGTTGTGCCAATACCACAAAAGAAAAAATATTAATTAAAAAAAATAAAGGAAAAATGTATCTAAACCTAAAACTTATGACATTATGAGAGAAATATCAAATTAACGCAACAAAAAATATTGCAATTGTAACATTAAATTAAGCAGGAAACACTGGAGACTAACTATAAACTCTTGACACGCTGGTACCGGGTACCTGCAGCCCTATCACGTATTCACCCCTCAGTCAATGACCGTTGCTGACGTGGCTGCAGCCAAAGAGGAACACTCCTTCACATTTGTAGGAATGCCCTCTGATTCGTCGATTCTGATTACTCTTCCGAACCCACATAAAAGAAGCTCTCGGGGTTGATGTTCTGCTTCCAGTTCGCTTCCTCTTGCATGTCCCTGCCTTCCCTCTGAGCCACTACAAGAAAAGTACGCTACCGCATCTGCCAAACGACTTATACCTCTCTACTTGAAACGCCCACAGGTGCCCACTATAGCTGAGTGGCTCAAGAAGGTAGATGGGATTAGGGAGGCAGAGGAGTGGGTGGCGATGTGTAAAGATAAACACGAGAGGTTTAGTAGTATCTGGGCACCTTGGCAGAAGTACACCGCTGACCCTGACCCAGCGCCATCCAGCCTGGAGGTTGCATTGTTGGAGCTGGCAGAACGCTCGCTGAAAGTGTATACTAACTGTGATGCACATACCTGAATCCGATTTTTACAGTCCTTTCCGCTGTTGATGTTTTTCTTACCACTTACCGGTCCATGGGACAGCTAGACCTGACTGAATCATACTATTTTATTTTACTTATTTTTCTCACTTACCCCACTTTCTTTTCATGTTATTTGATATACTTTTCTTTAGGTTGCTGACCTTGTAATACATTGCTGGTTGCACTGGGCGAGGAACTCGACCTATAATCCCAATGCCTTAGTGGGGCTCCCACTGTGGGTGGTCCTGGAGCAGGCCTGGGTGGCTGTACCCCTGGATGGAGGTTTGATGGAGGCCTTGTTGCCCCCTTCCTCCGGGGGTGGAGCTGGTCAGGTCCTCTATAGCCGCCTCATGGGGGGCACCCTAGAGTTTATGAATTTGATCTATAACATGGGTCGTGTGCTTACCCAGGGTCACTTAGGGGATACCCCCCTTAAAAATGTTGCCTTATATGCTTCCCCCCTTCCCAAGTTTCCCCTCCCATTCCCCTTTGTTTTTCCTGTTTTTGCAGTCAGACCTGTTGATGCATTTCCTTCTACATTTATTACTGCTAATTTGAGGCATTGTTGGCTACTGTATGTTGTATTCCATGTGTCAAAAATAAAGACTATATAAAAAAAAAAAAAGTTAAGCAGGCAAAAATCATCTTAATCATATTTACTAAAACTGGAGAGTGAAAAATCTGGTGCGGCTCTGCATAGAAACCAATCAGCTTCCAGGTTTTATTGGCAAAGCTTAATTGAACAAGCTGACGTTAGAAGCTGATTGGCTACCATAGCACAGCTGCACCAGAATCTGAGTGCTCCAGTTTTAGTAAATCAACCCAACTGTTAATTACTCTCAAAAGCAGATAAAATCGTTCGCTTGGGATGACTCCATAGAGCTTTAAAATAGCTGCCAATCAAACCCTCAAAAGAGCTACCCATGGGTGAAGCTGGATGAAGCAAGATGGAGTCTGTCTTTCAAGATGGAGTCTCAGATCCAGTACCTTTTCAAGCTCCCCTATTTATCTTCCATGAAATGTCATTTAGGGATCATTCCAGAGGGAATATTGTGTAATATTTACTCACTCCTGATTGGAGGGCATTATTACTCATTGACTGCTTGTATAAACAAAAGCTAAATATGGCACTTCACTCTCCAAATCAACACTGACTATTTTTAATACTTATGCTGCTAGCATTCGTAAATAGAAATTTACAGTATACCAGGAGTGGAGGAGGGAGTTTTCTCATCTAAGCACGCCCCTCTGGCCTGCATGCCTGAGCTAAGGGCAGATTGATTCCAGGAAGTAAATGCTACATAAATCACCTGCCCTTACTCAAGCTGGCTGTGATAAGAAATGCTAGGGGGTTATTTTGTAGGGTGGTGTCTGAGCAAAATAAAGCATTGGGACAAGGATGGGTGGGGGAGTTTGCTCTGAATATTAAAATTGAATTAAATAGTGTTTTTGGCTCATGATACACAGATGCAGTGTAGTTCCACTTTAACTTGACCACTAGATGACACTCTGGGGCTAGCAATCCAAAGATTCGGTTTTCTAGGAGAAAATGGTTTTATTGGAATCAATGTTATAGGATAAAGCAATTTTATCCTTAGATTGATTTAACCATTTTATTTTATTAAGAATATAGATATATTCCTCTGAGTGGTTGATGTCATTATTTGTGATTATTCATTTTTGGAACAATAGCATCTAAACATGAAACCTTGCCTGAAGGGATGGGATTTTTATACAGCAATCCATGTTAAAATATTAAAGTGGTTGTAAAAACAGAAGTTTTTTTTCCTTCATGCATTCTATCACAGCCAGCAAGCCAATGAGAAGAGAGAGGGGGTGGAGCCGTGCCGCAGCTCGATATCTGAATGGACACGCAGGACCGTGACTTGGGAGTGTGCCTGCTCAGGTGCCCCCACAGCAAGCTGTTTGTTCTGGGGGCACTCGGAAGGAGGGTGGAGCCAGGAGCGCCGGTGGGGGACCCAAGAAGGGAAGGATTGGGGCTGCTCTGTGCAAAACCACTGCACAGAGCAGGGAAAGTATAGCAAATCATTCGTATTTTACTTCTGAACCTGTCTTTATTATAAAATACACATATTTCTTATGATAAGGATAATAATCAAACAAAAAGATGGTAATATTATGACTAAATCACTTTAAGGTAATATGATATTTTGTACAGATATAAATTAACAAGAGTCTTGATACATTAACCTTTTCTAGTCATTTCTAAAATGCCCCAATAGTACCATGTTTATTCTGATAAAATATTGTCAAGTTAAATCCATTTCTCCTTTAACTGTTAGACACTTATAGAGAGGTTCTAAAATGTTGACTTTTGATTAAAAATTTCCTTCAATTAAGTGGACAAATAGAGGACACTGTCTGACCTTGAAGTGATTGTCAGGGCAAGTGTGATTATTGGAGGAGAGCAGGCAGAATTCTCAGTATAGCTAGAGAACTGACAATGGTATGCTCTACTGCTTAGTGTGGTCAGTTTTTATTAGAAAAGCAGAGGGACTGGCAGGAACACCATGGATCTCACACAAAGAAAACTTTACAAAGAGAACTTTTTCATACAAGTACATGGTACAGCAGGTGCATATCAGTAATATAAAATGGTGGGATAACAAACACTTTAAATCAGTGATTCTCAACTCCTGTCCTCAGAACCCACTAACAGGCCAGATTTTAAGTATTACCTTGGGGAGATTCAGACTAGAATACTGCAATCACTGAGCAGCAAATGATATCACCTGTGATGTATTTCAGTTATCTTGCAAACCTGGCCTGTTGGTGGGACCCGAGGACAGGAGTTGAGAACCACTGATTTAAATAGTAACTCCACTTTTGTTGAGAAAAAAACACCCCCTCTGGGTGATCCATGTACATTGCAGGTTGTTTAACAAACTTTGTTGCAGAGTCCTACCTTTTGTTATTCTGAAGAAATCCCTATGTGATTCTCTGTGTCAATGTGCATTTAATGGGGGAGGTTTCACAATTATCAACAGCTGCTTCACCTGCAGGCTTCTAATGAGGAAAACTGCTGAGTCTGTATTCCTTTAGCTGTGATTTACTAATGAGGGCATCTCACCAAAAATTACATTTTTGTTGCCGGGGATGCCTGATATCTGACTTGTATCTTAGTGTAGACTTCTGGGAAAATCGGTGAGCCAATCACACAAGCAGGAAATTACGTTTCTGGTGTTGTGTATAGAATACCTCCAGGCAGCCATATTGCAGTGCAGTTTACAGAAAATTACAGAGCTGCAGATCAAAAAAGGAAAGGTAATTTTATTAACATTCAGCTACAATATGACTTGAGTCGCAATTGTATATGCTATATTATTTTTTTTATTTGCTATTTTTTCCCACAAAAGTGGAGTTACCTTTTAAGTATACAGGAATGTTGACTCAGCTGAACAGATGGTTTTAGGTTTGTTTATTAGATAAATAGAAAATATTAAACCCTGTCTTCTCCCAACAGTAAGGCCCCTTTCACACGTGCGGGCGTAGGTCCGTATTTCATCCATCTGTTTTCGGATGAAATACGGACATACATGCATCCCTATGGGATAGCGGGTGTCAGCAGATGAACATCCGCTGACACCCAATATCATCCGTCCCCACTCTCATCCGATTCTGCAGACGGAGGAAAATCCTATTTTTCTATCCATCTGCAGAGTGGTTTGGATGAACACGGACAGGCGGTCCGTGTTCATCCGATCCCCCATAGGGGAGAGCGGAGATCTGACAGGGCGGTCCCTGCACAGTGTGCAGGGACCGCCCTGTCATCTGCCGACTCAGCTGGGAAAAACTGAGCGATCCCCGCTGAGCAGCGGATGTTCACGGGTCGGATCAACACGGATCTGTCCCATGTGAAAGGGGCGTTACACTTGTAAGTTCTGAAGGCCCTGTAAACATAACATAGTTTCAATTTAACCACTTGACCACTAACCCCTGAACCCTTCATAACTAGACCATTTTTTGCTATTCAGCACTGTGCTACTTTAAATTGCAATTTTGCAGTCATGCAACACTATACACAAATTAAATTTATATCATTTTTTTCACACAAATAGAGCTTTGTTTTGGTGGCATTTGACCACCACTGTTTTTTTTCTTAGATAAACAAAAAATACTGAACATTTCGAAAAAAACAACAATATTTTCTACTTGCTGTTTTAAAGCATATCCAATAAAAAAATAATCAGAAAAATCAATTTCTTCAAAAATTTAGGCCAAAATGTATTCTGCTACATCTTTGGTAAAAAAAAAAAAAAAAACCCAATAAGTGTATATTAATTGGTTTGTGTGGAAGTTATAGTGTTTACAAACTATGATATATAATATACTGGAATTTACGCAGCTATAGACACGAAACTGCCAGATCACTGTTTTATGTACACAGAGTTCTCTGTATTTGTAAACACAGAACTCTGTGTGTGATTGGACAACAGGTTTCAGTTGAAATCACTGACTGAAATCTGCTGCCAAACTCATGCTGTCCAATCACAGGAAGGGTCAGTTAAAAAAGATGTTTATTTCTCTTTGGGTCCAGGTGTTTGTTTACTTATCAAAGCAACTCATTGCTTTTTTAATTAGTTCTTCTGCTCCCAGTGATCGAGAGCAGTGATCTCTGTCATGTCCCTGGCAGCCCAACCCCCCCTACAGTTAGAACACACCCAGGGAACACACTTAACCCCTTGATCGCCTACTAGTGTTAACCCCTTCCCCGCCAGTGTCATTTAAACATTGATCAGTGCATTTTTATAGCACTTATCAATGTAATAATATCATTGGTCCCCAAAAAGTGCTATTTGGAGTCAGATTTTTTCCCCCGTCACATTCCAGCTTAAAAACGCAAATCATCGCCATTACCAGTAAAAACAAAACAAAAAAGTCCCTAATTCTATCCAATAGTTTGTAGACGCAATAACTTTAGCATAAACCAATCAATATACACCCACTGCAATTTATTTTACCAAAAATATGTAGAAGAATACATATTGGCCTAAACTGACAAATACATTTTTTTTAATATTTTTTTTTGGATAGCAGAAAGTAAAAAAAAAAAATGTTTCTTTTTCAAAATGGTCACTCTTTTTTTTGTTTATAGCGCAAAAAATAAAAAGCGCAGAGGTGATCAAATACCACTAAAAGAAAGCTCTATTTGTGGGAAAAAAGGACATCAATTTTGTTTGGTACAGCGTTGCACGACCGTGCAATTGTCAGTTAAAGTGACACAGTGCCATTTCGAAAAAATGGCCTGGTCAGGAAGTAAGTAAATCCTTCCGGGGCTGAAGTGGTTAAATAAAACAAATCAATTCTAAACACTTTTCCTAACACATCATGGCAGCACACACAATGGGTTGTGACTCCGCCTCCACAACCTGATAGGACTGGTTAGCTATAAGTTTTAAAGAGGAGCCCACCGCTGCATTCTCCTTTTTTTCCTCACCTAGATGGTTGGACCGGTAAAAGCTGAAGAACCCCTTACCGCTTCGCCCCAGCTAGGTTCAAGCCTCTCCTAGTTGGAAGCCCTGGCTGTACAGTCTCTAAAAGAGCTTTATGCAAGGGAACCCCACTCTGGTGGTCTCAGGGGTTAAAAACAAACAATCCACCTGTGCCTTACAAACCTTAAAGAGGTTTTTGGTGACATCTGCAGCGGCCTCCAGGTACTAGCTTTCCTTCCTTCTCTGCCCTCTCCTGACATGCTGTATTTCTTTATACACATCTGTGTTATGTGGGCTCCAGGTGCGCTGGGCGCTGTAGTCCCACAGCGTCTTCCTACTACGCATAGCTATGCATAGCACTAGCTCCAGGGCGCACAGGATCTGACATAGGCGGCGTTAGGGCACGCCAGATTCCAAGATGGCGCCGGACACTGCAAATGGCCACTGCGCATGCGCGGCCGTGACGTCAGAGCCACCGCGACGGCGGTATATTTAAAAACGGAGGAATTCTGTCATTTTGCCTCTGTGTGCCCCAGAATATCACCACAGTGCTGCCTTGTGTTTGTTTTTCTGATCCCTGACACTGGTAAGTCTGGAACTCTCATCCTCTCTGCTAAACCTCTGCACTTCTATTCTCTGGGCACCTCCTGTCTTTTTAAAAAAAAAAAAAAAAAACACATACAAACTTTTTTCCTTTCAGATACACTCTATCTCCTTTTTATGGAGGCCGCTGCTCCAGCAGACCATCCACGGGCTACAAGGTAAGGGGGGACAGACATTAGGTAAGTAGTGAAGAGGAGTAAAAGAGAGCCTTGCCACTAATGCTATATTATTTTGATAGCTCTGGCAGATCTTCAAGATCAACGCACTCCAAACGCAAGGACCGATCACCTTCAAAACATTCTCAGTCCAGACGAAGTCGGTCAAGAACCTCATCCCACCACCATAGAGATGAGACTTCATCCCGTCAAGCTCGCGATGACCATCGCACCCATCCTGCGGCAAACGCCTGCTGGGTTTGCGGAGCAGTAGCACTACCTGCTAAGCTAGTCTGCCAAGTCTGTTTGGATGAAGCAACCCGTGAAAAAGAAGCGGATGCAAGGGAAGCATCCAATATAATAAAAGAATCTGTGAAAGAGTCTATCATGCAAGTGGCAGCCCACGAATCCATCAGACAGGCTTCAATGGCCTCAACCTCTTATACGCCGCGAGATCTCTCCCCGTCAGCCTCCCATACTCTTCAGGAAGACTCCCCAGAAGAGGAAGAAATTCTAATGCCCACTTCGTTTGATTTTGCGCTTATAGATCCCTTCGCAAAATCTGTAAAAGAGGCAATCGGTTGGGAAGAGGAGAAAGAGGCACCACGCAAATTAAGAAAGTATTTTCCTAACCTGAAAAAAGACCCTGAAACCTTTCCTTTTATTGAAGAGCTAGAAGAGCTAATAAAGGATGAGTGGCAGAAACCAGATTAAAAAACCAGTCTGAACAACAGGATAGCAAAACTCTACCCATTAAGGGAACCAATGGTGAACCCTCTAATTTCAGCTCCTGTAGTAGATTCCTCACTAATGCGTTTGGCGCGACATGTAACTCTCCCGATCGAGGATGCCGTTACCTTTAGGGATGTAATGGATCGAAAAATAGACCTCGATCTTAAGAAAGCCTATTCAGCAGCAGGAGGAGCATGCAGACCAGCGATCACTCTGGCAGCGGTCGGCAGAGCGATTACCTTTTGGGCAGCCAACATTGAGAAATTGTTGCTAGAGGCAGCAGATCAGGAAAAAATCATATCAGCTATGCAAGAACTTAGCCTAGCAGGAGACTTCGTGGCTGAAGCGGCCGTGGATATCATAAGATCTTCAGCAAGGGCGATGTTGGCTTCAGTAATGTCAAGGAGAGCACTCTGGTTAAAACCATGGGTCGCAGATGCGACTTCTAAGTCGACCTGGTGTAGGATTCCCTACGACGGCACCAACTTATTCGGCCCTAAACTAGACACAGTGATTTCAAAGGTTACTGGAGGGAAGTCTGGCCTCATCCCTTCCGATAGAAGGCCCAAACAAAGAAATCCACCGTTTAGACGCCAGTTGCCAGAAAGATACCGAGAGGCAAGATCTTACAAACCAGGAAGGGAATTCAAGTGAAACTGGCGAAATCCCCAGTCGTCCTTTGTGAGGGTGCAAAAATCTAAAGTCCCCAATTCAGGAGAGCAGCAGAAGTCATTTTGATGGCGTGCACGCCCAGCCCGCGATAGTAGGAGCGAGGTTGAGGCGATTTACTCAGACTTGGAAAAATCAAATAAGAGATGCCTGGGCGATTTCCTCCATCCAGGAGGGTCACAGATGGTCATTCAAACACAAACCTCCAAAAGACCACTTCAGACTGACCAGAACACCATCTTCTCTACCAAAACAAAAGATCCTGAGCAGTTATATTCAAGAACTATCGCAGAAACAAGCAATCATAGAGGTTCCTCAGGAACAGAGAGGTTTAGGATTCTACTCTCCGCTTTTTCTAGTAGCAAAAAATACGGGAGATTTGAGGCCAGTGCTAGACTTGAAAGACCTGAACGAAACAATTTCAGTCGAATCCTTCAAAATGGAGAGCCTCCAGTTCATATTACTAGCAATAGGGACAAAGGACTGGATGCTCTCGGTCGATTTGTCCGACGCCTATCTTCATATTCCGGTGCACCAAACCTTTCAGAAATACCTACGCTTTGCAATAGGTCATCAGCATTTCCAGTTCCAAAGCCTTCCATTTGGCATATCGACGGCTCCCAGGACCTTTACAAAAGTCTTACTCCCGATCATAGCTCTCCTAAGAGAAAAAGGTCTAAGGGTGTTGCACTATCTCGACGACATCATCCTCCTGGCCGACAGCCAACAAGTTGCCCTCCAACATCGAGCAGTTCTAATTTCTACACTTCAACAGTTCGGTTGGGTAATAAATTGGGGAAAGAGCAGTCTGGTTCCAACGCAAAGAATGGTCTTCTTAGGCGCAGAATTGGACACCAGTTCCAATACGGTCGGATTGCCTCAAGAGAAGATAGGCCCATTGATTCACAAAATAAAGAACCTTTTGGCGGCAGAACATCTTCCTGCCAGAATGTGTCTGAGCATCCTGGGCTCCATGTCCTCGACCTTCCTAATGATCCAGTGGTCCCAGTGGAACTCAAGGGTCTTTCAAAATGCATTCCTGTCTCAATGGAACGGGTCCTCAATGAAGCAGAGAATAATCATCAGCCAGGCAGTAAAAAGATCGGCATGGTGGTGGACACGGGTCAGCAACCTATCACGCTGTCGTCCCATAGTTCCTCCACTACCAGAAGTGGTCACGACGGATGCCAGTCTTCAGGGATGGGGAGCACACTACCAACATCACGGAGCACAGGGACGTTGGTCTTTCCGCCCACACGGCATAGTCTCCAATGTCCTGGAACTCAGAGCCGCCTGGCAGGCTATTCTAGCATTCGGACCATACCTAGAAGGGAAAAGTGTTCTCTTACGTATAGACAATACAGTAGCGGTAAATTACATCCACAGACAAGGAGGTACCAGGAGCAAAACGCTCATGGAGGAAGTGCGTCCCATACTCGAGTGGGTTCAGATCTACCTGACGGATCTGAAGGCGATTTATGTTCCGGGTATACAAAACCAACTAGCGGACGACCTGAGCAGGAAGTTTGTATCGAACAACGAGTGGTCTCTCAGTTCCCAAGCCTTTGCTCTCATCACCCACAAATGGGGGATGCCCGACATCGATCTAGCAGCAACCCCAGAGAACAACAAGTGTATTCAATTCTTAGCGAGGAACAATTATCCAACAGCAGCAGGGATCGATTGCCTTCACCACCCATGGGAATTCCACCTGGGATACATTTTTCCTCCAATTCCCCTAATAGCCAGATTTCTGGCCAGGCTGAGGAACTCGACATCCACGGTCATAGCAGTACTGCCCTTCTGGCCAAGGAGGCCTTGGTTCGCGACTATGTTACAACTGAACACAGAAGAGCCGCTTCCGCTCCTGTTGAGCCCGGAGTTACTCTCTCAGGGTCGATTCCTGCACCCGGCACCAGAACGCTTACACCTAACGGCATGGAGGTTGAAAGGGAAAGGCTGCTGGATAAGGGATGCTCACTCAGAGTAGTGGCCACACTGTAACAGGCCAGAAAAAGATCAACAAATGGCACGTACAGCAGGATCTGGGAAAGATTTACCGCATTTGCCCAGCAACATTCTTGGGATCCGTTATCTCCTTCAGTCTATAATATCCTGGAATTCTTGCAGCTAGGCCTGGAAAAGGGCCTGGGTGCGAGCACTCTTAAAGTACAAGTCTCGGCACTGTCCGCAATGATGGGAACTAGATGGGCCCTAGACTCGCTCATAGTTCAGTTCTTGAAGGCATGCATGAAGATAAGGCCGCCCAGAAAACCAGTCTTTCCAACCTGGAATTTGTCCACCGTGTTAGAAGCTCTATCAAAAAAACCATTTCTTCCCCTGCAATCAGTATCCTTATGGGATCTGACGCTCAAATTATCATTTCTGATCGCAATAACGTCTGCCAAACGAGTCTCGGAGATGCACGCTCTATTAATTAAAGAACCACATCTAGTTCTCTACCCGGATAGAGTTGTTCTCAGACCATCAGAACGATTTATACCCAAAGTGACGTCTACCTTCCACTTTAACTCGGAAATCAATCTTCCAGTTTTTCTCTCTAATGAAGGACATCCACACCCCCTAGATGTCAAGTCTACCATTGTTGCCTATCTTGAAGCTACTGAACCATTCAGGAAGGTTGAAAACCTCTTAGTCATTGAGCATGGCACTAGAAAAGGGCAAGCAGCTTCCCCTAGAACAATAGCGACCTGGTTGATTAAAATCATTAAGAGGACGTACAGTATACAATCGCTCCCAATACCGGATGGTCTGAAAGCCCACTCGACCAGAGCAGTGGCCACCTCCTGGGCAGCGTACTGCAGAGTGTCAGCGGAAACTATTTGCAAGGCAGCAACTTGGTCTTCTAAAAACACGTTCATGTCACACTACAAAATAGATCCGGCTCAATTAACCACGGTTGAGTTCGGAAGATCAATCATTCAATCTAACTCCTCTATACCTTGTACCTGAGTAAATAAAATGCTCTAAAAGCACCCACCCATGTAGCGAGTTATTTCCCATTGTGTGTGTTGCCATGATGCGTCAGGAAAACGGAAAATTGTATACTTACCTTCCGTAATTTTCCTTTCCTGACGCATCCCATGGCAGCACACGGAATCCCACCCTTCTAAGGTGATAGTTACTAAGAATGCAGCGGTGGGCTCCTCTTTAAAACTTATAGCTAACCAGTCCTATTAGGTTGTGGAGGCGGAGTCACAACCCATTGTGTGTGCTGCCATGGGATGCGTCAGGAAAGGAAAATTACGGAAGGTAAGTATACAATTTTCCGTTTTATTGCTGTCACAAAGAATGTAAACATCCCTTGTGACAGTAATAGGCAGTGACAGATACTATTTATGGTAGGATCTGGGGTCTAAAAGACCCCAAACCCTTCCTCTTCACTTCAAAGTATTTAAAACGCCAAAATCTGCTTGTTTGAATACATTGGATTTCTTAAAATCGGCACCATTGGCATCGAGTAAACCGTATCCGAGTTACTAGATGGGAGACCCGATCAATGCCGACTCCAGCTTTGTCAAGGACTCTGGCAAGCTGGTAGATGTGCTAACTGGTCGCTCAGGTCTCCCATTCGGGTCTGCCACCTATCAGTGCCACCGTATGAGTGCCCATCAGTGCCACCTGTCAGAGCCCATCTGTTTCGCCTGTCAGTACCACTGTATGAGTGCCCATCAGTTCTTCCTATCAGTGCCACTACCTGTCAGTGCCCATCAGTGCCACATATCAGTGCAACCGCATGAGTGCCCATCAGTGCCACTGCCTGTCAGTGCCCACCAGTGAAGGGGAAAAATTACTTATTAAAATGTTATAATACAAACTCACCTGCTTCTTGTGCTTGTGGCCATTACACTCTGTAGCCCCAGGCAATCCTGCCCCTCTGGACTACAATTCCCATAATTCTTTGCTGTACCGGAGGAAAGGGGAGGAACACTGTGCTCTGTTCTCTCCCCTATGTATTGCTGCTGCCGGAAGAGTGATTGGAGGAGGGGGCAGAGGTAGGAGGAGAGGGGCAGGATGCAGGGAGAGGAGGCAGTCATATGTCCTGGGGATCGCGCACAGTTCTTCAATTGACTAATGGGGAGGAGGAGTGAAGGCTATACAAGTAACACACAGTCAGGCTGGAGCCGCTCCACCTCCTCCCCTTCAGCTCTGCGAGTACTACCGCAATAGCGATCACAGACCTGGCTCCTCTCACAGCCAACATGGGAAACTGTCTGCCCAAGCCCAGGATCGACGCGGCACTTAGGCAGTGGTCTGGTCACCGTACACAAGAGGGAGGGAGCCTCAGGTCCTCGGGTAGTGCGCCCCTGTTGCCGCCCCTCCTTAAGTGCTGCTAGGGTCCCATAGACCCACCGGGACCCATGGCAAGGCTGGCCCTGATTGTAAAGCAGTAACCAAAAAAACTTTTAGCCCTAGCAGAGAGTTCTATATATGCTTAGCAAACACCATTTTTGATTACATACGTTAAGAAAATCAAAATTGGTGGACATGAATACATATGTTATAATTTTTAATTCAGAGAGGCTCTAACAAACCAAAGCACTCATATACAGAGATGCCCGATTGTTACTAAGCAACCAGGAAGCATCCAGAAAGAGAAACAAGAGCCGCACCATGGCCTCGTAGTCCATAACACCTCTAAAAAAGGAAACTGGTACACATTAGAAATGGTTGGCAATACGAGCATGTAAATTAAAGGATATTGCATACAATATAATATTAGTAAAATAATACCACCTACCTTATTGTGGTAATTAGAATAGCAGAAGATACAATTTTCTCCCAGAAACTCAAAGAGGACATTTTAAAACCAAATGAATATAAATTACATCTAGCCAAAGATGGATTGAAATTTGGCTGTTACAGCAGGGACTGGCTAAATATCATTCCATCAATGGCTGTTCCTGCTAGAGACAATTTGATCTAATGATCGACTTCTATTAAATGGGAATATTAGAAATGTTTTATTCGATCAGCACATGCAGCCAATTGATTGCAGTGCTGATCATTGTATTTTGACAGTGGAGGCGTTCATAATACAATACAATGGTTGATCTAGTTAACAAGAAATTGTAGCTAACATAAACCCTTATGCCGCGTACACACGGTCGGACTTTTAGTCTACAAAAGTCCAACGGACGCTGACGGACTAAAGCTGGCTGGTAATCCGATCGTGTGTGGGCTTCTCCGGACTTTCAACTGACTTTTTTAGCCTCAAATCCGACGTACTTTAGATTTGAAACATGCTTCAAATCTTTCCGACGGACTCGAGTCCGGTCGAAAAATCCGCTCGTCTGTATGCTAGTCCAAAAACCCACGCTAGGGCAGCTATTGGCTACTGGCTATGAACTTCCTTATTTTAGTCCGGTGTACGTCATCACGTAAGAATTCGACGGACTTTTGTGTGATCGTGTGTAGGCAAGTCTGTTCGTTAGAAAGTCCGCCGCAAGTCCGTCGAAAGTCCGCCAAAAGTCCGTCGAAAGTCTGTCGGACAGGCTGTCGGACTTTTGTAGCTGAAAAGTCCGACCGTGTGTACGCCCCATAAGGAAAAGAAAAAGGTACTCTGTTGCCCGTGACAGCCAGATAAGCTTCAACTGTTTTTTTATAGCACAGAATGGAAAACTATAACAAAGTTCTTAGCTTCAGTGATACTCCAAGACTTTTTCATTCTTCTATCTTTTTAAATATCAGTTTTAATGTTATAATATAATTATGCGTCTTAAACAAACTATTTTTTTATTATACAGAGACAATAAAAAAATATAAAATGTACCATCAGGTGAAATTTTTGAATCTTTTTTCAGTTATTTTTTACTGTTGCTCAATCTTTGAAATTTCTTCCGCTTGCTGTCTGTTATAGTTTAATTAGGGCTTTAACTTAAATGCTTTCCTTTATGAATCCAGCAGGGGTTTCCTTACCGTTAAAATGAGTTGTTCAATTACCCTCCTACTAATGGATAGAGAGTAATTAACATTGTCTAGAGGCTAATTTTCATTTATACTGCTATTCTTCATAAAGTGAACAGCATCCTCTGCAAAAAAAAAAAGTCAATGTGTCACTTTTATTGGCCCAATTTGCACTCTAACATCCAGCAAATTAATTCAGGCTCCATTAAAGCATTTGCAATCCTATGAAATGATCTAATGATAAGTTTTCCTTAACGTGTACTTCATGAAGTCATTCCAGTTTGCACTAGATCTTTATTAATTGCTGGATAATTATTCCCATAAATAGAGGGAAATGTGAATGAGGAGCCATGGTTGACAGAAAGATGACAGGTTAAGAGATAAAATGCTGGAGTATTTTAACATAATTGCCCAAAGCAATCACTCCTTTTGGTTACTTATATCAGCTGTCCTGATGCGGGGCAGCTGTACAAAGCCCATTTTTTATGAAAAAGTTTATGTTTTAATCAACACAAATAAGACTGACTCATCTATTTTCTGGAAACATTTCAGCATGCATGTTAATGGGTGTTTAGAATCAGATTGACTGAAATGGGGAACTGAAGCATGCAGCAATAAAATGAAAAGACACTAAAATTTTACTTAATAAAAAAAAAAAAAAAAAAACTTTTCTTAAATTCTAGTGTATTAACTTAGCATTTAGAAATTGACATTCAACGTGAAGGCCTGGTTTGCTAGAGAACGCTTCTTTAGTTATCAATAGATCTTTTCAGTTTTTAAGTTTCATGATTATATGAAATTTGATTTGTACACCCATCAGGACTAAGCAGCCTACTATTTCACCTCTGCTTCTCTAGTGCTGAAACCCAAATGCACAAAGTGCTTTACTTTCTTCTTTCTGTAATCATGACTTTATAAGGTCATTTAAATGTCATACAGTTACAAGTAAACTGGTGAGCTCCATTCTCTGGATTCCAACAGAATAAAATTTGCATGCCTAATAGTGCATGGAGCATAAAGGAGCATGTACTCCACAAAAAAAAACTGAAAAAAAAAAGATCTTTGTCAAAGTACAAAGGGCATACATGGCATACTCCTCCATGCATATTCCTACCCCTCTGCAAGCTCTCATCCCACGACTTGTATCTGCAACTCCTAGTCCCCAAAATGACTTGCTAAATAATACAGCATATCTCTATATAATGTTGTTGATTTAGGATGCTTTCAAACTTAAAATTGAATGCGGCTGACAGTAGGGGTCCCGTGCATCCCTGTTCTCCGTTTTAGGGACGAATCAAGCCCACATTTTTTGCCTGAATTTGGACCTGAAACGGAGCCAAAGACGCACAGGACTCCTGTGCAATTCGCTCTGCAGCCGCTCCGGAGATGTGTGAACTGGCTCCATAGAGAGCCGGTCACAATATCCTATCATGCAAATTTGGAAATCTGCATCCAATTCGCATAAGTGTGAATCCAGCCTAAAGCAACCCTTTTTTAAACAAAATGTGTTCCTATTTAAACTCTTAATAAACCCTAATCAGATCTATTTAACCCCCCTTTTTTTTCTTGCAATTTTTTTATTTCTATATTCTTTATCCACTTTAGTGCCAGGCGCTTTTACCCCCCTTCCTGATGGGCACTGATGAGGCAGTACTGATTGGCATTGATGAGGTGGCACTGATGATGAGCCACTTATATGCACCACTGATGGGCACTGATAGGCAACACTGATAGACAGCACTGATGGGCGCTGATAGGTGCCACTGATATGCAACACTGATGGGCACTGATAGGTGGCACTGATGGACACTTATATGTGACACTGATGGGCACTCATAGGTGGCACTGATGGGCACTCATAGGTGGCAATGATAGGTGGCACTGGTGGGTACTTATAGAAGCACTGATGAGCGGCACTCATGGGTGGCACTGATAGATGGCACTGAAAGGCAGCACTAATTAGGGGGCACTGGCAGGCATCACTGATGGGCACAGTGTGCCATCCCTAATGGGCACTGATTGGCATCCCTGGTGGGCTCTAGAGGGCATACCTGGTGGTCTGCAGTGGGCATTCTCGATAGGTCTGCACTGATAATCAATGTGCTGATTATCAGCACAGACCCACCCTGTCAGGATAACAGCCGGTCGGCTCTCCTCTACTCGCGCAGGTCAGTGCGAGTCGAGGGAAAGCCAATAAATGGTACTTCCTGGTTACCATGGTAAAGAGCCTACATCATAGACTCTTTACCTAGATCGGAAATGCAGTGGGTTAGACTGACACACCACACCACCGATCGTCGTGTTGCACATTCCCGCGGGCACGTACTGGCAGCTTATCCTGCTGGATGTCATAGGAAGTCAAGTCAGGATAATACAACCACGTTTGTTATATAGCAGGTGGGAAGTGGTTAAAATTGCTGTAATGTATTGCCGGATGCCGGCAATATACATAAAAAATCATTGAAAAAAACAGTGTGGGTTCCCCCCAGTCCATTACCAGGCCCCTGGGTCCAGTATGGATATTAAGGGGAACTCTGCGCCAAAATTGTAAAAAAAATAGCGTGGGGGTCCCCCTCAAAATTCGTACCAGGCCCTTCAGGTCTGGTATGGATATTAAGGGGAACCTCGCGCCAAAATTTAAAAAAATTTACAGGAGACAGTTTTGGTTGGACAATCCCTTTATTTAATTAATTCCTTTATTCCTCATTAAAAAAAAGTGTCCTGTGATGTCCATCCATCTTCAATCATGGCACCGACGTCCTAAAAAAAATTAGAACAACACCGCCACCATGGGAGGTGTCCCGCTGACTGCCGTCTTTTTGCTTTGACAGCTCTTATATAGCCAAGGGTGGGGCCACCCGCTGAGGTAACCGAGTGACCCCACCTCCTTCTGACATCATTTAAGGTCAGAGGGGGCGGGGTTACCCATTTACACCACCAGATGGCCCCGCCCTTGACTTTATGAGAGCTGTCAAAGCAAAAAGACAGCAGTTGGTGGAAAGCCTGCCATGGAGGCAGTTTTTCTGTTTTTTTGGGGGGTTTTTTCCGGACCGTTGGCACCGTGATTGAAGATGGATGGACATTGTGGAACACTTTTTTTAACCGCTACCCAACCAGCCACCACAATTACACTGCGGCAGGTTGGCTCCCCTGGGCGATCCGTCATAGCTGTACGTTTGCTCTTTAAGATGCTGTAGCAGTCTGCATCGTGTCCCCAGAGCTGATGCTCGTGCCCGGCAGGCGCAATGACCGCCAGGCACCCGCAATCACTCGTGACAGAGTGAGAACCAGGATCTGTGTGTGTGTAAACACACAAATCCCGGTTCTGTCAGGGGACAGGAGACCGATTGTGTGTTCCTACTAAGTAGGAACAACGATCTGTCTCCTCCTCTAGTCAGCCACATTCCCCCCACAGATAGAAACACCCCCTAATGTTAACCCGTTCCCTGCCAGTGACATTTATATAGTAATCAGTGACTATTTTTAGCTCTGATCGCTGTATAAATGTCACTGGTCCCAAAAAAAAGTGTCAAAAGTGTCTGATGTGTTCGTTGCAATGTTGCAGTCCTGAAAAAAAATCGCAGATCACCGCCATTACTAGTAAAAAAAAAATAATATTAATAAAAATGTCATTGATCTGTCCCCTATTTTGTAGACGCTATAACTTTTGCGCAAACAAACCAATATACGCTTATTCCAATTTTTTTTTAACAAAAATATGTAGAAGAATACACATCAGTCTAAACTGATGAAGAAATTCTTTTTTTTCATATTTTTTGGGGGATATTTATTATAGCAAAAGTACAAAATATTTTTTTTCTAAATTGTCACTCTTTTTGTATATAATGCAAAAAATAAAAAAACTATGTGATCATATACCACCAAAAGAATGCTCTATTTGTTGGGAAAAAAGGACATACATTTTGTTTGGGTACAACATTGCACGATCATGTCAGTTGTCAGTTAAATCAACACAGTGCCATATCTCAAAAAGGGGCCAGGTCAGTAAGGGGGCAAATCCTTCTGGGGCTGAAGTGGTTAATAAAGGAATTGTCCAAAACTGTCTCCTGTCATTTTTACTTTTTTGACACGTTTTTGGTGAATGGATAGGGGCACGATGTACCCCTACCCATTCACATGGGGGGGCGAGATCTGGGGACCCTCTTGTTAAAGCCCGCAGACCCCCTCAACCACCGGGCAAGGGTTGTGGGGATGAGGCCCTTGTCCCCATCAACATGGGGACAAGCTGCTTTGGGGGGACCCCAAAGCACCCTCCCCATGTTAAGGGCATGTGGCCTGGTACGGTTCAGGAGGGGGGCGTGCTCATGCCCCCCCTTTTCCTGTCGCCTGCCAGGTTGCGTGATCATATAAGGGTCCGGTATGGATTTTGGAGGGACCGCCACGCCATTTTTTTTTTTACATTTTAGCACGGGGTTCCCCTTAAAATCTATACCAGACCTGAAGGGCCTGATATGGATTTTGGGGGGGCCCCAACGCCATTTTTTTTTACATTTTGGTGCGGGGTTCCCCTTAAAATCCATACCAGACCTGAAGGGCCTGGTAATGATTTTGGGGGGACCCCACGTCATTTATTTTTTTGGCGCAGGGTTTCACTTATTCACTTTCACTATATATACCACTAACTAAGCTGCCTAACCCTTCACTTCATTCACTACACTAGTACACTATACGCCCACCATTTAGGCAGTCTTATATAGTGTGGGGCGTGGACTTAGTTCCCTGAGCCATGATTGGTCAAAGGCACCCTGCCTTTGGCCAATTATGACTCTTTCAGTAGAGCACGCTGTGATTGGCCAAAGCATGCAGGTCAGGTGCATGCTTTGGCCAATCATCATACAGCAATGCACTGCAATCTCACAGTGCATTATGGGGCGTTCTGCGGTGCTTGAATTTCCCATAAACGCCCCATATGTTTGGTTCATTTTTAGAACAAACGAACATAACTTACGTTTGACTCGACTCGCAGGCTCATCCCTAGTGGTGTTTACCACCTCAATACAGGGCACTTAACCCCCTTCCTGCCCAGGCCATTTTTCAGCTTTCAGCGCTGTCACACTTTGAATGACAATTGCGCGGTTATGCTACACTGTGACCATTTTTATCATTTTCTTCACACAAATAGACCTTTCTTTTGGTGGTATTTAATCACTTCTGAGTTTTTTATTTTTTCCTAAAAAAACAAAAAAAGACTGAAAATTTTGAAAAAAAAAGTTTTTCTTCGTTTGTCAGTAAATTTTGTAAATAAGTAATTTTTCTCCTTCACTGATGGGCGCTAATGAGGCGGCACTGATGGGGACTGATAGGCTGCACTGATGGGCACTGATGTGGTGGCACTTATGGACACTGATGAGGCGACACTTATGGGCACTGATTAGGTGGCACTAATGAGGAGGCACTAATATGCCGCACTTATGGGCACTGATATGTGGCACTGATGAGCACTGATGAGCACTGATAGGCAGCACTGGTGGGCATAGATAGACGGCACTGGTGGGCACAGCTAGGCAGCACGGATAGGCGGCACTGATGGGCACTGATGGGCGGCACTGATGGGCATTGATGGGTGGCATTGATGGGCAGCAGTGATAGCCAGCACTGACTGGCATCACTAATGGTCACTAATTGCTGGCACTTGTGGGCACTGATTTCTGGCACTTGTGGGCACAGTTCAGGAGGGGGGCACGCTCATGCCCGCCTTTTCCTGCGGCCTGCCAGGTTGCGTGATCAGATAAGGGTCCGGTATGGATTTTGGAGGGACCCCCATTCCGTTTTTTCTTTACATTTTGGCACTGGGTTCCCCTTAAAATCTAAACCAGACCTGAAGGGCCTGGTATGGATTTTGGGGGGCCCCGGCGCCATTTTTTTTACATTTTGGTGTGGGGTTCCCCTTAAAATCCATACCAGACCTGAAGGGCCTGGTAATGATTTTGGGGGGACCCCCACGTCATTTTTTTTTTTTGGCACAGGGTTTCACTTATTCACTTTCACTATATATATCACTCCCTGCATGCCACTAACTAAGCTGTCTAACCTCTCTTCATTCATTACATTAGTACACTATATGCCCACCATGTAAGCAGCCTTATATAGTGTGGGGCGTGGACTTAGTCCCCTGAGCCATGATTGGCCAAAGGCACCCTGCCTTTGGCCAATTATGACTCTCTCAGCAGAGCGCGCTGTGATTGGCCAAAGAATGCAGGTCAGGTGCATGCTTTGGCCAATCATCATACAGCAATGCACTGCAATCTCACAGTGCATTATGGGGCGTTCCGCGGTTCTTGAATTTCCCATGAACGCCCCATATGTTTGGTTCATTGTTAGAACAAATGAACATAACTTATGTTTGACTCGACTCGCAGGCTCATCCCTAGTGGTGTTTACCACCTCAATACAGGGCACTTACACCCCCTTCTTGCCCAGGCCATTTTTCAGCTTTCAGCGCTGTCACACTTTGAATGACAATTGCACGGTTATGCTACACTGTGACCATTTTTATCATTTTCTTCACATAAATAGACCTTTCTTTTGGTGGTATTTAATCACTTCTGAGTTTTTTATTTTTTCCTAAAAATTTTGGAAAAAAAAAGTTTTTCTTCGTTTGTCAGTAAATTTTGTAAATAAGTAATTTTTTTCCTTCACTGATGGGCGCTAATGAGGCGGCACTGATGGGGACTGATAGGCTGCACTGATGGACACTGATGTGGTGGCACTTATGGACACTGATGAGGCAGCACTTATAGGCACTGATTGGGTGCCACTAATGAGGAGGCACTAATATGCCGCACTTATGGGCACTGATATGTGGCACTGATGAGCACTGATAGGTGGCAATGATAGGCAGCACTGGTGGGCACAGATAGACGGCACTGGTGGGCACAGCTAGGCAGCACAGATAGGCAGCACTAATGGGCACTGATGGGCGGCACTGATGGGCATTGATGGGTGGCATTGATGGGCAGCAGTGATAGCCAGCACTGACTGGCATCACTAATGGTCACTGATTGCTAGCACTTGTGGGCACAAATTTCTAGCACTTGTGGGCAAAGGGGGGCACTGATTGCTGGCAGTGGTGGGCAAACATTGCTGGCACTGGTGGACACTTAATTGTAATCAGGGCACTGATGATCACTGACTGATTACATCCCTAGATGTCCTCTGTAAGGAGATGCCGCTGATCGGCTCTCCAGTCCTCACACTCTGTCAGTGTGAGGCGAGGAGCGCCGATTACCGGCATCTCTATGTTTACATGTGACTGGCTGTGATTGGGCACAGCCGATCACATGGTTAAAGAGCCGCGGCTCTTTACAAAGATTGGGGTCGCGCCATGTCCTAGCAACATGGCATGGCGGCGATTGCCATGCTGCACACCCGCGATTGCTGTGCTGCATGCCCGCATGTGGCTCTCGTTCACCCAGAACGAGAGCCACACCGCCCAGCCATCATTTGACGGTGGCCAGGCGGCAAGTGGTTAATCACCACTGGTTTTTTGTTTGCTAAATAAAGGAAAAAAAGACTAAAAATTATGAAAAAAAAACAAGTTTTTCTTCATCTCTGTTATACAGTTTTGCAAATAAATAATTGTTCTTCATAGATTTAGGCCAAAATGTATTCTGCTACATTTCTTTTCTGACAATAACCCAAATTAGTGTATATTATTTAGTCTGTAGGAAAGTTATAGAGTCTACAAACTATGGTATATATCTGAAAATTGATCAATCCTGATGTACTGACTGTTTTTCATTTCTTGAGGCCCAAAAATGTCAAGAAAGTACAAATATTCCCCAAATGAAAGTAGACAGGCCAAGGTATTTAATTAGAGGCATGGCGAGTTTTTTGAAGTTGTAATTTTTTTAATCAGAGTTTTTTTGGTAAATTAAGAAATTAAAATTTCTCACATATTGTCACCAGTGCAATACAGTGTCATCATATAACTGGTGTGGTGGTGATCAGGGACGCTGACTGGTGACAGTATGAAAAAAAAAAAAACATTTTTTTCAATATTCTTTTATTTTTATTACATTTTTATGATTTTTTTTAACACACTGTAACCAGAGCAATATATTGTTACCATAGTAACATTGCACTACTCTGGGGAAGTAATCTGGATTTTTTTTTTACACATTATTATTGCTGATAGCAATGTATTTAATTGATTCATTCAGTTTATCTTGTTGTGATTAGTTGTGATTGGCCAGAGCGAATCACATGGTACAGATGGGCTGTGATTGGTCCTGTCTGTACCATGTGATCACATTGACCAATCACAGCCAGCAACGCTATTGTTCACAATGGATGGCATGAAAGGAAGCCATCCTTTGTTTTCAACTGATTTACTGTGATAGGTCACAGCGCTCACATGGTACCGGCAGCGAATCGGTACACTGATCGGTCATCTGCTGTGTCCGGTGGACACAGAAGGTGACAAATTGCATCGCTGCGCAGCACCTTCTGGGAGGACGTCATATGATGTCCAGTCAGAAGGATGTAAGGCCCACCTGCCCATCAATCTGCTATAGGCCAGGCGGGAAGGTGTTAACTATTGATATTTAACCAACTGATGGTGTCCCTGTGGGCCGTGCATGCCCAACAAATGAAACAAAAGGGTGTGGTGCTGGATGGATTTGCTACAAAGCAATAAAAGTCTGACAGAGGTTGCAAGCTTACCCCACATAATAAAAAGGAAGCTTTTTGATTAAAATATGATAATTAGAAGGGCTGATGACAGGATCTTGTATGTAGATGATCTTCACATTTGCTCTACATCCTATTGAAACTTTAAGCTAAAGTTTACAGCATGTGACTTAAAGTCAATGGTTTGTCTGCCTGGAGGTTCTTTGAGTTAAAACACAAGTTTGTGATTGTGTGTCACTAAGCAGGTCGATACCAGTTAATGCATTTGTTCCATTGCTTTTAAAGTTCTAAATACAGATTTAAAGCAGTGATCTATACACTCTATTTCCTAGTAGCAATGTCAATGTAGCTTTTTCATTCACTTGTTCCACTTTTGAAACACTATGAGGTAAATTGAATCCCTTTGCACTAATGCTTTGTTTATAAGTCATAACCTGCTATTAAATTATTTTCTAAGATTTGTTAGAAAACTGAAGATTTGCATAGATACATACCCATTTACGTTTATATTAAAGATGATATAATTAATGTTATACAAATTTTAAAGTGTAAGTTCACCTTTTCAGAAAAAAATTAAAAGATGAACACCTTACAACCTATGAAATTGAATAACATGCAACAGTTTCTGCTGTGTGAGAAGGTACTATTGGCACCTTTCTCAGGAAAAATGAAATATATGAAACCATTCAGGAAACCACCAACTGTAAAAATGCTAAAGGTCACACTAGGAAGGACTTGCTTCAGTCTCTGTAGTTAAGCCAACTAAGTCCAGGGCTCCAAGAGCCAGGGAGGGAACTTCCTACACTTGGCTTACACAGCCATAGCATTATGATCACCCATCATAACCCATCAAGACATGGACTCCACTAGACATCTGAAGGTATGCTGTGGTATCTGGCACCAAACCATCAGTAGTTGATCATTAAGAACTGTAAGTTGCAAGTTGGGGCCTCCATGGATCAAACTTTTTTTTCCAGCACATCCTATAGATGCTTGATTGAATTTGATCTGGATAATTTGGAAGCCAAGTCAACACCTCAGCTTATAAACAGAACACCTTCTTCCATTGCTCCTGTAGTCCAGTTTTGATGCCTACGTGCCCATTGTAGGCATTCTTGGCTGTGGGTCAGAAGCAGCACCCTGATGGGTCTGTCACTACGCAGCCGAATACACAACAAGCTGTGATGCACTGTGTGTTCTGATACTTTTCTATCAGAACCATCATGAACTGATTCAGCAATCTAACCCTTCCCCATGTGCATTAATGAGCCTTAGGCACTAATGACCATGTAGCCGGATTGCCAGTTTTTCCTCTTTGGACCACTTTTAGTAGGTCTTAACCACTGCAGTTTGGGAATATCCCACTGCAATTTTAGAAGATGTTGTCTAGCCATTATAATGTGGGCCTTATCAAAATCCTTATAGGGCGTACACACGGTCAGACTTTGTTCGGACATTCCGACAACAAAATCCTAGGATTTTTTCCGACGGATGTTCGCTCAAACTTGTCTTGCATACACACGGTCACACAAAGTTGTCGGAAAATTCGATCATTCTGAACGCGGTGACGTAAAACACATACGTCGGGACTATAAACGGGGCAGTAGCCAATAGCTTTCATCTCTTTATTTATTCTGAGCATGCGTGGCACTTTGTGCGTCGAATTTGTCTACACACTATCGGAAATTCCGACAACGCCTGCTCTCAAACTTTGTGTGTCGGAAAATCCGATGGAAAATGTGTGATGGAGCCAACACACGGTCGGAATTTCCGACAACACGCTCCGATCTGACATTTTCCATCAGAAAATCCGACCATGTGTACGGGGCATTACACTTGTCTATTTTTTCTGATTTCAACACATCAACTTCAGGGACAATGTGTTCACTTGCTTCCTAATATGTCCCACCTGCTTTCAGATGTGTTACATCACAGCCTGACTCATATCATTGCTAACATCACCGCTCCCAGCCAAATACATTTTCTTACATTTCTTTAAAGTTTTTTTTAAATAACAAACATGTCACACTTACCTTCTCTGTGCAAGGGTTTTGCACAGAGTGGCCCCAACTCCTGGCTCCTCCCTGCATCGAGTGCCCCCAACGGAGAAGTGCTTTTCCTGGGGGCACTCGCAGTAGTGTATTCAGGTTTTGTGCTGCCCTAGGCCTGAGCAAACTCATGCACCCCCTAATTTAAATATGACCGCACCCTTCCTGTCAAGGCCACACACCTTTCTTTTTAAGACCCGCCCTGAAATTTTCGAGTGGGGACACTAGTTCTGAGGGCCTGGGGGGGCAATGGATTCCCTTAATTTGCATAGATTTCCTCTCACTTCCTGTTTGGCTATGGGGCAGGAAGTGATGGGAAATCTCTGCAGTGGGACAGGGATGGTAAAAAATAAACTGATAGGGGCTATAACACTCCCTTATTCTATCCAAAATGAAAAAAAAAGTGTTGCAAAGTGTTGCCCATAGTTCTACTTTAAGCACAAATTTCTGATAATTTTATGGAGAGGACTAATAAGATATAACCATGCCAATGGTGCAGCAGAAAACATATGGCACAGTGAGGAAGGTTTATGGTCCAGGAGGATAGGACAGTTAAAATTAGAAGCGCCCCCCCCCCCCCACAGTTGCGGAATGCCGGCCGCCTGCATACCGGAAGCAGTGCTCTCAGCCCAGTCCGCCCCATAAGACTGGCGCTACACTAACAGTGTAGCACAAGCTTGCGGGGACTCTTTCTGTGCTGCCCCCCTGCAACTGCTGCCCTAGGCCTGGGCCTTGTCGGCCTAGGCCAGGATACAGCGTTGGGCACTCGTGCAGGCGCGCTCCCGTGTCCTGCTGCTGCATCCATTGACACAGACAGAAGGACCCAACCCCGCCCCCGAGCTCCCGCGTCATTAGATTTGATTGACAGCAGCGGGGGCCGATTGCTCCTGTTGCTATCAGTCTATCCAATGAGGACCCGAGACACCAACTGGAGCTGGTGTGCTCGTCCCTGTCGCTGGAAAGACCGGGTTCAGGTAAGCAAAAGGGGAGCTTTGGGCGGCTGTGCAGCACAGGAGGTTGAAAAACCCTGAGGGTTTACAGCCCCTTAAAGCTCATCCCTAATGCCTACCTGAGCCAGGTTAAACTGGATAATCTCAGATGGGAGATGGTCAGGTTAGAAAATAACTTCTTTAGCACCAGTGATCTACAATGGACAAAGAATGGATATTTCCAGTCTGAGAAATCCACTATCTGTTATTTAGAACATGACACCAGGAAAAAGAATGGAGTGGCATTCAGGTCCTTGCTCTTTTCAAGTAGCTTTGCCTAGGGGTATGCAACCTACATTTGGGACCATAACTGATATGCTTGATAGTTGTGGGGAAAAAAGTCCTGTAATCAGTGGGGGGATGGAATGCCCTGGTGTCAGTGGTCCCTGGCAGTGGTCCTTTGGAAGAAAAAAATGCCCTGGGATCAGAGGGAGGGAAAAATTTCCAGTGTTGGTGATCCTGGAAAGAAAAAAAATCCCAGTGTTGGTGATCAGTGGGAGGAACAGATACCCATTATCAGTGTTCAATGAAAGAAAATATGTCTGGAGATGGTGGAAAGAAACAATGCACAGTGTTAGTGTCTGCAGGAAAAAAAAATGTTCTGACATTGGTTGTCATTGCCTTAAAAAAAAAGATGCATTTGTGTTAATGGAGGTGGAGGAGCTAACATCAATGCTAAGGCTTGTGGGGAGACACACTGGTGCTTTATGTTTGAAAAACACATTCGCGCATCTATGGGTAAATGTGAAGACATAGAAGCATCAGCATGAGTATAGGGGCATACAGCTATTCACTTCTGTTGTTGACTGTAACACCCTTTTTTTACAAGCTAGGCATATTTTATGCCTGTAATTGTACAAGCGCAAAAGGGCTTAAATGCAAGCAGTGGAAAACCTTAATTTGACCTAGCATCCACCTCTTGCAATCCCTGTAGAGAAGGGCTTGATTGTGAGAGGAAGGAGTAAAATAAGAAGCTAGCAAGTGCATGCTGATAGGAAGAGAAAGCTAACTGACAGAGAGATGAGCTTATCACTGCTTCATCTCCTTTCACTGTATAGTTACAAGCTGTGATGGGTCGAGTATAACATGGGCTCAGTGAAGTGGGTTGAATGATGCTGGACATGAGGCTATATAGGAGCAAAAAAAAAAAGTACTCTGGATTGAAGCTGAAAAATTGCAGCACAACTGGCTTGTCATTTTATCTTTTAATGGGATATTTATTTCTATTTTACCTTTGGTTGGAGTTCTGATTAAATAAATAATGCCCTCTGTTTTTCCTCTGCTTCTGCTGTTGAAAATCCTAGTACTTAAAGGTATGGGGCATATATGCGACTGCTCTCCCCCCCAAAAAGTGCTTGGTGAGTTAATAGCCAATGGTCAGGCTTGAATGTTAACATACGGGGGTGGTGACATGCCTAGCAATGTGCAGGTATTAACTCCTGGTCATATTTGATACTTTCATATAGTCTTTGTGGGGTTAATAATAAGTTAGTGAAGCCTCAACAGTGGCGTTTTTTATGAGGGGTTTGTTTTAAAGGCAGGCATTTTTTAACTTTATTCATAAAATTTAAGTCTTTCAGTTTCTTTCATTAAACGCTAACCCACTTTTGCTTTATTTCTGCTTATACTGTGGGTCATTTACTATAGCGCCAAAAAATTATCCTGCAGTACAAAAAATAACTCTCAAAAAAGGCCAGAAAGACTTCAACTCTTAGAAAGTCAGCGCTAATGCAAATGGAAGCAGCGCTATTGCCGGCAATAATGCCTGTCAGATCACATATGCTGGAATAGTTGACGTAAATGGGGCTCGAACCTGCAAAATCCAAAGTTCTCACTGAAGGCTTATATGCAAGTTCTTTGCCATAAAAAGTGTTTGGAGACCCAGGTCCTGCCCCAGGTGACATGTATCAATGCAAAAATTTTTTTTAAAAACAGAAGTTTTTTCGGGAGCAGTGATTTTAATAATGCTTAGAGTGAAACAATAAAAATGTAATATTCATTAAAATTTCATACCTGGAGGGGTGTCTATAGTATGCCTGTAAAGGGGCGCATGTTTCCCGTGTTTAGAACAGTCTGACAGCAAAATGACATTTCAAAGGAAAAAAAGTCATTTAAAACTACTCGCGGCTATTAATGAATTGCCGGTCCGACAATACACATAAAAGTTCATTGATAAAAATGGCATGGGAATTCCCCACAGGGGAACACCAAACCAAAATTTATAAAAAAATGGCGTGGGGGTCCCCCTAAATTCCATACCAGGCCCTTCAGGTCGGGTATGGATATTAAGGGGAACCCCGGCCAAAAAAAAATAAAATGGTGTGGGGTCCCCCTCAAAATCTATACCAGACCCCTCAGGTCTGGTATGGATTTTAAGGGGAACCCCACGCCAAAATAAAAAAAATTGCGTGGGGTCCCCCCAAAAATCCATACCAGACCCTTATCCAAGCACGCAACCTGGCAGACCGCAGGAAAAGAGGGGGGATGAGAGAGCGCCCCCCCTCCTGAACATACCAGGCCACATGCCCTCAACATTGGGAGGGTGCTTTGGGGTAGCCCCCCAAAACACCTTGTCCCCATGTTGATGGGAACAAGGGCCTCATCCCCACAACCCTTGCCCGGTGGTTGTGGGGGTCTGCGGGCAGGGGGCTTATCGGGATCTGGAAGCCCCCTTTAACAAGGGGACCCCCATATCCTGCCCCCCCATGTGAAATGGTAAGGAGGTACAAAAGTACCCCTACCATTTCACAAAAAAAAGTGTCAAAAATGTTAAAAATGACAAGAGACAGTTTTTGACAATTCCTTTATTTAAATGCTTTTTCTTTCTTCTATCTTCTTTCTTCCTCCATCTTCTTCTTCTTCTGGTTCTTCCGGTTCTTCCTCCGGTGTTCTCGTCCGGCATCTTCCTCTGCTGCATCTTCTTCTCTTCTTCTCCTCGGGCCGCTCCGCTCCCGATGTGTGACGCTTCTTGTCTTCTGCCGGTTCTTAAATAACGGAGGGTGGGGCCACCCGGTGACCCTGCCCCCCTCTGACGCACGGGGACTTCCCTGTGACATTCCCGGTGACGTCAGAGGGGGTGGGGTCACCAGGTGGCCCCGCCCTCCATTATTTAAGAACCATCAGAAGAGGAGAAGCGTTACACAGCGGGAGCCTCCCATCATGGTTGGGGAGCAGCCCGAGGAGAAAAAAGGAAGAAGATGCCACGGAGGAAGATGCCGGACGAGAACACCAGAGGAAGAACCAGAAGAACCAGAAGAAGAAGAATATGGAGGCAGAAACCGAAGGAGGATAGAAGATAGAAGATAGAAGAAAGAAGATAGAAGAAAGAAGAAGCATTTAAATAAAGGAATTGTCAAAAACTGTCTCTTGTCATTTTTAACATTTTTGACACACTTTTGTACCCCCTTACCATTTCACACATGGGGGGTCGGGATCTGGGGGTCCCCTTGTTAAAGGGGGCTTCCAGAATCCGATAAGCCCCCCGCCCGCAGACTCCCACAACCACTGGGCGAGGGTTGTGGGGATGAGGCCCTTGTCCCCATCAACATGGGGACAAGGTGTTTTGGGGGGCTACCCCAAAGCACCCTCCCAATGTTAAGGGCATGTGGCCTGGTACGGTTAAGGAGGGGGGGTGCTCTCTCGCCCCCCCTTTTCCTGCGGCCGCCCAGGTTGCGTGCTCGGATAAGGGTCTGGTATGGATTTTTGGGGGGACCCCACGCCATTTATTTTTTTAAATTTTGGCGTGGGGTTCCCCTTAAAATCCATACCAGACCTGAAGGGTCTGGTATAGATTTTGAGGGGGACCCCACGCCATTTTTTTGGCCGGGGTTCCTTTTAATATCCATACCAGACCTGAAGGGCCTGGTATGGAATTTGGGGGGACCCCCATGCATTTTTTTTTTAAATTTTGGTTTGGGGTTCCCCTTAATATTCATACCAGACCCAAAGGGCCTGGTAATGGACTGTGGAGAAATCCCGGACCGTTTTTATCAATGAACTTTTATGCGTATTGTCGGGACCGACAATTCATTAATAGCCAGTGTCTTGCCGAGAAAGTTCCCCTGGCGGATAAGGACCCCCCTGTACTGCGCATGCGCTGCACTTGCACAGTACGAACGACTACAGAGCCGCCTAAAGTCTCCGAAGTTGAACAGCTGATCGTCAGCTCTGCACGGCACCTGCGCACTACATTCTGCCTTGAGTCCAGGTTCAAGCCCCACCATCCAAGTGGACATAGAGTTAGACTAAAAATATGCCGAACGAAGCGAGGCCGTGCCCGTGGCGAGCAAAGCAAGGCCGGGCCCTGTTACAGTTGCCCTGTACAGCTGACTCACAGGTGTTCAGCTTCGGCTATTTTCGGCGGCTCGTACTGCACAAGCGCTGCGCCTGTGCAGTACAGGGGAGTCCTTATCCGCTGGGGGGAACTTTCTCGGCAGAACACCACCACTAGTGCTAGCACTTTTAAATTACTTTTTTCTTCCTTTAGAAATGTAATTTTGCTGTCAGACTGTTCTAAACAAGGGAAAAATACGCAACTTTACAGGCATAATATAGACACCCCCCAGGCACGAAATTTAAAGGAATATTACACTTTTATTGTTTCACTTTAAGCAATATTAAAATCACTGCTCCCGAAAAAACAGCCATTTTTAAAACTTTTTTGCCATTGATACATGTCCCCTGGGGCAGGACCCGGGTCCCCAAACACTTTTTATGACAATAACTTGCATATTAACCTTTAAAATTAGCACTTTTGATTATTCATGTTTGTGTCCCATAGACTTTAATGGTGTTTGCACAAATTTTATGTCTGTTCGCATGTTACAGGGGAGATGTTCGGCCTATCCCTAGTTATCATTGAGGATCATGGGGTACAACTTGTCAAGCAACTCGGAGGTCCAAAGTCACCCACCTGTGAAACAAGTCATATATATTTTAATAGTAAGGAGCTCTCATTCACATCAGCAGAACAAATGCAGGAAGTGATGTGTGCACATGGGCCAGAAGCAAATGTGTGGGGATGCCAAACAAATCAAAGAACCCCACCCACACCAAATCTAACTACCACATCCACCCGACATTGATTAAGCACAAGTACATATCATACCCTTATCCGGAAAATGAGCAGCACCTCCTCTTTGCTAAAGAGGGACCTTGCCATGTCCACCTAGATGGAGATCATGACCAGCACAGGAACTGCCGGGTGATTACAATGACTTATTTCTGGGTCAGAATGGGAAACCACACTCTTTTGATCGCTGCTGCGAATATTTGATTGCAACCACTGTTAGAATTTTATTATTTTTGTTTATTTGCAGATATGCAAATTTGTATTTCTACTTATGATATTTAAAGGCGTTCAATAAGAAATGGTGTCCCTGGGTTAGCAGCAGGTGAATGACAAAAACAAAAGGCCCAGTTTGAGCCCTGGTTCACACTGACAGCGGGAGGAAATCGCTCAGCTGAAATCACACACTTTCATTCCCGCATGTCAGTCCCGACTGCAGGGGGAATTTCAGAGACATCTGTGTAGGTTTTTGCACTGATATCAATACAAATTGCACCTCAAAGTCACACCAATTAAAACAGTGCAATTGTCACCGCTTTGACATGTTAAATCGCACCAATGTGAACTAAAGCTGACACATACAACACTGCCTATTCACCAGCTGAATTCATTACCTGCAATTCTCCACAGCTGTTATATATAAAGATTCCACCTTTAACATTTACTTGTGCAGAAGCCTAGGTTTACATTGGAGCGATTTGTAATGCGATTTGAGAGATCGAATCGCATGACTATTGGCAGCAATGGCACTGTTCCAATCGATCCAACATTTTATTTGTGGCATTAACATCAGTCCCTGGCTGCAATGAGCTTCCAATCTAAAGTCCAAAATTAACTTTCTTACATTAGAACCTATTTCGACAGGAGACAAATAAAATGCCAGCATGTCTTTGGATTGTGGTGAGAAACCCCCACAGGGAGAACATATAAACTTCAACACAAGGATTAGTATGTTGGGGAATTGAACCAACATCCTAGGTGCTAGCTAGACAGAACTGCTACCCACTTAGCCACCAGGCAGCCCCACGCTTGTTCTCTGCATCTCTGTGGTGTGAATCAGCCCTAAGTCCATAGCCATGCTCAGTGTTACAAGCAATATACAATATGATTGCCTAAGTATTGGGACGCCTGCCTTTAAACGCACATGAACTGTAATGGCATCCCAGTATTAGTATTGGGTTCAAACACTCATTTGGCCCACCCTTTGCAGCTATAACAGCTTCAACTCATCTGGGAAGGCTGTCCACAAGGTTTAGGAGTGTGTCTATGGGAATGTTTGACCATTCTTCCAAGTGCATTTGTGAGGTCAGGCACTGATGTTGAACGAGAAGGCCTGACCTACAGTCTCCTCTCTAATTCATCCCCAAGGTGTTCTGTTGTGTTGAGGTCAGGACTCTGTCCAGGCCAGTCAAGTTCCTCCACCCCAAAATCACTCATCCATGTTTTTTTGGACCTTGCTTTGTGCACTGGTCCAAATGATTTGGTGGAGGGGGGATTTTTGGACAATTTCATGCTCCCAACTTTGTGGGAACAGTTTGGGGAAAGCCCCTTCCTGTTCCAACATGACTGCGTACCAGTGCACAAAGCAAGGTCCATAAAGACATGGATGAGCAAGTTTGGGGTGGAGAAACTTGACTGGCCTGCACAGAGTCCTGGCCTCAACCTAATAGAACACCCTTTGGCTGAATTAGAGTAGAGACTGCGAGCCAGGCCTTCTCATCCAACATCAGTGCCTGGCCTCACAAATGCGCTTCTGGAAGAATGATCAAACATTCCCATAGGCAGACTAAACCTTGTGGACAGCCTTCCCAGAAGCTGTTCTAGCTGCAAAGGGTGGGCCAAATCAAATTTTAACCCTACGGACTAAGACTGGGCTGCCATTAAAGTTCATTTGTGTGTAAAGGCAGGTGTCCCAATACTTTTGGCTAAATAGTGTATCTGGAAAAGACTTACAATGGTGGTGGAACCCTCCTACACATAAATACTACATTTAGACATAGTTATAGCCCCTGGGAGATGAGACAACTTCTCTACATGAAGCAACACTTTTGGGATTTGAACCCAGACCCTCAGGGATGCTAAGCAGAAGTTCTAACCTCTAAGCCATGGAGCTGCCACATGTGAGGACCCCTTACACATAACTACACATAAATACACATAAAAACACATAAATACTGCATTTCTTTGGGCATACAGGTGATGGATTTACATTACTCAAGAGTTATTCTTCTTGATTTATTCTATGATATTTGGTGTTTTTTGTGGGTGAGAGTAGAATATTACCCTCAAATTTGTGGGATTTACATTTTGCTTTCTGATGTTGGTACACATATCACATTTTTTGGGCTCAAATTATGAATATTTGGAAATAATAAAAAGCACAAAAAATTGTGATTCATTTTAAATTTGCATCAGCAATGGTATTGTTTGTGGTTTGTAAAGACACCTGTGTGAGTTTGGGGTAAAGATTGTTGTGAGATGGAGAGTGACAAAGTAACAAGTGAAAGTGACAGAGAAAAATATGTTTTACCAAAACATCAAAACATTCCACATTCTAGTATTCTTAAAAACAAAATATTTTAGGTAGAAGCAACAATGTTGCAAAGGAAAATTTATTTCAGAGAAAGATACATTTCATCTCAACATTAAAAGGTTTTTTTGTGAACGTTATAATTGTTCCACTAGAATCAATGGCTGAAACTTGATTTGGACTAAAATAGAGCAGATTTTCACTTTAAAAAAAATGCTCTATAATTAGCTCTCATTTTGGTATTTACTATAGCGCTGGCTAAAAAAGACACTTGAGTTAAAATGAGAGTTATTTTCAGGTCTGAGCATGCTCAGTTGTGTTGGCACCTAGTTGTCCAAAACGGGGAATTTTTCACTTCTCAGACTTTTAAAGATATTTTTAGTGTAGAAATCACTTTTTCACACAGTTTAAAAGCAGATTATCT
This sequence comes from Lithobates septentrionalis, assembly GCA_037952835.1. Taxonomy (NCBI): domain Eukaryota; kingdom Metazoa; phylum Chordata; class Amphibia; order Anura; family Ranidae; genus Lithobates; species Lithobates septentrionalis. Next base: position 2,875,523 of record JBBDGP010000065.1, read on the forward strand.
TTAGATAATATACCGCATATTTAAATACCATTTAGGCAATTATATCCTGCTCTAAACATTATTTTCATGTGCAATTCTCCAGGTTTTAGCAGAGTAAGGGTTTGGGCGCTATTTGGTTTCAGGGAACTATAGTAAATTTTATTTTGGGAGTATTTTCTCACCAGCGCTATAGTGAATACCATTTTAGCGCTAATTAGCGGCAATTAGCGCCACAGCTCTATAGTAAATGATCCTCACAGTCTCTTAATATGTCCAAAACATAAAAATGTTGAAGGTGTAGTTTTTCACAGACTGATTAATGAATGTCTGTCTTCCTACTTCCATTATATGAAACCTCATTAGAGTCTGCCTCTTTATTGAGTGAGGGGTCTGTTTTTATGGTAAGTGTTACATACAGATATTGCCGAAGATTTGCAAAGCTTTGGCCAAATTACAAATCAAGGTTTAAAGGAGTATAGTTATGCCTTTGGACCAAATTTGAAATATTATCAAATAACATGAGAAAAACTATTGGGAATTTACATTTGTATCCTTTACTCTAGATAGGGTGGCACATCTGTGTGTCAGAATCAGCAACATTGCTTACTACTGCCTAGATCTTAATCTGGTATTACAAGACATAGTTTATATAAACAAACATTTTGTATTATGTAAAATGCATAAATCATGTTGGCTTATTTTGAATCCTTCTTATTGCATTTGATTAAGTGAATAAATCATACGCAACTGCATGTTAATGCTTGAAGGGTAAGCAGGAGACAAGTATTGTGTTATTGTGTTTGCAAACAATAGACAGTCAGTAATTAGTTTAAACCAGCAGTTTAAATGGGTTGTAATTCATTTGTACATTACATTTCGCAAATGCTGAAAGAGAACTTTGAAAAATGGCCATGTTGATAAACAGAGCAGAATGTGTTTGGCTCAGATAAATGTACCAGACATATCCTAAGGTATCTATCAGATAGACTTTGATGGATGGATTTAGGTCAATGGATAACCCAGTACAAAACAAAATTATCAAATCCGTTGTTAAAAATAAGCTGTAAAGAAAAAAACATGGCATGCTAATGTGGACATGGTTTAATGTGAAATCATGGGATCACATGGCACTGTGTTTATACATGCTTATATTGTTTGTTGACTAGTAGTTGCACTTTCAACATCTACATTTTCTTTACACCTCTGTGTTCTTCAGAATAGTTTAAGTGATTCTGTTGCTTGGTTTAAAATATGTAATAAAGTAAGACCTGCAAAAGAAGAAGCTTTATACTCCTCATTCATTCCTCCATTATTCAATTTCTTGCAGAGCAGTAGCCTTTTCACATCAGAAACATTTCCAAGGGTGTTGGATGTTCTCTTTGCTCAGTCCTCATTCTGCAGGCCCCTACAGGATAGAGTAGGGGTCACTGGAAGGACCCCTACATGTTTGTGACATGGGATTTTGGCATCTGCAAGTATCAAATGTGAAGATTCTTCTGGTGGCTTTAGCTCTTAAAGTAGAGCTATAGGCAAAACTTTTTTTTTTCATTTGGATACAGTAGGACATCCATGTCCTACTGGGGAGAATCACTTTCACTTCCTCTCCCATAGCTGAAGCAAGAAGTGATAGAAAATCCCTTCAAATTAAGGGAATCCATTGGGAACCCCCAGGTCACCAGAACTAGTGTCCCTATTGGAAGATTTCCTAGCTGGTCTATGGACTGAAAAAAAGAAATCTAATTGATTCAGCCATTCATGATAAACAGCACAGATCAACAAATCTCCAGCTGTGGGTAATGTATTCTAACAGATGGCACATCTGGCTGTCAGAGTTCCCGAACAGTGTCTGCATCTGATTGGATGCAGGTGCTGCTTAACCAACAATTTTTCAGGTGGCTCCTTTGATTTTTCCTTCAGAGGATGTCAGGCGAAGAGGTGCTGACAGGGCCACCCAGTGATTGGATTGCAGCCAGTTTATTGGGAACTGGCCCAAAATTTATTCAGTGTATGGTCAGCTTTACATTTTTTTAACCAAGCGCCAGAGTCACTTTAACCACTTCAATACCGGGCCTATTCTGGCACTTCTGTCCTTCATGTAAAAATCATAATTGTTTTGCTAGAAAATTACTCAGAACCCCCAAACATTCTATATGTTTTTTTTTAGCAGACACCCTAAGGAATAAAATGGCGGTCATTGCAACTTTTTATCTCACATGGTATTTGCGCAATAATTTTTCAAACGCCTTTTTTTTTGGAAAAAAATGGTTTAATGAATTAAAAAATAACTAAACAGTAAAGTTAGCCCAATTTTTGAAAGATGATGTTACGCAGAGTAATAGATACCTAACATGTCACTCTTTAAAATTGTGCACAATCATGGAATGGCGCCAAACTTCATTACTTAAAAATCTCCATAGGCGACGCTTTTACATTTTTTACAGGTTACCAGTTTAGAGTTACAGAGGAGGTCTAGTGCTAGAATTGTTGCACATGCTCTAACGCACGTGGCGATACCTCACATGTGTGGTTTGAGCAGCGTTTACATATGTGGGCGGGACTTACGTGTACGTTCGTTTTGGAGCGCAAGCTACCGAGGACAGGGGCGTTTTAAATTTTTTTTTATTTTACTTAATTTTTTTTATTTTTACACTTTTTTTTACATTTTTTTATCACTTTTATCCCTATTACAAGGAATGTAAACATCCCTTGTAATACGAATCTATGTGACAGGTCCTCTTTATGGAGAGATGTGGGGTCAATAAGACCCCACATCTCTCCTCCAGGCTAGAAAGCAAAATTCACCGATCTCATGCTGACAGCCGCGACCGCGGCTTTGTTTATTTCCGGGTATCCGGGCGTGACGTCATAGCATCGCACCCGGGCCTCCAACAGTCATAGAGATGACTGGTGACCATCTGGTCACCAGATATCTCTATCGTCCTCATCCGGCGCTGGCCGATTCTTTCTCCGGGCCCCCGATGGCACGGGAGAGCCCGGAGAAGCACCAGATGGCAGCGGGAGGGGGGACGTCCCCTTCCATCGCCTATAAGAACGATCAAGCGGCGAAACTGCTGCTATGATCATTCTTTTTTTTTTTTGTGTTAATACAATTCATATAAATTGTACAAACTCATTCTAATATTCAAACCCTATTTCATATCACTGTTGTATTTCTACTATTAAGTCATATCCCAACCTTTTTCCTACCCTATTCCTCCCCCCCTCCCCCACCTCCACCACAACGTACATCTCCTATGACTTATAATATTTTATTCACCACCTTCTCATTTGCCACTGACTTCCCTCACCACCTATTTCTTTCTTATCTAATTATGCACTCACTACTTCTTCGGGCCGTCTTTTTATCCTTTTCCTTCTTCTCCCCTACCATTCTTCCCTCTCACTCCTCTTCCCTTCCCTCCTCCATTTTATCTGCACTTTCCTCTCTCATATTCCCCCTATATCTCTACATCTGAAGGCTTTCCACTACCAGTTGATGTGGGGCCAAGTCCACATCCCCGAGCCATGGTTGCCATATCTTGTCAAATTTACCCTTGTCACTTCTGCGGCTATAGGCCAGTCGTTCTCTAGGAAGGAGAGAGTTTACATATGAGATCCATTGCTTCCCTGTAGGTACCGTAGGGGCCATCCAGTGCTTTGCAATAAGTTTTCTAGCTAAGTACATCAATCTAGTTAACATAAAAAACTTTCCTCCCAGAAACATCTTTACGTTTATAGCACCAAGCAAGTATACTGTCGGATTTAAGGGAATGGGGACTTGCGCCAACCTAGAGTTGCACCGGGAGACCTCATCCCAATACCTATGCAACTTTGGGCACCTCCAAATTAAATGAATAAAGTCCCCCTTATGCACTCTACACTTGGGGCACAACGGGGAGTCTCTACCCCCCCATTTATAAAGCTGTACTGGTGTCCTATAGGCCCTGTGCAAAATAAATAGTTGTGACAACCTTTGGGATGCGGATAGCGATACCACTGGAATAGCTTCAAGTGCCATTTCCCACTGTTTTTCATCTATCTCCCCTATATCTTCTACCCATTTGTTTCGACACTTTAGCGAGGTATGATCCTGGGCCGAAGTCAGTAATTCCCTACATATTTTTGATATTAATCCTTTCCTCGTATCTGCTTTTAAAACTTCATTCAATAATGAGGCTGTTGATACTCTCAAAGAGTATGTTATTTGTTGTGCCTGCAACGCATGGCGAAGTTGAAGGTATTGATAAAAACCCCTAGGGTTCAAATGAAATTCCCTACATAGTTGTTCGTATGTCTTTAGCACCTCCCCCTCATAGAGCTGTGAAAAAAAACAAATCCCCTTTTCCTTCCAATGTGAAAAGCCTCGCAATTCCTGGACCTCAGTATATCTTCTATTGTGCCATATCGGTGTAAATGGGAGCACGCCCGTTATTTTCAGTGCCTTCCGGACCTCTCCCCATACCCTTTTAAAAAGAATACTTGTGGGTTCTAGTCCCTTCATACTTGGTAAGTCCATTTCTAAATGGGAGGCCGCCTCTAATGTGGGTTCCGATATGGTCACCAGTTTACATATAGGGTCCTCATTTCCCTTTCGACCCCACCCTGCCATTTGTTGTAACTGTGATGCCAAAAAATACAACTTGGGATGGGGTATTGCCAACCCTCCTCTATCTTTTTCATATTGCAGTGTTTCTAAGCTAATCCTAGGTGCCTTTTTTTTCCATATCAGTTCCCTCATTAATGTGTCAATTACCTTGAACCACTTTTTTGATATCCATATTGGTGAATTATGAAAAACGTACAGTTGCTGTGGGGCCCATACCATTTTTACTAGATTTGCTCGTCCTATAACTGATAGTGGAAGCCTGCACCAGCTATTGCATTTTTCTTTCTGTCTGGCGAGCAGTTGTCCCAGATTCAGCCGAAGATACTCAGCTGGATCTGGGGATACCATCACTCCCAGATACTTAAAGCTATTGACAATAACTATTTGTTCCGCCCCCTCTGGAAGTCGATCCCTCGGCTGATCCAACGGCATTAGGGTTGATTTCGACCAATTAATAACGAAACCCGAGAAGCTGCCAAAGTTTCCCACTATCTCCATCACTGCCCGCAGTGAAGAGGCCATGTCCCCTAGATATATTAGTGCATCATCTGCATATAAAGATATTTTTTCTTCTCTCTGATGCCTACGAAACCCCACCACCTCTGATGAATTTCGAATCAATATGGCCAGGGGCTCTATCGCCAGAGCGAACAGCAATGGGGACAGCGGGCAGCCCTGTCTGGTTCCTCTGTGCAATTCAAATGGAGAGGAGAGATCATTATTAATGCGTAACCTGGCTCTAGGTTTAAAGTAGAGTACCTTTACCCACGATATAAATTTACTTCCCATTCCAAATCTTTCCAATATTTCCATGAGGTAGGGCCACTCCACACTATCAAACGCCTTTGCAGCGTCCAGTGACAGAATGGCCCTACCCCCTGAATTGTCCACTGGCACCTGTAGATTCATATATAGCCTCCTTATATTATCAGACGTGGAGCGAGTGGGCATAAAACCAGACTGATCACAATGGACCAGCTTGCCGATCACTTGAGATAGCCTCTTAGCCAGAACACTGGCTAACAGCTTGACATCCGTATTTAATAGCGAAATTGGACGATATGAATCCAATAGAAGTCTATCTTTTCCTGGCTTTAAAAGTACTGTTATTATTGCCTCTTGCATGCTATCTGGCAAACTACCCACTTCCCCAGCCTCCGTTATGGTTTGCAGCAATGATGGTAAGAGGCCCTCCCTATAATGGGAGTATACCTCCACCGGTATCCCATCTGGGCCTGGGGATTTATGGTGCGTTGCCCCCTCCAAGGCTTCTGTTAATTCAACTAATGAAATTGGGCAGTTCAACATTTCCCTGTCCTTCTCCGTTAACTGCGGAAAAGGGCAGGTTTGTAAAAACTGTACCAAGTCAGATGGAATGTAACTAGTTTTACTGGAATACAAATCCCTGTAAAACTGCTGAAAGCTATTTAAAATGTCTGAACTAAGGGTCAGCCTCTCCCCAGATTCAGCCCTTACAGCCAGAATGTTGGCAGATTCACATTGCTCTCTGGCTATAAGGGCTAAAAGGCGACCAGTATTTTCCCCCTCTTCGAAGTAACTCTGTTGCTGAAAATATCTTCTCTTCTCTGCTACAGATAACCACACCGAGTTGTATACTACCTGGGCCTCCCTCCATGACTCTTGATTGGATTGTGACGGGTCCATTATTAAAGCCTGTTCCCTTTCTTTCAATTCTTCCTGCACCCTAGTCTCCCACTCCCTAGATCGAGTTTTAATTCCCGCAATTTCTTTAATGAGGCAACCCCTCAAGAATGCCTTAAGTGTATCCCAAACTACCGCTGCACTGGCTGATCCCCTATTGAATTGCACAAATTCCCGTAATGCCCCTCTCGTTCTGTCTATCTGCGGAAACAGGGTTAACCAATAGGTTTTCACTTTCCATAGGGGGCGTCCCGAGATACCAGTGATGCCTAGCCACACCCAAAATGGTGAGTGGTCAGACAATAAACGCGGCTCATAGGCTGAGTCCTCTACCCGCTGCAACAGTGCCTCATTCCCCAGTCCCAGATTAATACGAGAGAAACCATCATGTGCTGCAGAATAGCATGAATAACATCTATCCTTTTCATGCCTCTCCCTCCATACATCCCGAAGTCCCAGTTCCACAAGCAAGGCAGCAAAAGCCGTCCTGCCAGCTGTCTGTCTTGTATCTTTAGGTATCAAAGACATTCTATCTTGGGAATTGTCCAAGATATTATTGTAGTCTCCTAATGCTAATACTGGGACATCCGGATGTAAGGCCATGAATTGCGATAGGCACCCAAGGGGAACTGTTGAAAATGGCGGGGGAATGTATATAGAAGCTATTATACATATTAGTCCATTGATTTTACACAATAAAAAAACAAATTTTCCCTCCTTATCCACCCTCTGTTGCAAGCACTCAAAGGAGACATCCGAAGAGATCATTGCACTAACTCCCCTTGAATATGAGGTGTGCATAGAATGGAACTGTATCGGGTATCTCCTTGAGCACAATAAGTGAACAGAGTCGGGACGCATATGCGTTTCTTGCAAGCAAATTATCTGGGGTTTCATTTTATCAAAATATCTAAACATTGCACTTCTCTTATTCCTGTCCCCCAGCCCCCTCACATTCCATGTCATTATTAGTATACCTCTTTTCTTCCCCTTACTCATATATGAGAGCAAACCATTTACTGTACTCATGAAACCAAAAACAACAACATAAATAGCAGGTCAAAGTACCATTATCCTTCTGAGTTTTACCTACTCCTAAGACCCCGCCAGCGTACAATACATATCTACATACCATTCCTTTTTCCCCCCGCTTATCAGTAGTGAGTAGGGATGAGCCGAACACCCCCCGGTTCGGTTCGCACCAGAACCCGCGAACGGACCGCAAGTTCGCACGAACGTTAGAACCCCATTGACGTCTATGGGACTCGAACGTTCGAAATCAAAAGTGCTCATTTTAAAGGCTAATTTGCATGGTATTGTCCTAAAAAGGGTTTGGGGACCCGGGTCCTACCCCAGGGGACATGTATCAATGCAAAAAAAACTTTTAAAAACGGCCGTTTTTTCGGGAGCAGTGATTTTAATGATGCTTAAAGTAAAAAAAAAAAAGTGAAATATTCCTTTAAATATCGTACCTGGGGGGTGTCTATAGTATGCCTGTAAAGTGACGCGTGTTTCCCATGTTTAGAACAGTCCCTGCACCAAATGTCATTTTTAAAGGAAAAAATCTCATTTAAAACTGCTTGCGGGTTTAATGTCATGTCGGGTCCTGGCAATATGGATGAAAATCAGTGAGACAAACGGCATGGGTACCCCCCAGTCCATTACCAGGCCCTTTGGGTCTTGTATGGATATTAAGGGGAACCCCGCACCCAAATTAAAATAAGGAAAGGTCCCTATATACTCTGAACAGCAGTATACAGGCGGTGCAAACAAGACAGGGACTGTAGGTTTGTTGTTAAGTAGAATCTCTTTGTAATTTTGAACATTTTTAATGTGTTTAGCTCCAGCCAAAAAATCTTTTCTAAGCTTTTTGGAAAACATAGGGAAGGGTTATCACCCCTGTGACATTTGTTTTGCGTCTTTCCTCCTCTTCAGAAGATTTCACCTCACTTTTTTGTCCCAATGAAAAATGTTTTTTGAAAATTTGGGTTTTTTTGTGGAACAAGGATTGGAAAGCATCAGTGGAAAGGAGAAATTGTTTTCCCATATTAACTCTTACATGAGAGAATTTCCCTTCCTATGGGTAGATTTCATCTCACTTCCTGTTGTCTCCTTCCGTTTGCAAGTAGGAGTCGTTTGTAAGTTAGATGTTTGAAAGTAGGGTCCTGCCCTATATACTCAGCAGAAATTTGGGCCTTAGGTGTTGCTGTGGCCAAAACACTGTAAGCCCTCACAGGGCCCTGCTGTGAAATATTAGATCAAGAATTGTAATTACATGCCCCTGTTGAACAGGAGCTGAAAAATTAGGCCTTAGGCACTGGTGCTGGTGCCACAACACTGCAACCCCTCACAGACACTCTAGTTGGAACGCAGGAACGAGCACTGCTGCAAAGTATTGCATCAAAAATTGTAATTACACGCCCCTGTTAGACAGGGGCAGAAAAATTGGGCCTTAGGCACTGGTGCTGGTGCCACAACACTGCAACCCCTCACAGACACTCTAGTTGGAACGCAGGAACGAGCACTGCTGCAAAGTATTGCATCAAAAATTGTAATTACACGCCCCTGTTAGACAGGGGCAGAAAAATTGGGCCTTAGGCACTGGTGCTGGTGCCACAACACTGCAACCCCTCACAGACACTCTAGTTGGAACGCAGGAACGAGCACTGCTGCAAAGTATTGCATCAAAAATTGTAATTACACGCCCCTGTTAGACAGGGGCAGAAAAATTGGGCCTTAGGCACTGGTGCTGGTGCCACAACACTGCAACCCCTCACAGACACTCTAGTTGGAACGCAGGAACGAGCACTGCTGCAAAGTATTGCATCAAAAATTGTAATTACACGCCCCTGTTAGACAGGGGCAGAAAAATTGGGCCTTAGGCACTGGTGCTGGTGCCACAACACTGCAACCCCTCACAGACACTCTAGTTGGAATGCAGGAACGAGCCGTGCTGCAAAGTATTACATCAAAAATTGTAATTACACGCCCCTGTTATACAGGGGCTGAAAAATTGTGCCTTAGGCACTGGTGGTGGCGCCCAGAACCAAAAATGTTCTTACAAGCTATCAGCGTGATGATTGAGGAGGAAGAGGATAATTACTCAGGGATAATCACTCAGCATCAACATAGGCAGTCTTTGAAGGGATCTGAAAAAAATTATTCAGTTACATCAGCATCAGGTGCTTGGTAGCTGGTGGTGATCCAAGACTGATTCATTTTTATGAAGGTCAGCCGATCGACTGAGTCAGTGGACAGACGCACCCTGTGATCGGTTACCACGCCTCCAGCAGCACTGAATGTACGTTCCGAAAGAACGCTGGATGCAGGACAGGCCAGTAGCTCAATTGCATACTGTGCAAGCTCTGGCCAGTGATCCATCCTCAAGACCCAGTAACCCAGAGGATTTTCGGTGGGAAAGGTGTCCAAGTCTGATCTTGCCCCTAGGTATTCCTGCACCATGTAAAACAGACGCTGGCGATGGTTGCTGGAACCGATCATACCTTGGGGCTGCGGACCAAAAAATTGTCTGAACGCATCGGTCAGACGGCCACCTTCTCCACCGCTCCTTCTTTGACTGACCGAAGCCTCAGCAACACGTTGTCCAGAAACAGGAGTTTGTAACCTCCCAGTCTCTGGGAACGCGTTGCACAGACCTTTCTGCAAGGCCTCCCGAAGATGTTTCATCCTCTGCTCCCTCTGCGATGGCAAGATAAGGTCCGCAACCTTACCCTTGTAACGTGGATCAAGGAGGGTTGCCAGCCAGTATTGGTCCTTCTCCTTGATACCACGAATACGAGGATCCTTACGCAGGCTTTGCAGGATCAGGGAGGCCATGCAGCGTAGGTTTGCTGAGGCATTCGGTCCGGAGTCCTCTGGGTCACTAAGGACAACAACGTCCGCAGCCACCTCCTCCCAGCCACGTACAAGTCCATGTGTTCCTTGGGACTGATCCCTTAAAGACTGCTGATGCTGAGTGCCAGGCTCCACCTCCATACTGACACAATCTTCCTCCTCCTCCTCCTCCTCCTCCTCGTCCTCTTCCTGTGTGATCGGCGGGCACGCAGGAACACTGTCTGGATAAAGGGGGCCTTGAGAGCTAAGGAAGTCCTCCTCTTCCTGCCTCTGTTCTGCCTCAAGTGCCCTGTCCATTATTCCACGCAGCGTGTGCTCCAACAGGTGGACAAGGGGGACAGTGTCACTGATGCATGCACTGTCAGTGCTCACCATCCTCGTGGCCTCCTCGAATGGTGACAGGACAGTGCATGCATCCCTGATCATGGCCCACTGGCGTGGGGAAAAAAAACCAAGGTCCCCTGACCCTGTCCTGGTGCCATAGTCGCACAGGTACTCATTGATGGCCCTCTGCTGCGTGTGCAGCCGCTGCAGCATGGCCAACGTCGAGTTCCACCTGGTGGGCATGTCACAGATTAGGCGGTTCTTGGGCAGGTTAAACTCCTTTTGGAGGTCCGTCAGCCGAGCACTGGCATTATATGACCGGCGGAAATGCACACAGACTTTCCTGGCCTGCCTCAGGACATCCTGTAAGCCCGGGTACCTGCCCAAGAACCGCTGCACCACCAAGTTAAGGACGTGAGCCAAACAGGGCACATGGGTCAGTTGTCCCTGTCGGAGGGCAGAGAGGAGGTTGGTGCCATTGTCGCAAACCACCATTCCTGCCTTAAGTTGGCGTGGCGTCAACCACCTCTGAACCTGCCCCTGCAGAGCTGACAGAACCTCTGCCCCAGTGTGGCTCCTGTCCCCCAAGCACACCAGCTCAAGCACCGCATGGCATCTTTTGGCCTGCGTACTTGCGTAGCCCCTTGAACGCCTACGGAGCACCGCTGGTTCCGAGGAAGAGGCCATGGAGGAAGAAGAAGAGGAGGGGGTGGAGGAGAGAGGTGTGTCACAATCAGCATTTTGGAGGCGTGGTGGCGGAACAACCTCCAACACTACTGCACCTTGTCCTGCATCCTTCCCAGCTGCCAGCAGAGTCACCCAATGCGCCGTGAAACTTAAGTAACGTCCCTGTCCATGCCTGCTGGACCATGAGTCAGCGGTAATATGCACCTTACCGCTGACCGCCCTGTCCAGCGAGGCATGGACATTGCCTTCCACATGCCGGTAGAGAGCCGGAATCGCCTTCCGTGAGAAAAAGTGGCGTTTGGGTACCTGCCACTGAGGAACCGCACATTCCACAAACTCACGGAAGGGGGCAGAGTCTACCAACTGAAAAGGCAGCAGTTGAAGTGCTAGCAATTTTGCCAAGCTAGCATTCAACCGCTGGGCATGTGGATGGCTGGGAGCAAACTTCTTTCGGCGGTGCAGCAGCTGGGGCAGGGAAATTTGCCTGGTACAATCTGACGTCGGTGTACCAAAAGCAGATTGCCCACAAGTACTTGGCTGTGACACACCTAATTCTACACCTTCATTCCTCTCACTGCAGGTCTCAGAGAGGACTGAAGGTCTAGTGGGGTTGGAAATCTCAGCTGATGAGGAGCAAGGAGAGATCCTCTTTGTTCTTTGGTGTGGGTCTTTCAGATACGCTTGCCAACGAACTGCATGGCAGGTCAACATATGTCTGGTCAAGCATGTGGTACCCAAGCGGGAGATGTTTTGGCCACGCGAGATACGCTTGAGACATATGTTGCAAATAGCAGCGGTGCGATCTGATGCACTCGTCTCAAAAAAGGCCCACACCAAAGAACTTTTTGAATAACGCGCAGAGACTGCAGCGCCCTGCACATGTGGAGCTTTGGGGTGTGATGCAGTCAATGTGCTGCCCTTAGGCTGGCCCCTGGAGGGCATCCTGCCTCGTTGGTGATGTGCCGCCTCCTCCTCCTCCTCCTCCTCCTCTCTCCTATCAGGCACCCACGTTGAGTCAGTGACCTCATCATCCCCTCCCTCCTCATCACTGGAGCAAACCTGGCAGTATGCTGCAGCAGGGGGAGCATGACTGCCAGATTGCTGTCCTTCTTGGGCACCCCCTCTGTCCGTGCTCATGTTACTGCCTTCATCGAGCTCAGTATCATCATCAGAGCCTTCCAAACGCTGGGCATCCTCCTGGAGCATGTACCCAACACTGTGGTCAAACAGTTCGAGGGAATCCTCATGAGGACATGGTGGAGCTAGGGAAGGAGTCACTGATGACATTGAGCTGAGGGAAGAGGCCGCTGCTTTGCCAGACAAAGCACCCTGGGCATGGGTGAGAGAGGATGAGGAGGATGAGGACGGCTTGGTCATCCACTCGACCAAGTCTTCCGCATGTTGCGGCTCAACACGGCCAGCTGCCGAAAAAAAGGCCAAGCGTGTCCCATGGCCACGTGCTGATGAGGATGCACCGTCTCCACGACCAGCACTAGACACAGAGCCTGCTTGCCCTCTCTTATTGGCTTGTGACTGTCTGCCTCTCCTTCTTGGCCTTCCAGACATACTAATGGCCTGTAGCTGCACTAAGCTGGGATAGAACACCTGTAATTTTCTTCAGGTAGCTTTATATACTGTAACCAGACAAGCCTGCCTGTCAGTAGGAAGATAACAGGAACGGATCTAGCTGAACACTGTGAGCAGGACACACTGTACTAAATGTAAATAGTCTAGCTGCCTGACCGTGGTACTAATAGGATCAAAAAGAACACCTGTAATTTTCTTCAGGTAGCTTTATATACTGTAACCAGACAAGCCTGCCTGTCAGTAGGAAGATAACAGGAACGGATCTAGCTGAACACTGTGAGCAGGACGCACTGCACTGAATGTAAATAGCAGGAACGGATCTAGCTGAACACTGTGAGCAGGACGCACTGCACTGAATGTAAATAGCAGGAACGGATCTAGCTGAACACTGTGAGCAGGACGCACTGCACTGAATGTAAATAGCAGGAACGGATCTAGCTGAACACTGTGAGCAGGACGCACTGCACTGAATGTAAATAGCAGGAACGGATCTAGCTGAACACTGTGAGCAGGACGCACTGCACTGAATGTAAATAGCAGGAACGGATCTAGCTGAACACTGTGAGCAGGACGCACTGCACTGAATGTAAATAGCAGGAACGGATCTAGCTGAACACTGTGAGCAGGACGCACTGCACTGAATGTAAATAGCAGGAACGGATCTAGCTGAACACTGTGAGCAGGACGCACTGCACTGAATGTAAATAGCAGGAACGGATCTAGCTGAACACTGTGAGCAGGACGCACTGCACTGAATGTAAATAGCAGGAACGGATCTAGCTGAACACTGTGAGCAGGACGCACTGCACTGAATGTAAATAGCAGGAACGGATCTAGCTGAACACTGTGAGCAGGACGCACTGCACTGAATGTAAATAGCAGGAACGGATCTAGCTGAACACTGTGAGCAGGACGCACTGCACTGAATGTAAATAGCAGGAACGGATCTAGCTGAACACTGTGAGCAGGACGCACTGCACTGAATGTAAATAGCAGGAACGGATCTAGCTGAACACTGTGAGCAGGACGCACTGCACTGAATGTAAATAGCAGGAACGGATCTAGCTGAACACTGTGAGCAGGACGCACTGCACTGAATGTAAATAGCAGGAACGGATCTAGCTGAACACTGTGAGCAGGACGCACTGCACTGAATGTAAATAGCAGGAACGGATCTAGCTGAACACTGTGAGCAGGACGCACTGCACTGAATGTAAATAGCAGGAACGGATCTAGCTGAACACTGTGAGCAGGACGCACTGCACTGAATGTAAATAGCAGGAACGGATCTAGCTGAACACTGTGAGCAGGACGCACTGCACTGAATGTAAATAGCAGGAACGGATCTAGCTGAACACTGTGAGCAGGACGCACTGCACTGAATGTAAATAGCAGGAACGGATCTAGCTGAACACTGTGAGCAGGACACACTGCACTAAATAGTCTAGATAGAAGATAACAGGAACGGATCTAGCTAAACTGAATACAGTGTATATATATATATGCAACACCTGGGATGCATATATATACACAATACACTGTAAGTGCAGCTAACTGACTGACTGTTCTGCCTAATCTATCTAACTCAAATCAAATGACACTGTCTCTCTCTCTCTCTATCTCTCAGCACACCGGAACACACACTACACAGGGCCGCCGTGCAGGCGGCCTTATATAGTGTGGGGTGTGTACTAAATCCCCTGAGCCATAATTGGCCAAAGCCACCCTGGCTTTGGCCAATTACAGCTCTCTCTACTGACGGCGCTGTGATTGGCCAAGCATGCGGGTCATAGTGCATGCTTGGCCAATCATCAGCCAGCAATGCACTGCGATGCCGCAGTGAATTATGGGCCGTGACGCGCCACACGAATTTGGCGCGAACGGCCCATATCGTTCGCAATTCGACGGACGGTCGAACAGCCGATGTTCGAGTCGAACATGGGTTCGACTCGAACACGAAGCTCATCCCTAGTAGTGAGATATAAAAAACATTTGTGGCAAAACTTATACTTGTGATATCTTCCACCATTCGTTTGCATTAAACCACCCCCTCCCACGCCTCCCCTTCCTCCCCCCTCCCCTCCCCCCTTTCCACCCCACACCCTCCTGCTCCCACCCCCCTTCCCCCCCTCCCCTCCCTCCCTGCCCAGCTGGGCCTACCCTAGGGGCTTTATTCCTGACCTCCCACCTACACTCATTCCCCATGTTACACCAATCTACCTCATCTATACCATACATCTCTATACCCCCTTTCTCCAGGGGTCCCTAACTCACCCCCTCCCCCCCTCTCCAACCGTTTTTTAGTGCTATTCATGTGCATTAATTTTTGTGCTTTGTAATTAAATACTTTTATCATATCAGCCCCATTTTAATCTAATTAATGTATGTCTATCCTTCTACTTTATTATAGTCCCACTTCACCCCCTGGTCCGTGCTTTACTTATTATAATTTAATATTTATTTATTTCTCATTTCTTTAATTATTGATTATTGTCATTATTTTCCCTTTCCCTTCCCACTACCCCTGTGCATTCAAAAGATTTTATTTCTATATTATACCAGCTGCAGAGTCCAGAGGGAGGAAAAAAAAAAAAAGGGGGACAAGTCTAATTAGTCTCTAGTCTCTCGTCTCCTATATTCCGTGCTGTTTTCCCGTTGTCCTCCAACCACTCTTCTACACTCCGTGGAGAATCAAAAAAATGTATGCCATTCGTAGTAGTTACTCTCATACAGGCGGGGTATAGCAATGCATAGTCCATCTTGATTTGCTGTAGCGTGCATTTAATCGGCATATATGCCGCTCTGCGTTTTTGCAGATCTGGAGAAAAGTCCTGATATAATGAAATTTTTACCCCCTTATAAAGGAACTCTCTCATTTCTCTTGCCTTCCGAAGCAAAGATATTTTATCTCTGAAGTTAAACAATTTTATAATTATGGGTCTTGGGTACTCTTTTCCCTGGCGAGGTCTAAAGGGGACTCGATGTGCTCGCTCAATACCAAAAAAGGGAGAAAAAGTTGCGGCCCCAAATGTCTCTTTAACCCATCCCTCTAAAAACCCTATGGGGTTCGGTCCCTCGCTCCGCTCAGGCATGCCAATTACTCTTACATTGTTTCTCCGATTTCTATTTTCTAAATCATCTATTTTGGCTGTCTGGTTGTTTATATGTTTCTTCATCTCAGTTATATCTTGCCTGAGTGAGAATAACACATCTTCTACTGCACTTAATCTTTCCTCTAGGATCGTTGTTCTTTCCACCGTCTCTTTCAGCCTGCCTCCCATCACTGCAAGTTCCTCCTTTATACCTTTCAATTGGATATCCAGACCAGTAATTGATTCCTTGCATGCAGTTATCGCATATAGGAGATCCCTCATTGTATGCTCTTCTGCTCCTCTGCTTTGCTCTCCCTCCATATCTGCCTCAGTTATGTTAGGTAGCTTTTTAATTGCTGTATCACCACTTAAGATGTCCACTTTCCCTGCTCCTTGTTCTTTTGTAGGCGGTACTGACATCGGGCTTGACACTACCGGCGTCAGCCCACTGCTTTGGTTTTTCCTAACCCCTGAGGTTCCTGTATGATTTGATTGTAAAGATTTTACTGGTGAGAGGGAGGTTCTAGCGAATTGCTCTGGCTTCGTTGCTGCCAATGCTGCGGCTGCCACTGCGACTTTTGCTTGATTTGTCTGTTTTTTTGCAGAGCGTGTGACCTGGGCTCCTTCTTGTTGTGACTGATGTTGTAACTGGTGCTGGTTTGCTTTTTCATCAGCCGCCCGCTTCCCAACCATAATGTTTATATCAAAGAAAAAAGGAAGGAGAGAGAAAGAAAAAAAAAGGGGGAAAAAAGGAAAAAAAAAGAGATCTCTTTCTTTCCTTTTCTTTTAGGACCAAGACCAGTTTTTCGTTTGTTGCCCAATGCTACAGCACCAATTAGGCTGTGGTTAATGTTGTTTCACGCTGCTGGTTTTAATTGGACGCAATACCAAGAGACAGTCCCGCTGCTCACCTCTAATACCACAGCACCAGCTTAGCAGTTAATAGGGCAATAAGTAGACGAATAAATATTATAATTCAAATTACAACTTAAGTTATAAAAATCAACTTTTAAGCGCCACTCCTCTGATTATATTGATTCTGTTGTTGTTCAGGTTACATCACCAATCAGCTCCCTGTCCGTCTCCCACCCCGGACTGGGGCTGCTATTTTTTATATTTCAGGTATAGTATCTTTGACATCAACAACTGTTAGAGCAGCAGATTTAGCTTAGCCAAGGTTTCATATTAAAAGTTCAGTTAGTTCATGTTTCTCCAGTTGAAAACTGGGGATAAAGAATCATGTATAGCAGATATGGCATGTAAGAACAGAAGGAAGAGCTTTCACCTGCATCTGGCGTCTTCACACTTGTCCCCAGGTTTACAGCGTTACCTTTGTACTCTTATCAGCCGCTCACTGCTCCACTCCCCACCACTGCTGCTGCGGAGTCCGGTTTGTTCGTTAGCTGCTGACGTGCTAGAGGGGAGCCTCTCACGCCGCCCATATGGTTCCGCCCTCCAAGCCCTCTTGCTGTCTCTCACGCCGGCGCTGCTACTGCTATTGAAGTCGGTTTTCCTCGTTGGCCGCTGACCAGCTAGGAAGGCCTCTCACGCCACCCCTTTTGTCCCGTCCTCCGAGTCCACGCTCGCACTGAAGCCAGGTATGTGCAGAGATGCCGGTCTCTGGGGCACGGTTAGGCCAGAATCAGCTGCGTTCTCCTACCGCTGGCCAGCCTGCATTCTCTTGGGCTGTATCCTCGCTGGTTAGAGTGGAGGGAGAGGAGATCTCACACGCGCCCTCTCACTCCCGCATCCGGTCACGCCCCGCTATGATCATTCTTATCGTGCACATAATCGCCGGCTTCAAAGAATGATATTTGAATGATGCATCTAGCTGCAGGCATCATTCAGATATCACCCCACAAAGTGGAGGACGTCATTTTACTATGGCCGGGTATTGAAGTGGCAATCACTTTTTCTTTATAAGAACTAACATGTTTACTGTTTAGTAATAGTACTGATAAAAGAGGTAACAAGAAACATTCATTAAGTCAATCTCATTGTTTAAGGGCGAGTAATTTAATTAGCTCGATATCTCACTCTTTATTTAACTAAGAATTTTCTTTCTTTTTGGCTTAGCAAAAATCAAACAATGACTATGAGTTTCCCCTCATAATTACCTCAATAAACTTAAACATAGATAAGCTGCATTTTTATGGCTTCTTTCACACTTTTTGATAATTGATTTAGTTCAGGTCTGCAACTCCACTCATTAAAGTCATGCAAATATCTTACCTCGGCTGATCAACTTGTTGACACTTGACAAAGTAGGTAAGACTAAATCACAAAACTTTATATTATCTTAATTTTTTTGGCTGATGGTCTAAAAATGGACACCATTACAAACTGAATAATTGTGTATATGCATTAAAATTTGGACACAGTAAACATTTTTTATGTTCTTTGTATAAGGATGGCAAGAAGCAACCCTCTGAAGGGGTCTTGTGGTGAAATCAAATATTTATTTCATAAAAATCATACTTTTTATTTTCAAATGTTAAATTAAATATATTAAAGCTGCACCCCTGAAAATATTCCCTCAAACAAGATTAACCTTTTTTATATCTTTATTTAGCTTTATTGAGCACTAGGGTGGGGTAGGGAAAAGTATTTTTCCAGTATGAACTAGAAGCATGTAGCTATGTAGCTGTGGGGGTTATTTATTAAAACTGCATAATATGGTGCAGCTGTTCACAGAAACCAATCAGCTTCCAGCTCTAAAAGTATCGGGTGCTATAGCGACCGCTAGCTCGATACTGCAACATGCACGATAATGTAGATATTTGCTAGCACACCAAGGATCTTCAATTTCATCCAAACGGTTTTTAATCAAAGAAAGTCCTGCGTGATTCTGAAACTTTGCACTGCACTGATTTGTGGTGTGATATTTCTTTGATTAAAAAACATTTGGACAAAATTGAAGATACTTGATGTGCTGGTGAATATCTACATTATCTAACAGGGGGACGCCCCCTCACCAGAACACTCCGATCAACGCTCTCCGCCATTGGTTAAGAGCGCTGATTGGGAGCATGCTTGTCGTCAGAAGCCGGCCTAATGCCTCGGACACACCGACACACACACACGGGCTGAATGTTGGCCGTTTTTTATTTTGAACCATCAAATGTCTCCCAACATTCGGCCCATGTCTTAAGACCGACTAAAGTAAAACAAGTAAAACTAAATAAGGGAACAAATATCAATTGTTCAAAGTGTACACTTGCACAGTAATTACAGGTAAAAGCCAGTAAATTAGAATATTTTGAAAAACTTGATTTATTTCAGTAATTGCATTCAAAAGGTGTAACTTGTACATTATATTTATTCATTGCACACGGACTGATGCATTCAAATGTTTATTTCATTTAATTTTGATGATTTGAAGTGGCAACAAATGAAAATCCAAAATTCCGTGTGTCACAAAATTAGAATATTACTTAAGGCTAATACAAAAAAGGGATTTTTTAGAAATGTTGGCCAACTGAAAAGTATGAAAATGAAAAATATGAGCATGTACAATACTCAATACTTGGTTGGAGCTCCTTTTGCCTCAATTACTGCATTAATGCGGCGTGGCATGGAGTCGATGAGTTTCTGGCACTGCTCAGGTGTTATGAGAGCCCAGGTTGCTCTGATAGTGGCCTTCAACTCTTCTGCGTTGTTGGGTCTGGCATTCTGCATCTTCCTTTTCACAATACCCCACAGATTTTCTATGGGGCTAAGGTCAGGGGAGTTGGCTGGCCAATTTAGAACAGAAATACCATGGTCCGTAAACCAGGCACGGGTAGATTTTGCGCTGTGTGCAGGCGCCAAGTCCTGTTGGAACCTGAAATCTCCATCTCCATATAGCAGGTCAGCAGCAGGAAGCATGAAGTGCTCTAAAACTTGCTGGTAGACGGCTGCGTTGACCCTGGATCTCAGGAAACAGAGTGGACCGACACCAGCAGATGACATGACACCCCAAACCATCACTGATGGTGGAAACTTTACACTAGACTTCAGGCAACGTGGATCCTGTGCCTCTCCTGTCTTCCTCCAGACTCTGGGACCTCGATTTCCAAAGGAAATGCAAAATTTGCTTTCGTCAGAAAACATGACTTTGGACCACTCAGCAGCAGTCCAGCTCTTTTTTTCCTTAGCCCAGGTGAGACGCTTTTCGCGCTGTTTCTTGGTCAACAGTGGCTTGACACGAGGTATGCGGCAGTTGAAACCCATGTCTTTCAAGCGTCTCTTGGTGGTGGATCTTGAAGCACTGACTCCAGCAGCTGTCCACTCCTTGTGAATCTCCCCCACTTTTTTGAAGGGGTTTTTTTTCACAATCTTGACTAGGGCGCGGTGATCCCTATCGCTTGTACACTTTTTCTGACCACAGTTTTTCCTTCCCTTTGCCTCTCTATTAATGTGTTTGGACACAGAGCTCTGAGAACAGCCAGCCTCTTCAGCAATAACCTTTTGTGTCTTTCCCTCCTTGTGCAATGTGTCGATGGTCGCCTTTTGGACAGCTGTCAAATCTGAAGTCTTCCCCATGTTTGTGTAGGCTTCAGAACTGGACTGAGAGACCATTTAAAGCCCTTTGCAGGTGTTTTGAGTTAATCAGCTGATTAGTTTGTGGCACCAGGTGTCTTCAAAATTTAACCCTTACACAATATTCTAATTTTGTGACACACGGAATTTTGGATTTTCATTTGTTGCCACTTCAAATCATCAAAATTAAATGAAATAAACATGTGAATGCATCAGTCTGTGTGCAATGAATAAATATAATGTACAAGTTACACCTTTTGAATGCAATTACTGAAATAAATCAAGTTTTTCAAAATATTCTAATTTACTGGCTTTTACCTGTATACATTTTGGACTGAATATTGAATGTTTTGATTAGTCCAGCCACTACTGTTTTTTTTTCTCTGTTGTGTAGCCTGATGTCAGTACAACATTTTTGATTGCCATGCTTCTACATGCTACTATTGCTACATAAGATATGGTGGCATGTCAAATATTTTGTGCCCCAGGTGGATGATTTTTGAGTTGTTGCTGGAATCCATTTCGCAAAATCTCATAACTGTTAGAAAATAAACAGCTTCTATACAGTTTTCTCTATATTCATGGAAAATTGAATGATACTTGTTTAAAGAAAAGAAAACATACTCAAAGATACATCAAGCCAATCAATACTTGTCTTCACTTGTCAATTGCTAGTGTAAATACGTATCAAAACAGGGTTAAATGGAATATCATGGTTTACTGTTTTTTTTATAATAGCATAAACAATCTGTTTGGTGTACATACTGTATATTGACATGTACAGTAGTACAAAAAAAGTAAACAAAAAGAAATACAGATGTAAAGTTAAAAAGTCAGTGCTAAAAGAAGTAAAATACAGTATCTCACAAAAGTAATTACACCCCTCACATTTTTGTAAATATTTTATTATATCTTTTCATGTGGCAACACTGAAGAAATGACAATGTAGTGATTGTACAGCTTGTATAACAGTGTAAATTTGCTGTCCCCTCAAAATAAATAAACACACAGCCATTAGTGTCTAGACCTCTGGCAACAAAAGTGAGTACACCCCTAGGTGAAAATGTCCAAATTGGGCCCAAAGTGTCAATATTTTATGTGACCACCATTATTTTCCAGCACTTTCTTAACCCTCTTGGACATGGAGTTCACCAGCGTGTCACAGGTTGCCACTGGAGTCCTCTTCCACTCCTTCATGATGACATCCCGGAGCTGGTGAATGTTAGAGACCTTGCCCTCCTCCACCTTCCGTTTGAGGATGCCCCACAGATGCTCAATAGGGTTTAGGTCTGAAGACATGCTTGACCAGTCCATCACCTTTACCCTAAGCTTCTTTAGCAAGGCAGTGGTCATCTTGGAGGTGTGTTTGGGGTCATTATCATGTTGGAATACTGCCAAGTGGCCCAGTCTCTGAAGAGAGGGGATCATGCTCTGCTTCAGTATGTCACAGTACATGTTGGCATTCATGGTTTCCTCAATGAACTGTAGCTCCCCTGTGCCAGCAGCACTCATCTAGCCCCAGACCATAACACTCCCATCACCATGCTTGACTGTAGGCAAGACACACTTGTCTTTGTACTCCTCACCTGGTTGCCGCCACACACGCTTGACACCATCTGAACCAAATAAGTTTATCTTGGTCTCATCAGACCACAGGACATGGTTCCAGTAATGCATGCCCTTAGTCTGCTTGTCTTCAACAAACTGTTTGCGGGCTTTCATGTGCATCATCTTTAGAAGCAGCTTCCTTCTGGGATGACAGCCATGCAGACCAATTTGATGCAGTGTGCAGTGCATAGTCTGAGCACTGACAGGCTGACCCCCCACCCTTTCAACCTTTGCATCAATGCTGGCAGCACTCATACATTTATTTCTCAAAGACAACCTCTGGATATGACACTGAGCATGTGCACGCAACTTCTTGGGTCGACCATGAAGAGGCCTGTTCTGAGTGGAACCTGTCCTGTTAAACCAATATATGGTCTTGGCCACCGTGCTGCAGCTCAGTTTCTGGGTCTTGGCAATCTTCTTATAGCCTAGGCCATCTTTATGTAGAGCAACAATTCTTCCTTTCAGATCCTCAGAGAGTTCTTTTCCATGAGGTGCCATGTTAAACTTCCAGTGACCATTATGAGAGAGTGAGAGCAATAACACCAAATTTAACACACCTGCTCCCCATTCACACCTAAGACCTTGTAACACTAATGAGTCAAATGACACTGGGGAGGAAGAATTGCTAATTGGGCCCAATTCGGACATTACTTAGGGCTGTACTCACTTTTGTTGCCAGCGGTTTTAGACATTAATGGCTGTGTGTTAAGTTATTTTGAGTGGACAGCAAATTTACACTGTTATACAAGCTGTACACTCACTACTTTACATTGTAGCAAAGTGTAATTCCTTTAGTGTTGTCACATGAGAAGATATAATAAAATATTTACAAAAATGTGAGGGGTGTATTCACTTTTGTGAGATACTGTAAATGCATAGTAGACATTAAAGGATTGTTGTCTAATTCTGCAGAATCCAAAATATCATGTAATGATAGTAGTACCTATACAGTAAGAAAGATATCTGACACAAAAAAGCTGACACCATTAGCAAGCTTCTCATGGAGTGTACAGCCCTCATAGCAATGAACTCTTGTAGGGTATAGTGGTAGAAGCCTGGATAGTTGGATAGGATAAAGATCACTTTACAGCCTAATCATCTGTAAATATCAAGTGACATTCACAAAATACAAACAATTTTGAACCCAAAAGTTTAAAATAAACATGTTCACCCCTAACCCATAAACCAAACACTTAGCTTTAGCCATTAACTCCTGAATCTAACACACTTAAACTTCCTAACATAGTCATACCATGTAAGAATTATGCCAACAAAAACTGAAATATAATGCCAACAACAAGGTCAAAATTGTTCCAGATAAATCCAGCAAAGGTCCAAAATGTTCCAAATCCTCTGTTCCTAAGTTTGCATTGCCAAAACTATCATAGTAAACATAAACATACCTAAAATATCTAACTACCATATGGAATCTATGGGTACCCATAGCATTTTGGTTATGTTGTCTTATGTGAAGTAACATGAATGGCCAAAGTATGTTTGAGTTATCATTTGACACTTTATTGAGCTACACAATGTTTCATGTTTCTGGTTTAAACATTTTCAATGTATTGGGAAATGTTATACTAATTTCTTTATTGCTATAGTCTGTCTATCTATCCATATATCTGTATGTCTATATATCTTTTTGCTTTTCACTTCACAAAATTATTACCCATGAACGTAAAATGATGTCCTCGTCTTTTAAATAATTCTTGCAAACTGGCAAAGCTAAGATGGATGATTGGCATGAGAAATATTCAGGTTGTACACACCTTCCGAAGTCTCTTAGAAGTTTATTGCTTTAAAGGCTTACCATTTTTAAATAGACGCACTAATTTTGCCAGGGGCCCTTTTAACCATTAAACTGTGTTGTCCAGAATCCAGTAATACTGTCTGATCAGCTTAAGGCCCTAATTCGATTGCTGTAAGTTACAGCAGATAACGTATAGAATGGGATGTTGAGCTAGAGTATATTTAGCTAAGCATACAAGCAAAATGCATTTTGTTACTGCAAAGAAACATGACATTAAGAGTGTATTTCAGCTTGTGTATATCTGCTATGGTCTTTATTATACTAATCAATTTTACATGTAATTCCTTATAAAACTGATGAATCCGTTTGGGTTTATGCCAGGTCATCGAATCACCCAATGGATTAACATATGAAGGTGCTGACAATTAAACTCACTCCGAAGATAGCAGTACTTGCCATTTTTTAGGGTTTTCTTATGCAACATTATGTTGAGTGATGTGGTTACATAGGTCATGTGGATTATTACATTCAGTCTTGTAGAGATGCAGATATATGCAAATATTCAAAAAATACATTCCTATACACTTTATTTTGAATGCCAAAATACTGTGCTTTGCTATAGTACACAAGTTCTTATTAGTAGATATACTGTAGGCCCACTCCACTCTAGTAGTGCTATTTGAGATGGAAAAAGAGGTCCACGTAGAATTTCTTTCACTTAGACTTCTTCCATTCAAAACATCATGATTTTGCTAAATTATCTAGTTGATAATTATGAAAATGTAATTTTAAAATGTGGTAATTATTATTAGCTGGTAGTATTGTTTACAACATTTAAACATATATTCAAACTTTCCGAAGATGAATCATCTAATTACCATACCCATCATCAAGTTGGGGGCACAAGGCAGCAGCCTATCTAGAAGTATACCTGTTCTGTATAATGGACAATGAGGGAATTGTACATTTGTAATTATTGAAGTTGTGAGCCCATGGTCTGATCACCCCATAGACAGTAGTGATTATCTGTGTAACAGCTCTTTATGTCATATGCTTCAGGATCAGATGAATCTCTCCTAAATTGTTCTGTCAGTCTCAACATATCATTGCAACTCATTTGTGAAAGTTAAAAAAAAACAGATGAGCAGAACTTAAGAACTTTTTTGATTTCTATGAACTACATACAAGTATACAGACTGTGTTGTTGGGATTGTTTCTCATAGGAATTGTTTTCCATAGGAACAAACTGAAGCCTTGTCCAATGTGTGTGAAATCCCCTAGCTCAGGCTGTCCTTAGATGGGCCGATCATCAGTTAGAGCAATATGAGCTTAAGGAGGTGTAAGTCGTCACTGAAATTTCACAATACAAGGACCTGACATGATGTCTGTCCGTAATGTGGCACCCTATTCCATGCATCAAGACACAATGAAGGGTCTTCTTTCTTTTATGTAGAAAAGAAATAAAGATTCCTGAATGATGGCAAAGATACATATCACAATACTGACAAGTTCTTCACAAGTGCTAATTATCACTAGTGAGTTAAGCTATACACTGTCCAAATGCTGCAAGTAATACATAAATCTGTAGAAGTCCTGTATGGCTGGCCTTAGTGTTGATGTTTCAAGTAGTCATTTACTCACAGTGATTTTAAAGTGGATGATTTCTCTTAAACTATCTGGAAACAAGAGTGTTGTAGGAAAGGGCAGCTGATCTTGTGATAAGCCCTACTGCATTGCAAACATAGTTGGTATAAGAATAAAGAAAACCTGAATGAGTAAATAAGCAATAAGGTTTTACAGAATAAGAACTCTTATTCAACCACTTGAAGGCTCCATAACATCGGAACAATAAGTGGATGAAATACCTTGACCCTTCATCTCAGTACAAACTAGTGAAAATGTATTTATGTATTAAAAGAAAAGATGAATCATTAGGATTCGTGTATCTTTCCCAAAGCAAAACCTTTCCGATACATGAAAGTCATTTCTCACCAGTCAGAACAGTTTCTATTTTGAAAGCTGTGCAGAGATCCTGTAGGCCAGCTGTGCAGAGTATCATTTTTGCTTGAGTGTCACTTATAATTTTAATATGCCTGAAAATCATTTTTTTTTCAACACTGATGGAGGTTTAACATGCTTTGTATTTTTTTTTAAAATTCCATATTAATGCACTGTACAAAATAGTCAAATGCAAAGAGATAAAAATGCTACGGATTGCTCTCAAAAGTCAGCTTTCCAATCTCTAAAAAACAGTACTTTGATTGTTGGAGAAAACGTTGCTTCTTTTAATAGAACAAAGAGTCTCTTTGATTGTGAGGTTTTGACTGATTGTATGTTCAGCCATTTTGTAAGAGTAAAGCAGTAGGGGGAGACATTTCTGGGCTTTCTTTAATGTCTTAGACAGGCTGTGGACTTTTTACATTCTTCCATGGGAAAAGACACTTTTGGGATGCCTAATATATTTTAATGCACAATGAATTTGCAATACACAATGAATTTGCAACATGTAGAAAGCATCAGTATTCCAACTATACAAAGAATGGAGGAACATTTCCTGTATATATGGTAAATAAGACACAATGAAAAAGCAGAGAGATGTGTAGTTACAAAGCTGTTGGTGTGACATGCCCTCTTTTCTGCACTCTGCTGGTAGTTCCTGATATCATACTACTGCTGTTCATGTTTTTCTTTGTGCATCATTGTACACATGTAAGAAACTCAAGACTCCAGCAAGCCGCATAATTAGAAAATGCTATTTTTAACATACAGTGCCTTGCAAAAGTATTCACCCCCTTGGCTTTTTACCTATGTTGTTACATCAGCCTTTAGTTCAATGTTTTTTTTAAATCTGAATTATATGTGATGGATCAGCACACTATAGTCTAAGTTGGTGAAGTAAAATTAGAAAAATATATACATAAAACTATTTTTCAGAAATAAAAAACTGATAATTGGCATGTGCGTATGTATTCACTCCCTTTGTTATGAAGCCCATAAAAATCTCTGGTGCAACCAATTACCTTCAGAAGTCACATAATTAGTGAAACGATGTCCACCTGTGTGCAATCTAAGTGTCACATGATCTGTCATTACATATACACACCTTTTTGAAAGGCCCCAGAGGCTGCAACACCTAAGCAAAAGGCACTACTAACCAAACACTGCCATGAAGACCAAGGAACTCTCCAAACAAGTAAGGGACAATGTTGTTGAGAAGAATAAGTCAGGGTTAGGTTATAAAAAAATCCAAATCTTTAATGATCCTTAGGAGCACCATCAAATCTATCATAGCCAAATGGAAAGAACATGGCACAACAGCAAACCTGCCCAGAGATGGCCGCACACCAAAACTCATGGACCGAGCAAGGAGGGCATTAATCAGAGAGGCAGCACAGAGACCTAAGGTAACCCTGGAGGAGCTGCAGAGTTCCACAGCAGAGACTGGAGTATCCGTACATAGGGCGACAATAAGCCGTATGCTCCATAGAGTTGGGCTTTATGGCAGAGTGGCCAGAAGAAAGCCATTACTTTCAGAAAAAAAGGCACGTTTTGAGTTTGCAAAAAGGCATGTGGGAGACTCCCAAAATCTATAGAGGAAGGTGCTCTGGTCTGATGAGACTAAAATTTAACTTTTTGGCCATCAAAGAAAACGCTATGTCTGGCGCAAACCCAACACATCACATCACCCAAAGAACACCCTCCCCACAGTGAAACATAGTGGTGGCAGCATCATGCTATGGGGATGTTTTTCAGTAGTCGGGACTCGGAAACTGGTCAGAGTTGTGAGAAAGATGGATGGTGCTTAATACAGGGATATTCTTAACCTCCCTGGCGGTATTCCCGAGTCTGGCTCGGGTTGGATTTTTCCATACCAAAAGCGGTAACCCCGAGCCAGACTCGGGCTTGCATCGCAGGATCCAGGAAGAGCATACTTACCTTGTCCCCTGGATCCTGCGATGTCTCCCCGCTGTGATCGGCGAGCCGCTGTGTCTCGCTCGATTCACAGTGCCGAGCTCCGTTCCCTGCGAGCGGTGCGACGCACGGGGACGGAGTTCGGCGGTAAATTCAAAAGTGAAACACATAGTATAGATACAGCATACTGTAATCTTACAGATTACAGTACTGTATCAAATAATGACACATCCCCTTTGTCCCTAGTGGTCTGCCCAGTGTCCTGCATGCAGTTTTATATATATATAAAACTGTTCTTTCTGCCAGGAAACTGGAGATTGTCCATAGCAACCAAAACTGTCTCTTTACATCAAAAGTGCTTTTAGACCAGCTAGAAAAAAGCGATAATAAATTAGAATCACTCGCAGAATTGAGCGATAGTGATTTGTGGGGAAATCCGTCACCAAACACTAAAAGTAACAAAAGCGACAATTCTGCAACTGAGCAAATTTCAGTGTTTTTGATTTGATTACATTATTATATAATTTTTATTATTATTATATTATTATTTGTTATAATTATTTATAGTTATTTATTATATTATAATTTTTTATTTCGTTTTTCAAACTTTATCATACCCGGGATGTCTACTAGACTCTTGTTTGGACAGATTTAAGTGAACTATTCCTAAGAATTACAGGCCTACAATATAAAACACCAAATTTCTGTGCAAAATAATTGTACCGCTTTCAGCACCTAAAATCAGAAATAATCATACCGCCAGGGAGGTTAAGCAAAACCTGTACCATCTGTGTTTAATTTTAGGCTAGGATGGAGGTTCGCCTTCCAGCAGGACAACGACCCCAAACACACTGCTAAAGCAACACTTGAGTGGTGTAAGTGTAAAAATGTATATGTGTTGGAATGGCCTAGTTAAAGCCCAGACCTCAATCCAATAGAAAATCTGTGGTCAGACTTAAAGATTACTGTTCACAAGTGCAAACCATCCAACTTGAAGGAGCTGGAGCAGTTTTGCAAGGAGGAATGGGCAAAAATCCCAGTGGTAAGATGTGGCAAAGCGACTTGGAGCTGTGATAGCCACAAAAGGTGGCTCTACAAAGTATTGACTTTAGGGGGGTGAATAGTTATGCACACAAATTTTTCAGTTATTTTGTCCTATTTGTTGTTTGCTTCACAATTAAAAAAAAACATCTTCAAAGTTGTGGGCATGTTCTGTAAATTAAATGATGCAAATCCTCAAACAATCCATGTTAATTCCAGGTTGTGAGGCAACAAAACACGAAAAATGCCAAGGGGGTGAATACTTTTGCAAGGCACTGTAAAGCCTGCAATTAAACATCATGTGGTTTTAGAGTTACAAACTCTACTAAAAAAATACTGTTATCTAATATCAGCCATCTAAATGTGCTTAGAACAGACTTGTAATAATCTGACCCCCAACCTGGGACAGTTCCTTGGGTCTAACACTGTGTAGACTGCTTTAATTGTCAAACTGATGCAGAAAAAAAAAAAGTAAAAATATATGTAGAAAGACCTATAGCGACTTAACAAATAGATGATGTAGCCAGGGGCTGTAAGTACTGACATCAATAAGCTCACCAATCTCCTTGTGCATTTACTGTATATCAACTGCACTTAGTATTTGCACAGATGTGTATGTACCCAGAGATGCAGCTAGAATATAGGATGGGAATATTTACAACATTCATATGTTACATACCTATTTGGTTCTTGGTCCTAACAATTAAACAGATCACTTAATACAGACAGACTTATATAGTTAAAAACGAATACTGCGCTATAGAGTGTACAATGTGCAGGGCCGCTGATAGGGCAGTACAGCCAGCCCTGTTGTACCGGGCCCAGCCAGCAGGGGGGGCCCGAGCAGATTTCTAGCTAAAAAAACTAATTAGCTATATAAATTTATTAACCTGCACCTACTTGATTGGCAAGGTATATAGTACCTTCCTGGGCCCCATCAGGTTAATAGAGGGGCCCAGGAGGTGAGAGCAGAAGAGGGACTTTTTCTCCATTTTCGGGTGGAAGCATATATTCCCTGCTCTGTATCAGTGAGTGTACCTTGTGCTCACTGTATGCTTTCCTGGGCGGATGGATTCAATTGTAATGCGGCTCCCTTCCCTCAGTAAGTGCCGTGATGCAGCCTGAAGGAGAGGCTGAAAGAAAGAGTAATCCCGACGCTGGTCCACAGGCAAGCAATTCCTCTACACACACACTGACATATCACACAGGCTGAGTGAGGCTCAGTTCCCAGACTCCCCATTGTGTGCTCATGGTCATTATCATTATGATGATCAGAGCACAGCAGGTGCTCTATGGCTCTGTCAGTGTAACTTTCTTAATATATGGCTGTACTGTGTGTTACAGACTATAACACAGCACAGCCATAAGAAAGTCAGCACCCAACAGCATGTTACACTGACAGAGCCATAGAGAACCTGCTGTGCTCTGAATATCATAATGATAATGACCATGAGCACATAGTGAGATGCTACTTTACACATGTGATGGGGGAAGGGACAGTAAAAACACACAGCCAAGCTGCATATTTACCACCCCCCAAATCACTTCACTTTAAGAATTTTTCTCCCAAGCTTTGCAATCAGGTCCACCTGTCAGTTTTTCCTGTGGACCAGTGGGTACAGTAGCTGCATATGATGGCACAGTAGCGGCAATTCATGGGCACAGTGGCAGCAATTGATGGGCACAGTGGCTGCGTATAATGGGACAGTAGCGGCAATTGATGGGCACAGTGGCGGCATATAATGGCACAGTGGCAGCAGTTGATGGATACAGTAGCTGCATATAATGGCACAGTGGCTGCGTTTGATGGGTACAGTAGCTGTGTATGATGGCACAGTGGCGGCAATTGATGGGTACAGTAGCTGCATATGATGGGCAAAGTGGCAGCAATCGATGGGTACATTAGCTGCATATAATGGCACAGTGGCAGCAGTTGATGGGTACAGTAGGTGCGTATGATGGCACAGTGGCTGCGTTTGATGGGTACAGTGGCAGCAATTGATGTGTTGTTTTCTGAATTTTTCAGTTCCCCCCCCCCATAAATTTTTGAGCACCAGCTGCCACTGATGCGGACCTGATTGAAAGCTCCATGTAGGTCTACAGGAGTCCAGATATGAATTGACTTGTGTCCATTCAGGTCAAAAAAAGGAAAAGAACATCTTTTTCTATTTTTCGAACATAAATGTGAAAGATCAGAGGTAGCCTGATGTAAATGGACACAAGTCTGTGGTGTATGGGGGACACAAACTGAATGGGCACAGAGCACCCAACAGCTGATGGAAACATCAGCTGCGGGTGCCGACATCGCTGGACTCCAGGACAGGTAAGTGTCCATTTATTAAAAGCCAGCAGCTGCAGTATGTGTAGCTGCTGGCTTTTAATATTTATTTTTTTGGGCCGAAACACTGCTTTAAAGGTTCACCTTTTGGAACATGTTACATGTTTCAGCTCCTGCCACCATTCCCCCAGATTTCGTGACAGCATGGGGTCAGGGGCAGAGCCAGGGGTGGGGTTGTGGGCGGGGCCCTGTCAGGTACGCTGTATGGGTCCCCATGAGTTCTAACAGCGGCCCTGACAATGTGATAAGCTGCAACTAAAAAGTGTTATACGACACTAAACAGAATTACAAAGCAAAAAGTCGCGCTAGATAGTGTAAATAGTAAACAGAATGACATATTCTCCCAATGATAAGTGCCAAAAAGTCACACTGAGTAAAATAAAATTGAGTTAAATAGACCCAAAACAAGGTGCTGAGGGAGATGGGCGTGTGTGTGTGAGTGAGTGAGCGCCCCCCCCCCCCTCATGTTCCCGGGCTAAGCACACGAGAAATTGTCTGGCTGTCAGCTGAGATACAAAGACGCTGAGAGACGCTGTGACACGGAGAGAGAGGGCTTGCCTACCTACCTGCCTGTCTGCCTGTTGTCTGGCTACGGTTCTGCCGTATGCTGTGTGTGGGGCGGGTGGAGCTCTCTGGAGGGACGGACGGGCGGCCAAACCGAAAGTGAAAGGAGAAAGGAGAGTGAAGTGAGAGATGATTGGCGGCTTCTCCTGGTCCCTGCCTGACACCTTCCTTCTATTTTTCTAAACCACTTCACCGCTGTGTTACTGGCTGGCTGGTTGGCTCATCGCTTCAATATACCACAGTCCCCACTGTATCACAGTACGAGGATGACAACCCGCAGACAAGTAGCTTCACAGCCAACAGCAGGGAGAGGAAGGAAATCAATGGACGGCATCAAGGCTTTCATGTCCCCCCGCACACCTGAGCTAACAGGAAGGATGGATATTAAAAAACAGAGCGGAGCCACCATAACTGACGGTGTGGAAAAGACAGAGTGGGAGTCTGGGACAAAACGGGTGAACATACTGACGAAAGAAGACAATGTCGTTGTGAACGGTAAGAGACCTCCTACAGCGGGAAGAGGGAGGAGAACCCCGGAGCAAAGCCCTCCCGGTAGTGGTGGTGGGAGCCCCCAGGAAATAGGGGCTAAAAGTAAAGGCCAGCTGACTCCCGGTAATGGACATTTAGTAACGGTTATACATAGTATACCAACAGGAAGCCGGGGTACAGTGACACAGGGGGAGGATAATAGACAGACTCAAGAGGAGTCTCAGACCATAGACATGCAGAGGAGGAAAGCAAGAGAAAGAGAGGACCCAACCCCCAATATGAACCGAAATAACAGTCAGGAACATTCAAATACAACAGGAGGGGGTATGGGAAGATGTGGGTCACCACAGAGACATGTCATGGACTGTGACCAGGAGAGCCTCCAAGACGGTGAAGGGAACCCACAAGGATGGACTGGACAGAGTGTAGACCCAGAAAGGGATATCTGGGGTCTGTTGAAGGCCCTCCCCACTAAAAATGATATCCAGCAATTAATAAATGCAGTTGAACAATCTTGCATGCAAGCAGTAGCAAGCTTAAAAGAGGACATCAGGGACCTGGGATACAGAGTAGAAGGGATGGAAAAAGAACAAGAAGCTACTATACAGGCTGTGACGGAGACTCAAGAGTCTATGAAAAAATATGAAGAAACATTAAATGCATACAGGGACCAGCTGGATGAATATGAGAATAGGGATAAACGTCAAAACATACGTATAAAGGGACTGAAAGAGTCAATCACAGCGACAGAACTAGCCCCAGTGGTACAAAAAGTGTTTGGAGAGATTTTAGGGGATCAAGCCCCTAATGTTATAGAAATAGACCGGATACACCGGGCCCACCCCAAGAGTACAAAAACTGATGTCCCCAGAGATGTGATATGCAAGGTTCACAAATATGCAGTAAAGGAGAGTATAATGAGGATGGCACGTGATAACCCTAGGATTACATTTGAAGGCTCAAACATAGCTCTGTATCCAGATATATCGAAAAGGACTCTCTTTAAACGTGGGGCGGTTCGCCCACTGCTGGAGACTTTACGGAAGGCGGAGATTAAATATAGGTGGGGGTTCCCTTTCAGTTTAACAGCCTCCAGGAATGGAAGAACCGCATCATTGCGAACGAAGGATGATCTAAAAGTATTTGTGGAAAAATTAGACCTCCCGATGGTGGACTTTGTGGATTGGAGAATAAGTTGTCTAGGGCCCCCCTACATCGAGCAGAGAAATAGCAAGAAGTACCGGCAAGAGTTAATAGGGGAACAGCCCAAAGAAGGACTTAAAGGATCTAAAGGACCCCTTTTCCCTTTCCTTTTTTTTTTTTTTCTCTCCTTCTTGGTCCTTTCCACTCAGGAGGGGGTCAAAAGAGTAATGCTGGGAAAGGGGGGGGGGGGATTGGAAGGAAGAGTGTAATGGGAAATGTGGGCCTTAGGTAGGTCAATAGGTCAGCCCCAATTAAAGGGGAGAATAATCCTGCGGAAAGCAGGGAAGGGAGGTAGCGGCAGGAGGTGTGGGTGCGCGCAAACTACATACCCGATTTTTAGATATACCCCTAGTGAGAGGTTTGTGGTATGGGAGGATAGGATGTAAGTATGTAAGGTCTATATTTACGATATATATGTGGTATATCTTTTGTTTTTGTCATTTTTTTTGTTGTTGTTTAGGTATAAAAATATGTTTAATAAAGTAATGAATGATGGGGTGGGGGGGGGGGGTAGAAGGGGGGGTGAGATCGGCAGAGGAGAAGATAGAGAACAAGGGCAAGGGGTCGGAGGCCATAAAAGTGAAATAAAATGACAGCCATTTTGAAAATGTATTCATACAATGTGAGGGGTTTGAATTCACCAATTAAAAGAGGGCGCTTATGGGTTGAGCTGCAACATTGGGGAGCCGATGTTGTTTTCCTGCAGGAGACCCATTTTAAGAGCAGCTCAATCCCAAGCCTACCCCAGAATATGCTGAATCAGTGGTATCATGCGGTATCCCCAATAGCGAGGGCAAGAGGGGTCACAATTGCGTTCAAGAAATCATGCCCTTGGTTTACGGAGACCTTGCTAAGTGACCCAGAATGTCGGTATTTGTTTGTAAAGGGTACGCTACAGGGGAGACGATAAACCTTTGCTTCAATATATGCGCCAAATGTTGAGACAGCTAACTTATTGGTTAAAGTATTTAGACAACTGGAAGAATTTAAGGAAGGGTGTGTAGTGTTAGGAGGAGATTTCAATATGGTGTTAGAGCCAAGTATAGATACCTCTACGGGTAGAACTGCTATGTCTTTTAAAGCCATAAAGCGGGTCAAACGAACCTTATGCTCACAACACCTTGTGGATACCTGGAGAGCTTTACACCCAGGCACCAGGGATTATAGCTATTACTCTAAAATACACGATATGTATTCGCGGTTGGACCATTTCTTGGTGGATCAATTCTACTTGGGGAATGTCAGCACAAGTACAGTTGAACCAATAACGATGTCTGACCATGCCCCAATAATTTTGACCCTTCAACCAACTCAAATGACTCGGGCGGAACGAATATGGCGTCTGAACGAGTCATTGTTGGATAAGGAAGACATAGTCGAGAAACTAAGGGTTAAGATAAAGGAGTATTTTGAAATAAATAAAACAGGTGTGTCAGATCAAGTGGTGTGGGAAGCACACAAGGCGGTTGTGAGGGGGGATTTAATTGCCTTTGGTACATATATAAAGAAGGAAAGCAAAAGAGAAATAGGCGAACTACTAGAGAAGATCAGAACCCTAGAAATAAAGCATAAGGAAAATCTTGACCCAATGGATGGCAGATGTCTGGAGAGTGCACGGGCAGAGCTTTCGCAATATCTAGAGTATAAAGCGAAGAACAAAATTAGGTTCTTTGCAAATAGAGCATATGAACAAGGAAATAAATGCGGTAGGCTACTGGCAAAACAACTTAAAAAACAACAGGACTCAAGACACGTGCATAGCTTACTAGTTCTGGGCAGGAAAATAATAGACACAAAGGCCATAGCAAAAGAATTTGGTAAATTCTATGAGGCACTATATAATATCTCCAAAACAGAACCATCTGAAGGGGAAAACGAGGGACAAGGGAGAGATAAGATAGAGGATTACATTGAGAATGCTGATATGCCCATACTACCTAGAGAAATGTCAGAGATTATGGAACGTCCAATCACGGTGGAAGAGTTGAGCGGAGTGATAGCGGCCCTGCCCCCGGGGAAAAGCCCAGGTCCGGATGGGCTGACAAACATATATTACAAGAAATTTCTCCCAATTTTGGTAAAGCCACTTTGTGATTATTTCAACTCCATAGGTGCTGGAAGTCCACTTTCCTCAGAAGCATCACTGGCTTACATAACGGTTTTGCCAAAAGAGGGAAAAGATCCCCAGGTATGTGCTAATTACAGGCCGATCTCTCTGCTGAACTCAGACACCAAGATACTGGCAAAAATTCTGGCCCTGAGAATGCAGGAAGATGTAGGAGATTTAGTACACCCAGATCAAGCAGGGTTTGTAAAGGGACGAGAAGCAAGAGACAATACCACCCGCGCACTCCATATACTGCATTGGATGCGATACGGCCCAGGTGAAGCCCCAGGAATCACTCTGTCGATGGATGCCGAAAAGGCCTTCGACAGAGTGAACTGGGGCTTTATGAGAGAAGTACTGGGGAGGATAGGAATGGGGGAGAGGATGTTGGGTTGGATTATGTCACTATACGCGAAACCAAGAGCAAGAATTAAGGTAAATGGGACAGTATCTGAATGTTTTAACATACAAAACGGTACCAGGCAGGGGTGTCCGCTGTCCCCCTTGATATTCACAATAGTAATGGAACCATTTATGCGTAGAATTAGAAAAAATAAGGAGATAGCAGGGACGCATATAGGCCATACGGAACACAAAGTAGCAGCGTATGCGGATGACTTATTATTTTTTCTCTCCGCTCCCCAGACATCTATAGCCGCATTGATGGTGGAGGTACAGAAATTTGGAAGGGTGTCTGGCTTTAAGATTAATTTCGAGAAATCAGTCATCCTTCCTAGTCATGTCCCAGTGGAGATAGAGAGATCACTGAAGGAGAAATACCTATTTATATGGAACAAGGAGTCACTGACATATCTGGGGGTACAGATAAGCGCAGACTATGAACTACTGGTGGAGTATAATTATGGCTCATTAGTGAAAGAAATAACAGAAGAATTAAAGAAGTGGAAGATGAAATACTTGACCTGGTTCGGAAGAATCAGTGCTATAAAAATGAGCATACTGCCCAGAATAGTTTATGTGCTGCATACAGTGCCAATCAGGTTGCCAGCGAGTCTCCTTAAACAAATACGTCGGCTATTCGTGGCCTTTGTGTGGGACGATAAAAGGCCTAGACTGGCTTACGATATTTTAAGCAGGAGTAGAGCGGAGGGTGGCCTAGGACTCCCGGATATAATATTCTATTATAGGGCCATGGCGCTAGTTAGAATAATGGACTGGTGCCATGACCTAAATAGAAAACCATGGGTACAGGCAGAAATGTTGATGGCGGGGAGAAACCTGGCAGGAGCACCATGGATCCAAGTGTCATTGAGAGGGCTGTCACAATGGACATCACCAATGACCCTGAACACATTAGAAGTATGGGATAGAATGAATAAAGAGGGCAGGTATGCTCCTCAGACCTCCCCTCTGGCTCCTCTGGAGGGATTCCCGTGGTTCCCCCCAGGGGAGAAGATGGGAAGTCTGGGGGCTTGGGGACAAGACGGGAATATTAGATGTGGTAAGTTTGCCCCAAGTGGAGTCTTACTATCACTGACGGAGATGATATTGAAATTTGGGGAGACAAGAATGGCAGAATGGAAACACCGTCAAATGACGATTTTCCTTAAGAAAATAAAAACGTTAAGACCCATAAATACACTTACCGCATTTGAGAGGCAGTGTGCACAGACATCAGAAGCTGGGAATACATTATCCCGGATGTACAGAATGATCCAAGGAGAGCAAGAAAAGAAACCTCCATACTTTATAAAAGAATGGGAGAGGGAGCTAGGCCAAGTGTGGACAGATAAACAAATAAATAAAATGATATCATTAACATTTAATACTTCCATAAGTACAAAGGTGCAAGAAATGACATATAAATTCCTAGCGAGATGGTATAGGACACCAGTCAAGATAACATAAATCTCTTCAAAAGCTAATGACGAATGCTGGAGGGGCTGTGGACAGAGGGGAACTTTTCTTCATCTATGGTGGTCATGCCCAATAATTAAGCGATTTTGGGAATTAGTGGCCCCCTGGATTAAGAAAATGATGACGGACCACATGTACAATATTTATTTCATGGAACGTCGGGTTCTGTCAAAAAGTATAGAGAAAGTGTAACCCCACGTTTATTAAATGCAGCGAAAAAACTAATTCCGAAGTACTGGAGACAGGACCGGATCCCGTCAGTCATAGGGTGGAGAAATGAGGTTAATATAATAAAGGAAGCAGAGAGATGGGTTCATGTGGTTAAAAACCAAAGAAAGAAATTTGAAACGACATGGGCAAACTGGGAACAATGCGTCAAGGAGATAATAGAAGAAGGAAATACAGATGGGTAAGGAGGAAGAAATGGTATATTCATTTAGAATAGAGATATAAGAAGAATGGCCCTGAAGGGTAGAAGTAAATAGCGAAAAAACTTCTCTAATGCTAATCAAAAAGGGAGGGGGGGTAAGATAATGTATGGTTATATGTATATGTGGTTTTTGGATTTTTTATTATTTCCCCCTTGCCCCAGTCTTGACAGATACTGGAGATAGGGGTTTGTGTGTTCTTCTTTTTTTTTTTTTTCTTACGAGGGGAGAGGGGGGGTAGAAAAGGGAAGGAAAAGGGAATTACACACATAAATAAATTTATGGACACTAGATGATTAGAAGGGAGGGGGATTTCACTCATATTCTATAAAGGGGGAAGGGATGAGAGGGGGGAAAGGAAGGAAACACAGATACACGATTTATATTAATTATGAACTATAGGGATATTATTCCCTTCCTTAAGCATGATTGTACTCCGGGGTTTTTTTTTTTTTTTGGTTTTTTTTGCACAATTACATTATTATGAATTTTAGTGACTATTGACACGAATTAGAATAAAGGGGGATTTATTTCATAATGAATTGAAGTGATTAATGACACGAATTAGAATAAGGGGGGAATTTATTTATAATTTTATTTTTAAACACTTTTTAATTATAAGCACGAATGTACACGGAGGGGGGGGGGTTACAAATACATAATTATGAATTGAAGGGATAATGACACGAATAAGAATAAGGGGGAACTTATTTATATTTAGAATTTTATTTTTAAACACTTTTTAATTATAAGCACGGAAGTACACGGAGGGTTTTTTTTTTTCTTCTTTCTTCGCATATGCAAATGTCGATTGCTAGGACAAGGGGGAAACTGTGGTAAGAGAGGAAGGATGTAATGTGTAGTATGTTTCTTTTTTTTTTTATCATGGATTGAACATAGGGGTATAGAATGTTGTATAAATGGTGTATATATAAATGAAATAATAAAATTTTGATTATTAAAAAAAAAAAATAAATAGACCCAAAACAGAAGTGCAAAAATTGAGTGCATCAAACTATATGGTAGACAAAATATAGTGCATCAAACATATGAATGCAGATACGTGTGTAACAAAAAAATCAAACAAAATATAATGCAAAATATATAAAAATATAATATAAAATAACTAAAAATTGTCCAATGACTTGATGAAAGTGAAAAAAATGCAATCCATAATGCAGAGAAGTGGACAAGATAAAACATAAGAAAAGGTCCAATTGTGATGATAATCCAAAAGTGATGTGCCGTGAGGTTCCACACTAAAGTGACAAGTGAAAAGATATCCTCCACCACAGAAAGGACTGCTGCTTACCAGAAATTGGTGGTCCCTTATTACAGGGGACCACACTGGGCGAGTGGCTGTAACCCCAGCCTGGGATCTCACTGGCATGTACTGGACTCCTCAGCGTCAGC
The DNA here is from genome assembly GCA_037952835.1 of Lithobates septentrionalis. Classification (NCBI taxonomy): domain Eukaryota; kingdom Metazoa; phylum Chordata; class Amphibia; order Anura; family Ranidae; genus Lithobates; species Lithobates septentrionalis. Next base: position 2,914,573 of record JBBDGP010000065.1, read on the forward strand.
GGGAACGGTCAGCAGATAGATCAGTACAGTGGGCAGTATGTTCACCAAAAAAACAGAAAGCCTCACATAGCGTAAATCCTTAACATTTATTAATATTATAAAAGAGACAAATGGACACTTACAAATCGAAGGATAATAATAGGCAAGATAAGCATAAAAAGGTGAGCCGGCCTAGTTACAAACAGCCCATAACTTCCAGGACTGGATGTACAGCGGTGACGTCAGAACGTAGCTCCTCCTCCCTACGTCGTTTTGTCACTAGCGGACATGGTCCCGTGAGATTGGGAAAATTGGGAGCATATGTCATTCTGTTTACTATTCCCACTATCTAGCGCGACTTTTTGCTTTGTAAGACTTATAAAGTCCATTGGATGCCTGCAGACAGAAAAATTATTAGAACAGGACAGTCAAATGATCCCAAAGTGTTCTCATTCAAGAGAGATTTACCTTACATTCTGTCTTTTTAACACAACAGTAATGCCGCGTACAGATAATCTGACATTCCAACATCAAAATCCTGGATTTATTTCCGACGGATGTTGGCTCAAACTTGTCTTGCATACACACGGTCGCACAAATGTTGTCGGAAATTCTGAAAGCAAGAACACGTACGATGAGCTGAGAAAAATTACGTTCAATAGCCAGTGCGGCTCTTCTGCTTGATTCCGAGCATGCGTGGAATTTTGTGCGTCAGAATTGTGTACACACGATTGGAATTTATGACAACGGATTTTGTTGTCGAAAAATTTGAGTACCAGCTATCAAATTTTGTTTGTCGGAAATTCCGACAAAAAATGTCCGATGGAGCCTACACACGGTCGGAATTTCCGACAACAAGCTCACATCGAACATTTGTTGTCGGAAATTCTGACCATGTGTATGCGGCATAAGTGGTAGAAAATCTCTACAAAGTGAGGTAAATCCCTTTTAGACTGCTGTCACCAGAATTATTGTTCCCATTTTGTTTCTCCCTCAATTTCGGTTCTTGTGACTGTAGACACCAGAACAAATAGACAGGGTGGAATTTCCAAGGGGGCACAGACTGCAATAAAGTGCCCACAAGGTATCTAACCCCTTACCGCTCTATTTAAAACTAAATATAAAGTTTAGGCTTTAGATACACTGTGTTAGGTAAAACCATTTGTGTAATTCCCTTTTATTACCATCCTAAAGTTTCAGTAGGTAATATATCTAGTTTTCTTCTCTTGTCAAATGCTTGCATTGCAATTTTGCAATAGCAGAGTGAGCTTCAAGTGGGAAAAAAGTTTCGGTCATTCCATAAAGATGCGCACATAAGACACCCAAATTAAAGTGAATGTGTGTAGGGTAGAGTAGGGTATGGTTAAAACTCCTGTCAAGTTTCTTTTCTTTTTCAACTTATGTGTCCCATAGAGCAAATGTTCCTTTACATCCTGTTCATCCTGTTCCAGAGACAGAAAGTGAGAGGAAATATTTCACTAGTGATGGAAATTCCACACCAGAAGAGCTACCCCTTGGGAAGATTTCCACTCATTTGCTGGTCCAGTGACAACTGTAAATTTTTAGATTTATAATCCCTTGATCTTCTGGACAAGTAAATAGAGAGAAACTCCTCACTGGGGATAGACTGCAATAAAAAAATAATACAGATGTTTTAACATATTCATTCTCAAATCAAAACGCAATCAAAAGGCAGTCAGAATCCATAAATATTTAGGGAGAGAAATTAACTACTATAGACATATACATATAATATAACTTGCAATAACACTACGTTTGCTAAATAAAACTGACTAATAAAATAAAACTGAATTGAAAATTTATCAAATAATCTGCATATAGTGTTTAGTGAAATGGTCCTACAATCATATATTTTGTTATAAGCCACCATACCGTTGATGAAAACAGGTCTGAACAAGTGCAGGTACTTTTAGAGATCATAATAAAGGCATATTTGTCCATCACAAGCTGTGCCCACTGTGATCTTCATTTTTCACCAGAGTATTATCCAGAATGTACCAGTGTATTCCTACATTTAATATACAAAATAATAGATTTTTTTTTTTCATTTTTAAAGTCTGTGCCAGCAGTCAGATACATAAATAGAAGATTGAAGTATGGTAATGTCATTTTGAAATGTACCGTAGTCACTCTATCAAACCTTGTCAGCAGATTATTGCGGGTTCATGTTTTAAGTACAGGAAAATAACTAGAAGGTGGCCTGAGTTCAAGGGCAGCCTAATTTCTACTATTGAGCATACTTAATTCTAGTCTGTAGCTGCAGTGAATTAAGCTTCACTAATTCTCAATTCATTCATGTGATTCTAAGTACATTTTAAATCATGCAGGCAAGACGTAAAGAAAAAGTATAGTGGTCTATTTTCAGTGAGCACATATTTTAATTACTATTGGTGTGTTTATCTTAAATTGCATGTGTAGCCATTTGTTTCTAGACACAAGAGGAAATAGGAGGTAATCTCTCCAAGCTGAGGAAAATTCCCCTCTTGAACAATTTTCTGTTTCTTGACCTGAACACTTGTTTCAGCTCAGTGACCCAGAAAGTATTGAAAGTGCATTTTATAGCCAAAGCTACAGGTTTCACTTGGTATTTACATGGCTAGTTTATCCAAATAAAACATGTTTTCCAGAACTTCCCTTTTTTCTGACTCCCAGTATTCATGGAAGCCATTAGACGTTTGGCAGTGGTCATGGCTTTTTAAGCAGATGGCAAGTTTATGGCAAGTTTATTTAGGCAATTCATGGGTTGGAAAGGCAAATGAAAATCTAGAAGGCAGCAGAAGCACCTCTGATAAAGCATCCCTTTGTGGTGCTGGCTTCTAAATTACATATGAATTGGTTAGCATAGAAAGTGCCTTTTTAAGACTGATTGTATGGATGATAAAGGATGTTTAAAGGCTTCTATATAGAAAAATATGGTATTCTGGTAAGTGTCCAGTGTTGACTGGAGTTAAAGTGTTTGTTACCCTAAAAAATATAAATGGATCCTGTTCCCCTAAAGCATGTTATACAGCACAGTGCTTGTGCTGTGTAATTTGGCCCCCCTGTATAACCTAAAATACCTGGCTGATTCTGCCTGGTTCTGCCCTCACCTCTGTAAACTGACCACGGTTTATCATAGCTGCTGAGCCCTGACACCGTGGTCAGTATACGTGCCTCTGTCATCCACAGCTCTCCTCTCTGCTCTCCCCTGTCCTCTCCCCCTTCCCTCCTTGCCTGTCAGTTCCATCCACTCCTCAGCCCCCCTGCCTGCTGCTATCATAATGCAATAACATTGCTGCAATCCCCTCTGCTATATGAAATAATGTCAACACAACCCACAGCAGCTATAATAGAAGCATTCCTTGAAAAAATCAAACTCCCCAAACTTACACATGAGCACCTTACTGACCTAAACTCTCCTATCACTGATGAGGAGGTGAAAAAGATCATACAATCTTTTTCAATTAACAAATCTCCAGGCCTGGACGGGTTTACAGGAGAATATTACAAATCATTTCAAGAATGTCTGATCCCACATCTAGTTGGAATCTATGGTTCTGCTACTGCCTCATCCTCATTCCCCCTAGAGATGTTGAAGGCCATAATAGTAGCCCTACCAAAACTGGGGAAAGAACCTGATTCCCCACAAAGTTCCAGGCCTATATCATTGCTAAACAATGATATCAAGATCTATGCAAACTGTTGGCTACAAGACTGGTGGACATCTTATTCTCTCTATCTATTGATATTAACCTGTCTGGAATCACAAGAGGGCGACAGACAGCTGACGCTACCAGATGTCTAATAAATGTGATACATCTGGCCAGTGGGCGGAAAACACCTTCTCTGCACCTAGCATTGGACACAGAGAAAGCATTTGATAGGATACATTGGCAACTCCTAGCACAGGTGTTAAATTAGTTTGGTTTTGATGGCTCTATATACAAAGCCATAATGGCACTCTACACCCACCCATTGGCTCAAGTTTACATCTCCGGAGCACTGTCTACCCCATTTACAATCACTAACGACAGGGCTTCCCCCTCTCCCCACTAATCTCTTAATGGAGTCGCTAGCCTCCTACATACGATCACACCCACAGGTGACAGGTATAAAGGTTGGTACCAGATCCCACACCATAAGTCTTTTTGCTGATGACATAATATGATGCCTCACAAACCCCGAAATTTCTCTCCCCTTCGTGCACAAAGCACTGCAAACATTTAATGAGGTATCATACCATAAGGTGAATGAAACCAAATCCTATGTTTTGAACCTAGGCATCACGGAAGAGTCCAGACACAATCTAGCGCAAAAATTCCTATACATTTGGAAGAAAGAGGGTGTCAAATACCTAGACATAACTTTGACTCCTAAGACAGAAGATCTTATCTCAGCCAATTATACACCCTTCCTAAACTCACTAGAGGCCAGGTTAAATAAATTAGCACAGAATGAACTATCATGGTTGGGCAGGCTCGCAGCCTTTAAGATGCAGATACTGCCTCAATTGCTCTACCTCTTTAGAACTTTACCAATCCCAATTCCCAACTGTTATTTTAGTTCTCTACAACCAATACTAAATAAATACCTTTGGCAGGGGAAAAGGGCTAGATGCACTTTTAGTAGACTGATCAAACATAGGAAAGCAGGGGGAGTGGGTCCTGTGCATTTACAATATTACTACTTCGCGACAGTATTGGCACAACTCCAACACTGGTTAATAGCAGATTCCAAAACACTATGGAAGGAGCTAGAACAAACCCAAATCCCTAAAGGGACTTTACATGCCTTTCTATTGACTGCACACAACAACATGTCTCTAGATGAAAAACTGGCACCCCCTATTATTGCATCAATCAGAGCATGGATTAATCTCTGAAATTATCAAAAATGGAGAGGTAAAGTGACCCCTTTAAAATTTGCCATTTCTGCACTCACCCAAGTAATCCCAGATAATAACCTCTCTATTTGGAAGGAAAAGGGAATTGCTCACCTAGAAGATGTCATGGAAGGCTCGTTACTTAAACCATTAAACACACTACAACTAGAGTACCAGCTGCCCTCTACACAACAATACTAATATACGCAAATAGCTCACCTAGTGAAAAAGAACTAGCAGCTCTTCACAACACTACTTGAAAAAAATACCGTAACTCAATACTACCAACAAACCCCAATTATACACAAAGGTATATCACTTATATACTCAGGCCTACAAGAGAAGAGCCTTTGTATAAACTCTCAATCTATGTCAACTTGGGAACAGGAATTAGGGATAGAGTATACAACTCAACATTGGGAAAAATCTTTACGCCTTACCTATACCTCCACTAAAAGCACAAACCTCTGGGAAATGCAACAAAAGATATCACTGAGATGGTATTTGATCCCCCCTCCCCCCATCGCATAGCAAAAATTTTCCGGGATGCCTCACCAGGATGTTGGAGATTGTGCGATTGTACAGGCACTTGAATTTATATCTTATGCCACTGCCCAAAACTAAGAACACTGTGGTCACAGGTAATTATATCAGATGTCACAGGTCTACATCAAATACTATCTCCAGGAATGGCAATATTATCACTAGAAATACATTCTATACCTCCACCCTTTAGAACTGTGATATCCCATATATTATTAGCCGGTTATCTATTCTCTGACACTGGAGCGAAACAATAGCCCCAAAGATCTCGGAAGTAATACACAAAACCCACACCCATGATACATATGAGGTTCTACATTCCTCAACCACAGGGAACTATGAGCATGTGTATAAACAATGGGCACCCTGGCGAAAATGGTATACACAGAGAGCAGAGAGTACAATATTGATGATATTGAAAAGAACCAACTATCCTAGTTTAAAGAATGAATAAATGGACATCACTGTGACTGTTTTATATTTTATGTTGTGTACCATGCATTTTGTTACAACTGTGGTCCCTGTACTCAAATTGACAGGCATGCCGGTAGATAAACTCTAAAGGGGTATGTAAAATCCAACAGAGTGGAACGTCCATCGCAACAAACTATAGTGATTGCAGGTGGATGTTCATGTAGCCTATGATATAAGACATAGGGTCTAAGCAACACCCCTAAATCTAGAACATTGATACCGTTGACAACGTGAAAGCGTGATATACTATATTTAGAGCCTGCCGTGGATTATAAGCAACCACAGAAAGTTATAATGTAATGCATGTTACTTTGTTTTTCTTTTCTGTTAACTAAAAATTTAATAAAAATGATTGAAACTAAAAATATGTTACAGGAGACTCACAAAATGAAAACTGCTGTGTTAATGCTTTTGACAAACTGCATCATGTATGTCATTTTGATTTTGCCCATGGTTCCACTGTAATCCTGTACAATGTGCAGTGCTGGATAAAAACAAATAAAAAAATTGCAAAATAACAGTTGAATGAAAGCATTTGGGATGCCACAATCATGAGACTGGTAACCAATATGAGTGCAGAATTCGGTGCTCAATGCATAATCTTCACTGGCAGTGTTCCCACACAGATCATTGTTAAAATAAACAATATGTGTATTTTCATCAGTTGTTTAGACCAAAAGATTTCTATTGACTCTCACATACAATGACAGGGAAAATATTAAAACTGATGTGGATTTATTGTCATGACAAAAAATAGTAGGACATATTTATTATACTGCAAACTACAATACAACTATTTTTATTATTATTATTATAATAGCTACCGTGTTTCCCCGAAAATAAGACATCCTCCGAAAATAAGGCCTACTTACAGTTTTGCCTCTCGTTGTAATATAAGGCATCCCCCCGATAATAAGACCTCCCCGATAATAAGACCTCCCCCGATAATAAGGCATCCCCCGATAATAAGGCATCCACCGATAATAAGGCATCCACCGATAATAAGGCATCCACCGAACATACATTAAGGTACCCCCGAACATAAGGCATCTGACTCTAGACTCTCGTACAGTAGCGGCAGGCACCGCCGCACAGCTCACTGATTGGCCGCAGCTGTTCAGGAAGTGCGAGGTCTCTTCAAATCAGTGAGCTGCGGCGGGCTCTCTGGATGACGAGCGATGTCCCTGATGTTGCGCAGGGGAACGTCGCCCGTCAGAGAGCCCGCGCCGCCGCTGCCAGACACAGGAGTCGGGCACATTGTGTGTATCTCGCCGCCACAGGTGACTAAGGTGTGGGGGGGATGTCTGGTGAAGGTGGGAGGGGGGGGAGACTAAACTGTCCACTGGCACAGGGGTGGGAAGAGGGGGGCTTAAAATGACTTAAAATGACACATGGTGGATTTGAGAGGGGGGAATCAAATCGGCACAGGGGTGACTGAGGTGTGGGGGGGATGTCTGGTGAAGGTGGGAGGGGGGAGACTAAACTGTCCACTGGCACAGGGGTGGGAAGAGGGGGGCTTAAAATGACTTAAAATGACACATGGTGGATTTGAGAGGGGGGAATCAAATCGGCACAGGGGTGACTGAGGTGTGGGGGGGATGTCTGGTGAAGGTGGGAGGGGGGAGAGACTACACTGTCCACTGGCACAGGGGTGGGGGGAGGGGGGCTTAAAATGACTTAAAATGACACATGGTGGATTTGAGGGGGGGGAGGGGGGAATCAAAATGGCACAGGAGGTTCTAAAATGGTAATCCCCCCTCTGATCCTCCTGTGCCATTTTTATTGATTCCCCCCTCTGATCCCCCCTGTGTCATTTTAAGTGATCCCCCCATTTCAATCCCCACTCTGATCCAGTGTGTCACTTTAGGGGGTGACTGCTTTTCTGCTGATACAAGAAATACTGGTAAACAGTGCTGGTATATTTTTACCCCTAGACATGAGCGCAAAAAGAAAGAGCTACTCCATGGAGTACAAGCAAGGAATCGTGGAAGACTCTTGGGGCCAAAATCTTACTGCTTTCTGCAAAGAGAAGATGTTGAATATCCGATTGGTCCGAAAATGGCGAGCAGAGTACGGTAACCTCATTGAACAAGTGGACAAGGGAAATGCTAAAAAGCGCAAGTGTGGATCAGGTCGGCAACCATTATTTTCCGAGCTGGAAGACCTAATCTGTGAATGGGTTGTTGACAGGAGAGCAAAGGCTTTGGTTGTGAATAGGGCTCAGATTCAAGAATTTGCCCTTGCAATGGCACCACAGTTTGACATAGCCCCCGAAGACTTCAAAGCATCACAACACTGGCTGGATAATTTCCTTCAGCGAAGTGAGCTGTCTTTAAGAAGATCCACAACACTGTTTAGGCTGGAAGATGCTCAAGTTATTCAGCGAGCACTTGCATTCAAGTCCTTTATTGATGATGCTGACTTCTCTAAATACAATCTTTCCAACATGATTGCTATGGATGAAACTGCAGTGTTTATGGGCCAATCCTCTCAAACAACAATTGAACAGCGGGGTGTCTCCTCAGTGTACATTCCCTCCACTGCTTACGAAAGTGCACGTGTTACCTGTATTTTGGCAATTCGTCTGGATGGCACTAAAATCCCACCTTTAATCATTTCTAAGGGCAAGAAGGAAAAGATTGAACGTGTTTCGGGCATTTTTATTCTTGAAACTGAAAAAGCCTGGGCCACACAAGCAGTTATAAGGAAGTGGGTCGATTTAATGCTGCCGCTTGTTATGCGAGGGAGCCAAAGAGGTCTGCTAGTCTGGGATGCAGCCAGCACTCACCGCGCTAAAGACATGAAGAAATTTCTTCACGAAAGAAAAATAGATCAAATAATGATTCCTGCAGGAATGACGGCTTATCTCCAGACTCTTGATATTGCAATAAACAAGCCATTCAAGGACAATTTGCGCATGGAAATTAACGACTACATTGAAAATAGAATGGAGAGAAATCAGCCTGGAAACTTTGTGAAACCTAAACTGCAAGAGGTTGTGACTTGGGTGAAGAATTCATGGGAGAAAATCACTGACAGTTGCATTGCAAATGCACTACGAGCAGGCTACCTTGACAAGAAGTACTCATTTAAGGACAGTGCTATTGCTAAACATGAGAGATTTGGTCCACTGATTCTGAAAGAAATGGAGTCACAAGAAATTCACCAGGAAATTCAGGGTTTGGATTGTTATGATGATGTTCCAGAAGATGATGACATGACTGTCATTGAATAAATCTTACTTTGTGTTCATACCAGTAAATATCAGTATCAGTAAATGTACCATAGATTGTTGTACATGGAAATGGTAGTAACAAGAAATTCTTGATACCGTAGGATTCACAGTTTGTCTGGTTATGCTGGTTTGTGATGACCACTACTACCGTACCGTATACAGGTACCGTAATAAATTTACTTTTTTTTGTTCAACAAAAAATGTGTACCGTATTCTTCTTCATTGAAAAATAAGACATCCCCTGAAAATAAGACCTAGCGCATCTTTGGGAGCAAAAAATAATATAAGACACTGTCTTATTTTCGGGGAAACAGGGTAATATTATTTTACTTGCAAAACTTGCTACTGTACAAAAGACCCATAATTTCGCTCTCTCTTCTTTTACAACAAAACGAAAAAAATATTCACAAAGCTTTAAAACAAGGACATGTATATTTTTGCCATGTGACTCTAAGTTTCAAATTTCATTGAAAAGCTGAAAAAACAATCGCTGTTTTAGAAAATAAGTATTCTTATCCTAGCGTGTTAGCTATGTGAATTGAGTGCCTTTTTTTTAGTTTAACAGCTGCAGGTAACACAACCAGATGAAATGCAATCATGCTTCTAGCAGAAGAATCATATCTTGTGACTGGTTCTAATATTCACCCATTGCAGGTATACCAGCATCAGCCTGAAAATAGAACTTTTGCCATTGGGTACAGTAGATGATAATGTGTTATGGCATTTGTTAGGAAGACTACTTGAGATGCCACCTTGCTGGGTATTCAGGTCAACAAGCAAAGTAATGTCTGACAGGCTCTTGTGTTTCTTCTAAATACAATTCTGTTCCTTAGAGCTACAAATGTCAGATGTGTCTGATGTGTCTGAAAGGAGGGTGAAGGTGATCTTGCCACCTTTCTGTGCTAAGCAAGCAGCAGTCTCTAAGGCTGAAGTGTAATTGAGTTCTGCCTTGCCATATTGTACAGTGATTGTGGATGAAACAACATTTCTGTCCATATGTGATGTAAAGTACGTCTTAAAATAATTATGCATAAACATAACAAATGTCCCTTACAAACTGTATGTTGTGTACAAATAAAGCCAGACAAGTTTTACTAGTCTACTAAAATTTATAATGTCATTTGGCTCATTATAAGTATTCCTTGCCAAGAATGCTTAGTTCTAACAGATCCAAAGTGTTTTTATTTTCCCGTGTGTACTTTATAAAGTAAAATCTCAAACTAGTTAGCTTTGAACACTAGATGTTTATTTTCTGTAATGATACAAACCCATAGATGCGTTTATTTAAAGGCTAAGTCCACCTTTTGCAGAAAAATAATAAATGCACATATATTTGCAGGAAAAAAATGTGCATTTATTATTATTATTATTATTATTATTTATTTATTTATTTTTGCATAGGAGTAGGGGGAGCAAAGCATTGCACCCTCAGTTATTGGATTGCGGGTGCAATGCCAGGCTCCTGTAGTCTCTTCCTCCAGCTCTATAGCCATACAGAGGTACAGACTTTTGATTAAAAAGCTGGAGGAAGTGTCAATGGATTATGATTATGGTGACCACCATGCTTGTTATCAATTGGGAACTTCAAGTTCATCTGCCATGGTGGAAGATGTGGAAAAAATCAAAACAAACAATAATTGCGCTATTACAAAAGTAATTAGAAAAGCAGCTGCTGGCATGCAACACAGTGGTAGGCAATGTATGAGAAAAATAAAATAAAAAACATGCAGCGCTCACAAGTGTATACAATTCTGGGATTGAGTGTCCATAAAGAAGTGTAAAAGGGAAAAACTAAACTCATAAAGTGAAAAAACAATGTGTATCAAATAAGAAACAAAGTCCATAAGTGTATAAATAGTCCTAAGCACACATGAGGGTTCGTGGGCGTGACTGGTGTCGTGCGTCCACGCACAGTGGGAGCCGGGGAGGACTCTATATGGAGAGACACCCTGCACATAGATCTTCTCGTAACACAGTAAACACTGTAAATGGTAGGAATGGGTACCTTACCGGAAAAGGTGGACACAGTCACCATATAGTGAAGTGTCAAACAGGCTTGGGGGATACGCCGATCCCAGCGATCTCCAGCTGCAGGGGTCCTCACAGTAAATCGCATCCAAGATCCAAGTCGATGGATGGTGATGTGGGGGTTCCTGGTCTTGCGAGGTCTCCCTTTCAGATGGAAGGGGTTTGGAGGTAGAAATAGTTGGAGCTCAGCAGGATCCCAAACATAAAAGGAGATAAGAAAAAACTTCCACATAGGGCATGAATCCGTTTGGAACGAAAAGCTTTATTGATAGCTGGGAAAAAAATGTGCTACACAGTGCACTTCATAGGGTAAAATGTGATCACAAAGGTAAAAATCGGATAAAATTGCGTGGTAACAGGTCATTTAACAGCGTGAGCAACCCGACATGTTTCGGAGCATCGTCCTTCTACTGGGGCATGAAGATGGAAGATGGGACTAGTAGTTCATTCATGTACATATCTCTGTGTATGAATGATGTGGCTGTATGGGTGGAGACCCACCCAACTGTGCTGATTTCAAAAGTGACAGCTGATGTGGGGAAGAGGAACCTTTCCATGCTGCCCTTGGGGGGGGGGGGGGGGGTTCAACTCCACAACTTTATTTACACCTCTGTGCTCTGTGTAATATAAATAGGTGAAAGGCTAACCAGATTCCCATGACCCTTATAAATAAGTGAGTCATGATATGCTTTTCTCAGATGAGTATAGTTGGCAGGACATTAGAATTTCCCTTTCAGTCAGGGCTTGTTGGAACAGTATAAGCACACCATCTCCCACTTCTCTCTTCTCTTACTCCGGGTGCGGTCTCAGATCACCTCTAATACACCTCAGCTCAGACTGGCATTAAAACGCAAATAAATCCTTAGTGTAGTATGTAAAAGATCAAACAATGTCTAACTCAAGTAATAATATACCCCTATGATAAGGCTCTTTTCAGTTTGGTTTCAATTTCTTATGACATTTTCAATTGTATTTAGAAAAACAGTGAAAAATAAAATGGAAGTGCGTACATGTGGAATGTTTTACCTGCAAAACATTCTACTTATGCAAAACATAACTGTTATTCTAAGCAGCTGGTGCTGTGTGCCAGTTTCCCCTAGACAGCACAACCAGGCCCCCTATCTCTATTGCAGAAGCAAGACTCAATCAAGAACACACCCCAGTCTGCTGATTGGACAATGATGGAGCAGCAGCAGAGCAAGAATAAATTATCCAGCTTTCTCTTCTGGCAGCAAATTTATTGTGCACTGCAGTAAAGTCTGACTGGTTCAGAGTGTTGACCCTCCATCTCCCAATCTGAGTTTTGCTGGGCAGGGAATTATTGCAGGTTGATATCAATATACTATTTCATAGTTATATTAATTGCAATTACATCATGCTTTTCAATGTATAGCATGGGTACATAATATGAGTTTCTTATGTCTGCCTGGAATTAAAGTTAAAGCCATTTTGCTTCTTGCAATGTACATAAATAATACCAACATTTTTATTACAGTACTTAATTTGCATATATAATATTAAATAATGCGGGCATACTGTACCTATGATATCATACATCTTTAAATAAAGCACTTGCTGTATGTAGTATACATGTGTAATGTAATGTACCAAGGACAGGGCAGGGGAAGCTCTTTGTTCCAGGGGCAGGCAATAAAGGGGCACATTATCTGTAGAAAATAATAATGTAACTGGTGTGCAGGCAGTTCACGGTGGATTGATCTCCTGACAGGCAATATCTGCATAGTTGCAGTGCCATCGTCACTTGGCAGAGCTAGACGTGGTAGCACAGGAGCAGCAGAGCCTCTCCTCTCTTAGATAAACACTGACAGCAATGATCTATTTAGCTGAGATCTTATTGACCACCAAGGTTAAGGAGTATGTAAGGAGTACTTCTCCACTGATCACGACTGTAAGTGGGCAGTTCACCACTGATCAGTTATTCTCTGCTGATCACCAATGTAATTGGGCACTGCATTAGCCACCAATGTAAGGCCACTACACGGACAACCATATTAGAGGGTCATTACATCAACCACCAATGTAAACCAATGTAAAATGGTTCTTTCCTTTCCACCCGTGTAAGTGGGGGACCTCTTCACTGACCACTAAGGAAAGGTTGTAGTATTATAATGATACAATTATTTGGGACATATAGTAAAGTGGTGACAGGTTTTCTCTACTAGGGCACACACCAACCATGTTTGGTTTACCTGCGGCTGTATATATATCAGTCAAAAAGAAAGCTGGTGAAATCTCTGAATATCCAATATAATGCCAAGATCACCTTTTAGTGAAACCTACAGTTACTGTAGGTGCAGATTAACTGCCCTCACCCTATGTTTGTTGAGCCAGCACTAGGTAAATGGACTTGTTTGTCAAAGTTTGAGTTCCACTGAGGACTATTAAAGTGGTTGTTAAGCCACTTTATAAAGTACACACAATCACCACTGTTATATAGCCTCTTATGCTGCGGTGTATGTTCTTTGTAAAAAAGATGCCTATTTCTAACTGAATTCACAGCGCAGATTGGCTGCCACGTGACTTCTCGAGGCTCCCTCGTCCGATCTGACAGATGGACTGGAATGGCCGAGATTCCCCCACTGACATCAGTCGGGAGGTGGGGAGGAGAGAAGGAGAGAGCCAAGATGTCAGCTGGGGAGGAGGGGAGCCTCGAGGAGTCACGTGACCACCGATCAGCGCTTTGAATTCAGGTAGAAATAGGAATCTTTTTTACAAAGAAACATACACTGCAGCATAGGAGGCTTTATAACAGAGGGGATTGTGTGCACTTTATAAAGGTATTTCAGCAACAGGAGGGGAGGGAGTGGGATTGGTAAGAGCTGACAGGCAGGGAGGGGAGGAGGACAGAGAAGGCAAAGAGCAGGGCTGCGGATAACGGAGACACGTAAACTGACCACGGTCTCAGGGCTCGGCAGCCATGATAAACCATGGTCATTTTACAGAGGGGAGCGCAGAACCAGGCAGGATCAGCTAGGTATCTCAGGTGTTACAGGGGGCCAAATTACACAGCACAAGCACTGTGATGTTATTCATGCTTTAAAGTAGCAGGATCCTTTTTTATTTTTTTAAGGGTAACAAACGCTTTCAGCTTTTTAAGTAAGTGACTCGTATGAAAATAAAGTCTGGGTCTCACCTCTAGTGTGCTGTTTTCACCCTTGAAATGTATTGTTTGAATTTTTTTTTGACATTTTTAATGTGCATGTGGTTGTGATGCTCATATTGTATATACAATACTGTTTAAAAAAAAGTTCTGTTCTTGACTATAAGTATACAGTATATGTATTTTGTTATAGTAAAGAGTTTTTTACATGAAATTAATAAGTATTTATTTATGTTGCATTGTAGGAATCAGAGATTCTGAACACTGCCATCCTCACTGGGAAAACAGTAGCAGTCCCTGTTAAGACTGTCAGTGTAGACAGCAGAAGCTCAGTGACCGATATTTCTGATGTGGTAGAATGCAGATCATCTGATGAAGATGTGCTAAAGGTAAGTCTTCTAACTGAGTATTAACAAGTTCCTGTTGATTTTGCACAACTTAAACTTAGTAGGTATTTTTTTTATCTGTTGTTTATTTCTTAAGAATGGATGTGCGTGGATACAAATAAATGTGATGAAGATGTCAGAAAATAAAAGGGAATACAATTAAAATCTTCAAAAATGTGCATTAAGGAAATTAACTGTAATTCAATCATTCGTTATTTGCATTTTAAAATAAGGTTGGAAACACAAAATTAGAATGCTAATTCATTTAATGGCACAGATACAGCATATATATTCATATTTCAAACAGGCTAAATGTTGGCTACCCTGAAAGTAAGGTACTTTTAAATCAAGTATATGTTGCTGTTTTGATTTATCTGACATGTAAGAGGTACTTCAGTTAGACAAAAAGAAAGAACATTCTAATGTCTCAAACACTGGTTGTTTTCTATTTGGAAGAAAAAAAGGTAATTTAATTTTCATCCCACGGTAAGAGGAAAATCTGCACCACTTTCCCTGACTCACATAAGAATGATACTTGAAAATGGTTTGTATCAATAGTCATTAACAATGTCAATACCGGTTGATGAAGGATAGTAATTATTTTACACATCTTCCAACCTGTACAGCTCGGCAGGTAATTCACGTGTTTCCTGGTTCCGCAAAGAAGCTTCCTCACATGTCCACCTGCAATACCTACTGGACAGCAAATCCGTGTCATCTGTCCAATAACAAGGAGGTGATGCAAAAGAGCAGTAAACCTGAAACAGGAAGTTGTTAAAAAAACTTCTTGGCCGTGTTGTGGGGCATAGGTGTGTGAATTGGAAGAGACAGATAGCAATATTTGATTCCTTGCCTGGAACCTAATAAATCATAATTCATTATCTGCTCCATTGGCAGCACTCACATTCAATGGCAGCTGGTGCTCAAAATTTTTGGGGGGAGCAAACAAACTGAAAAAAACCCCCATCAATTGCAGCCTCACTGTGCCCATCAAACACAGCCACTGTCCCATCAAACGCAGCCACTGTGCCACCAAAACACAGCCACTGTGCCCATAAACTGCCGCCACTGTGCCCATCAAACTCAGGCACTGTACCATCAAACGCAGCCACTGTGTCATCAAACGCAGCCACTGTGTCCATCAATTGCCGCCACTGTGCCCATCAAACGCATCCACTGTACCATCAAACACAGCCACTGTGCCATCAAATGCAGCAACTGTTCCATCAAATGCAGACACTGTGCTCATCAATTGCCGCCACTGTGCCCATCAAATGCAGCCACTGTGCCCATTAAGCGCTGTCACTGTGCCATCAAATGCTCCCACTGTCCCATCAAATGCTCCCACTGTGCCATCAAATGCCACTGTGCCATCAAATGCTCCCACTGTGCCCATCAAAATGCTGCCACTGTGCTCCCCCACCTGCTGTCTGCCTGCCACTTACCCTGTCCCGGTGGGGCAGCGGGTGACGGCGCCGAGCGGTTTCCTTCATGTCCTCGATGTCTTCTCCCATCCTCTCCTCCCATCCTCTCCTATGATGGGATGCCTGATAGGTGTCCAATCACAGAGCCTGTCATTTCAGCCAATCAGGTGAAGAGTAACAGATCTGAGCACCTGATTGGCGGAGAGGCGGTTCAGTGTTAGGAAAGCGAATATGCATTTGCTTTCCTCACACAGCTGAGTGAACTGTGAGCACCAAGCATGGCGCTCGCTGTTTACCATTTTGACGCCTATTAGAGCCTATGGCTCTAATCAGGTGCTTAAAAAAATAGAAGGCTCCCGGCCAAAAAGCGGCCGGAAGCCTGAATAGGGAGTGGCAGCGGCGGGGTTGCGTGCTCGGATAAGGGTCTGGTATGGATTTTGGGGGGACTCCTACGCCATTTTTTAAAAAAATTTGGTGCAGGGTTCCCCTTAACCACTTCCATACCGGGCCTATTCTGGCACTCCTCTCCTACATGTAAAAATCATAATTTTTTTTGCTAGAAAATTACTCAGAACCCCCAAACATTATATATATATATATATATATATATATATTTTTTTTTTTTTTTTGGCAAACACCCTAGGGAATAAAATGGCAGTCATTGCAACTTTTTATCTCGCACGGTATTTGTGCAACAATTTTTCAAACAAGCTTTTTTTTGGAAAAAAAAACGTTTCCGATTTAAAAAGTAACAAAACAGTAAAGTTAGCCAATTTTTTTTATATAATGTGAAAGATGATGTTACGCCGAGTAAATAGATAATCAACATGTCACGCTTTAATATTGCACACACTCATGAAATATGTGGGCGGGACCAACGTTCGTTCCTGAGCGCAAGCTACTGGGGACAAGGGTGTTTTAATTTTTTTTTTTTTTACTTTATTTTTGCTTTCTTTTACACCATTTTTTTTTATCACTTTTATTCCTATTACAAGGAATGTAAACATCCCTTGTAATAGGAATCATTCGTGACAGGTCCTCTTTACGGCAAGATGCGGGGTCAATAAGACCCCACATCTCTCCTCCAGGCTAGAAAGCCTGAGATCGGAAAAAAAATCCACGATCTCATGCTTTCCAGCCGCGATCGCGGCTTTGTTTACATCCGCGGTCCAGACGTGACGTCATAAAGCCTCGCCCGGGCCACCAACGGTCATAGAGATGACTGTTGACCATCCGGTCACCGGAAATCTCTGTGCTCATCATCCGGTGGTGGCCAATTCTTTCTCTGGGATGGCACGGGAGAGCCCTGTAGCTGCAGGCATCATTCAGATATTCCCACTGAAATTCAAGGACGTCATATGACGTACTTGGGCAGGAAGTGGTTAATTTCCATATCAGACCTGAAGGGCCTGGTATGGATATTAGGGGGATTCCCACGCAATTTCTTTTTAAAATTTTGGGTTGGGGTTTCCGTTAATATTCATACCAGACCCAAAGGGCCTGGTAATGGACTGGGAGAGGGAACCCATGTTCTTTTTTTCAATGAGTTTTATCTATATTGCCGAGACCCGAGAATTTATTACAGCAGTGAGTTTTAAATTCCATTTCCTTTAGAAATGTCATTTTGCTGTGGTACTGTTCTAAACACGGTAGAAATGCGCCACTTTACAAGTACTTTACCCCCCAGGCACGATATTTAAAGGAACATTTCATTTTTATTGTTTCACTTTAAACATTAAAAAAATCACTGCTCCCGAAAAAACGGCCGTTTTTAAAAAAAAGCATTGCATTGATACATGTCCCCTGGGGCGGGGCCCAGGTCCCCAAACACGTTTTTTGACACTAACTTGCATAGAAGCCTTCAAAAAAGGGCGCTTATGATTTTTCATGTTTGTGTCCTGTAGACTTTAACGGTGTTCGTGTGTTCTTCCAAATATTTTGCCTGTTCGGTATGTTCTGGTGCGAACCGAAACGGGGGGGGGGGGGGGGGGTGTTCGGCTCATCCCTACTTTAAAGTCTCTTTTATTAATTCATGTGTTATTCGGTTTGGTAGGTAACATAGGGTTTTGAGATTTTTTTTGTGCTATTGCAGGTGCTCTTTTTAAAAGTAAAATGTATCCTTTTCTCAGGATAACTTTTTATACCCAAATGCTAACAGCAGCAGTGAGGCTGCGATGAAATGTGCAGGGCTGTTAAAGCAGCAGATGATACAATAAAAAATGTAATTCTGTTTGTAAAGGCACTTTAGTGCCTTCTCAAAACTTGCAAGGTTCTCTGCTAATTAAAGGATCTGTGTCACAAAATGCAATATCCACTTATATCATAGTGGAATTTCCTGTTTTTTGTGTTTATATGTGTCGTTATTGTGAGTAAAAGTACATTTTTACATTTGTATATTGTAGTATGCAGCATGCAATAACTTGCTTTGACTAATTAGTTATAAAGTATGTGGAGGAGGACCTTACAGAATGCTAAAGTCTAATAAACTAAATGAATCAGACTACTAAAACTGTTGGTTAAAGTTGCCCTTGTTATGGCTTCATCTAGCGATAACATTTATTGGTGAAGAAAAATGATTACTCTATTTATAAACCAATATTTTATTATCTATTAGGTGTCTAGAACCTTGCTTTACAGGTGATAAGTGTTATTAGCAGGATGAGGCAAGAGAAGCAATATGTATACAAAAGTGCATTAGGTGTAGACTACTGGAGGAAAAACAGCAGAAAAGAGCATTAGCCCTACAGGCAGATTATAACAACCTAGACATACCTAGTCTGGCATACCTAGACTATCTGAAACCCAAACCCAGGATGGACCTCCCAACATAACACAGCGCTGTATATATATATATATATATATATATATATATATATATATATATATATATATATATATATATATATATATATATATATATATTTGTATATATGTATATATATATGTATAGATAGATATAGCTATATATATATATATATATATATATATATATATACCTGAAGTGCTGTCTTTGAGTAGAGCATCTCCTAACAGGGGCACTAACCTGTCTCCAAAACAGAGACATGAGCTATACCCAAATCGGAAGATATCTTCCCTCCCAAGGCACTTTGAAACCTCCAAGCTACAGAGATCACTTTGGGAATACCAAAATCTGGAGAAAGTTGTAAAAAAATGGTTTCTCCATTCACAATCGATACTGCGGAGCCCAGAACTCTGCATACATGTGAACCCTGTGTCATTTCTATAACCATTTTTACAGTGGCAGGGCCTTGCCCTGTCACAAAATATATACTGTGTATTGTGAAACACAAGCTGGCAGGATTTTGATCAATGTATATGCGTCACATAAGTTTCTTACCTACACATGGTGAGGGGCTCCAGGGTTTATGGCTAATATGGAGAACACTATTTTTAGAATCTTATTAAGTTCTGTTTTAGATCCTGAAGACAGGAGACCTTAAAGAATTTGGGGTGGAATAAAACCTCTAGTGCTAGGTCAACACAGTATCTGGATTTCCATACATTATTATTAGTCTCAGCTATACGCAGGCATTTATATATGCTAGCCGTCTGGTGCTCAAGGCTTTCTCTCTCTCTCCCATGGAAGCCGGCTGCTGGGTGAAAGGGACTGACTGTTGATAGAACACTAAAAGTGCTGCCTGTTTGTAGTGGGGAACCTATTTGCAGTGCAGCCTGTTAGCCAGGAACTGACCTAAGATTACTTACTTCACCATTAATATCAACAACACAACCATTGGTCCCTCCACACATGCCAGGGTCCTGGGTGTAATCCTTGACTCTGACCTCTCCTTCAGCCCCCATATCCAATCACTGGCTAAATCCTGCCGCCTTAACCTCCGCAACATCTCCAGAATTCGACCCTTCCTGACTAATGACACCACAAAGCAACTTATTCACTCCTTGATTATTTCCTGCCTCGACTACTGCAACTCTCTCCTTAATGGCCTACCCTTATGCAGGCTATCCCCCCTTCAGTCTATTATAAATGCTGCTGCTAGACTAATACACCTCACTAATCGATCCGTGACTGCTGCTCCTCTCTGCCAATCCCTTCACTGGCTTCCCCTACCTCACCGTGTAAAATTCAAAATGCTAACCATAACATACAAGGCCATTCACAACATCGCCCCCATCTACATCACCAACCTCATCTGCAGATATCGCCCAAATCGCCCCCTCTGCTCCTCCCAGGACCTCCTGCTCTCTAGCTCCCTTGTTACCTCCCCCCATGCTCTCCTTCAGGACTTCTCCAGAGCCTCTCCCATCCTCTGGAATTCCCTGCCCCAGTATGTCCGATCAGCCCCTACCCTGTCCACCTTTAGGAGATCCCTGAAAACTCATTTATTCAGGGAAGCCTATCCCACACCCACATAACTGTCCCTGAGCCACCCCCAACAAATTATTCTTTGCAGCTATTACCTTTTGTATCACCACCCCCTCCCTTTAGAATGTAAGCTCTATGAGCAGGGCCCTCCTGTACCTTTTGTATTGAACTGTACTGTAATTGTGTTGTCCCCCTTATACATTGTAAAGCGCTGAGTAAACTGTTGGCGCTATATAAATGTCGTATAATAATAATAATAATTACTTATTGGCTCAGACAAGCAGATGTTTTGTTTGCTTTACAACATCCTTTATAAAGGCCTCCTGCAATGAAGTTGTGTTTGCTGCCTTGCTGAATAAAAAGTTGAGGACAAACCTGCTTGAACTGCTCCTGGGTGTAAAGGAACACGTGAAATCAAAGCATGCCAAACAATGGAGTTTCTTCTCTGAGTCTGGCTTCTCTGAAATCTAGCACTGCATTGGTCCTACAACATAATAGGCTCAGATCCATAATGTGTTGGTGACACACATACACAGTGTTACTCACCACATTGGGTGAGAAAACTAAGCAAAGTTGAGTTTGCTGGAACTAAGAGGAAAATCCAAAAACACTGAACATAGCTCCCAAACCCTATAGATGTCTATGGGATGTCAAATTTTGTACTTTTTCCAGGCCAATTTGCAAGATTTGGTTTAAAAAAGGGCATGGGTAGATGGGCACTGCCAAAATTAAAAATAATGTTTGACAGGGAGAATGTATTTTTTTAATGCAGATTGAAGGGAAACTTTAAAAATAAACATTTAAAAAAAAAAAAAACATGCTTGGGGGATGCCTTAAATCTGCATATAAATTGGTACACCTGTAGGATGTGCTCTGGCAAAAGTGACATTTAGAAAGAAAAAAATGTTGCCACTGAATGACATTTCCCAGCCAGCTATGTTATTTTTGTAAAATACACTGGATATGGGTCTGGTGTGGATGTGGAGTGGGACCCCACATGTTTTTGTTTTTTTCCTAATGTCTTGCCAGCAATGTAATGCATACATGTGGTGGCATGGAGGGTGAGCTTTAACTTCCACTTGTTGCACTTATGCGTCTATGGCACCAGTACTCACTGTGCACTCCTAGTACAGTAACCAAGCTCCAGAAAGAATTTGTAGCACAGGGTCCCCCTCAAGTCTACACCAGACCCTTTAAGGGTTATGTAGTTAAACATTTGTGTGTGCTAATAATTACTTTAGTTTATTTTTTATTGAAAACATAGTTTGATAAACATTTGTGTATAATATAACCATTTCTTAAATTTACAGGTTCTGTGTTTTCAGTTCATATATGGTTTTTAGGTATCTTTTGCTAACTTTTTAAAGCTGCAAGTGAAAAGTAAAAAAAAATAGCAAAAATGGTCTGGCCATCACAGTTAAAAATGGTAGGCAGGCCCCAGCAGTTATAGGGTTAAAAGTCCACTCTACCAAAACAATTATTATCTACCAGAATATTAGAAATCTTGGAAATTGTAATAGCAAGCATTCTCAACAGTATTTTTTTCTCAGGTTCCTCTCAAAAAGACTTGATGGTGCTACAAAAGGGTGCTACTCTCCTTGAGTGAATTTAAATTCTTTGTTATTATACATAAGGTGTACTTTGGAAAAGTGTAACACCATGTAATGCCAACAGCAATAGAATTGGGAGTTCTCATGAATGTCTCGCCAACTGAATCTTTGATAGATATAACAAGCCAGAAATATCACAATGCTGTAATATTGAGTCAGCTTTTTTAGTGATATTAGCAATACTTTACTGGATCCCACATTCATTTTTAGACTTCTAACATCTTCTTGAAATAGTTATGTAAAATTACTCCTTGCCTTTTTAGGTCTTTATTTTTTATGAAGATAGCTAGGATCATGATTCCATTTTGCTATAAACACCTAAAAAAAAAAAAAAAAAAACATTGGATGGTTTAATATATCTTAAGATACAAAGCAACTTTAAAGATATGTTATTTTCTTATATCTGCCTTCAGTTTGTCTGTGCTTTGAAAGCAGTGATAGTGAGCCAAAGCCAGTAAAAACATTGTTCTGCGTTTCTGTATTTGCAAGGAAAGGGGAGGAAGCTCTACATACTTGTTTGATTTAATGTCTTCAGTGTCAGGAGCCATGACCTATAATTTCTTTGCAGTACTGCACTCATGTAATCACTTATGCTTCTCCAATGACTAGATATATATGGTGCTGTACAGAAATCATTGTTTGAGACTGTGTAGATGCAGACTAGCACAATGTAAACATTGCAATGTTTAATCTCATCTTAAATGGTGAAAAAAATGGTGAAAAAAAATACAACTCCACCTTTTTAGATGAACCTATATTATAAGTCAGAACATGAACTCTGATAATCAAGTATATTACATAATATGGCCCAATGCAGACTTTTCAAGGTAATATTGTTCCCTGAAGCTAGCTAGCACTTGATGTTTCTCATAGCAAGGTTGAGGAAAAGTGGACAAATATGAATCCCTGAAGTTCTCATAAAACAGGTGAACTCTGTAAATACAGCCTCTGAATTCTGAAGCTATGTGTTCCCTAAACTGTCGTCATTCCCATAATGCCATAGTGAAACTTCATTCAAACTTGTTTTAACTTAACAGCTAAGGATCAGTAATTTTTTTTTATGTTGTCCCTGACCCTGTTTGGTGAATTTAGCCTGACAGTCTAGATGACACACAATACAATTCTGTGAATATTAGGCTTCCTATTTCCCATCTCTAGAGTGCAGGCATTACATACAGTATACCTTGTCACTCCCAACTGGTAAATTCTAGTAAATTCTTAAAAGTACTATATGAGGAATACACTCTAGTAACAGAAAACAGGAAGTTTAGCAATGTCCTTGGTGTCACAGAGATAAGAACAATAAAGACATAACAGATGTTTAAACTCTACCCTAGTCTTCTAAAATTTAAAAAAAGTTCAGAGAGAGTTGCACTTCAATATTTTGATATTAGAATGTAATACATATTTATAATAAAGATATCTTTTCAGTTGTTTGATGTCATTTTACATTCCAAATGTAAGAAATTGATAACCTTTTGTCTTGAGTGGAGAAGGAGCTCACTTATAATGTCTAGATTGTGTTAATGATTGCATTAGCCCATAATGTATTTCTTCATGCTGGCTTGGGATTTAAGTAATAAACCTTTATATAGCCTCTTAAGAGCAATGTAGGTAACAGAATGTCTCTGCCGCTGCTACAAAGTCTAAGGGTTTTCATTTTACAAGACTATTAAAAGTGTGAGGAAAGAGGTGGCAGATGGCGCAGCCAAGTTGGGCTATAAAGAACTAGAGAAATGATTCAAGATTCTTGTGCTTGTGTTCAATTAGCTGTGAAGATGTCTCTTTGTCATGGCACTTTGAATTCCTAAAGTCCTATATCTAGCAAGTAAAACTGCAGCGTTTGTTTTCACTAATACTCACACAAAATGTTCGGATCTGCAAAAAGAATATCTGAGCAAGGCTTGCATTCCGACCGGGGACATAGATATTTTTTTTTTTTTTTTTTTGAGGAGAGGGGTCAGCTCTCTCAAGTTATAAGATAGTTTCAGAGGTTTGAAAAAATATACCAGCCATATCCTTCTTGAACAAATTCTTTACTTTGAACCATGCTAATTGTTTTAAAATATAACTAAAGGCAAAAACTTTTTCAGTTTTGGAAAAAGTGGAGAGGGAATAGAACACCTTTTAGTTTTTTTGTTTCTGTCTGTGCCTCTGTTAGAGAGATTCACCCTTTAAATTTGCCCTGTTTTGAATTGTCCACAGTGGGGAAATATTCCAGTGGGGACACTAGTTCTGATGAACCTGGTGACAACCAAAGATTCTTTCACTTTGAATGAATTTTTCCTCACTTCCTATTTTGGTAATAGGGCAGGAAGTGAGTAGAAATCTCTCTAATGGGACGTGGATGACAAAAATAATCCTTACAGGTATTTTAATCCTCCTTTATTCTATCCAAAAAGTTTTGCCTTTAGTTCTACTTTAATGTTATAAAACTATGATGCTGAAAATATGCATCAGGTACCAGGTAAAAATCTTTTTGAAATAATGAAGTGTAGAGACAAATAGTGGGTGTGGTTATGTTATAATGAATACTGGGCATAGCTCAAAGCGGAGTTCCACTTGTTTTTCTGTTTATTAAAAGTCAGCAGCTACAAAAAGTGTAGCTGCTGACTTTTAATAAACACACTCACCTGTCCAACGGTCCAGAAATCCGGCCACCCAAAGCCTGTCAAAACTAGGTACCCACTCCCCCCCAAAAAAAAAAATATGACATGCCAAATGTGGCATGTCAAGGGGTTAGGAGTCCTTAAAGCGGAAGTTCCACTTTTGGGTGGAACTCCACTTTAAAAAGCTGTGGTTAAACAAAGTCTGAGTCCCTTACATTGAGGGGAATTTATCAAAACTAGAACAACCAGAGCCTGGAGTAACAACCAATCAGCTTCTATCTTTCATTGTCAAAGCTTAAAGCGGAACCCATAGCAAGGAACACGCATTCCACATTAATAATTATGCTACTATTAGTGTGTGCTGTAAATTGCTTCCAGCCTTGCTGGAGGCTGCCATTTTGCTGAAGCCCAAAGCCCCAGCAGTTTCAAAAAACAGTTTGATTTGATTGTGTCCTTCGAGTTTGCCTGTTCGCCGAATACTGAACATTATGGAGTGGTCGCGGAGTGCGCCATAATATAAGGCGAGACCATCAATGCACTGCAAGATCGCAGTGCATTGACGGCTGCTGATTTGCCAAAGCATGCGCCTGACCCGCATGCTTTGGCCAATCACAGCGCGCTCCGCGTTGCCTGCTCTGCTGTGAGAGAAATGACTGGCCAAAGGCAGGGTGCCTTTGGCCAATCATGGCTCAGGGGGCTGAGTCCACGCCCCACACTATGTAATGGCCCGTACACACGATCCAAAAATAAGACGTAAAATAGTGCTTTTGACGCAATCGTACAATAATCGGATCGTTAGCACAGAGCTTTCGAGAGCAGATCACGACAATTCATTTGATATTATTCGATCGGACAAGCACAAAAATTTTCCTTGTATTTTCCGATACCAGATTGTACGATTTTTGTTTAATCAATAATGTTGTCATCTGAAAATACAATACAAATACATTACAACACATGACATCACTTCCAATTTTTTTTTCTGTCGTACGAGAATTTTCATGACTTTAGTTACCTATTCAATTTCTACTTGCGACTATTAAGCGAAAAAAGTCATACGACTTAAGGCTGCTTACACGGCAGCCAAACAGTTTTATGAATGACAGCAGCAAAATGACATTTGTAAAGGGAAAAATGCCATTTAAAACTGCTCACGGCTGAAATGTATTGCTGTATCCTGGCAATATAGATAAAAATCATTGAAAAATATGGCACGGGTCCCCCCCCAGTACATTACCAGGCCCTTCAGGTCTGGTATGGATATTAAGGGGAACCCCCTAGCCAAATTTTTTTAAAAATGGCGTAGGAGTCCCCCAAAATCAATACCAGACCCTTATCCAAGCACGCAACCTGGCAGGCCACAGGAGAAGGGAGGGGGTGAGAGGGCACCCCCTCCTGAACCACACCAGGCCACATGCCCTCAACATGGGGAGGGTGCTTTGAGGTCCCCCCAAAACACCTTTGCCCTTATGTTGCTGGGGACAAGGGCCTCTTCCCCACAACTCTTGCCCAGTGATTGTGGGGGTCTGCGGGCAGGGGGCTGATCAGAATCTGGAAGCCCCCTTTAACAAGGGGACCCCCAGATCCCAGCACCCCCTATGTGAATGGGTATCAGGTACATTGTACCCCTATCCATTCACCAAAAAAGTGTAAAAATTGTAAAAATGACAGGAGACAGTTTGGGACAAGTCCTTTAATAAAAAATAAAAAAATAAAAGTGTCTCGTGTTGTCCATCCATCTTCAATCACAGCGTCCGATGGACTGAGCAAAAAAAACGGAAAAAACTCTGCCTCCATGGGAGGCTCTCGCTGACTGCAGGCTTTCTGCATTGACAGCTGTTATATAGCTGAAGGCGGGACCACCCGGTGACATAAACGGGTGACCCCGCCCCCTCCTCTGATGTTACATGATGTCACATGCCGACAGATGGGGTCACCACGGGGGGGGGGGTGGGGTGTACATCACAGGAAACTTTTTTTCTTTTTAATAAAGTACTTGTCCCATATTGTCTACTGTCATTTTTACCATTTTTTTAAGTTTTTTTGGTGAATATGAAAGGGTACAATGTACCGGATACGTGTAAAAAGAAAAAAGAAAAAAAGAATTGCGCTAGGTGCGTGAGTACGTGGAAAAATTATTAATAAAAAAAACTTTGAAAAGTATCCTGCAGCTGAACACTATAACCCCGATATGAGGGCACATAGATAACAGTATAAAAATAAAAGTGCAGCGCTTGATAAGTACCACAAATAACAAATTTGTGTATAGTAGCAATTATAGAGTTATAAAACTATACAATGAGATATAGTGTACAACATATATAGTATACACCAACAAGTGCAAATTGTGCCAATTAAAAATCAATAAAAAATGAAAATCAAGTGCAATAAACACTAGTAATCTACAAGTCCATGAAAATATAGCTGAAACACAAAACCACGAAAAAAAATTTTGTGAAAAAAATGTGGAAAAAAAGGAGAGAGTTCGTGAATAGTGATATCCAGATGGGAAATATTCAATGCGAGACCCCAAGTCTAAACTTTCACCATCAGTGCTGTCCGTCACCTGAGAGTAAACAATGGAGGCTTACCAGACAGCCTGTGACCGCCCTTATTAAGGGGTGTCAGTACAGGCTTAGTTGGTCAATCAGGAGACACAGGAACATTGTTGGGATCTCTTTAACTTCCTTCCAAGATAACCAGTCAGTGATGGTAAAGAGCACCTAACGGCGCATTCCCAAGAGACCGTCACTATATCGCAATGAATGAGCGTTTCCATAAATCCAGCATAAGAAGGGAGAAAAAAGGGGGAAAGTCTCCAATGGTGTAGAACTTCTTGAATGATTTATTAAAAATTCCAATAACAAAAAACGTTCCTTGCAAGGACATAAGATAAAAACAGCTCCGCTAATATCAAAAGAATCAAGCTTGATTCTTTTGATACTAGCGGAGCTGTTTTTATATTATGTTTTTATCCCATGTCCTTGCAAGGAACGTTTTTTGTTATTGGAATTTTTAATAAATCATTCAAGAAGTTCTACACCATTGGAGTCTTTCCCCCTTTTTTCTCCCTTTAACTGAACACTCTAAAAGTAAATCGGTTGCCATGCACAGCTGCTCCAGATTCTGTCTGCTCCAGTTTTGATAAATTCCTCCCATTCTGCCCATACACTTACACTGAAGTCCGTATGCAAACAAAACATTCTTTACATACTGTGTCGTAGCCATCATCTCACAGACACACAGGTTTACAGTTATCACCCCCGTTGCAAATATACCTTACAAGTAGTATTTTTCACATTGTTAAATTAAACCTCCAACAATTTACAGTTTAAAATCCATACAAAATGCCCCAAATGTAATCCCTGACTAGCAATATACCGCCTCAACTAATACTCATGCATAAAAATGTGCAGAACGGAAACATTTGTTTTGTTTTAGATTCATTATGTTACTAAATTTGATAAGTTGATTTGTTTCAGAATTCATTTTGTTTAATTTAGTTTTGTTTTTAATTAATTTTCTAACAAATTCCACATTTTTGAAACAATTCAAATTTGGATCGGTCGAAAAATGATCAACGATTCAAATTCTGTGTGAAGAATAGCTGGTTGTTAAGGAGCAGGCCTGGGAAGCCAGCTGCCGTGTCCTTAACAACCGATGACTCATCAGCTGTCAGAGGGCTTCCCTGCTGACAGATGGAATGTAAACAAAAGAATGCCAGCAATGAAAAATGCAGAAAAAAAACAGTGTGGGCCCTTCGGGTCTGGTATGGATCTTAAGGGGAACCCCATGCAAAAATGTAAAAATCCGAGCAGGCAGCCTGTCAGGCCAGGAAAGAGAGGGGACAAGCGAGTGCCCCCCCTCCTGAACCATACCAGACCACATGCCCTCAACATGACGGGTTGCTTTTGCGCAGGGGGGCTCTGCCCCCCCAAGAACCTTGTCCTCATGTTGATAGATACAAGGGCCTCTTCCCCACAACCCTGGCCCGGTTATTGTGGGAGTATGGGGGTGACCTTTAACAAGTGGGCCCCCAGATCACGCCCCTATGTGAATGAGTATAGGGTACATAGTACTCCTACTCATTCACCAAAAAAGTGTAAAAGGTAGATAAGAACATTTTTGAGAAGTCCTATATTAAAAAACAAGAAATAAATGCCACCCAAAGTAGATTCAACGTCAATTACAATGCCTGTCACTACCAGTGACCCAAAAAAAGAGCTCCGCACCCAACGAAGTCTCTTCCCGTGTGACAGCTCTGCCATCTGACAGTTATTAATTAACTAAGAGGCAGGGCCACCTGATAATGTCATTGGGTGACCCAGCCCCCTTGGGACAATATCGCCCCAGAATGCTTCCCAGTTGATGATGTTACAAGGGGTCGGGGTCACCCAATGACATCATCAGATGGCCCCACCCCTTAGTTATTTAAGAACTGTCAGACGGTAGAGTTGTAACATGGCAGGAGCCTTTGTCGGGTCTTTTTTTTTCGGTGGCAGCGGCGGGCATTCGGATTGATGTTCGGTCTACTTCAGGATCAGGAACATTTATTTCATTTTTTTTTTATAAAGGACTTGTCAAAAACTGTTGCTGTGTTTTTATTTACTTCTTATACTTTTTCAGTGAATGAGTAGGGGTACTACCCCTACTCATTCACATTGGGGGGGCGGGATCTGGGGGGCTCCCTTATTAAAGGGGGCTTACAGATTCTGATGATTCACCCTTCACACTTCCACAACGACTGGGGCCAGGGTTGTTGGGAAGAGGCCCTTGTTCCGATAAACATAGTGACAAGAAACTTTGGAGGGGCAGAGCCCTCCTGCCTCAAAGCACCCCCATTTTGAGGGCATGTGACCTGGTATGCTTCAGGAGGGGGGGAAGCGGTTGCTAATCCCCCCTTTCCTGGCCTGCCGGGCTGCATGCTCAGATAGGGGTCTGGTATGGATTTTGGGGGGACCCCACGTTGTTTTTTCTGCATTTTTTATTGCAAGCATTCTTTGGTTTACATTTCATCTGCCAGCGGGGAAGCCCACTGACAGCTGATGAGTCATCGGGTGTTAAGGACGCGGAAGCTGGCTTCCCGGCCCACTCTTTAACAACCAGCTGTTCTTCACACAGAATTAGAGTCGGTAGATCACATTTCGACCGCTCCAAACTCAAATCGTTCTGAAAATTTGGAATTCGTTAGAACGCGAACATACAAAACTAAACTAGATGAATTTCAACGAAACTCGTTACTATTTAATTTGGAGATTGGCATACATCCGAATCTCTGCATAACCAAAAATGTTTTGAATTAATATTCGGACCAAACTGAATTGCACATGTCTACTCATGCAAGCACCGCCACAACATACCTGCCATAGCTAGGATCAATGCAGTCAAATTGTCTGCAATTTGCTCCTGAGCTTGCTACACATCCTCTTATCACTGCAATTGGCAGAATGTAAAAGACTGTACTGTACAATACCTTATCCTGCCTGCTGCACTGTATGCTGTATGTAATATACTGCTGCCTGCATCACTTTACTGTATGCTACATACTCCTAACCATTTCAATGTGCACATTACTGTATATTATTTTCTTAGCAGTGAGGTGCATTAGAGACCTTCTTTTCCAGAAAACAAAAAATTCACCAGACACGCTCCCACCTGTGAAAAACATATCTCTCATTGTGACAGACCTAGCCGGGAGAGAGACTTTTGGAGGGGACTGTATGCTAGCCTCTTGCCGATCGATCGTGGGCCCTGGCATTTGGGGGAACGGTGTTCTTTGTGAGCTGTATGCCTGGGGACCCTTGAGGTGGTATCACTGTGGATTCGGGTCCTGGTCCCCCAGGACACACAGACTCTGGGGACCCTGGATTTGCCATATTGGAATAGTAACTGATTCATACCGTTGGGACTCCTACTGTTAAATGCTAATGTCATCAATTCCAGCTACCTGTCTGTTGTCTTATAAAATGTGTATTGTAAATAAGTCTCTAGTATGGGATCTAAGAGTCATTAGATCCCCATTGTTGTTTGTGTTTAATTAACTCTGCTATTGTGATAATGTTGATTGGATTTTCTGAACTACAAGATGGCCAGTCTGGCCTAAAGGTCATGTCTGAGTCATCTAGGCTGTCTAAAGGGATTAGTTAATTAGCTCATGTTAATTAGGTTAATTAGGTTACAGCTGTATTGTTAGAGTAATATGAGCAGGAGGTCTGCACCTCCTCTTTTATTGTATAAATAAGACTGTATTCCTGTCAATAAAGAGAGATTCCTGGTTGAACTTACATACAGCCTGCCTGGTGTTTGTTCTGAGCTACACAACTGGATTGGAATGGCACATAGCTGTAGTTCTAGTCCCGGAACATTGGATGACCGAACCATCAGATGTTGCGATTTGCAATCTGATTCTATAGCTGCAGAGGAGTGTCGGGAGAGTGGAACCGAGCGAGCAAGGGGCTCATTACACTCATGAACAGTGAAAGTAGATGAGTGATCTGCCTCTCATTTTTACCTGTGTAAACTCATTCTGGTAGTCTGTCTTGAAGGGTTTCTTACTTAAACTTACATGAATGTTGCTCATATTTCTCATATTTCTCTTCCTCCTCCTGGTGCTTCCTTATGTAGTGTCAATCACAGACAAATTTCCAAACTAATAGGAAGGTTGGCCTCACATATACTGCACTCAGATGCTGCCTTTAAGTGCACTCCAGGTAAGTGGAAGTGCCATTGCAGTGCAGTAATTTATGTAATTTCTTGAATTCCCTGGGTGGGTTACGTGTCTCTGTTAAAGTTTGGCTGTTGTCTGAGCCGCCAATAGATGCGCTGTACACAGGATAGAGGCATATGAGGGCCAGCCCAAGCCCCGCCCAAGCACAGGAATAAATGGGCCACCGGATTCAGATTTCTTTTTTTTTTAATCAAAGAACTTTTCTTTTTCTTTTATTGAAAAGAAGAGTTGAACAGATAACGGTGTGTTCAGCACCTAAACGGAACAAAGTGCAATTATGTGTTCATACGTACATACTGGACAAATACACAAAGTATTGTAAAGTGATACCTACATTCATCATGTAAAGTTATACAGTAATCAGTTAACAGACATCTCACACATTGGCCTACAAATCTTAATAATAATAAGATGGAAAACACACTGTAGATGGCTCCTAGTGTTTCTAGCCCAAGAACAAATCAAACAACTGGTTCATCATCGGTGCAGGTAGAGGCATTCTCCAACCATCTGTCCCAAATTTTATGGTATTTGGTAGGGCACCCTCTGTGAACATATAAGACGTTTTTGTAAGGTAAGGTCATATTAATAGCCGCAACCCAGCTCTGAAAGGTCATGGGGACTCCTTCAGCCATACCCTTGCGAACAGTAATCTGGCTGTAAAAAGCATTTCTTTGAGGAAAGCATGGAGTTGTTTGTCCGTTTCCAAGGTGGGAAGGAGGCTCTGTATACATTCTTTAGGGCAGAGGGTGAGTGGGGAGATCATGCGATCATGATGAAACTTCACCACTTGGGTCCAATAGCCTACTATGGCAGGGCAGGACGTTAACAAAAGAAAAAAAGTAGCTATACTCTCAACACATCTAGGGCAAGCTGAGCGGTGGTGTGGTTGGTACCTGGATAGATGAATCAGGGTCAAATAGGATCTATGCAATACATACAGTTACGTGAGTCTATCAGAGAATTTTGGAGAAACAAATTTACATGATTTCCAACTCTCATCCCAATCATCATCCTCCAGGTCCCCAACATCCTCCTCCCATCTAGATTTTACATTATATGCTATTTTAGTAGCTACTGGTAATAGAAGACAGCTATAGAATGTGGACGTCAGTTTCTTGGAGTCCAGACCCAGGAATATGTCTAATAGATATGGATGATCAAGATTGGGGTGGAACCACCAAACTGAGTGTGTAAGGGGTAATGCAATTCGAGGTAATGAAAAAACATAGAGTTGGGTAATCCAAACCCCATCTTGAGTTCTTTAAATGATTTAACAATGCCTCCAGAGAGGACGTGAGAGAGATAAATAACTCCCCTCTCTATCCAGAACCTAAATTCAGGTATCAGCAATAGTTTGGACAAGCAAGAATTACCCCAGAGGGGGTGTGTGGGTATGTAAGGGTGATACATTACCTTGCGTGCAGTCAATTCACAGATTTTTATGTGGTGGTAGAGCATACTTCCTTGCCTCCCAGTTGTGAGAAGTCGCGTGGGGTGAATCACTGAGTCGGGAAGATATATAATAGAGAATAAGATCAATGTACGGTGGTACTGCCCAAGTTAGTGGGACATTTCATAACACGCCATGACAGCTTGTGGCGGGAGAAACCCCATACAAAAGTATTATGTATAGACTCCATAGATTTAAATATATGAAAAGGTATGTAAAGGAAAACATGCCAGAAAATGTAGAGTAGTTTTGGAAGAAAAATAAATTATACTAAATTCATGTACCCCATGAAACCCAGAAGGGGTCAAGACTAAGTCTGTGTTTTGGGTTTAAGTATCATGTAGAGGGGTTCTGTATTTAAATGGATATAATCTTGCAGTGAGTGGGAAATTTGGATGCCCAAATATTTAATATGGCTAGCCCTTCCCAAAGGCATGGAGGAATGATTGACAGTGGGAGCTCCAATATCTAAAGGAAGGATCTGAGATTTTCCCCCATTAATTTGAAGACCTAAAAATTCACCAAACCTTTTGATTAGGCGCAAAGCTGTTTGTAGAGATGGACCTGCATCCTCCCGATACAATAGCATGTCATCTGCATACATATGGTTTCAGCTAGCTATCCCACATGGAGCCCCCTAATGTCTGGATGAGCCAACTAGCTGTCCCACACTGAGACCCCCACTGTATTCAGATTTTATAAGGGTCACTAAAATTGCCAAACTAACTCCAGTTTGGCAGCACACTTAAAAATAGGGACTATCCTCAGGAGCAGAGCTAGGACAAAGAGTTGAGGAGCCACACACATACAATCCAATGAGAATGCCAAACAAACATCCAGGAGTCCATGATAATTTAATGATAAAAATTATTCATAGCAGAATATTCTGCTACTTTATGAATCAATTTTATCCGTTAATTACCTTAAATTACCAAGGACTCTTGGACATTTGTTTGACGCACTCATTGGATTGTATATAGCCCAAGCCCTGTGTCAGTGCTAGAGCCTAACCACTGCACTGCCAACCATGGGCCCCCTAATTCCCCTCCCATCTACCCCTAGATTCTAACAAAGATCTTTTTTTTTTTTAAAAGAGCATACTTTTATGCTACATCAGACAATCCATTAATTTTATCGTTTATTGTTTTTATAACATGGTAAAATAAAATGCAGTATATAAAATTTTATAAGTAACACTTTTAATTTAAGATTATACTCTAAAAGTGGTAGTCAATAAAAGAAGACATGTTTCCCATTTCAACCAGTCAGAGAATTTTTTCATGGCTAAGATAGATAAAAAAGCTGAATTTTAATGTAACTATCATTTCTGCTATGATACTAAATACAACTAGTATAGGTAAACTAAAACAGGAATTTATAATGTATTTCCAATGCATACATAGTTTCAGTTATTATTGGAGTGTTAAGACTTATTGTGAATACTCCCCTCTCTTGCTGTCAGTGCTTCCAAACACCATTGTAATGAAGAATACTCCACAACTCTGCAAAATCCAACACTTATAGAGTGCTGTTTCCTGGTCCTTAACTGTTACTTAAAAATAATATAAAGCTACTATTAGGTTTAAAGTGTATAATATACCTGCAGTAGCTTTCATTGTCCCCCTTTATAACAGAAAGTCAGGAATTCTGTGTGGACAAAGCTCCCAAATGTTCTGAATTAGCCACGCTATAAAGAAGTCAGAGCTTGCCTGCTCCCTCTCAGCCCCCAAATTCCTATGGGGCCATCATTATGATGGGCTTTTTCCACTGGTCAGTAGGACTGTAGGAGGCAGGAGGGAGCAGACAAGCTCCATTACTACTAGGAAGTGATGGAGCTTTGTCTGTTTAGCATGGCCTGGCACTAGGGTTTTGAAGGGGCAATTAATTTTACTGCTGGTAGAAGTAGTTACTGTACCTCTAGTATCTGCTCTGTATTCTTCCTAATAGCTTTATTTTGTAAGTGACAAAGTTACTTTAATTTCATATTTTTAAATCTTGTTTTTCTTATTTTTGTAATTTCAGTAGAGGATTGTAGTCTGTGGTATTTATCATATTATTTTTGCCATTTGTGTATTCTATCTATAAGTCTATGTTATTTTTATAAGGGTTCATTTCAGAATAATGCCACATTACTTTACTGTATTTCAAAGAGCCTGTGAACTCTGTGTTATTCGCTGGTACAAACATGATAGCCGTTATGTGGGTAAATTAGATTTTTTAAGAATAGGTGTATGCATTATGTAACTTATTTTTAATAAATATTCATTTTTATTTTTTTCCCATATATGAACTCTGTATACAAATGTGTTGGGCTGATTTACTTAAAAGCAAATAGGCTGTTCAAACTCCAAGGGAAGTTGCACTTTGGAAGGGAATTTTACCTTAGCTTAGTAAATGCAGTGTAATTTCACTTTGCAAATAATATCGAATCATGTGTAAGGAAAAAAAATATATTTTTTGGCGCTTTTCATCGTTTTTTAGCGTTTTTTTCAATGGGATCAAAAATGTTTAAAAAAACTCCTCTCAGAACCCGCTAGTTTTGGGCTCTTTTTCCAGCCAAAAAACACTACAGACAAAAACAGTTGATAACAGCCTATGTGTGCATGGACACATAGGATAACATGCTGGAGAGTTTATTGACTGTAGAAAAAAATGTCTGAAGCTAAAAACAGCAACTGTAAAAACATCCAAAAACGTCCAGTGTGCATGAGGCCTAATGTTCTTGGGAAACTTCCTTTGCGAATTGCAATGTTCCTTGTAAATGAAGATTCTACTGAGTCACTGATGTGGGAGAGGAAACAGCAGCAATGACACTGACTGTGTTGATAAAGGACAGATGAGGGAGAGAGAAATGAAAAGCAGGAGAGGTGACAGGACTAACACTGCTGTCAGGGAGACACAAAACTGTTAATTTTACAAGGATAGTGTCCTATCTTCCCTGATATTCCATAGCTCCCAACTGTCCCTGATTTTAAGGGACTGTTCCTGATTTGGAACAATGTCCCTCTGTCCCTCATTCCTCCTCATTTGTCCCTCATTTGTCCCTCATTTTGGTCTGATCTATATAGATGTATATAAAATGCACTTTTTATCTATCAAAAAGTGCTTTCCAGCACTAAACCTTTCATCTGATTTCTAAATTGCTGTATTTGTAAACTCCAAAAGCCAATATAAAGCAATAGTAGTGGTAAAAAAAGCACTTGTGGGTTTAACAAATCTTGTTTTTTTTTGTACAATTCTCCTTTAAGGGGACGTGGCAAGGGGTGTGCCCTATGCCTGCATACTTTTGCTGATAGGTGTCCCTCATTCCCATCTCAAAAAGTTGGGACGTATGATATTCTCTCCTTGGCATCTGCATGGACAGCTGTGAACCTGAGCACTGTCAGCCTTCTCTTCTAGCTGAGCCAAGACATACAATCAAGTCTGAGAATTGCATACAGTTTAATTATAGAAAAAGACATATCGCTTTTTAACCACTTCAGCCCAGGACCGTTTGACTGGCCAAAGACCAGAGCACTTTTTGCGATTCTGCACTGCATCGATTTAACTGACAATTGTGCGGTCATGTGACGTGGCTCCCAAACAAAGTTGACGTCCTTTTTTCCCCACAAATAGAGCTTTCTTTTGGTGGTATTTGATCACCTCTGCGGTTTCTATTTTTTGCTCTATAAACAAAAAAAGAGCGACAATTTTGAAAAAAAAAACGCAATATTTTTTACTTTTTGCTATAATAATTATCCCCAAAAAAATATACATTTTTTTTCCCTCAGTTTAGGCCAATACATATTCTTCTACATATTTTTGTTTAAAAAAATCACAATAAGCG
This sequence comes from Lithobates septentrionalis, assembly GCA_037952835.1. NCBI lineage: Eukaryota > Metazoa > Chordata > Amphibia > Anura > Ranidae > Lithobates > Lithobates septentrionalis. The sequence continues at coordinate 2,951,215 of JBBDGP010000065.1, forward strand.
TTTATTGATTGGTTTGCGCAAAACTTATAGTGTCTACAAAATAGGGAATAGTTTTATGGCATTTTTATTAATAATTTTTTTTACTAGTAATCGCGGTGATCTTTTTATCATGACTGCGACATTATGGAGGATAGATCGGACACTTTTGGTGCTATTTTGGGACCATTCACATTTATACAGTGATCAGTGCGATTAAAAATGCACTGATTACTGTGTAAATGTGACTGGCAGTGAAGGAGTTAACCCAGTAGGGGGCGCTGCAGGGGTTAAGTGCGTACTAGGTATGTGTTCTAACTGTGGGGGGGTGGGCTACATGTGTCATGACACCGATCACCGCTCCCGATCACAGGGAGCGGTGATCAGTGTCCTGTCACTAGGAAGAATGGGGAAATGTTTGTTTACATCAGCATTTCCCCGTTCTTCCTCTCCATGAGATGATCACGGGTATGCCCGTGGACATCGAGTCCGCGGGACCCGCGATCACACTCATGGAGCTCGCGGCGGGTGTGCGCGCACCCACAATGCCACTTCTTAAAGGGCAACGTACAGGTATGTTAATATGCCTGTAGTGCCATTCTGCCGACGTATATCGGTGTGAGCCAGTGGGCAAGGGGTTAAACTAAGGAAAATGGGAGGTTCTTCAATAGGGAAGTGGCTGCTCTGGGCTTCAACAAAATAGCTGCCTCCAGCAAGAAGAAAAAGGAGTAATGCTGGAGGCAATTTACAACTCACGCTAATTTTGGTAGCACATCATTTTTTATCAAGTTGTTATGGGTAAAATCCTGCTTTAAGTAAAGTTGACTTTTTTAAAATCAGTTTTGGCCTGATAAACATTGACCTTTATTTGCCAGGCTAATCTCTTTATAATATGGCAAATATTTTTGTGTATTTTATTGTAAATGTGGGAGTACCAAACAATGCCCTGCAAATGTTATCTTGTTACTAAAACATTCATATGAATCATGACAGCATTATTGTAATAGGAAGTAAAGTTACAAATAAAATTCTACCTAAGCTTAGTATGTTTAAAAACTATAACGTTTGTATTATGCATTTTTTTAATTGCTGTTTTTTTAGATTACAAACTGTATAACCTAGACCAGTGGTTCTCAACTCCTGTCCTCGGGACCCACTAACAGGCCAGGTTTGCAGGATAACTGAAATACATCACAGGTGATATCATTTGGTGCTCAGTGATTGCAGTTCTGTAGTCTGCATCTCCCCAAGGTAATACTTAAATTTTGGCCTGTTAGTGGGTCCTGAGGACTGGAGTTGAGAACCACTGACCTAGACAATCAGCATCTCCTGAATTTTACTGACAACAGTGTGTTAGTGTCTGTGTAATCATTGGAGCACAGCTCCGAGTAGCCCTACCCTGTCACCCCTTGCCCCACCACCTTCATTCCTGGCTTTCAACACTAGGGATGGGCCGAACAGACCCCTGTTCGGTTCGCATCAGAACTTTAGAACACCGCGAAAGTTCGGACCTGAATAACGAACCCCATTAAAGTCAATGGGACCCGAACGTCAAAAATCATAAGTGCCCATTTTGAAGGCTTATATGCAAGTAATTGGGCATACAATGGTTATAGGGGTCCGGGTCCTGCCCTGGGGGAAATGTATCAATAAAAAGAAAGTTTGCGAAAAATGTCATTTTTAAATGAGCAGTGCTTTTTTGATTTTTAAAGTGAAAGCATAAGAATGAAAAATTCCTTCCAATATAGTGCCTGGGGGTCCCCTTAGTCTACTTGTAAAGTTTCGATCTGTACAATGTTTAGAATCTGCTGCAGCAATAATTGCATTTATTAAGCCAAAAAAAAGATGAAAGAAGAATTGGCCTTTCTGTAAAAAATTGCAATGATATGCACCTGTTAAACAGGTGCAGAAAAATTTGTCTTTGGGTGTCCGTGGCGCTTTCCCACCATAACCCTATAGAGATACTATTGATGAAAGCAAGAATTGACCTTGCTGTAAAAAATTGCAATGATATGCACCTGTCAAACAGGTGCAGAAAAATTGGTCTTTGGGTGTCGGTGGCGCCTTTCCACCGTAACCCTATAGAGGTACTCTTGGTGAAAGCAAGAATTGGCCTTGTGTGTAAAAAATTGCAATGATATGTCAAACAGGTGCTGAAAAATTGGTCTTTGGGTGTTAATTGTGCCCATGAAACCTATACCAAAAACATTCTTCCAGATAAAATGATTGAACACCCTCAAAGCTAGGCATCCACGAAGTCCTGCAGAGATTCCACATCCCAAAAAGACTTAATCAGTGACATCAGCATCAGGGGCTTCATAACTGGTAATCCAGGACTGATTCATTTTTATAAAAGTCAAACGGTCCACGTAGTCTATGGACAGACCTGTTCTATGATCAGTAACGAAACCCGTTCTGAAAGCATGCTGGATGCAGGGCAGCCCAACAACTCAATAGCATACTAGGCAAGTTCTGGCCAGTGGTCTATTCTCATGACCCAATAAGTCAGTGGATCGTCAGCTGGAAAGCTCTCCATCTCTGTTTTGCCCCTCAGGTAATCCTCCACCATGTGCCGATGGGATGTGGAAGCTGACAACCCTGGGCGGCGAGGACTAAAACAATTCCAAAATACCTCACTTAGGCGGACTCCTTCTCCAACGCTCCTCTCTTGACCAACAGAAGACTCAAAACTAAGTTTTCCACGACACTGTAACCTACTGGAGTTAGGAAAAAATGTTCAATAAAATCCTCTTTAATGTGTCCTCAAGAGATTCTTTCTTCTGCACTCTCCGTGGGGACAGGATGAGTTCTGAGACCTTCCCCTTATAATGGTGGTCAAGGTGGGTTGCCAACCAGTAATCATGAGAAGAAAACAAAAGAGAGAGGCGCCTCTGGGTGTAGACTTAAAACAATTTATTCATAAAAGATAGTGGCGGTCAAACTCACATTTATGAAGTCATCAAAAGGCATGTGAATGTGAGCAGGCCATAAAAACATCATCCATCATGGGAAGTACATCAGGCCAGTCTAAACTCGTAATCGCTGGCTGGAGGCTCTGCCCGTGTGTGGAGAGAGGCGCCGCTGAGATGTGAAGCTGGCCGCAGCGGTGACAGGACCCAAAACGAGGCTTGGAGCGCAGGAGGAAAAACAACCGGTGAGGAGGAGTGACATCACTGGTCGAGCGACGCGTTGCAGGGTGTACGAGCTGCGGTGATGTGACAGCCGCGCCCCTTCATCAGGCTGTGGATGGATGGGACTGGATGCTATAAAAATGGGAGGTGGAGGGAGGGGCCGGGACAAGGGGTGTAATGATAGGTCTGAACGGAAGGAAAAGGAGTTGCAGAACCGGAACTAGGGGGAATGGCCACAATCCATGATGATCAGAAGTGACAGCAATGGGGTATAAAGCAGAATAATAATCAGAAACACAAGCGAAATGGAAGGCATAAAAATGGTCAAGAAAACTAATGTATAAGGAATTGAAATGAAGATTAAATATTAAAGAAGGGGAATGAGATATATATATATATATATACTGTATAATAATGTATAGTATGGAACAATAAGTAATTATGATGGGAAAAGAAAGGAGGGGGAGGGGGGGGGAGGGGGGGAATTTTGCGGCATGTGTCTCCACCACACACAGGACAGACCTCATCCAAACATGATCATATAAAACATTTTTTATTTATTATTTATTTATTAAAATGATAAAAAATATATATGAACATGTGTGCATGCGTGCGTATATACGCACATGCATGCGCACATATACATGCATAAATATAAATACAGTAACGTAGCCCGATGAGGGACCTAAAATAGACATACAAGTCATGAGTGGGTAAAAATAGAAAAAAAGGAAAAAAAGGGGGAAAGGGGAGGGTAATAATAAAAACCACTATTAAAAACAATGAAAAAAAGGAGGTTTTTTACAGAATGGTGGAAATCTTGATACTTCCATTAATTCCTCCTGGCGACAGAGCATCTAAAGTGTATATCCAGAAGGTTTCGCGGGCACAGAGCTTCTTGAATCTTTCAGCAGGGGAAAGGGACTTGGGGATCTGTTCGATCAGCCACACCTTGAGACCTACTGTGGAGCTCTGATGGGCCACCGTAAAGTTTTTCGGGACACTGTGCAGATCGGTGCCACCTTCAATAAGCCTTCTGTGCTCACTGAACCTCTGTCTAAGGGCCCTGATGGTGCAACCTACATAGATCAGCCCACAAGGGCAACCAAGGCCATAGACAACGAAGTCCGATGAGCAGTTAAAAAAGTCCTTTTACATGTAGGTTTTACCTTTGGTGGTAAAGGACTTTTGTCCATGATGGACAAATTGGCAAGTTTTGCACAAGGCCTTACGGCACTGATACATACCCACCAAAGGTATTAATATGGGTGCAACAGGAGAAGCTACGGTGGATTTGAGTTTACTCGGGGCAATTTTACTCTTTAGGTTGGGGGCCCTGCGATATGTGACTTTCGGATGAGAAGGGAGTACAGCTGAGAGATGGGGATCCTGTTGTAAAATATCCCAATGTTTAAACAGGATTTTTTCCATATGTTTATGTTTATGATGAAAAGTGGTTACAAACCTACTAGAGCAGTCCTTTTAAGATTGATTGTTTTTGGGAGGTTTACCATAAAGGTAATGATTGTAGGCTTCTTCAACCAGAAGTTCTGGATATTGTTTATCCAGAAATTTCCTTTTTAGATTAGCACTAAGTTCAGTGTAATCAGAATCTTTCGTGCAATTCTGTTGAAGGTGGCAAAACTGCCCTTTTGGGATGTTAGTAATCCATTTCGGAAAATGACAACTTTTATAATGCAGATACGAGTTGCCTGCTGTGGGCTTTGTGTAATTCTTATGCCCCGTACACATGGTCGGATTTTCCGACGGAAAATGTGTGATAGGACCTTGTTGTTGGAAATTCCGACCGTGTGTAGGCTCCATCACACATTTTCCATCGGATTTTCCGACACACAAAGTTTGAGAGCAGGCTATAAAATTTTCCGACAACAAAATCCGTTGTCGGAAATTCCGATCGTGTGTACACAAATCCGACGGACAAAGTGCCACGCATGCTCAGAATAAATAAAGAGATGAAAGCTATTGGCCACTGCCCCTTTTATAGTCCCGACGCACGTGTTTTACGTCACTGCGTTTAGAACGATCGGATTTTCCGACAACTTTGTGTGACCGTGTGTATGCAAGACAAAATTGAGCCAACATCCGTTGGAAAAAATCCTAGGATTTTGTTGTTGGAATGTCCGAACAAAGTCCGACCGTGTGTACGGTGCATTAGAGGTGATAACTGGACCATCATGTCCCAGTTCCAGATCCAAGAAAGCTATGGTGGCGCAATCTGTGACTGATGTAAATGAGAGCCCGTAGGAATTATCATTACAATGTCTAACAAAGGGAGTGATGAGCTCAGGATCACCATCCCAAATGATAATCAAGTCATCAATGTACCTGCCAAAAAAGACTATGTTGGCTGCGAAGGGATTGTGGTTATGAATATATTCCTTTTCCCAAAAGCCCATAGCCAAATTGGTGTAGGAGGGAGCAAAATTAGCTCCCATCGCCGTACATTGTATTTGCTGGTAAAAATCTCAGTTGAAAGTGAGATAATTATGCGTCAGGCAGAACTCTGTAGCTTCTATAATGAATCTAGCCTGACGCATATTCATCAGAGGGTCCATGGATAGGAATTTCTCCAATGCCATCAATCCAAATTGGTGTGGGATAGATGTATAGAAGGAACACACATCAAGTGAGAGCCAGACATAAGAGGACTCCCATCTATAAGAAGACAGGAGTTCTAGCAAATGTGTTCCATCACATATGTATGACTGTAGGGATGAGACTATAGGTTGTAAGAACTGGTCTATGTACAGACTAAATCCAGTGGTAACGCTGTCCATAGCCGCTACGATAGGTCTGCCAGGAGGGTCTACTAGACTTTTGTGAATCTTTGGTAGATAGTAAAAATAAGGGATTTGGTAGAAAGACTTACGCAAAAATAAGCTTTCTGTTTTTGTGATGATATCTTCTTTAAGCATTTATAAGTGTATCAGCTTCCAGTGCAAATTCTGCAGTGGGGTCCTTATTAAGCTTGGCATAGGTAGCTTTATCAGAAAGAAGTCGATAGGATTCCTTCAGGTAATCAGACCTATTAAGCAACACTATTCTGCCTCCCTTGTCAGCTGACTTAATCACCAAGTCTTCGGCATGTGTAAGGTAGCCCAGCGCTTTGATTTCAGGGGGTGAGAGATTATTGACTTTGGACGTGGAATTGCACATTTTTAATAGGTTTGCATAGACCACTCTATAGAAACTCTCTATATATGGACCTTTGGATTGAGTTGGAAAAAAGATGGACTTGGGTTTCAATGTCAAGAAAAAGAAAGCTCACAGAAGAGGATGCAGAGGAACGAACTAGAAAAACACGCCAATGTACTAAAACACCTGAAACGATAAAGATTTTTAACTTATCTTCCTATACCTTGTCCCCTGCAGACATTTCTCTCCTTAATCACGGATTGAATTTTGCTCCGGTCAATAAACCCAATCCCTTTGTTCTCTTTAACCACTTCAGCCCCGGAAGGATTTACCCCCTTCCTGACCAGAGCACTTTTTACAATTTGGCACTGCGTCGCTTTAACTGCTAATTGCGTGGTCATGCAATGGTGTACCCAAACGAAATTTGCGTCCTTTTCTTCCCACAAATAGAGCTTTCTTTTGATGGTATTTGATCACCTCTGCCATTTTTATTTTTTGCGCTATAAACGGAAAAAGACCGAAAATTTTGAAAAAAAATGATATTTTCTACTTTTTGTTCTAAAAAAAATCCAATAAACTCAATTTTAGTCATACATTTAGGCCAAAATGTATTCGGCCACATGTCTTTGGTAAAAAAAAAGTCAATAAGCGTATATTTATTGGTTTGCGCAAAAGTTATAGCGCCTACAAACTAGGGTACATTTTCTGGAATTTACACAGCTTTTAGTTTATGACTGCCTATGTCATTTCATGAGGTGCTAAAATGGCAGGGCAGTACAAAACCCCCCCAAATGACCCCATTTTGGAAAGTAGACACCCCAAGGAAATTGCTGAGAGGCATGTTGAACCCATTGAATATTTATTTTTTTTGTCCCAGGTGATTGAATAATGACAAAAAAAAAAAAAAAAAAAAATTTTACAAAAAGTTGTCACTAAATGATATATTGCTCACACAGGCCATGGGCATATGTGGAATTGCACCCCAAAATACATTCAGCTGCTTCTCCTGAGTATGGGGATACCACATGTGTGGGACTTTTTGGGAGCCTAGCCGCGTATGGGGCCCCGAAAAGCAAGCACCGCCTTCAGGATTTCTAAGGGCATAGATTTTTGATTACACTCCTCACTACCTATCACAGTTTTGAAGGCCATAAAATGCCAAGATGGCACAAAACACCCCCAAATGACCCCATTTTGGAAAGTAGACACCCCAAGCTATTTGCTGAGAGGTATGTTGAGTCCATGGAATATTTTATTTTTTGACACAAGTTGTGGGAATGTGACAATTTTTTTTTTTTTTGCACAAAGTTGTCACTAAATGATATATTGCTCACACAGGCCATGGGCATATGTGGAATTGCACCCCAAAATACATTCTGCTGATTCTCCTGAGTATGGGGATACCACATGTGTGGGACTTTTTGGGAGCCTAGCCGCGTACGGGGCCCCGAAAACCAATCACCGCCTTTAGGATTTCTAAGGGCATAAATTTTTTATTTCACTCCTCACTACCTATCAGAGTTTTGAAGGCCATAAAATGCCAAGATGGCACAAAACCCCCCCAAATGACCCCATTTTGGAAAGTAGACACCCCAAGCTATTTGCTGAGAGGCATGTTGAGTCCATGGAATATTTTATATTTTGACACAAGTTGCTGGAAAGTGACAATTTTTTTTTTTTTTTTTTTTTTTTTTGCACAAAGTTGTCACTAAATGATATATTGCTCAAACATGCCATGGGCATATGTGGAATTGCACCCCAAAATATATTCTGCTGCTTCTCCTGAGTATGGGGATACCACATGTGTGGGACTTTTTGGGAGCCTAGCTGCGTACGGGGCCCCGAAAACCAAGCACCGCCTTCAGGATTTCTAAGGGCATAAATTTTTGATTTCACTTCTCACTACCTATCACAGTTTTGAAGGCCATAAAATGCCAAGATGGCACAAAACCCCCCCAAATGACCCCATTTTGGAAAGTAGACACCCCAAGCTATTTGCTGAGAGGCATGTTGAGTCCATGGAATATTTTATTTTTTGACACAAGTTGCGGGAATGTGAGAATTTTTTTTTTTTTGCACAAAGTTGTCACTAAATGATATATTGCTCACACAGGCCATGGGCATATGTGGAATTACACCCCAAAATATATTCTGCTGCTTCTCCTGAGTACGGGGATACCACATGTGTGGGACTTTTTGGGAGCCTAGCTGCGTACGGGGCCCCGAAAACCCAGCACCGCCTTCAGGATTTCTAAGGGCGTAAAGTTGTAATTTCACTCCCCACTACCTATCACATTTTTGAAGGCCATAAAATGCCCAGATGGCACAAACCCCCCCTAATTGACCCCATTTTGGAAAGTAGACACCCCAAGCTATTTGCTGAGAGGCATGTTGAGTCCATGGAATATTTTATATTTTGACACAAGTTGCGGGAAAGTGACAATTTTTTATTTATTTTTTTTTTTTTTGCACAAAGTTGTCACTAAATGATATATTGTTCAAACATGCCATGGGCATATGTGGAATTACACCCCAAAATATATTCTGCTGCTTCTCCTGAGTACGGGGATACCACATGTGTGGGACTTTTTGGGAGCCTAGCCGCGCACGGGGCCCCGAAAACCAAGCACCGCCTTCAGGATTTCTAAGGACATACATTTTTGATTTTACTCCTCACTACCTATCACACTTTTGAAGGCCATAAAATGCCAAGATGGCACAAAACCCCCCCAAATGACCCCATTTTGGAAAGTAGACACCCCAAGCTATTTGCTGAGAGGCATGGTGAGTATTTTGCAGCTCTCATTTGTTTTTGAAAATGAAGAAAGGCAAGAAAAACGTATTTTTTTTTTCTTTTTTCAATTTTCAAAACTTTGTGACAAAAAGTGAGGTCTGCAAAATACTCACTATACCGCTCAGCAAATAGCTTTGGGTGTCTATTTTCCAAAATGGGGTCATTTGGGGGGGGGGTTGTGCCATCTGGGCATTCCATGGCCTCCGAAACTGTGATAGGCAGTGAAGAGTGAAATCAAAAATTTACGCCCTTAGAAAGCCTGAAGGCGGGGCTTGGTTTTCGGGGTCCCGTACGCGGCTAGGCTCCCAAAAAGTCTCACACATGTGGTATCCGCGTACTCAGGAGAAGCAACAGAATGTATTTTGGGGTGTAATTTCACATATTCCCATGGCATGTTTGAGCAATATATCATTTAGTGACAACTTTGTGCAAAAAAAAAAAAATAAAAAAAAAATTTGTCTTTTTCCCGCAACTTGTGTCACAATATAAAATATTCCATGGACTCGACATGCCTCTCAGCAAATAGCTTGGGGTGTCTACTTTCCAAAATGGGGTCATTTGGGGGGGTTTTGAACTGTCCTGGCATTTTATGCACAACATTTAGAAGCTTATGTCACACATCATCCACTCTTCTAACCACTTGAAGACAAAGCCCTTTCTGACACTTATTGTTTACATGAAAAAATTATTTTTTTTTGCAAAAAAATTACTTTGAACCCCCAAACATTATATATTTTTTTAAAGCAAATGCCCTACAGATTAAAATGGTGGGTGTTTATTTTTTTTTTTCACACAGTATTTGCGCAGCGATTTTTCAAACGCATTTTTTGGGGAAAAAACACACTTTTTTAAATTTTAATACACTAAAACACACTATTTTGTCAAAATGTTTGATGAAATAAAAAAGATGATCTTAGGCCGAGTACATGGATACCAAACATGACATGCTTTAAAATTGCGCACAAACGTGCAATGGCGACAAACTAAATACATTTTTAAAAGCCTTTAAAAGCCTTTACAGGTTACCACTTTAGATTTACAGAGGAGGTCTACTGCTAAAATTACTGCCCTCGGTCTGACCTTCGCGGTGATACCTCACATGCATGGTGCAATTGCTGTTTACATTTGACGCCAGACCGACGCTTGCGTTCGCCTTTGTGCGAGAGCAGGGGGGGGGGGGGCAGGGGTGCTTTTTTTTTTTATTTTTTTTTTATTATTTTTTTTGCTTTTTTATCTTATTTTTAAACTGTTCCTTTCATTTTTTTATTTTTTTTATCATTTTTATTGTTATCTCAGGGAATGTAAATATCCCCCATGATAGCAATAGGTAGTGACAGGTACTCTTTTTAGAAAAAATTGGGGTCTATTAGACCCTAGATCTCTCCTCTGCCCTCAAAGCATCTGACCACACCAAGATCGGTGTGATAAAATGCTTTCCCAATTTCCCAATGGCGCTGTTTACATCCGGCGAAATCTAAGTCATGAAATGCTTGTAGCTTCCAGTTTCTTAGGCCATAGAGATGTTTGGAGCCATTCTGGTCTCTGATCAGCTCTATGGTCAGCTGGCTGAATCACCGGCTGCATTCTCAAGTTCCCTGTTGGGACAGGAGAGCCAGAGAAAAACATGGACGACGGTGTGGGGGGGGGGGCATTCCCTCCCACTGCTTGTAAAAGCAGTCTAGAGGCTAATTAGCCGCTAGGATTGCTTTTACAAGAAAGCCGACCACTGGCTGAAAAGAATGATACCAAGATGATACCTAAACCTGCAGGCATCATTCTGGTATAACCACTCAAAGTCCAGCAACATACCAGTACGTTGCTGGTCCTTGTTGGGCATACATTGTAAACTTTTTTTCATGCAGCCTGTGGGCTGAACGAAAAAAAGATATTGATCGGTGGGTATGCCCACCATTAGAATACCTCCCTTCATCCACCCACTTCTAATGATGGGCATACATGCACCGTATATATATGCCGAAGCATGGGGGCATCCTCCCGCAAAAGGCAGGAGCAAATCGCTCCTCCACCCACTGCTGCCCCCACGCTTCGGCATATATGCTGAAGTATGTAACTGTGGTGGTGAAATCACCTCCGACAGCGCTGGAGTCACGGCTTTATGTATCGTGGGAGCAAACGCTGTTGCTGTCAAGATAAATAAATCCGTGCTGCAACTGAATGGCGTACCTGCTAAGCAAATGATGGTTAACAAAAAAACAAAGTAACATTACAGTATAACAGTATTACTTACCATACCTGCAAAGCAAAATACAAAAAAAACATAGTAAAAAATAAAACATTTAACGCAACCTGTGCCTACCTAAAAATATATATATGCCGAAGCATGGGGGCATCCTCCCGCAAAAGGCAGGAGCAAATCGCTCCTCCACCCACTGCTGCCCCCACGCTTCGGCATATATGCTGAAGTATGTAACTGTGGTGGTGAAATCACCTCCGACAGCGCTGGAGTCACGGCTTTATGTATCGTGGGAGCAAACGCTGTTGCTGTCAAGATAAATAAATCCGTGCTGCAACTGAATGGCGTACCTGCGAAGCAAATGATGGTTAACAAAAAAACAAAGTAACATTACAGTATAACAGTAATACTTACCATACCTGCAAAGCAAAATACAAAAAAAAATAGTAAAAAATAAAACATTTAACGCAACCTGTGCCTACCTAAAAAATATATATGCCGAAGCATGGGGGCATCCTCCCGCAAAAGGCAGGAGCAAATCGCTCCTCCACCCACTGCTGCCCCCACGCTTCGGCATATATGCTGAAGTATGTAACTGTGGTGGTGAAATCACCTCCGACAGCGCTGGAGTCGCGGCTTTATGTATCGTGGGAGCAAACGCTGTTGCTGTCAAGATAAATAAATCCGCTCTGCAGCTGAATGGCGTACCTGAAAACACAAAGGTGGTTAACAATAAAAAAAACAAAGTATAAAAAAATTGCATACCTATAAAGCAAACATGATAAAAACATAACAATAAAACATTGCAGTATAGAATGCAGAACAATAGAGAGAGAACAATAAAACAACAACTATTTTTGGTTTTTTTATTTTATATTTTTTTTGTGTTTTTTTCTTTTTTTTACTTTTTTTTGTTTTTTTTACACTTTTTTTTGTAACTTTAACTTTTTTAACTGGTACCAGGTTTGGGTCTCTCAAAATGCGACAGCATCTTGGGAGACCCTGTGGAAGTGTGCCTAGTCTGTGCAGTGCTGTACCCTACGCTAATACTCCACTAGTGTGTGGTAGCGTTCAAAACATTCACCAATGCAAAGACCAGGAATGCCAGGACAGAGGGGACAACAATACCGGGTGTCACGCCTAAATCCGCGCTTGCTGCAGACACGACATCTTTTTTGGGGGGTTCGTTGGGTAGGGGTACTCGGGAGGGCATAAAGAAAATGCCTCTCATGCAGCCGGCTTACTGCATTCGGTTGGGGATGGTGAGGTGGAGCACCGTCTGGATACAGAAGGGCTCTGACGATCTCTTCCTGGAATGTAAGGAAGGATCCAGTCCGTCCTGAAGCTCTGTATAGCACATGAGCGTTCAGCAAAGCCAATTGAAATAAATAAACAGACACTTTTTTGTACCAGCGTCTGGCCTTACGGGCAACTAGGTACGGCGCCAACAACTGGTCGTTGAGGTCCACCCCTCCCATATTAAGGTTGTATTCGTGGACACAGAGGGGTTTCTCCACAACACCAGTCGCCGTAGGAATTTGGACCGTCGTGTCTGCATGAAGGGAGGTGAGAACGAAAACATTCTTCTTATGCCTCCACTTCATAGCGAGCAAATTATTATACTTCAAGCAGGCTCTCTCCCCCAGCCTAAGACGGGAATCTACAAGCCGCTGGGGAAAGCCCCGGCGATTAGGTCGCACGGTGCCACATGCTCCAATCTGATGATCAAAAAGGTGGCTAAAAAGTGGCACGCTCGTATAATAATTGTCCACGTACAAGTGGTACCCCTTTCCGAATAAGGGTGACACCAAGTCCCACACTATCTTGCCAGCGCTTCCTATGTAGTCAGGGCAGTTTGTCGGCTCTACGTGACTATCTTTTCCCTCGTAAACCATAAATCTACATGTATAGCCTGTGGCCCTGTCACAGAGCTTATACATCTTGACCCCGTATCTGGCACGCTTGCTGGGAAGGTACTGTTTGAATGACAAGCGGCCAGAAAATTTAACCAGGGACTCATCAACGCAGACAACTTGATGGGGGGTAAACAAGTCTGCAAAACGTTGGTTGAAGTGGTTTACGAGGGGCCGAATTTTGTAGAGCCGATCGTATCCAGGGTCTCCACGAGGACGACAGAGTTCATTGTCGTTGAAGTGCATGAACCGCAAAATCTGCTCGTATCGTGCCCTGGCCATGGAAGCAGAGAACAAGGGTGAATGGTAAATTGGGTCAGTGGACCAATATGACCGCAACTCACTCTTTTTATTCAACCCCATGAGGAGGGAAAGGCCCAGAAAGATCTTAAATTCGGAGACCGTAATTGGTCTCCAATCTCTGGCAAGGGTGGACTGGGGCATAGTGGCGATGTGTTGACCAGCGTATAAATTGCTTTGGTCCACAATAGATCTATAGAGATCTTCGGTGAAAAACAGCGAATAAAAATCCAGTGGCATAAAGTCAACTGTTTCCACCTGAATTCCGGGTTGGCCAGTGAAAGGGGGAAGTACGGGTGCTGCAGAAGTGGTGGGTACCCAATTCGGATTGGCCAATGCAGCAGGAAGGGCACTATGGGCACGACGGGCCTGTGTTCGTCTTCTTGGTGGCAGCGGGACACTACTAGTGCTTGCCACCTCGCCAGCTTGAACTGCACTTATGGGACTCGCCACGTCACCACGTGATACTGCAGTGCTGGATGTACGACCAGGGTGTACTAGGCCGCTGGTGCTTGCCAGTTCACCAGAAGGAGTAGCGGCGCTAGTACTTCTCTGCTCCATACGAGAGCCCTGCGGTTCTTGCACTTCAAGGACAGCATAAGTTCGGGGTCTGGTACGCCTGACCTTAGCAGGGACCACAACTCCGTCGTCAGAGCTATCTGTCATGGAGCCGCTGTCCTCTACAGGATCGTATTCTGAGCCTGAATCTGACAGATGAGTGACTTCCTCTTCACTATCTGTCATGCTCAGAATCCTGTAGGCCTCTTCACTAGTGTACCTTCGATTTGCCATTTTGGCCTCTAAATTTAGGGGTACACTAGTGAGACTCACAGGCAAAAAAGCTCCCGACTGTCAGCGACTGATTCAAAACGCTACCAAAAAACTGTTAGCGATCGCAGGGATCAGGCCTGACTCTGCGACCGCTGCAGTTATGTGTGCTTAGTGTTTTGTAAGTGTCAGTAATCGATCGATACTGCACTTGGGTGGGCTGGGCTGGGCTGAGCCGAGGAGCAAAACGCAGGTGCTAGCAGGTATCTGGGCTGATCCCGCTAACACTGCGTTTCAGGGAACCCTAAACTGCTGGGGAGTATAGATCTGATCGGATCAGATATCGATCCGTTCAGATACTATAGCACTAAGGGAGGTGTATGCCTTATCTGATCCTAAAAACTTAACTTCTATCACCGCCGGGCAATTAGGGGGTTAAACCTTTATAAGCTAATAAACGGCGGGTGCCCTAAAACTATAATAAACTGTAATAAACTATAATAAACTACAAAAAACAAACTATCTAACCAGCGTCACCCGTAACACTTATACGGTGATCGCTGGTGAAAGGGTTAACTAGGGGGCAATCAGGGGGTTAAAACCTTTAGCAGGTAGTATATGGGGGTCCCTGTCGCTATAAAACACTGACAGCGAACCTATATACTTACCTCCCTAACTAGCGTCACCTGTGTCACTAATACAGCGATCAGAAAAACGATCGCTTAGTGACACTGGTGACGGGGGGTAATCAAGGGGTTAACTTTTATTAGGGGGGGTTAGGGGGTACCCTGGACCTAAGGGGGGGTACCCTAGACCTAAAGGGGGCTAACCTAACTGCCCTAACACTTATAACTGACAAACTGACACCAATGCAAAAAAAAACAAAACACTGCTATTGGTGTCAGAGTGACAGTGGGTACAGGGGGGTGATCGGGGGGTGATCGGGGGGTGACAGGGGGGTGAAAAGTGTGCCTGGCGTGTTCTACTGAGCGTGTGGTGTTGGTGCACTTACTTGGATGTCTTCTCTCCTCGGCGTCGGATCAAAAAGACCGGCTCCAGGAGAGATGACATCACTTCCTCTCCCTCTGTTTACATTACAGAGGGAGAGGAAGCATTTGATTCGTGGGAGCGATCGGGAGGGGGTGGCAATCAATGGATGGCCTCCCCCTGACCCCCAATCGCCCGCGAACAAGACCCGACCACCCAGGGCACCGGGGGGGGGTCCGATCGGACCCCCCGCCCGCGGGAAGGCATCACGTTTCAGGTACGTGATTTTGCCTGCCCGTGCCGACCTGCTCACGTATATAGGCGTGAGGCGGTCGGCAAGTGGTTAAGGACCTCAACAGTTATACACGTAAGTTGACTTTAAAAAGACATTTCCAGATAAAACAACTTAAAGATCAAAATATAGATGGTGTCGATACCATTCAGATCTCGACCACATCCCCTATAGTCTCATAAGATTCCAGTGTAGAGCCCCTTGACCTTGATATTGATGATTTGGATATGTTTGATAGTGATGAATTTACATCACTAATGCTTACACAACATTTAGCTTCATCCCCCCCGATTACCCGTTCTACATTGAAACCCAAGTCCATCTTTTTTCCAACTTAATCCAAAGGTCCATATATAGAGAGTTTCTATAGAGTGGTCTATGCAGACCTATTAAAAATGTGCAATTCCACGTCCAAAGTCAATAATCTCTCACCCCCTGAAATCGAAGCGCTGGGCTACCTTACACATGCCGAAGACTTGGTGATTAAGTCAGCTGACAAGGGAGGTGGAATAGTGTTGCTTAATAGGTCTGATTACCTAAAGGAATCCTATTGACTTCTTTCTGATAAAGCTACCTATGCCAAGCTTAATAAGGACGCCACTGCAGAATTTGCACTGGAAGCTGATACACTTATAAATGCTGCCCTTAAAGAAGATATCATCACGAAAACAGAAAGCTTATTTTTGCGTAAGTCTTTCTACCAAATCCCTTATTTTTACTATCTACCAAAGATTCACAAAAGTCTAGTAGACCCTCCCGGCAGACCTATCGTAGCGGCTATGGACAGCGTTACCACTGGATTTAGTCTGTACATAGACCAGTTCTTACAACCTATAGTCTCATCCCTACAGTCATACATACGTGATGGAACACATTTGCTAGAACTCCTGTCTTCTTATAGATGGGAGTCCTCTTATGTCTGGCTCTCACTTGATGTGTGTTCCCTCTATACTTCTATCCCACACCAATTTGGATTGATGGCATTGGAGCAATTCCTATCCATGGACCCTCTGATGAATATGCGTCAGGCTAGATTAATTATAGAAGCTACAGAGTTCTGCCTGACGCAAAATTATTTCACTTTCAACTGAGATTTTTACCAGCAAATACAAGGTACGGCAATGGGAGCTAATTATGCTCCCTCCTACGCCAATTTGGCTATGGGCTTTTGGGAAAAGGAATATATTCATAACCACAATCCCTTCGCAGCCAACATAGTCTTTTTTGGCAGGTACATTGATGACTTGATTATCATTTGGGATGGTGATCCTGAGCTCATCACTCCCTTTGTTAGACATTGTAATGATAATTCCTACGGGCTCTCATTTACATAAGTCACAGATTGTGCCACCATAGCTTTCTTGGATCTGGAACTGGGACATGATGGTCCAGTTATCACCTCTAAGAATTACACAAAGCCCACAGCAGGCAACTCGTATCTGCATTATAAGAGTTGTCATTTTCCGAAATGAATTACTAACATCCCAAAAGGGCAGTTTTGTCGCCTTCGACAGAATTGCACGAAAGGTTCTGATTACACTGAACTTAGTGCTAATCTAAAAAGGAAATTTCTGGATAAACAATATCCAGAACTTCTGGTTGAAGAAGCCTACAATCATTACCTTTATGGTAAACCTCCCAAAAACAATCAATCTCAAAAGGACTGCTCTAGTAGGTTTGTAACCACTTTTCATCATAAACATAAACATGTGGAAAAAATCCTGTTTAAACATTGGGATATTTTACAACAGGATCCCCATCTCTCAGCTGTACTCCCTTCTCATCCGAAAGTCACATATCGCAGGGCCCCCAGCCTAAAGAGTAAAATTGCCCCGAGTAAGCTCAAATCCACCGTAGCTTCTCCTGTTGCACCCATATTAATACCTTTGGTGGGTATGTATCAGTGCCGTAAGGCCTTGTGCAAAACTTGCCAATTTGTCCATCATGGACAAAAGTCCTTTACCATCAAAGGTAAAACCTACATGTTAAAGGACTTTTTTAACTGCTCATTGGACTTCGTTGTCTATGGCCTTGGTTGCCCTTGTGGACTGATCTATGTAGGTCGCGCCATCAGGCCCCTTAGACAGAGGTTCGGTGAGCACAGAAGGCTTATTGAAGGTGACACCGATCCGCACAGTGTCCCGAGACACTTTACGGTGGCCCATCAGAGCTCCACAGTAGGTCTCAAGGTGTGGGTGATCGAACAGATCCCCAAGTCCCTTTCCCCTGCTGAAAGATTCAAGAAGCTCTGTGCCCGCGAAACCTTCTGGATATACACTTTAGATGCTCTGTCGCCAGGAGGAATTAATGAAAGTATCAAGATTTCCACCATTCTGTAAAAAATCTCCTTTTTTCCTTGTTTTTAAGAGTGGTTTTTATTATTACCCTTCCCTTTCCCCCTTTTTTTCCTTTTTTTCTATTTTTACCCACACATGACTTGTATGTCTATTTTAGGTCCCTCATCGGGATACCTTACTGTATTTATATTTTTGCATGTATATGTGCGCGTGCATGTGCATATATACGCACACATGTTCATATATATCTTTTATCATTTTAATAAATAAATAAAAAATATTTTTTTTTATATAATCATGTTTGGATGAGGTCTGTCCTGTGTGTGGTGGAGACACATGCCGCAAAATTCCCCCCCCCTCCCCCTTCACCTGAGCCTGTCGTCGTGCCGTACTCCACAGGTACTTGTTAATGGCCCTCTGCTGCATATATAGCCACTGCAGCATTGCCAAAGTCCAGTTCCACCTGGTCGCATGTCACAAATCAGGAGGTTTATGGGCAGGTGGAATTGCCGCTGAATTTCAGCCAACTGAGCACTGGCTGTGTATGACCGCCTAAAATGGCTACAGACTCTTCTGGCCAGCTTCAGCACAACTTGCAACCCTGGGTACGTAATTAGGAAATGCTGCACCACCAAATTGATGACATGTGCCAGGCATAGCACATGTGTCAACTTTTCCTGTCTAAGGAAGCCATTCCTGGCTCCAGCTGGCATGGTGTGAACCACCTCTGGGCCTGTCCCTGCAGAACTGCAAGAATCACTGCTCCGGTGTGGTTCTTGTCCCCTAAACACACCAGCTAAAGCACTGCATGGCCCCTTTTAGCCTGACTCATGGAATAGCCCTTTGAACGCTTATGGGGTATCTCATGTCCATAGGACAATTCTGCAGAGGAGGGCATGGAGGTGGCAGAGGAGGAGGAGGAGGAGGTAGAGCTCACAGGTCTGGCATCATCACCACCAGCTGTATGGAGACATGGGGGCACAGCAAGTTGCAGCACCAAGCCCTGTCCTGCATCCTTTCGAGTTGCAAGCAGAGTTACCTAGTGTGCTGTGAACTAAATATATCGTCCCTGCGCATGCTTGCTGGACCACGTGTCAACAGTAAGTGAGTTTTTACAGCTGACTGCCTTACCTAACGATGCCAGAACCTTCCCTTCCTCGTGATGGTAGAGAGATGGAACAGCCTTATGTGAAAAGTAGTAGCGACTGGGAACCTGCCATTGTGGTACAGCACATTGTGCAAATTCACGGAAGGGGCAGAATCCACCAGGCTGAAAGGCAGAAGTTGGAGAGCCAACAGCTTTGACAAGCTTTCATTTAGACGCTGGGCATGTGGGTGGCAGGGACTCTATTTTTTTTTCTGCTGCAGCAGATGGGGCAGAGAAATTTGCCGGCTACAGTCTACAGCTGGTGGTGTGCTGCTGGATAGATGTGCTGCTAGGACCTGAGACACCCTGTGCTATACCATCATCCCTGTCAGTGGAGGCTGCTGAGAAGTAATGACCCTTTATATCAAGGGCAGACTGAAGTGGGTAGGGAGGAGGAGGGACAGATTTGTGCCCCTTTTGTGTGGCTTTTAGTTGCTTTTGCCAATGGGTTGGACGTTAAATGCCCTGTTAAGCATGTGGTACCCAAATGGCTGGTGTTTTTGCCACATTTGATGTGCCTAAGACACAGTTTGCAGATAGCAACAGCTGCAGATGTGCTGAAAAAGGCCCAGACAGCGGAGCTTTGGGGAGTGGGCGGGGAGATAACAGTTGCAGAATGTGATGGAATAGGGTGGCTGCTCTCTACTCTTTCTTAGGGTGTCTGCTCTCTACTCTTTCTTTTGTGCCGCCTTACATTCTATTTACTCCTCTGCTCTATCTGGCACCCAAGTTGCATCAGTGACCTCATCATCATCTCCATCTCCTCCATTTCCTCAATCTTCATCATCAGCATTACCACTGGAGACAACTTGACAATACGCTGCGGCTGGGGGAACATGAATGCCAATTTGTCTACCAGTGTTCTCCCCTCTATCTAGGCTCATGTTCCTGTCATCCTCAACCTCAGAACCAACATCTGAATCCAGTAATGGCTGGTTATCATTAAGTGGCTGACGCTGTGGTCAAATAACTCAGCTGACTCCTGCATGGCTGATGTTGGGGCTATGGCAGGAATAGATGTGGACAAGGAGGCAGGTTTATCCACTCTGGCAACTGCAGGGGACTGTATACTTGTCACTGCTTGTGTGACAGTGGATGAGAAGGCTGAGGAAGGTTTAGTAAGCCAGTCCACCACCTACTCTGCATGCTGTGGCTGTATAGCACAGGCAAACTCACTAAACAGAGGAAATTATGCCCTAACCGAGAACTGACCACCACGTCCACCTCTGCATGTGGACACATTTGTTTCTGGCCCCCTTACAGTGCCAAGGGAATATCTGCCTCTCATTGTTGTCCTCTCAGACATTATTGGGGGGGCGGTGCTTATAAGCAAAATATAAAGAAGGAGTGGAACTCTGTACCTAGATGCACTTTTAATCAATGTAAAGAGGTGTTTGGTGCACTCTAGATTGGGTACTCACACTACACAGACACACTCCAAGGATACACTATAATATACTGCAATATAATGCACCAAACATACAGTGACACACAAAAGCTATATGGCGTTAAACTTGCAGTAACGCACACAGAACTATATGGCGTTAAACTGGCAGTAACGCACACAGAACTATATGGTGTTAAACTGGCAGTAACGCACACAGAACTATATGGCGTTAAACTGGCAGTAACGCACACAGGACTATATGGCGTTAAACTGGCAGTAACTCACACAGAAGTAAATGGCGTTAAACTTGCAATAATGCACAAAAATATATAGCGTTAAACTGGCAGTAACGCACGAAAAACTATATGGTGTTACACTGGCAGTAATTCATACAGAACTATATGGCGTTAAACTGGCAGTAACGCACACAGAAGTAAATGGCGTTAAACTTGCAGTAACGCACAAAATTATATGGCATTAAACTGGCAGTAGCGCACACAAAACTATATGGCGTTAAACTGCCAGTAATGCACACAGAACTTTATGGCGTTAAACTGGCAGTAACGCACACAGAACTATATGGTGTTAAACTGGCAGTAACGCACACAGAACTATATGGTGTTAAACTGGCAGTAACACACAAAACTATATGGCGTTAAACTGTCAGTACCGCACAAAACTATATGGCATTAAACTGGCAGTAACACACAACTATTTGGCTTTAAACTGGCAGTAACGCACTAAAAAAACTATATGGCGTTAAACTGGCAGTAAGGCACACAGAACTATATAGCGTTAAACTGGCAGTAACGCACACAAAACTATATGCTGTTAAACTTGCAGTAACACACACAGAAGTAAATGGCATTAAACTCTTAGTAACGCACAAAACTATATGGCGTTAAATTGGCAGTAACACACACAGAACTATACAGCCTTAAACTGGCACTAACGCACACAGAACTATATAGTGTTAAACTGGCAGTAATGCACGCAGAACTATATAGTGTTAAACTGGCAGTAATGCACACAAAACGATATGGCGTTAAACTGGCAGTAATGCACACAAAACTATATGGCGTTAAACTGGCAGTAACACACACAGAACTATATGGTGTTAAACTGGCGGTAACTCACACAAAACTATATGGCGTTAAACTGGCAGTAACGCACACAGAAGTAAATGGCCTTAAACTGGCAGTAACGCAATCAAATAGACGATGTTCAACTGTCACTACACCGACACTATCTGAACTGTCCCTACTCTAGCTATGCACTAATTTAAAGATTACTGACACGGACTCACTACACTACACTGAAACTATCTGAGCCTTCCCTACTATACACAAATGTATGTATGAATGACACGGTCTCACTACACTACAGTGAAACTATCCAAGCTGTCCCTAGTCTAGATGCACACTATGCAAATCTGAATGATGGTCCTCCTCACTACACTCACTATCCCTAGACTGACACTAAACTAATAATCTACACTAACAATTGAAGCAAAATAGCACAGTATAGCACACTAACTAAATAATAGCACTGAACAGAGCCCTGTTCTATCTTTCTCCCCACCAAAATCACACTGAAAATGGCTGCCATTAAAAGAATACTTTTATACTGTGGGGCAGGAATGAGTGATGATTGGATAAAGTCATGGTGACAGTGTCTAATCATGACTCTGACAGTGCTCTATGCCATGATAGGCAACGCATTGTGGTCGGTTCGGGGGGCCTAACAAATGGTTGAAAGACCCCTTTGTTAGAATGTTCGCTGAATGTCCGAACAATGAAAGTTCGGCTCGAACTTATGCTCGGGCCGAACTGTTCGCCCATTCCTATTCAGCACTATGAACAGGAATCTGCTCCAGCTTTTCCTAGCATCGCAGGAGCAATGGAGAGCTGTAAATCTGTCATGCTTCCTTCACCAGTCTAAAGCTCCACATATTTCAGTTATTATTCTGTATATATTCTGTGTATATATATATACTGTATACAGTGAGGGAAAAAGTATTTGATCCCCTGCTGATTTTGTATGTTTTGTCCACTGACAAAGAAATAATCAGTCTAGAATTTTAATGGTAAGTTTATTTTAACAGTGAGAGACAGATAAACAACAAAGAAAAACAGAAAACACATTTAAAAAAGTTATCAATTCATATGCATTTTAATGAGTGAAATCAGTATTTGACCCCTACGTAAAACATGACACCAGGTTTATAGGAATTTGGCCCACTACTCTTTGCAGATCCTCTCCAAGTCATTAATGTTTCGAGGCTGACATTTGGTAACTTAAACCTTCAGCTCTCTCCACATATTTTCTATGGGATTAAGGCCTGGAGACTGGCTAGGCCACTCCAGGACTAGGGATGAGCTTCATGTTCGAGTCGAACCCATGTTCGACTCGAACATCGGCTGTTCGGTCGTTCGCCGAATTGCGAACGATATGGGCCGTTCGGCCAAATTCGTGTGGCGCGTCACGGCCCATAATTCACTGCGGCATCGCAGTGCATTGCTGGCTGATGATTGGCCAAGCATGCACTATGACCCGCATGCTTGGCCAATCACAGCGCCGCCTGAACAGAGAGCCGTAATTGGCAAAAGCCAAGGAAGCTTTGGCCAATTATGGCACAGGGGATTTAGTACACGCCCCACACTATATAAGGCCGCCTGCACGGCGGCCCTGTGCAGTGTGTTCCGGTGTGCTGAGAGATAGAGAGAGAGAGAGACAGTGTCATTTCATTTGAGTTAGCTAGATTAGGCAGGACAGTCAGTCAGTTAGCTGTACTTACAGTGTATTGTGTATATATATGCATCCCAGGTGTTGCATATATATATATACACTGTATTCAGTTTAGCTAGATCCGTTCCTGTTATCTTCCTACTGACAGGCAGGCTTGTCTTGTAACAGTATTTACAGCTACCTGAAGAAAATTACTGGTGTTCTTTTGATCCTATTAGTACCACAGTCAGGCAGCTAGACTATTTAAAGTTAGTGCAGTGCGTCCTGCTCACAGTGTTCAGCTAGATCCGTTCCTGTTATCTTCCTACTGACAGGCAGGCTTGTCTTGTAACAGTATTTACAGCTACCTGAAGAAAATTACTGGTGTTCTTTTGATCCTATTAGTACCACAGTCAGGCAGCTAGACTATTTAAAGTTAGTGCAGTGCGTCCTGCTCACAGTGTTCAGCTAGATCCGTTCCTGTTATCTTCCTAATTACAGGCAGGCTTGTCTTGTAACAGTATTTACAGCTACCTGAAGAAAATTACTGGTGTTCTTTTGATCCTATTAGTACCACAGTCAGGCAGCTAGACTATTTAAAGTTAGTGCAGTGTGTCCTGCTCACAGTGTTCAGCTAGATCCGTTCCTGTTATCTTCCTACTGACAGGCAGGCTTGTCTTGTAACAGTATTTACAGCTACCTGAAGAAAATTACTGGTGTTCTTTTGATCCTATTAGTACCACAGTCAGGCAGCTAGACTATTTAAAGTTAGTGCAGTGCGTCCTGCTCACAGTGTTCAGCTAGATCCGTTCCTGTTATCTTCCTAATTACAGGCAGGCTTGTCTTGTAACAGTATTTACAGCTACCTGAAGAAAATTACTGATGTTCTTTTGATCCTATTAGTACCACAGTCAGGCAGCTAGACTATTTAAAGTTAGTGCAGTGCGTCCTGCTCACAGTGTTCAGCTAGATCCGTTCCTGTTATCTTCCTACTGACAGGCAGGCTTGTCTTGTTACAGTATTTACAGCTACCTGAAGAAAATTACTGGTGTTCTTTTGATCCTATTAGTACCACAGTCAGGCAGCTAGACTATTTAAAGTTAGTACAGTGCGTCCTGCTCACAGTGTTCAGCTAGATCCGTTCCTGTTATCTTCCTACTGACAGGCAGGCTTGTCTTGTAACAGTATTTACAGCTACCTGAAGAAAATTACTGGTGTTCTTTTGATCCTATTAGTACCACAGTCAGGCAGCTAGACTATTTAAAGTTAGTGCAGTGCGTCCTGCTCACAGTGTTCAGCTAGATCCGTTCCTGTTATCTTCTTATTGACAGGCAGGCTTGTCTTGTTACAGTATATACAGCTACCTGAAGAAAATTACTGGTGTTCTTTTGATCCTATTAATATCACAGTCAGGCAGCTAGACTATTTACAGTTAAATAGTACGTCCTGCTCACAGTGTTCTGCTAAACCTACAAGTTAGTGGGGTGCGTCCTGCTCACAGTGTTCAGCTAAAGCTACCTGTAGAAGGTTGGTGGTGTTCTCATACTACAGGCAGGCAGTTGATTTTGCTAGCTGCAGTATCAGTACATATATATATATATATATATATATATATATATATATATATCCCAGCTTAGTGCAGCTACAGGCCATTAGTATGTCTGGAAGGCCAAGAAGGAGAGGCAGACAGTCACAAGCCAATAAGAGAGGGCAAGCAGGCTCTGTGTCTAGTGCTGGTCGTGGAGACGGTGCATGCTCATCAGCACGTGGCCGTGGGACACGCTTGGCCTTTTTTTCGGCAGCTGGCCGTGTTGAGCCACAACATGTGGAAGACTTGGTCGAGTGGATGACCAAGCCGTCCTCATCCTCCTCATCCTCTCTCACCCATGCCCAGGGTACTTTGTCTGGCAAAGCAGCGGCCTCTGCCCTCAGCTCAATGTCATCAGTGACTCCTTCCCTAGCCCCACCATGTCCTCCTGAGGAGTCCCTCGAACTGTTTGACCACAGTGTTGGGTATATGCTCCAGGAGGATGCCCAGCGTTTGGAAGGCTCTGATGATGATACTGAGCTCGATGAAGGCAGTAACATGAGCACGGACAGAGGGGGTGCCCAAGAAGGACAGCAATCTGGCAGTCATGCTCCCCCTGCTGCAGCATACTGCCAGGTTTGCTCCAGTGATGAGGAGGGAGGGGATGATGAGGTCACTGACTCAACGTGGGTGCCTGATAGGAGAGAGGAGGAGGAGGAGGAGGCGGCACATCACCAACGAGGCAGGATGCCCTCCAGGGGCCAGCCTAAGGGCAGCACATTGACTGCATCACACCCCAAAGCTCCACATGTGCAGGGCGCTGCAGTCTCTGCGCATTATTCAAAAAGTTCTTTGGTGTGGGCCTTTTTTGAGACGAGTGCATCAGATCGCACCGCTGCTATTTGCAACATATGTCTCAAGCGTATCTCGCGTGGCCAAAACATCTCCCGCTTGGGTACCACATGCTTGACCAGACATATGTTGACCTGCCATGCAGTTCGTTGGCAAGCATATCTAAAAGACCCACACCAAAGAACAAAGAGGACCTCTCCTTGCTCCTCATCAGCTGAGATTTCCAACCCCACTAGACCTTCAGTCCTCTCTGAGACCTGCACTGAGAGGAATGAAGGTGTAGAATTAGGTGTGTCACAGCCAAGTACTTGTGGGCAATCTGCTTTAGGTACACCGACGTCAGATTGTACCAGGCAAATTTCCCTGCCCCAGCTGCTGCACCGCCGAAAGAAGTTTGCTCCCAGCCATCCACATGCCCAGCGGTTGAATGCTAGCTTGGCAAAATTGCTAGCACTTCAACTGCTGCCTTTTCAGTTGGTAGACTCTGCCCCCTTCCGTGAGTTTGTGGAATGTGCGGTTCCTCAGTGGCAGGTACCCAAACGCCACTTTTTCTCACGGAAGGCGATTCCGGCTCTCTACCGGCATGTGGAAGGCAATGTCCATGCCTCGCTGGACAGGGCAGTCAGCGGTAAGGTGCATATTACCGCTGACTCATGGTCCAGCAGGCATGGACAGGGACATTACCTAAGTTTCACGGCGCATTGGGTGACTCTGCTGGCAGCTGGGAAGGATGCAGGACAAGGTGCAGTAGTGTTGGAGGTTGTTCCGCCACCACGCCTCCAAAATGCTAACGATTGTGACACACCTCTCTCCTCCACCCCCTCCTCTTCTTCTTCCTCCATGGCCTCTTCCTGTGCTTTGTCCTCGGAACCAGCAGTGCTCCGTAGCCGTTCAAGGGGCTACATAAGTACGCAGGCCAAAAGACGCCATGCGGTGCTTGAGCTGGTGTGCTTGGGGGACAGGAGCCACACCATGGCAGAGGTTCTGTCAGCTCTGCAGGGGCAGGTTCAGAGGTGGTTGACGCCATGCCAACTTAAGGCAGGAATGGTGGTTTGCGACAATGGCACCAACCTCCTCTCTGCCCTCCGACAGGGACAAATGACCCATGTGCCCTGTTTGGCTCACGTCCTTAACTTGGTGGTGCAGCGGTTCTTGGGCAGGTACCTGGGCTTACAGGATGTTCTGAGGCAGGCCAGGAATTTCAGAAAGTCTGTGTGCATTTCCGCCGGTCATATAATGCCAGTGCTCGGCTGACGGACCTCCAAAAGGAGTTTAACCTGCCCAAGAACCGCCTAATCTGTGACATGCCCACCAGGTGGAACTCAACGTTGGCCATGCTGCAGCGGCTGCACACGCAGCAGAGGGCCATCAATGAGTACCTGTGCGACTATGGCACCAGGACAGGGTCAGGGGAGCTTGGTTTTTTTTCCCCACGCCAGTGGGCCATGATCAGGGATGCATGCACTGTCCTGTCACCATTTGAGGAGGCCACGAGGATGGTGAGAAGTGACAGTGCATGCATCAGTGACACTGTCCCCCTTGTCCACCTGTTGGAGCACACGCTGCGTGGAATAATGGACAGGGCACTTGAGGCAGAACAGAGGCAGGAAGAGGAGGACTTCCTTAGCTCTCAAGGCCCCCTTTATCCAGACAGTGTTCCTGCGTTCCCGCCGATCACACAGGAAGAGGAGGAGGAGGAGGAGGAGGAGGAAGATTGTGTCAGTATGGAGGTGGAGCCTGGCACTCAGCATCAGCAGCAGTCTTTAAGGGATCAGTCCCAAGAAACACATGGACTTGTACGTGGCTGCGAGGAGGTGGCTGCGGACCATGTCGTCCTTAGTGACCCAGAGGACTCCGGACCGAATGCCTCAGCAAACCTACGCTGCATGGCCTCCCTGATCCTGCAAAGCCTGCGTAAGGATCCTCGTATTCGTGGTATCAAGGAGAAGGACCAATACTGGCTGGCAACCCTCCTTGATCCACATTAGAAGGGTAAGGTTGCGGACCTTATCTTGCCACCGCAGAGGGAGCAGAGGATGAAACATCTTCGGGAGGCCTTGCAGAAAGGTCTGTGAAACGCGTTCCCAGAGACTGGGAGGTTACAAACTCCTGTTTCTGGACAACGTGTTGCTGAGGCTTCGGTCAGTCAAAGAAGGAGCGGTGGAGAAGGTGGCCGTCTGACCGATGCGTTCAGACAATTTTTTGGTCCGCAGCCCCAAGGTATGATCGGTTCCAGCAACCATCGCCAGCGTCTATTTTACATGGTGCAGGAATACCTAGGGGCAAGATCAGATTTGGACACCTTTCCCACCGAAAATCCTCTGGGTTACTGGGTCTTGAGGATGAATCACTGGCCAGAGCTTGCAATTGAGCTACTGCATGTACATGTGAGCGCTACAATCAACCAATATAAAACAGTTAGAACCCCCCCAAAAAACATATATTGCTCTAATACAGAGAGAATAAATGACTGAAGGGTAATTGCATAACTATAATTAAAAGAATAATAATGATAAGAAATGATGAAGCTGTAAAATTATGCTAGTCAGCATGAGTCTGAACTGCTAAAGTCCAAATGAAACTGAAACTAAATTAGTCCATAAGAAGCAACTGTAGAAGGCAGCCCTGTGGATTAGGATGAATCAATCCTCTGGGTACTGAAGGAGAAGAACAACAATGGCGCCACTCTAAGTGCAGTATTAAAAACAAATTTAATGTATCTTTAAAATCAGGTATTTACAAGGGTACAAGTTAACAGGTGTGTAAAGAATGAGATAATAATGCCAGGTGTCCCAGATGAGGTATAGGATCACATCGTGCAGTGGCGTTCTATTCTTCTGACAGGCTGCGCTGCTGGATGCTTGCTGTGTCCTGCCGCTGGAACACGCTGTGTACGATCCGGGAAACAGGGTCACTTCCGGGTCTGTGCAGGGATAGATGGATAGGCGACGCGTTTGCGGAGCTACGCTCCTTCCTCAGGCCTGAGCCGCTGCAATTGAGCTACTGGCCTGTCCTGCATCGAGCGTTCTTTCGGAACGCACATTCAGTGCTGCTGGAGGCGTGGTAACCGATCACAGGGTGCGTCTGTCCACCGACTCGGTCGATCGACTGACCTTCATAAAAATGAATCAGTCTTGGATCACCACCAGCTACCAAGCACCCGATGCTGATGTAACCGAATAATTTTTTTTGAAATCTCAGATCCCTTCAAAGACTGCCTATGCTGATGCTGAGTGACTATCCCTGAGTAATTATCCTCTTCCTCCTCAATGATCACGCTGATAGCTTGTAAGAACATTTTTGGTTCTGGGCGCCACCACCAGTGCCTAAGGCACAATTTTTCAGCCCCTGTTACACAGGGGCGTGTAATTACAATTTTTGATGCAATACTTTGCAGCAGGGCTCGTTCCTGCGTTCCAACTAGAGTGTCTGTGAGGGGTTGCAGTGTTGTGGCACCAGCACCAGTGCATAAGGCCCAATTTTTCTGCCCCTGTTTAACAGGGGCGTGTAATTACAATTTTTGATGCAATACTTTGCAGCAGGGCTCGTTCCTGCGTTCCAACTAGAGTGTCTGTGAGGGGTTGCAGTGTTGTGGCACCAGCACCAGTGCCTAAGGCCCAATTTTTCTGCCCCTGTTTAACAGGGGCGTGTAATTACAATTTTTGATGCAATACTTTGCAGCAGGGCTCGTTCCTGCGTTCCAACTAGAGTGTCTGTGAGGGGTTGCAGTGTTGTGGCACCAGCACCAGTGCCTAAGGCCCAATTTTTCTGCCCCTGTTTAACAGGGGCGTGTAATTACAATTTTTGATGCAATACTTTGCAGCAGGGCTCGTTCCTGCGTTCCAACTAGAGTGTCTGTGAGGGGTTGCAGTGTTGTGGCACCAGCACCAGTGCCTAAGGCCTAATTTTTCAGCTCCTGTTCAACAGGGGCATGTAATTACAATTCTTGATCTAATATTTCACAGCAGGGCCCATTTCTGCACCCACCAAGAGCGAGTGAGGACTTACAGTGTTGTGGCACCAGCACCACCACCACCACCAAAGGCCCAGTTTTTCTGCCCCTGTTTCAACAGGGGCATGTAATTACAATTCTTGATCTAATATTTCACAGCAGGGCCCTGTGAGGGCTTACAGTGTTGTGGCCACAACAACACCTAAGGCCCAAATTTCTGCTGAGTATATAGGGCAGGCCCCTACTTTCAAACATCTAACTTACAAACGACTCCTACTTGCAAACGGAAGGAGACAACAGGAAGTGAGATGAAATCTACCCCTAGGAAGGGAAATTCTCTCCTGTAAGAGTTAATATGGGAAAAACATTTCTCCTTTCCACTGATGCTTTCCAATCCTTGTTCCACAAAAAAAAACAAATTTTCAAAAAACATTTGTCATTGGGACAAAAGTGAGGTAAAATCTTCTGAAGAAGAGGAAAGACAGCAAAACAAATGTCACAGGGGTAATAACCCTTCCCTATGTTTTCCAAAAAGCTTAAAAAAGATTTTTTGGCTGGAGCTAAACACGTTAAAAATGTTCAAAATTACAAACAGATTCTACTTAACAACAAACCTACAGTCCCTGTCTTGTTTGCACCGCCTGTATACTGCTGTTCAGAGTATATAGGGCCTGGTGGCCCCACACCTTTCCTTATTTTAATTTGGGTGCGGGGTTCCCCTTAATATCCATACAAGATCCAAAGGGCCTGGTAATGGACTGGGGGGTAACCATGTCGTTTGTCTCACTGATTTTCATCCATATTGCCAGGACCCGACATGACATTTAACCCGCAAGCAGTTTTAAATGAGATTTTTTCCTTTAAAAATTACATTTGGTGCAGGGACTGTTCTAAACACGGTAAATACGCGCCACTTTACAGGCATACTATAGACACCTCCCAGGTACGATATTTAAAGGAATATTTCACTTTTTTTTTTTTTTACTTTAAGCATCATTAAAATCACTGCTCCTGAAAAACCAGCCGTTTTTAAAAGTTTTTTTTGCATTGATACATGTCCCCTGGGGTAGGACCCGGGTCCCCAAACCCTTTTTAGGACAATACCATGCGAATTAGCCTTTAAAATGAGCACTTTTGATTTCGAACGTTCGAGTACCATAGACGTCAATGGGGTTCTAACGTTCGTGCGAATTTTCGGTCCGTTCGCAGGTTCTGGTGCGAACCGAACCGGGGGGTGTTCGGCTCATCCCTATCCAGGACCTTAATGTGCTTTTTCTTGAGCCACGCCTTTGTTGCCTTGGTTGTGTATTTTGGGTCATTGTCATGTTGGAATACCCATCCATGACCCATTTTCAATTCCCTGGCTGAGGAAAGGAGGTTCTCACCTATCGTCCCCTTGATGCAGTGAAGTTGTCCTTTCCTCTTAGCAGAAAAATACCCCCAAAGCATAATGTTTCCACCTCTTTGGCAGTGGGGATGGTGTTCTTGGAGTCATAGGCATTCCTCCTCCTCCAAACACAGTGAGTTGAGTTGCAGCCAAAGAGCTTGCTTTTTGTCTCATCTGACCAATTTCACCCAGTTCTGCTATGAATCATTCAGATGTTCATTAGCAAACTTCAGAAGGGCCTGTACATGTTCTTTCTTGAGCAGGGAGACCTTGCAGGCACTGCAAGATTTCAGTCCTTCACAGCGTAGTGTGTTACCAATTATTTTCTTGGTGACTATGGTCCCAGCTTTGGGATCATTGACAAGATTCTCTCGTGTAGTTCTGGGCTGATTCCTCACCATTCTCACGATCATTGAAACTCCACAGGGTGAGACCTTGCGTGGAGACCCAGACCGAGGGAGATTGACAGTTATTCTGTGTTTCTTCCATTTGCAAATAATCGCTCCATCTGTTGTCACCCTCTCACCAAGCTGCTTGGCAATGGTCTTCCAGCCTTGTGTAGATCTACAATCTTGTCCCTAACATCCTTGGACAGCTCTTTGGTCTTGGTCGTGGTGGAGAGGTATCAATCTGATTGATTGCTTCTGTGGACAGGTGTCTGTTATGCAGGTAACAAGCTGAGAGTGCTCTTAATCTCAGCTCAATACCTGTATAAAAGACAACTGGGATCCAGAAATCATGCTGATTGATAGGGGATCAAATATTTATTTCACTCATTAAAATGCAAATCAATTTATAACTTTTTTGAAATGCGTTTTTCTGAATATTTTAGTTGTTTTTCTGTGTCTCACTGTTAAAATAAACCTACCAATAAAATTATCGACTGATCATTTCTTTGTCAGTGGGAAAACAAACAAAATCAGCAGGGGATCAAATACTTTTTCTCTCTCACATATATATATATATATATATATATATATATATATATATATATATATATATATATATATATATATATGTATATATATATATATATATATGTATATATATATATATATATATGTATATATATATATATATATGTATATATATATATATATATATGTATATATATATATATATATATATATATATACAGTGGGGCAAAAAGTATTTAGTCAGCCACCAATTGTGCAAATTCTCCCACTTAAAAAGATGAGAGAGGCCTGTAATTGTCATCATAGGTATACCTCAACTATGAGAGACAAAATGTGGAAACAAATCCAGACAATCACATTGTCTGATTTTTGAAATAATTTATTTGCAAATTATGATGGAAAATAAGTATTTGGTCAATAAGTCTTCACAAGGTTGTCACACACTGTTGCTGGTATGTTGGCCCATTCCTCCATGCAGATCTCCTCTAAAGCAGTGATGTTTTGGGGCTCTCGCTGGGCAACACAAACTTTTAACTCCCTCCAAAGGTTTTCTATGGGTTTGAGATCTGGAGACTGGCTAGGCCACTCCAGGACCTTGAAATTCTTCTTACGAAGCCACTCCTTTGTTGCCCAGGCGGTGTGTTTGGGATCATTGTCATGCTGAAAGACCCAGCCATGTTTCATCTTCAATGCCCTTGCTGATGGGAGGAGGTTTTCACTCAAAATCTCACAATACATGGCCCCATTCATTCTTTCATGTACATGGATCAGTAGTCCTGTTCCCTTTGCAGAGAAATAGCCCCAAAGCATGACGTTGCCACCCCCATGCTTCACAGTAGGTATGGTGTTCTTTGGTTGCAACTCAGCATTCTCTCTCCTCCAAACACAACGAGTTGTGTATCTACCAAACAGTTCTACTTTGGTTTCATCTGAACATATGACATTCTCCCAATCCTCTTCTGGATCATCCAAATGCTCTCTAACAAACCTCAGACGGGCCTGGACATGTACTGGCTTAAGCAGGAGAACACATCTGGCACTGCAGGATCTTTGTCTTGGCGGCGTAGTGTGTTACTGATGGTAGCCTTTGTTTACGTTGGTCCGAGCTCTCTGCAGGTCATTCACTAGTTCCCCTGTGTGGCTCTGGGATTTTTGCTCACTGTTCTTGTGATCATTTTGACCCCACGGGGTGAGATCTTGCGCGGAGCCCCAGATCGAGGGAGATTATCAGTGGTCTTGTATGTCTTCCATTTTCTAATTATTGCTCCCACAGTTGATTTCTTCACACCAAGCTGCTTGCCTATTGCAGATTCAGTCTTCCCAGCCTGGTGCATGTCTACAATTTTGTTTCTGATGTCCTTCGACAGCTCTTTGGTCTTCACCATAGTGGAGTTTGGAGTGTGACTGTTTGAGGTTGTGGACAGGTTTCTTTTATACTGATAACAAGTTCAAACAGGTGCCATTAATACAGGTAATGAGTGGAGGACAGAGGAGCCTCTTTTTTTTTTGACAGTAAAAGTTTTTTATTTATTGTAAGAATACAAAAAGGAAAATTATAAAATACAAATAGCATGAACATAGTCAGTACAGTATTTGCCACCAGATCATAACTCAGTAGGATTTGACCATTGCCAGGCAAACAGAAAATCAAAGTTTCCAAAGGTGAAAAGCATTCCGTAGTAAGGAATATGTCTATTTTTTAAAAACTACCAATATCAAATGGTTCAGTACAAATAAGGGGGGGTGCACATACTTTATACCAACAGAGATATTCTTAGCTTGTACCTAACATTCTCCTGCTAAAGATATAACGAGAAGGGGATTATTTCGGTCCAGGGGAGGGGGGGGAGAGGGAAAGAGTAGGGAAAAGGGGGTAGATGGAAGGAGGGGGGGGAGGAAAGCAGGGAAGGGAGGGAAGCAGGTGGGGGGGGAGAGTGAGGGGGGGAGAGATAAACCAGAGAACGATCAACAGCCACTCCCAGCTCCCCAGTGGCTTATGGATGCAGTGCCATGACAGTTGCATATGATATAAATTCATTGCTTTAGACATCAGACCAGTTTGACCATATTTTATCATATTTTGCCGGGCAGTTTCTACTTTCATAAGTAATTTTGTATAATGGAAGGACTTTATTGATTGCATTTCGCCATGCGGCAACTGTGGGGAGCTCTGTACCCTTCCATTTCAATAGGATTTCTCTTCTTGCATAGTAGAGGGCAAAAGTCAAGCATAATTTGGTATAGCGGTCACCTTCTACATCCCCAAGATAGCTGAGCAAGAAGACAAGAGGGTCCAGTGTCAACGCGGCACCACAGACTTCTGTTAGTACCTCCGCTACTCCTCTCCAGTATGGATGGATCTTGGGACAAGTCCATACCATATGGAAGAAGGAGCCCCGTTCAGTGGAGCATCTCGTTCACAATGGGCTGTGAGAGGGGTATATGTTGGCCAACCTTTGTGGGGTATAGTATGCCCTATGCAGGAATTTTAATTGTACAAAACGATCTCTGGACGCTATCATAGAGGGAATAAACGTGGAAACACATTCTTCCCATATCTCTTCGTCAAGGTTGGGAATGTCTACCTTCCACTTGACCAGCAAGTGTGAGGTGTCCGTGTCGTGAGCCACTGTAAGATACATGTAGAGGGTGGAAAGTGGTTTGTGCAAAAGTTCTGTCGTAAGAAGTCTCTCAATAGAGTCAGAGGTCAGAGTGACTGGGCTAGGGAATTGGGATGTAAGGGCATGTCGGAGCTGCCAGTAACGAAATTGGAAGGACCGGGGAAGTTTAAATGCTTGTTTTAGTTCCAGGAATGTTAGGATCTTGCCGTTTGGCATTATTTGCTTAAGGGTAACAATTCCCTTCGCTGCCCATGCCGCCGGGTCAGGTATTGTATTTAGGTGGGGAAGAAGGGGATTGCCCCAAAGGGGTGTATGGGGGGAGACCACCGTGGGGTCTCGATGTGCCGTCCGGGAGCACTGCCAAACCCGTATAGTGGTCTTCATAGGCACCGTAACAGCCGGGTGTGCTTTACACCCCCTGAAGACTAGATTAGAAAGGGCTGCATATGAACCAAGGATTGCGGCTTCGAGGGTGACCGCTGGGTTCTGCCTAGGCTGGGAGAACCACCAGCGGACGGTGACCAAAACTGCCGCCCAGTAATATATGAGGAAATTTGGGAGGGCCAGGCCACCTCCAGAGAGGGGAAGGTAAAGGGTCCGTCTGGCCACTCTAGGAGGTTTACCCGCCCAGACAAAGTCACCCACAATACTGTCTAGTCTCCGGAATAAAGCCCGGGGTATATGAACAGGAGTGTGACGAAAAAAGTACAACAGTTTGGGCATGTACACCATTTTGATTAGATTCCCTCTGCCCACCGGCATAAGTGGGAGCTTGCGCCAAGTAGTACACTGTTTGGTAAGCTTGTCCAACACCGGAAGAATATTACGTTCCAGGTACCCATCTAAGGACGAGGCCACTCTGACGCCCAAATATGTGAACTCTTCAACCCATCCGAGAGGGGTCAGAGTGTCGATGCGAGGCAGGGATGGATGAAGTGGAAAGAGGACTGACTTGTCCCAGTTGATACGGACTCCTGAAAAGCGGCTGAAGGCTTCAAACTGAGACAAGGCAGCCCTCAAGGACCCGGAGGCATCAGCTAAATAAAGGAGGGAATCATCGGCGTAAAGGGACAATTTCTCCTCCAGTGGGCCTACCCTGACACCCCTAATGGTTCGGTCACTTCTAATATGGGCCGCCAGCGGCTCCAGGGCCAAGGCAAACAATGCCGGGGACAGCGGGCATCCCTGCCGAGTCCCCCGCTCCAAGAGAAATGGTTCCGAGAGGTTACCCCCTGTGCGTATGCGAGCCCTTGGATGTGCATACAACATCTGAATCCAGGAGAGAAAAACCGGACCAAAACCAAATCTGGAAAGGACCCTCCACAGGTAGCCCCACTCGACCGAGTCAAAAGCTTTCTCAGCGTCGAGTGAGGCCACCACCCCAGGGTTCCCCGGGTCAGCCACCGCAATATGAGTATGTAATCTACGGATATTTATATCTGTACCTCTACCGGGCATGAACCCCGTTTGGTCCGGATGAGTCAGGGCAGTGATGACTTTATTTAAGCGGTTGGCAAGGATTTTGGCTAGGACCTTCGCGTCAACATTTGGGAGAGAGATAGGGCGGTAGGACGCACAGAGGGTAAGATCTTTCCCCGGTTTCGGAATGAGCACTATGACTGTTTCACTCATCGAGGCCGGGAGGGCCCCAGCTTTTAGAGCTGAGCTAAAAACCATCTGTAATCTAGGGGCTAGTTCCTCCATGTAAGTCTTATAGAACTCTACTGGGAAGCCGTCTGGGCCTGGCGTTTTCCCTGTCTGCATCATTTTGAGGGCTTTTTGTATCTCTTCCAGTTGGATGGGAGCGTCCAGATTGTTTGCTGCGGTGGTCGTGAGGACTGGGATGTCAATTTCCCCCAAATAGTCAGTAAGGGCTTGTTGGTCGTACACTACTCGTGAGCTGTATAATTGCTGATAGTATTTGGTGAAGCATCTGTTTACCTCCGCTGGGGAGGAATGAAGTGTCCCGTCCTGGTCTCTAATCTGCGCTATTGCCGTTACCCCGGATTGTTCCCCGGAGAGCCAGGCCAAAAGACGACCTGTCTTCTCCCCCTGCTCAAATATGCGTTGGGATTGGTATAATAGCTTTTTTTGTGTCAGGGAGGTCTGTGTCAACAAAGTTTGTTGAATAAGGGATTGGAGTGTGGTATAGTCTTGTGGGTCGCGAGACCGGACATAAAGAGCCTCTTGCCTAATCGCCTCAGCTTCAAGTCTAGTAAGTTCTGCCCTGCGTAGTCTCCTTACTTTAGCAATGATATATTGGTAGTGCCCCCTTGATGAGGCCTTGAAGGCCTCCCAAACAGTGTTATCAGGGGCGGTGCCCGGGTTGACTTGCCAAAATTGCTGCATCGAATCCTGAAACTGAGAGTCCACTTCCGTATCAGATATCCAGAATCTGGACAACCTCCAGAGTCTATCCGACGGAGTCGCCGTCAGTTCCAGGGACAGCAGCAGCGGGGCATGGTCCGAGATTCCCCGTGGAAGTATGCTGATATCTCGAACTCTGGGAAGGACAGGGGCCGCCACATAGGCCAGGTCTATACGAGAGAATGATCTATGCGTGGCTGAGTGGCATGTAAATGCTTTGGTTTGAGGGTTTTTCCATCTCCAAACATCCACCAGACCATATGTGTCAGCCCAGTCCGCTAAGTCATGGCGAGCCGTACCTCCCACTGAGCTCCTATCCAACCCAGAGTCCGGAACCAGGTTGAAGTCTCCCATTAGCACCACCTTATCCGGGGGAAACCGAGCCAGCCCCCCCGAGATTAAGTTGAGGACCCTGAAGGAAGCTGGGGGGGCAGGTATACACCCACCAGCACCCATGGTAGGTCATATATCAGAGCGTGTATTAGCACATATCTCCCATCAGGATCCAAAACCAAATCAAGGAGTTTAAAGGGGAGAGTCTTTAGGACCAAAATACTAACCCCTCTAGCAAAGTTGGAATAGGTAGAGTGGTAGTGATAACCTACCCAAGGTTTCTTTAGGCTGAGGGTTTTGCTACCAATCAAATGTGTCTCCTGTAACACACAAATATGGGGGTTATGCTTTTTGATGAATTGAAACACTAAGGAGCGTTTCAGTGGAGAGTTTAGACCCCGTGTGTTCCAGGAGAGGATATCAAGGTTAGTCATGTATACAGTTTAAGTATTAAAGAAACAGGATATATATTGCATACAAGTCCCGGTGCACCACCGGCCATCCCAAGGGATGCCTGAAGTGAACCAAGGCTTGGCAAGAGATCTAGTAGGCCGAGCAAACACAGTACTGTCAAATAATAGAAAACAAAAAACTGGGAGCCAGAAACATGGCTCAACGTCCCCAAACCCCCCCCCCCCCACCCCACCCGACCCCCCAACATGGAGGTAGGTTTGTAACCCAAAAATTGCTACAGCCCAAAGGCTAGTCATGGAGGCAGTGAACTAGAGGCAACCAACCTCTGAGAATCAAAAAATATTCAAGTGTACTTTAAGTTCTGGTAAGGAAGAGTTGGTGCGGATCACCCGGAGCCCCGGGGCACAAAACTTGCGGTAGTTGCCGAGTGTCCCCGACCCCAGCCGGGATCGAGGGTTTGCTGGAAAAACTTGCAGGGGGAAGTAGGGGGGGGGAAGGGGAGAGGAAAGTACAAAAGGCAGGTGATTACTGGGGCCCTATCCTGTCCCAAAGAGGATGAGGCGTCACCTCCGCGTCCTTGGTGACAGTCCAGGATTAATGAGAAAACTTGTCTTTTGTCCAGGAGTAGACAGTATCAATAAAGGGTATTTATATATAAGGAGAGGTTCAGGGTTTCACAGCAAGCGTCTCTCTTCTAACCCCATGCTGGATCTTGGAAAAAACCCATGTGCCACTAGGGATGTACTGGAGGGAGGAAATATGGGTTAGGACCAGAGTCGCAAGGTCAGGGGGGGTACTGAACAAATAGCCCGCAGGTGCCCTTGATGCTGTGATAAATGTCCAGTAGCGATCCCTCCCTTCTAGGAACAATACCCCTCTGCAGACTTTCCAGCATTGTACTCACAATTTTCCTGGTGGAAGTCACCTTCGAATGGTATCAGCCCATGCAGCCGCCTCTCTGGGAGAGGTAAAGAACTGCACTTTTTCGCCATCCTGCACCCTCAGTTTGGCTGGAAATAGCATACTATACTTGATTCCTTTCTCTCTCAACATGGCACGAACATGGTCGAAAGATTTCCGCTGCCTCTGTGTCTCCACAGAGTAGTCTGGAAAGATGAGAATTTTCGAATTTTCGTAGTGTAGGTCTCCTTGCAGGCGAGCAGAGCGGAGCACTGTGTCCCTGTCCCTGTAATGCAGGAGTTTTAAAATGAAAGTGCGCGGCGGAGCTCCCTGTGGGCCTCTGCTAGCAGGCATTCGATGGGCTCGTTCGATGGAGAAGTGCGGGGAAAACTGTGCTTTCGGGAGGAGAGTTGGCAGCAACTTCTCCATAAATCCGACCGGGTCTGTCCCTTCTGCACCCTCCGGGAGACCGAGGACCCGGAGATTATTCCTCCGATTCCGATTCTCGGCGTCTTCGGCCCTGAATTCAAGTGCCCTCACTTTCGTTTTCAGAATCTGAATGTCCTCATGGTGTTCCCTCTGCACGTCCTCTGAGGCAGAGACCCGCCGCTCCACCTCCCCCACTCGCTCCCTCAAACGGTCCATGTCCCGGCGGATAAGAGCGGTTTCTTCCTGGACATGGTCTATTTTTATGGTGAGAGTGGCCTGGCATGTGGAGATAGCCTGCATCAGGGCCTCAAACGCCTGAGATCCAGCCTGGATCGCGCCGTCCGGCGGGGCGGATGTCTGCGTCTCCATGTGGTGAGCCTTAGGAGGAGAAGGCCCGGGCTTCGGCGGCGTCCGCGTATGGTCAGGAACTCGCGGTTTCTGTGTCCCCTTTTTGTGTCTGCGCATTCCCTGAGTCACAGGGGAGACCTCGGTGAATTTGGCAGGGCGATATGTGCAAAATCCACACCAGGATTATAGAAGGATTTAAGTCCGGAGTGGGAGCTCTGGTACTACACGTCCGCTCCCAGCGCCATCTTGGACATGCCTCACAGAGGAGCCTCTTAAAGAAGAAGATACAGGTCTGTGAGAGCCATAAATCTTGTTTGTTTGTAGGTGACCAAATACTTATTTTCCACCATAATTTGCAAATAAATTCTTTCAAAAATCAGACATGTGATTGTCTGGATTTGTTTCCACATTTTGTCTCTCATAGTTGAGGTATGACTATGATGACAATTACAGGCCTTTTTAAGTGGGAGAACTTGCACAATTGGTGGCTGACTAAATACTTTTTTGCCCCACTGTATATTATTGTGCTCATAAGTTTACATACCCTGCCAGAATTTATGATGTCTTGGCCATTTTTCAGAGAATATGAATGATAACACAAAAACTTTTCTTTCACTCATGGTTAGTGTTTGGCTAAAGTCATTTATTATCAATCAACTGTGTTTACTCTTTTTAATCAAAATGACAACAGAAACTAGCCAAATTACCCTTTTCAAAAGTTTACATACCCCAGTTCTTAATACCGTGTATTGCCCCCTTTAACATTAATGACAGCTTAAAGTTATTTGTGGCATTTGTGGATGAGGCTCTTTATCTTCTCAGATGGTAAAGCTGCCCATTCCTCTTGGCAAAAAGCCTCCAGTTCCTGTAAATTCTTGGGCTGCCTTGCATGAATTGCACATTTGAGATCTCCCCAGAGTGGCTCAATAATATTTAGGTCAGGAGACTGAGATGGCCACTCCAGAACCTTCACTTTATTCGGCTGTTGCCAATGACAAGTCGACTTGGCCTTGTGTTTTGGATCATTGTCATGTTGGAATTTCCAAGTATGTCCCATGAGCAGCTTCCTGGCCGATGAATGCAAATATTCCTCCAGTATTTTTCGATAACATACTGCATTCATCTTGCAATCAATTTTGACCACATTTCCTGTGCTGTTATAGCTCACACATCCCCAAAACATCAGCAATCCACCTCCGTGTTTCACAGTAGGAATGTTGTACCTTTCATCATAGGCCTCGTTGACTTCTCTCCAAATGAAGCGTTTATGGTTGTGGCCAAAAAGCTCAATTTTGGTCTCATCACTCCAAATAACTTTGTGGCAGAAGGTTTGAGGTTTGTCTCTGTGCTGTGTGGCGTATTTTAAGTGGGATACTTTGTGGCATTTGCATAGTAATGGCTTTCTTCTGGCGACTCGACAATGCAGCCCATCTTTCTTTAAGTGTCTTCTTATTGTGCGTCTTGAAACAGCCACACCACATGTTTTCAGAGAGTCCTGTATTTCATCTGAAGTTATTTGTGGGTTTTTCTTTGCATCCCAAACAATTTTCCTGGCAGTTGTCGCTGAAATTTTAGTTGGTTGACCATGGTTTGGTTTCAACAGAACCCCTAATTTTCTACTTCTTGATTAGAGTTTGAACTCTGCTGATTGGCATTCTCAATTCCTTGGATATCTTGTTATATCCCTTTCCTGTTTTATACAGTTCAACTACCTTTTCCCACAGATAGTTTGGCAATTCTATTGCTTTCCCCATGATTCAGAATCCAGAAATGTCAGTGCAGCACTGGATGAAAGATGCAAGGCTCTGTCAGGAGTCCAGAAATGCATTGACCTTTTATACACACACACCAATTACAAGCAAACAGATCACAAGTGAGGATGGTTACCTTTAATAGCCATTCAAATCCCTTTGTGTCAACTTGTGTGCATGTTATCAGGCCAAAATCACCCGGGTATGTAAACTTTTGATCAGGGTCATTTGGGCAGTTTCTGTTGTCATTATGATTTAAAAAGAGTAAACACAGTTGATTGATAATAAATGGCTTCAGCCAAACACTAACCATGAGTGAAATAAATGTTTTGTGTTATCATTCATATTCTCTAAAAAATGGACAAGAAATCATAAATTCTGACAGGGTATATAAACCTATGAGCACAACGGTATGTACACTAACACAGCAGTATAGTATGGTGTTTGCTATCATGTTATTGTGTGTAATTGTATAGATATATAATCCAAACCAGACCCTTATCTAAACTTGCAGCCTGTCAGGCCAGGAAAGGTCAGGTTGAGTGTGTGCCCACTCCCGCTCCTTAACCATACCAGACCACATTCCCTTAATATGGGGGGGTATGCTTCTGGGGGGGGCTAGCAAGGTACCTTGTCCTCATGTTGATGTGGACAAGGGCCTCTTACCCACATCTCTGGCCTGGTAGATGTGGGGGTCTGTGGGAGGGACTCATCAGAATCTGGAAGTCCCTTTTAAAAAAGAAAGCCTCCAGATGTCTCCCCCTTCATTGTGAATAGGTATGGGGTATATTGTTCCTACTTGTTACCCATTCACCAAAAAAAGTCAGGGCGAGCCTGTGCCACTGGTTAAATAAACGGTCTTGGCCAGATTTTGCAGGAAACATTTTGCACACTAATGATGCAGATTTGTGCTGGGTTTATGTTAGAGACAGCGTTAGAGGTCAGTGGCCTCACCCTCCCGAGGGGGGCATTGTGTAAAGGGAGCTGTGAGGTGCACATACTGTCCAGGTCTTGACAGACAAAGACCCATGCCAGTGAAGATGTAGCAGCAGGGAGCTGCAGGAGAAACAATAAAGCTGACAAAGGTACAGTGGTTGTACACAAGCACCGGGCTGTGTGTTTGACGGTCTGTAGCACCAAGGCATGAGGCCTGAGCAGTGAAGCTGCAAAGAGAGCAACAAGGCTGAATTCTGTGTTTTGTTGCAATGATGGTGAGAACCCCCTTTGTGGGAAACTATTCAAGTGTGAACTTTTTGTTTAGTTTTAAATAAAAGTGGGCAGAAAAAACCCTGAAATGTACTTCTAGCATGGCGTGAACTCACTGATTGGCACTACCAATGAGCTACAAATTCCCCAACTTGTCACAATTGGTGGAGAATGTGGGTAGAAAAGGCAGAATTCTGTATTCTATAGCATAGGATGACACTTCAAAAGAGTCTGATGAGGCTGCACACCCCAAAACAAATGTTGCAAAAAAGAAATGGGAAGTTCCCCATGGGGTTTTTTACCAGCAATTATAGATCAAAAAATAAGTTTTGTAAAAAAGTTGATTTTAATGGCAAAATACTCTGGACATAAATTATGCAATACAAAAGTTTAAAACATGAGCTCCAGTTTACATGATACGAGACATAATAGGTTAGATAAAAAATCAGACAATGAATTGTATCATAAAAGATTATAGGGGGTATGCATATAACAATGCTACCTACAATATTAGTTATGGTTGTACTGTCCCATGTTAGAGAAAACCCCAATGCATTTCAACCTTATTGGGTCATGGACTTCCTCAGGGGGTCCTTATAACTCTACAAGGACATCAAAAGAAATCAAAGTTTTAGTATTATTTAATGTATCTTCTATATAAATTGGTTTGAGATCACTTTATATTTACCCTCTATACCATATGGGCTCGTTTATCCGGAGACTTCTTTAAAAACATGAAAGAAAACAGAAAGTTCCCCCACTTATGATCCTGGGTTCCGCTGGAACGTCGTCCCTACCTGCAACCCAAAGGGGAGGCAAAGCTGACCCGTGAGGCATGCAAATGGTCACAGATAGAA
This sequence comes from Lithobates septentrionalis, assembly GCA_037952835.1. NCBI lineage: Eukaryota > Metazoa > Chordata > Amphibia > Anura > Ranidae > Lithobates > Lithobates septentrionalis. The sequence goes on from JBBDGP010000065.1 coordinate 2,994,146, forward strand.
TGGCCCTCACACACAAAACCGGAGGAGGGGAAGGGAGAATCAGAGCACCTAAAAGTTACCATAATAATAAAAATTTGTATATTATCTATATTTTGAGATATGTCAAACTATATCAGTATTCTAACCCAAATATGCAAGGTGTTTGTATATAATGTGTAAGTGACAAAGAGCAATCTTTGGAAATATTTAGACACTAGAAAGTGTATGTATCAATGTGATACAGATTACTAAAGATATCAGAATACATCATGGATTTGTTTGAAAAATGGGTATCACATCATGTTATAACTTAATTTAGACTTAAAACGGAAGTGTCTGTGCTAACAAAAGTGAAAAGGGTGATAAAAACGAAATACTGATAAAGGTGCAAGGTGACAAATGGTGAAAAAAGGGGATCATGCAATGTGCATCCTTTCCCCTAAAAAGAGGGGGGGGGGTTACCAAAGTGCAAGTGGTGAAAGGGAAGAACCATGTGATGTGAATCCTCTTACCAAAGAGGGTTACTGGAAAACAGTAGTGCAAAACGTGCATTTTAACGTCAAAAAATAAATAATAAACATAAAAAACACCAAAAAGTGCATTATGCTTGATGAATGAAATGATAGAACACAGTGAATAGGAGTGAGGGTAAAAGTGTCAGTGAGTAAAATATGCCACTATAAATGAATGTGCTAGTACTGAAAAAAGAGGTGCTAGTATAAAATATATAGTTGTCTCAGCAGATATACACACAGCTGCCAGGGATATTGAAGACTAAGAAAGCAAGTGAGCATAAAAGTAAAAGTGCCCCTGTGAATTAAGGTGCTAATGCTGTGAAATAGATATAATCCTTCAGCAATTATAAGAAAGATGCCAGGAATATTTGGTGCTGGGAGAGTGAAGAGGAAACCACAGAAATCAATACCTGGTTTCTGTATTGAAAAGTGTTGAACCACTGTGGCATCCAGAACAGAATGCACAGTGTCTAATAGCCAGAATCAAAGGACATATGCATGAAAGCCCTAAGTGAAAAAAATAATTATCATATAAGTGGCAAAGGTTTTGCAGATAGATTTGCAATAGTGCATCTTCGCCCTCTATTTTTGTATATCCTTACCCGATAGCTTTGTGAGTTGTCATGCTCATGTCAGGGATTAACTGAGCAATCCCAGCAGGGAACATCTCTAAATATGCTCCTTGGGTAAATGAATAATTGCTAACAGGTGCTCAAGGTAATGCCTAAATCCATCCCTCCGGAGGGAGGGGCCGTTGGGAAGCAAGGTGCGTCCCTACTGTGGCCATCCTGGCGTTCCGGTAAGCAGACTGCTCCGGACACCTCCGTTACCTCTGCCGTAAACATCGTGACTGGAGACAAGCTGCGCGCATGTGCGGTGAAAGCACCCCCGGCCTAGGCCGGGAGGCCACCTCGCGCACGGGCGCGACATGAACTCCTCATCCGTAGGTGGACACGGAATGCCGTCGGCAGGTTAAGAAACTCCACCTAGTGGTAGATGTTAAAACCACGGGTGTTGCTTAGGAGGGGAGATGCTAAAATTTCCATCTCCCCACCCTGCCGGGAAGCTGCCAGATCAGAGATTAATATCCCGAGTTGCAAGGGGAGGACAATAACAGCAGTCCAGTGTCTAGGGGGAAAGAAGAAAAGGAAAGAGAAAAAAATAGTAAACATAATTAACTATTTAAATTTTACATCAATGATATAATACAATGTCCAAAAATCAAGCAAACTGATACAATTACAAATGCATTGTTTGTTGTTTATATTTTATAATGAGCAAAAGGAAGAAAAAGGGTACACTGTAAAAACTATAACCTGAGAGAATATGCATGAAAAAATGGATGAAAAAAATCCCTAAAGCTTTTTTCAAAAAGAAGGGCTGCCAGGAGGAGCAGATAGATAGATGTTCATAAGGGGGCAATGAGGGGCATTGAAATATTGCAATAATATATCATCGTATCATAAACATATATATATGTACATCTATGTATTCTTATACCCAGAGAGGGCCGAATTCATATACAGATTAGACGGCAATACCATATAGAAGAAAAAATATAGATATCAGAAACTGCTTCCAATATGAGGAAATAGCAAAGAAAATGATGTTTAGAAAAAGAAAGAGATATATTTTCATGCCCTCTCCATCTTCCTCCTTGTTTTCTCAACTATATCCTCCTAGTTAGTCTTCCCTGAATTAAAGCCCTTCAGGAAAGGGATATATGAGATAGACTCGTTTAGACCTGGATATGAGGTAGCCCCAAGTCTATATATCCATTTTTGCTTGATTTGTAAGAGCCTTTTAATCCAATCGCCGCCTCTTCCCGGAATATGAATCCGGTCTAAAGCGGTGAAGGCAATTTTAGGCATCCTATAATTTTGTTGAGTAACCACATGTCTTCCTAGGGGGAGGTAGATATTGCCTCTTTCCATGCTATATACATGTTTAAATGTTCGGCACCAAAATTTCTGCCTGGTTTTACCCACATAAAATGTGCCGCATTCACAGGTCATTAAATAGACTACTGCAGGGGTCTGGCAGTCTACAAAATGTTTGGGTTCAAAGACCTGGCCGTTGGGAAGCGTGAATACTTTTTCCTTTCTTATCTACGGACAGTGAGCACAGTGTCCGCAAGGAAAAGTTCCATATATGGAAGAGTCTTTTTTATTAGATTTTCGGTATTCACTTTTTACCGGTTTGTCTTTTACCCTCACTCCTATTCACTGTGTTCTATCATTTCATTCATCAAGCCTAATTCACTCTTTGGTGTTTTTTATGTTTATTATTTATTTTTTGACGGTAAAAAGCACGTTTTGCACTATTGTTTTCCAGCAACCCTCTTTGCTAAGAGGATTCACATCGCATGCTTCTTCCCTTTCACCACTTGCACTTTGGTAAAATCCCCCCTTCTTTTTAGGGGAAAGGATGCACATTGCATGATCCCCTTTTTTCACCATTTGTCACCTTGCACCTTTATCAGTATTTTGTTTTTATCGCCCTTTTCACTTTTTTTTAGCACAGACACTTCTGTTTTAAGTCTAAATTAAGTTATAACATGATGTGATACCCATTTTTCAAACAAATCCATGATGTATTCTGATATCTTTAGTAATCTGTATCACATTGATACATACACTTTCTGGTGTCTAAATATTTCCAAAGATTGCTCTTTGTCCCTTACACATTATATACAAACACCTTGCATATTTGGGTTATAATAATGATATAGTTTGACATATCTCAAAATATAGATAATATACATATTTTTTACTATTATGGTAACTTTTAGGTGCTCTGGTTCTCCCTTCCCCTCCTCCGGTTTTGTGTGTGAGGGCCATTCTATCTGTGACCATTTGTAAGCCTCACGGGTCAGCTTTGCCTCCCCTTTGGGATGCAGGTAGGGACGACGTTCCAGCGGAACCCAGGATCATAAGTGGGGGAACTTTCTGTTTTCTTTCATGTTTTTAAAGAAGTCTCCGTATAAACGAGCCCATATGGTATAGAGGGTAAATATAAAGTGATCATCTCAAACCAATTTATATAGAAGATACATTAAATAATACTAAAGCTTTGATTTCTTTTGATGTCCTTGTAGAGTTATAAGGACCCCCTGAGGAAGACCATGACCCAATAAGGTTGAAATGCATTGGGGTTTTCTCTAACATGGGACAGTACAACCATAACTAATATTGTAGGTAGCATTGTTATATGCATACCCCCTATAATCTTTTATGATACAATACATTGTCTGATTTTTTATCCAACCTATTGTGTCTCGTATTATGTAAACCGGAGCTCATGTTTTAAACTTTTGTATTGCATAATTTATGTCCAGAGTATTTTGCCATTAAAATCAACTTTTTTACAAAACTTCTTTTTTGATCTATAATTGCTGCTAAAAAACCCCGTGGGGAATTCTGTATCCTTGCAGGCCTAAAACCATGAGTTGCCAGAGACTGTCGGTTTGCGCTTTCCTGTGTGAGCAGCTGTGTGTGTGTCAACAATCAACCATCAATGTACTTATAGACAGATCGCTCACACCTATACACACTCTCAAAAAGTGTACCAGAGTGACGTCGGGTGCCAGTCTGACAACACGCTGAGGCACGCCCTGAGAGAGCATTGCAGTAACACACTTTCTGATTGTTACTTACCCATATTGTGAGAATTGTATACTTTTTACAGTTTGGTACACTTACAGCACCTGTGAAATGTGAGTGTTTTTATACCTTAGCATTGGATAAAACCGGTTGTTTTAAAAGTATAAGTGGTATGTCCAGCTTTCTCTTTTTATGATTTGGGTGAATGGAAATAAGCATGAGGAAAGGAGGAATTTAACCCCAAGGCTAACATCAAAGTGAAACTGCATACTAGATCCCCAGGGAGGGACAAAAGCACATTGGCTGGTCTTATCCCCAAGGTGAGGGCACATCTGGTGAGGGGATATCACCAAGACATGCAGATGATTGGAGCACATAGTGGTGAATACTAATTAAGGAAATACACATTTAGATATGTGAATACATGTTTTTTAATGATGAAAGATCAAGTGCATGCATGCAGTGCATGCAAGCAAATATACACCAAAGGCCATTTTATGGACCGATTAATCATTTCATTGTCACTGTTATGTTTTGATTTGTTTTTTTTTGTAAACTGCTGTGAGCTATTTTACCTCTGATCTTAAAGCAGAAAATACTGTTTTGTGAATTGAGCCCACTGTTGTTTCAAATCAAGCATAAGATCACAGTAGCATTTGAAATAAAAGGATTAGTCAAAAACATCTGTGCTAAGTACATTTGAGGTGTTTTATTTAAAGACAAACTCTAAATACCCCATCGCAGGGTTGGAAAAATATCTGTTTCTAGGAACATTTAATATGAAGTATATGAAATTGTAAATCCAGATACTATGGGCATTAGAAGCTTTTAGTAATATTTAGGTAGCAAAAACTTACTAAGCACTGTTGGCAACTAAACTGGCCACATAATATAACCCCAGAGTAATTTCAGAAAAAAAAAAAAGCTTGGACTTTTTTGCATTGAGAACTGATGCTTTTGCATCTTTGTATATTATCCATCTAAAAGCTTTTACAACTGGAAGCAAGCATTGATTGACAAATACTAACATCTCTTCCAAGTATTCTTAAAACATGGATTATATTTTAAATCAATAAGTAGTAAACCTGAGAGGTTTACTGGCAGGCAAGGTGTTTTTATTACCTACCACACCTTTGACACCACCAATAAGATAAATGGACCAGACCCAGTCTCTGCCAAAAAACTGGGGTTTATGACTTGTGTCTCTAAGGTCTATTAATAAAGCACGTTTTCAAAGGCAAGGCCATTAATTCACAACCTCAACCACTGGCCACATTACATTTTGCCAACAAACAAGAGTGGATAAAACCACATTTTTTTTGGGTATACATTAAGCCAAGTGATTGCAAAGTTCAAAATTTTTTTTGTTTTGTTTTTTTAATAACAAACATGTTATACTTACCTGCTCTGTGTAATGGTTTTGCATGGCCTCTTCTGGGGTCCTCCTTTTCTCCATGTACTTGCTATGATGGCACACATGCAGGCTCTTGACACACACACAGTGCGGCTCAGCCCTGCTCTCTCCTCACAGGATTTGATTGACAACAATGGCTTCTACCGCTGCCTCCCTATCCAGTGATGAGATAAAGAGCAGGGCCGCTGCTCTTAGGTAAGTATCTGGGGGGCTGGGGGGGAGCTGCCCTTGAAAGTTATTTTACCTTAATGCAGGGAATGCCCTTGCAAACACTTTAAAGTTGTTCTAAAGGCTGAAGGCTTTTTACCTTTGTGCATTCTATGCATGAAGGTAAAAAAACCTTCTGTGTGGAGCCCCTCCCAATACTTACCTGAGCCTGATCATAATCCAGTGATGTCAGCAGGGCTGATCGCTTTCCTTCCTCATTGGCTTAGACACAGCAGCGGGAGCAATTGGCCAGTCAATGAAAAAGGAAAGGGGCTGGGGCCGAGCCCTGTTTTGTTTGTCAATGGACACACAGAGCGGGGCTCGGGAGCAAGTAAGCACCAGTGCCCCCATAGCAAGTGGCTTGCTATGGGGGCACTCAGCAGAGGTGGGGGGAACCCAGATGCTGGGGACCTAAGAAAAGGAGGATTGGGGTTGCTCTGTGCAAAACCATTGCACAGAGCAAGTAAATATAACATGGGTCACAATGCACAAAGCTATATTAAATACACATACTGATTTTAAATAACATCAGAATAATACTCCTCCCTTGTTTACCAGTTGCCCTTCGAAAAAATAACTATAGAATTAAAATTGAGCAGGTGCATGGGTGTCCTTCTCCTCACTACTGTTTCTGCATGCATAACAGATTTTAAATATTTGGAAATAAATTAAACACTGGGCACTATACATTTCTATTTTAGCACATATGCACTCTTGATTGAAATATATATATTTTTTAAAATAACAAAAACAAAACAAAAAAATATATTTTAATTATAATATAATTATTTCTTTTAATTATAGATGTGATTGTGGGATATTACCTTACCAATAGGAATTTCTTTACCTTTTGTTTTCACTTACGATACAAAAATAGTATTTTTGCTATGTTATAATATGAGAAAAACTGGAATTGACATTGATTCTGATTTAAAATAGTGAAACATTGGATCAACTGTAACATCCCAAAAATTAGGATATAATCTCTATACCCATGATAGGAAAAAACATTCTTTAGATATAAACTTGAAACATATAGAAAAACAGGGAGGGCGCACTGACCTTGCGCATTACCAAAGATAAAATTTATTTAAATAGTAAAAGCAAGAGTCATACTCACAAACAAACATTTAAAAAGGCTTAACATTGCTCCAAAAAATCGGAACTAATACCATCTGGTTCCTCCTAATACCCGGTCTAGGTTGCAGAAGATACAGTTCTGATTTTTTTGGAGCAATGTTAAGCCTTTTTAAACGTTTGTTTGTGAGTATGACTCTTGCTTTTACTATTTAAATACATTTTATCTTTGGTAATGCGCATGGTCGGTGTGTCCTCCCTGTTTTTTTATATGTTACAGCTTTAAGGACACCCATTGTTCTGAGGAGGGCAGCAAGACCTATGACTTTCCATATTCTATCCAAAGGGTTGGCTACACCACTTACATATGGACTAAGCTGGAGATTGTTTTGTGTTGTTTAGATATACATTAAGAGAGTTCCTCACAAAAATTGTCCACATCCAGCACCCTAGATACAAGCCTTCATATGGAAGGCTGCATATAATGCCCATCACTGACCCCTGTATCAGAAAGCAATAGGTTTTGTTGAACATAAGTTAAAATGATTGTAAAGTCTTTTTTTTCATATTAAAATAACAAACATGTCATACTTACCTGCTCTGTGCAGTTGGTTTTGCACAGAGCAGCCTGGATCCTCCTCTTCTCGGGTCCCTGGCTGGAGCCCCTGGCACCTTCCTCCTGTTGAGTACCTCCACAGCAAGCAGCTTGCTATGGGGGCACCCGAGCTGAGCTGCAGCTCTGTAAATCCATTCAGACACAGAGCCACGCCCTGGCCCTGCCCCCTCTCTCTCCTGATTGGCTAACTGAGTTTGATTAACAGCAGCGGGAGCCAATGGTACCGCTGCTGCATCTCAGCCAATCAGGAGGGACGGCCAAGGGACTCGTGGCCATTGCTGGATAGAGATGGGGCTCAAGTAAGTATTAGAGGGGCTGAGGGGGGCTGCTGCACACAGAAGGTTTTTTATCTTAATGCAGAATTTTTTTTTTTTTTTTCAATATTAGGTCAATATCTTTTTTTGAATATTCTTGATGGGGTGTAACATTTTTTTTTCAGATAAAGGAACAAATTGTCATCCTTATTGAGATGACATTCACCAATGTGTAACCACGTTAACCAGGAAAGGCATCAAGTATCAAAGTTCTCACATACTCTGATACGACAATTGGCAAAATACTGTTTGCTACTACTATTACTAATAATAAATACAATGTCAAAAATAGGATAATTACTAACCCCTGTGGGCACTGAATGGTCAGTCCTATGCTGTATTTCTAATTTTAATGAACCTGTGGCAAGGATATGGACATTTAAGTATATACAAATATTTAAAACATGCTCTGTGGGCTCAGTGCAGCAATTCATGCTCAAATTTCACAACAGAAGCATTCACTTGTTCTATCAGTAGTGCAGCTACCCCTGGTCTCCATCACAGAGCACCTGTCCTGGATTTAGAGAGAGATTAGAGCCTGGAAGGCTGCTAGACCACTAATAGGAGATGGGAGCAGAGTGAGCTGAGCTGCTGAGAGAACAACTTGACCAACCTGACAATCATCTATACAGTGTCTCCAGTTACAGAGGTCATTAAGTGTTTGTTTTTAAGCTCATTTACTGCTTGTTAAGAATGTGTATTTACATGTCCACATCCGGGCTACAAATTTGCTTTCTGGATAGAAAAATTAAAAAAGACTGGTCTATTCCCAAACAAACTCCACATTTCCACTTTTAGAGTAAACATCAACTAAAAAGTCATCCAGTGCAGAGCGTAGTCGGAACCACCAAGAAGCACTTGGAATTCTCCAGGACAATTATAAAGTAAAATGTTATTATAGTACATTAAAACAGTGGAATGTGCTTTCACTACTGGTATTTTTTATTTTTATTTTTTCTGTCATGAATACATTCAATCTGTTTGCTCCCAACTTTCTTTTTAGAGACGTGCTCCTGACTTAAGCAGAATCAATCCTAACACATGGATAATCAATAATATTATAGAAGCATTACCATTTTTCGAAGCCACAGTTTGCTTTTCATGTAATTAATTTTGTGCTGGATTTAGTAGAACAAGATGATATGCAGACATTGACCTGCATCAGCAATTTTATTAAATATTAAAACATTGAACATTAGTGGGAGGGAACATTCATTATATCTCTTTTTTCAACTTTCAGTCTTTTCTATCCTCTTGGGACCAAAACCTGACACATTAATGCAAAATCAAATCACAATATAGATTAAATCACAAAACGTAATCTTTTTTGGGAAGGCGCCCGTGGAATTGAGCACAAACTAACTTGATGGTGCCTTTGTAACTTTATGTAGATGTAATAAAAATATGTAAATGAACATCAGTTTTATTTTCAATTTCCAATGCTGTAAAATCCCAGGGTATATTTCTATGAATATTTTGCATTAAAGAATGACTCACCATATGTCATTTTAATCTGATTTGATTTATTAGCCAAATATTCCCACTTTCTAGGAGATATGCTATTTTACATTGACATCAGACCAAGGCCCCGACATAAACATTGGAATCCATTTATAATTATTGCAAACACTTTTAATTACGTTGGAAGCAACAGGATATGTCAAAATACATGGCCCCAATGATTTACAAAATCCTTCCTTTACTTCTCTTTTCTTCCCTTCTCCATTGAATTAAAAATATTAAAAATTAAACATAAACCATTACCCCTGACATATACTGTGTGTACCCTATCATAACAAGTACTGTATATTTATGAAAAAGTGAACATGACATTCATTAAAGGGGTTCTACAGGAATGAGTTTTTTTCCTTTGCTGCATAAAGGTTACAAAAAAAAAAAACTACCATGATCAGCCCCCCTAAATACTTACCTAGGTCTTATTTCAATCCAGCACTATGCCTGGGAGCAACAGCGCTGCTCTTACCCTCTCTTTCACTATTTCTATTCTTTCTATTGACGCACACAGTTGGCCTTGGAAACAAGCCACATGAATGCTTTCATAGCAAGCAGCTTGCTATGGAATACCACAGAGAAGAGCAAGAACAACAGCTCTGATGGGGGACCCCAGAAGAGGAAGTTCTGGGCTGCTCTGTGCAATTATATTGCACAGAGCAGGTAAGTATCACATATTTTTTATTTTAATTTTAACTAGAAAAGCTACAATTTCTGGGGAAATTGTGTGAAGTTCTCTTGCCTCCACCAGTAGTCTACAACTGGAGTGGGCAGAGTAAATGGGAGGAGTGGCTTGAGTAACTGTTGTGTGGTTGGAGTGGCTGGAGTAACTGTAGAAAGGTTGGACTGGGCAGAGTAACTTTATGGAGTGGGCAGAGTAACTGTGTGGAGTGTTTGGAGTGAGTAAAAATAGTAAACATTACACTAACCAATTGATTGATCAAGTTTAAAAAGTGCACATGACAAGCTTGATAGAGTGAGCAATGCATTTCAACTTTTATTTATTTGTATAGCACATTTAATTGCAACGTTGTTGCCGGAAGTGCTTCACAGTTACATTAAAATATACATTTATAAAAACATTAGCAGCATTATCAAGCCTAGCAGATGAAGGTATGATCGCATGCATTTGGGGGGTCTTAGCATCTTGAATCTAGAATGGAGGTGAAGGTGTGCTATCTGTTTGATGATAATCAGTGTTTACAACCACTGTTTCCTGGCAACGCTCATGCCCTGTTTATGCTTCACAACCACTGCTCAATACACAATACACAGGATCATGATAGCTGTAATAACTGTGCAGTATTTCAAAAGGTCGTATTTTAAAAACTATAAATCCTACAGTGAAGAGCTTTATATTGTGAGAATCACAAGACCCAGACCTAGATTTTGATGCATAGTATGTCTCTAGAATATTAAATGAAGGCACAGTCGCAGTTTAGATATTGCCCTTCAAATTTGAAGTGGCTAGAGTAGAGTTTCAATGAATGTCAATAGGCGGCGTGAGTTGCAAACAAATGGTTATATTGTGAAAACTATCAGAACTATGACTTAGCCGTGGACAAGTTTAGTGACAGCAGGGATAGCTGAACGTTTTGATATAAGATTTGTGTAGGTGGGCTTGAAAATGAGGGAGTGGTGGCAGTTTACAAATCATGTCCTGATTTTTCAGCTTTTGTCACCTCCCACTCTAGTTTTGAACATTTTGCCATTCATTCCAATTCATGGGACCAATTTCGCCACAAAAATGATTTTTCGTGAACCATTCAGCAAAACATTCCACAAAGTAATAGCACACCAATCAGGAACAATCCACACGTTTCTGTATATTACTGTCTATGTAGTATAAAAACTGTGGGAGGAGTTAGGGTGGTAAATTATGTAATAAGAATAATAATATATATGTGAGATAACAGTAAGTGGTCTTGCTATGCAAAAACACTTAAAACATTTACCTTTACAACAACTTTTAACATTCATTGCCAGTGAATCTTCCTGGTGCGCATGCTTTAAAACACAGTGATTGTTTATACTGCAATGAATATTTTGTGGATGTCAAATTGCTTTTTTAAATATGCCAGCAAACTATAAGTGATTTTTTTTTCACTAGGGTATTAGCCCACCAAGAGTCTTGCAATTGAGCTTTAATTAAACTACTATAAAAATCTAGTATCTCTGTTGTTCTCGGAACTCAAGAGACTCCCTGTTATACAGAAAGGAGCATCAGCTGATTTTTCAGTTCTTTATATATAAATGTGTAGCCCTCCAATCTTACTGATGGACCTAAATAAACATGAACAATTCTACTGAAAATATATTCTCTCCAAAAAGCAAATGTGTCTGATATCCTCAAAAGGTTTTATTTGTTTGAATGTAAAGAATAGACGTGGTTTAATGAAGGCATCCAGGGTTTAAATGAATGATCTCTGCCCTTGACTTGCTTATGTCCTGAAGTCAATTTCGCTTCAACAGAGTAACACACTGCCTCGCATTTTAAAGCAGGCAAACTAATAATTTTTCAGACGTGGCTTTATATATATATATATATATAAATATAAATATAAATATATATACACTACCGTTCAAAAGTTTGGGGTCACCCAAACAATTTTGTGTTTTCCATGAAAAGTCACACTTATTCACCACCATACGTTGTGAAATGAATAGAAAATAGAGTCAAGACATTGACAAGGTTAGAAATAATGATTTGTATTTGAAATAACATTGTTTTTACATCAAACTTTGCTTTCATCAAAGAATCCTCCTTTTGCAGCAATTACAGCATTGCACACCTTTGGCATTCTAGCTGTTAATTTATTGAGGTAAGCTGGAGAAATTGCACCCCACGCTTCTAGAAGCAGCTCCCACAAGTTGGATTGGTTGGATGGGCACTTCTGGCGTACCATACGGTCAAGCTGCTCCCACAACAGCTCAATGGGGTTCAGATCTGGTGACTGTGCTGGCCACTCCATTACCGATAGAATACCAGCTGCCTGCTTCTGCTGTAAATAGTTCTTGCACAATTTGGAGGTGTGTTTAGGGTCATTGTCCTGTTGTAGGATGAAATTGGCTCCAATCAAGCGCTGTCCACTGGGTATGGTATGGCGTTGCAAAATGGAGTGATAGCCTTCCTTATTCAGAATCCCTTTTACCCTGTACAAAGCTCCCACCTTACCAGCACCAAAGCAACCCCAGACCATCACATTACCTCCACCATGCTTAACAGATGGCGTCAGGCATTCTTCCAGCATCTTTTCATTTGTTCTGCGTCTCACAAACGTTCTTCTTTGTGATCCAAACCCCTCAAACTTGGATTCATCCGTCCACAACACTTTTTTCCAGTCTTCCTCTGTCCAATGTCTGTGTTCTTTTGCCCATCTTAATCTTTTTCTTTTATTGGCCAGTCTCAGATATGGCTTTTTCTTTGCCACTCTGCCCTGAAGCCCAAAATCCCGCAGCCGCCTCTTCACTGTAGATGTTGACACTGGTGTTTTGCGGGTACTATTTAATGAAGATGCCAGTTGGGGACCTGTGAGGCGTCTGTTTCTCAAACTAGAGACTCTAATGTGCTTATCTTCTTGCTTAGTTGTGCAACGCGGCCTCCCACTTCTTTTTCTACTCTGGTTAGAGCCTGTTTGTGCTGTCCTCTGAAGGGAGTAGTACACACCGTTGTAGGAAATCTTCAATTTCTTTGCAATTTCTCGCATGGAATAGCCTTCATTTCTAAGAACAAGAATAGACTGTCGAGTTTCAGATGAAAGTTCTCTTTTTCTGGCCATTTTGAGCGTTTAATTGACCCCACAAATGTGATGCTCCAGAAACTCAATCTGCTCACAGGAAGGTCAGTTTTGTAGCTTCTGGAATGAGCTAGACTGTTTTTAGATGTGTGAACATGATTGCACAAGGGTTTGCTAATCATCAATTAGCCTTCTGAGCCAATGAGCAAACACATTGTACCATTAGAACACTGGAGTGATAGTTGCTGGAAATGGGCCTCTATACACCTATGTAGATATTGCACCAAAAACTAGACATTTGCAGTTAGAATAGTCATTTACCACATTAGCAATGTATAGAGTATATTTGTTTAAAGTTAGGACTAGTTTAAAGTTAGCTTCATTTAAAAGTACAGTGCTTTTCCTTCAAAAATAAGGACATTTCAATGTGACCCCAAACTTTTGAACGGTAGTGTATATATATATATATATATATACATACATATATATTAGGGTACACCCTGTTGAAAATGATAAAAATAATATAGTTGGCTCAGAAGTGTACGTGATATTATTGCACAAGCACAGAGTTAAATATAACCCTGTTTGTTTTTATTATAAATCCTTTCAGACCACAAAATGGCAGATGAAACCCTGAATCAACGTACGCTGGGCTTTTTCATTTTGTGTAAATAAAACAAATGGAGCAAAAAATGTAATTATTGCTCATAGCAATCTATTAGATTTTCTGTTTCATTTTCTAAAAAATTAGCGATGCAACCTGATTGGCTGCTATCAGCAATAGCTCGGATTTTGTGTTTATTTGAATTTTTTCAGTTTTAATAAATCAGCTTTAATAAAGGAAATTTTCTCAGTCTTGCCTTGGGCATGCCACATTAAAGTATTAAAAAAAAGGTAAGCTGTTTTCCATATTAACCAGTTCAACTTTCCTGTATTTTTTTTTTCAAATTGTATAAGACAATAAAAAATAATAGGATGGGTGTATGGGGGCAACATACTGTATATTAGATGAACTTTGGATGGAAAAATTAATTGGGGGACCTGGGGGACCTGGCCTCCTGAGGAAAAAGAACAATTAGTGTTACCATTACATTTAAAGGGCTCCTCAAAGTGTCTTTATTTTATTGATGAATCAAAGTGTTGGCATGTGCATTTAAAGAGGAAGTAAAAGCTGTAGATTTTTTTCTTTCTTTTTTTTTTAAATATGTAGATCCTGTAATATATTGCTAAAAAAAAGAGGTTGTAAAATACCTTATTTCGCTTTTTCATAATTTTTCTTCATAATTTTTCTTCTGGGTTACTACTGATTGCTGAATCCGTTGTGGATGTAATTTCCGCCCTTACTTTGTTTCCCTGTCCAAATCTCACGCATGCTCAGTCACGCACGTGATCACGTCTAAACCAAGCCTTTATCTCAATTGCCATTTCTACGTCAACCGAGCTAAGCCATTGATGACGGCAAATCACTTACATAGCGGTAATATATATATATATATATAGTGAACAGCATATAATTTGGAGAATCATGATTACAGTAATAAATATATAATAAAGAAATTTCATATGTAATAATATTGATAATGTAACTAATAGTAATAAACAACTCAAGAATTATAAAATATATATATATATATATATATATATATATATATATACACTACCGTTCAAAAGTTTGGGGTCACCCAAACAATTTTGTGTTTTCCATGAAAAGTCACACTTATTCACCACCATACGTTGTGAAATGAATAGAAAATAGAGTCAAGACATTGACAAGGTTAGAAATAATGATTTGTATTTGAAATAACATTGTTTTTACATCAAACTTTGCTTTCATCAAAGAATCCTCCTTTTGCAGCAATTACAGCATTGCACACCTTTGGCATTCTAGCTGTTAATTTATTGAGGTAAGCTGGAGAAATTGCACCCCACGCTTCTAGAAGCAGCTCCCACAAGTTGGATTGGTTGGATGGGCACTTCTGGCGTACCATACGGTCAAGCTGCTCCCACAACAGCTCAATGGGGTTCAGATCTGGTGACTGTGCTGGCCACTCCATTACCGATAGAATACCAGCTGCCTGCTTCTGCTGTAAATAGTTCTTGCACAATTTGGAGGTGTGTTTAGGGTCATTGTCCTGTTGTAGGATGAAATTGGCTCCAATCAAGCGCTGTTCACTGGGTATGGCATGGCGTTGCAAAATGGAGTGATAGCCTTCCTTATTCAGAATCCCTTTTACCCTGTACAAAGCTCCCACCTTACCAGCACCAAAGCAACCCCAGACCATCACATTACCTCCACCATGCTTAACAGATGGCGTCAGGCATTCTTCCAGCATCTTTTCATTTGTTCTGCGTCTCACAAACGTTCTTCTTTGTGATCCAAACACCTCAAACTTGGATTCATCCGTCCACAACACTTTTTTCCAGTCTTCCTCTGTCCAATGTCTGTGTTCTTTTGCCCATCTTAATCTTTTTCTTTTATTGGCCAGTCTCAGATATGGCTTTTTCTTTGCCACTCTGCCCTGAAGCCCAAAATCCCGCAGCCGCCTCTTCACTGTAGATGTTGACACTGGTGTTTTGCGGGTACTATTTAATGAAGATGCCAGTTGGGGACCTGTGAGGCGTCTGTTTCTCAAACTAGAGACTCTAATGTGCTTATCTTCTTGCTTAGTTGTGCAACGCGGCCTCCCACTTCTTTTTCTACTCTGGTTAGAGCCTGTTTGTGCTGTCCTCTGAAGGGAGTAGTACACACCGTTGTAGGAAATCTTCAATTTCTTTGCAATTTCTCGCATGGAATAGCCTTCATTTCTAAGAACAAGAATAGACTGTCGAGTTTCAGATGAAAGTTCTCTTTTTCTGGCCATTTTGAGCGTTTAATTGACCCCACAAATGTGATGCTCCAGAAACTCAATCTGCTCACAGGAAGGTCAGTTTTGTAGCTTCTGGAAGGAGCTAGACTGTTTTTAGATGTGTGAACATGATTGCACAAGGGTTTGCTAATCATCAATTAGCCTTCTGAGCCAATGAGCAAACACATTGTATTATTAGAACACTGGAGTGATAGTTGCTGGAAATGGGCCTCTATACACCTATGTAGATATTGCACCAAAAACTAGACATTTGCAGTTAGAATAGTCATTTACCACATTAGCAATGTATAGAGTATATTTGTTTAAAGTTAGGACTAGTTTAAAGTTAGCTTCATTTAAAAGTACAGTGCTTTTCCTTCAAAAATAAGGACATTTCAATGTGACCCCAAACTTTTGAACGGTAGTGTATATATATATATATATATATATATATATATATATATATTATTTATTTATTAGTATTTATTTTAACTTAACATTTTTGTGAAATAAATGTATTAATAATATTGGTGTTAAATAATTATGTTTTTAAGGTTTTAATATTTTTTATCATCTATATTATTTTTTTAAATGAATAAACATATTATTATTCATTAAAAAAGTAAGTGATTACATTTTAAAGATTTTCATTTTTCAGATATTAATAACATTAGAAATTAATTGATTTATTATATGACACTTGATTTTTTAATTCAATATTATTTTTTTTTGAAAAAATAATTATACATTTTTTTTCTGACTTTAAAAATGTGAAGATAATATTATTAACAATAAAGGTTTAACATTATTCTCATTCGAAAATAAAATTGTTTACTTACGTTTACTTACGTTTGCTATATTTTTTCAGAATGGCTTATATTGCTCCCAGTATTAGAACAGCTGCTTTGTTTCAACCTCTATGTGCTGCTCTGGTTGACTCCCTCTGTGTGACATCTTATACAGTCACAAGAGGGAGAACCAGGAAGGAGAGGATGAGAGCACAGTATAGCGAGGCTTCTTCCTCTGTGCCGTTATCAATGAAAGTCAATGACCCGGCATGCAGATACTGAAATGGCACACATAGTGTGCCGTTAAACAAACTATGGAATGCACAAGTGCGGCTGACGTCACTAAAGATTGCAGAACGGTTTCTAAGGCAACAGCAAGAGTGAAATTTCACAGGCAGCGATCGGCTGCCTGTTCTATATAGATTAGAATGAGCTGAAGTGAAAGTGGAGGGTTTTCCACCACCTTAAAGCCTCGTACACACGATCAGATTTTCCGCAACCAAAACCTCGGACTTTTGTCCGAAGGGCGTTGGCCAGGAACTTGTCTTGCATACAAACGGCAAGGAATTGTCGGCCAACAAATATGAACATAGTGACGTACTACGTGGTTTTTCAGCTCTTTAGCGCCACCCTTTGGGCTCCTTCTGCTAATTTTGTGTTAGTAGAAGTTTGGTGAGTGTTAATTTGCGCTTTTCATTTCGTGCTTTTCATTTTGCGCTTTTCATTTTGCGCTTTTCAGTTAGTTTCTGAACGGCCCTTCATCAACCAGCCATGTTACGGAATCAGAGGAGATATTGTGTTATTTATTATTAGCCTTGGAGTTATTGCTTTGACCCAAGTCCAGTCCAGGAACAGGAGGAGGAGGATTTCTTGGACCAAAAATTGGGTGCTTTATTAATCGTGACCAATTATGTCATATGCCTTTGCTGCGGGAGCTCCAGGAGAATCTCCGGATGATGGACGCCTGCTTTCACCAACTCTTGTCATTATTGACCCCCTATATTAGGAAGCAGGACACATGGATGAGGCGTTTATTTTATTTTTTGGTTGAATAGTAATGATTTGATTTGGTATATTTTCTATATTTTTGGATGCATAGAATGCACTTTTTGGTTAAGTTCTATTGGCAGATAGCATGTCTAATTTTATTTGTTTTCTTTTTTTTTTTTGCACAATAAAAAAATTGTGGAGAATAATACTTGGTTATGTGTTTTACTTCAAATGACAGTTTGGGAGTAGGCAGTTACATTTAAAAAAATATAATGTAAAATTAACAAGGGACGCCAACATAGTTGTATCTTTGATCTACTTGATAATGGTGTTGTGGTAACTTGCACCACAAAAAAAAAAATAATAAGCATAATAATATTATTCTTGATATCACGAGAAAAAAAAGCCTTTGAAAATTTGTTTGCAATAACTCATCAGTATTACCAGCAAAGCAGCTTCATTATTATCCCATTAAAGAAGAAGAGAATGTGCGCTTCATTTCGAGATTTCATAATTTGCCACGTCACGAATGTTAATTCTCCATTAGGAACGCTAGTTTACAAGATCGACCGCTTCTGGCTCGTCCTTGCTTCCTAGCATGCGTGTTTGTACTTTGGACTTTTGTCCGACGGACATGTGTACACACTCTCAGAAAATCCGACAACAGACATTTGTCCGTGGAAAATTTTAAAGCCTGCCATCCAACATTTGTCCACGGAAAATCCAACAAGAATTGTCCGATGGAGCGTACAAATGGTCGGATTTTCCGCCAACAGCCTGTCATCACACAATTCCCGTTGGAAAATCCAATCGTGTGTACGAGGCTTTAGAAAGGGGTAATGGTCTGATATAAACTGCACAAATGTGTGCTCATATAACTGCACATTTTGTCTTTTAAGGGATGAAAAAAAAATACGGATTTGGTAATGTTCTGTGAACAAATGATTTCTGTCTGTCAGCTATAGTGTTTGTAGGTACCGTAAAAGTCTCAATTGTATGAATAAAGAGATTGTTTTACAAGGATGCAGATCCCATTCCAGTATTAGAGGTTAGACATCACATATTAATCTAGTTACTGTATTATAAGATTTACAGGTTTGATTCATTCATTTTTAGGTGCCATAGATGTGTGCTCAGTGAAAACATGCATAAGCATCAATTTGAAATCCAAATGCACTAAAAATTTACCTATGCACAGTTCTTTGTTGCTAGCAATTTAGGTGATTTTATGATTTCTGAATTTGTTTTCAGAAAGATGCCTGGAATGTGGTGTCTGGTCCATTTCAAAAAGCATTCATTTATAGAATCATGGGTTAAGTTATCAGGGATCAAGACACAACCCAGAGAAGCCATGACCATGTTTTCCAGCTTCAGCCTATGCCTTGGATGAAGCACATCAGCCATCATGTCCAGTAATCTGTAATGGCTGCTGTTGCCAGTATTGACACCAGTGTTGGAGGGGGAGTGACAATGCGGTAGGGAGTGGACCAGTGGTGGCTGGCGCTCCAGCCAAGGCGGGGGAGCGGCAAACAAACCTACTGACCCCCCCACGCGGGTGGTACTCAGATGGTCAGGCTCTCAATTGGCACGGATGCAGAGCACTGAGAGATCACTCTGAGCGGCCATCTCCAGGGTCCTGGATCTTCCTTTGCATCCTCCCCCCTGCCCGGCCAAAACAATAGTTTCTCCTCTCATCCAATTGTACTCCCCCCACTTCCTGATTGGCCGAGAGAAGCAGAAAGACAATTAGAGCCTCGGGCTCCAGTCATGTGCTTAAAAAAAAACATTAGAATCCATGCGTCCGACACCCTTCATGTAGATTAGGGGCCAGGCCCATGGATTAGGGGGGCGGCGCCCCTGCGCCCTGTATGGAGCGGTCGCAACTGGAGTGGACAGTATAATTCTTAGCTTCTATGCTGAAAGCTATCTTCTGGGCTAAAGCTGCCTCAAGTTGAAGGTAGAGTGTAGCTTGTTAATGTTTTCCTTTTCAGAAGCCTAGAAAAATCCACTTTTTTTATAGTGAGCATGTGAAATAACCAACATCCATGCAATGCATCTGGGAAAAATACATTTCAAAAGTACAATTTCCAAGTGAGTTCAGTCTATAAGTATAAAACTGCAATGCCCTCTGCTAGGTAGCAGGTATGGTAATCTTTTACCATTTAAATCAACAATGAAACATTGTATATGAATATTTTTGGTGCCCATTCACAATAGCAAAAATTAAGGCCCCTTGCACAAAGGTGTCATGATTTACTGATGTTTACTTGGAAACTTGTAGACAAAAAGTCCCTGAGTAAAAAAAAGCTGTGTGTAAAGACTTTGAGTAATGTTGAGTATAGGCATGTAAAGGTGCTTAAGTGCATAGACTATTAAAATTCTTCTTTATTGCCCATGTTGTAATATACTCATTAAGGCCCCTTTCACACAGGCGCATACAATTCAGCTTTTAGCTTTGGATAGATAACGTTATCTATCACACCTAAACTCACACAATGCTTTCCTATGGCCCCATTCACACTGCATTTAGCGACAATTTCATTACATTGGGTTTTATGCGGTTAGAAAAAATAAATTTGACTGCGTCCAGGACTGATTTAGCGCAGCTATCTACACATAACCACAAGTAATCGCAGTGTACTATTTCTCCTGCAGATAGCAGCGGCAACGAGGAAGGAAAAACAACAGGAAGCACATCAGAAATGGCAAGAATTTTCCACTACAGCTAAACGAAGCCACATGTAAATGCACGTAAACACACATAAACGCTGCTAATCGCAATGTACAACTGCAAGTAATCGCTGTGCCTGGAGTCTTGGAATTTCAAAATAACAAAACGCTTTTAACATTGGCAGAACAGCCGCTTGTGTGAAAGAGGTCTTATGCCGCGTACACACGGTTGGACTTTTCGACCGGACTTGTCCGACGGACGCTGACGGACCAAATCCGGCGGACAATCCGATCGTGTGTGGGCTTCACTGGACCTTCAGCGGACTTTTCGTGTCGCAAATCTGACGGACTTTAGATTTGGAAAATGCTTCAAATCTTTACGTCGTAACTCCACCGGACCCAGAAATCCGCTCGTCTGTATGCTAGTCCGACGGGCAAAAACCCACGCTAGGGCAGCTATTGGCTACTGGCTATCAACTTGCTTATTTTAGTCCGGTGTACGTCATCACGTATGAATCCGTCTGACTTTTGTGTGATCGTGTGTAGGCAAGTCCGGTCCTTAGAAAGTCTGTTGAAAGTCCACCAAAAGTCCGTCGAAAATCTGTCGAAAGTCTGTCGGACGGGCTGTTGGACTTTTGTAGCTGAAAAGTCCGACCGTGTGTACGCGGCATTATACTTTCATAAATATGCCTCTAGATACGTAAACACATGTATGCACATAAATGACTGCACCCAAATGTAAAACTTTCTATTTTTGTTTTACGGCTCTGCACTTATTGCTGTATTACTAATCTTTACTTATTGCTGTGTGCATTGTTCCATTAACAAACATGCATCCAATTTCAAATCAGTAAAAATCTTGGCGTTTTTTACTCCTATGTGCAAGATGCCCTAAACACAAGCTTGATGGAAAGGCTCATTAAAGACAAACATTACATTGTAGTTGTTATATTTAGAACCCAAAATGAAGACTACAGTAAGATGTGACCATCGTTTAAAAAAGATTAAATATGCTTAAGTGCTTCCCATTATTCCTGCTAAAGTTTTCTGTAGCAATTTAAGTTTGAATGCCAGTGATTATCCTAACAAATTGTGCATAAGATACATTGAAGTTGGCTGCTCGAGGAATACAAAATATTGGGATAAGAAAATGTCTATGGGAGAGATCTTTGGGTTGACTATTAAAGAAATACAAAATGTAATCAGCAAAACTCCTCCTGCAAGACTCATACACTGGGCTGGCAACATTCACACTATAAAATTAATAATAAATAGTGGGTGCCTTCCCCTAACTCTTGAACTTGTCCGTGTGCTTTTATTTCAAAAGAATCAAAAAATCTAATTGTGACTTAAAAAAAAAATATTGCTAAAACTATGTTGCTGCCCCTTTTAAGTGTAAATTACACTATGCACAAATAGAGTATAAAAAAAGGTAAAGGCATACTCTAGAACTGCCCTTTCTTGACGAGTTTCTGGAGACAAATCTTCTGCCTATTGTCCTCGATTACAGGGATTCTAACGTTCTCTCTCTGAAAAAAATCATTCAGCCCCAGAAAAATATATAAACATTCATACTTCTGCCTTCTTCCGTAATGTAGTGACATCATTTTTGGTTACCAGGCTTTGGAACCCATGCGGAATCCAGTGATGGAGCGGTGGTGCTTGCTTGTGCTTCAGGCTATATGAATTTGTGCCAACATAGTGGGCTCCTTATAATGTGAGTGTAAATTAGTATTTTATAGCATTTATCTACTTTGAGTAGATAAATACTGCACTATGAATACTTTTATGAGAGACATGGTGGCAAGCTGATGAAGGACCATTAAAGTGAAATGCAATCTGGAACCAGACCATTGGAGAGAATACTTATTTATTGGGAAAGCTCTGTATGACCTTCTTTTATTAAGGGGTCATGTGCTTGTGGTGAGTGCATATATGTGGAGCACGTGGTGGAGCACTTTTTTTTATAAAGGAAGAACAGGTGGAGAGATATTGAACCACTTCTGCCTTGAAAGGTTTTACCCCCTTCGTGATTAGGCCATTTTTTGTGATACAGCAGAAATTACGTACAGGTACGTCGTTTCATACAATAGAGCCACCGTCACGCAGATTATTAGGTAAGGAACACTATTTTAATAGCACAATGTGGAACTATTAACATTTAACATTTACACTAAGTGAAAGAGCCTGTAGTCACTGAGCTTTAGTGAAGAGATATATGCCTATTGTCACTAGGATTCTGATAAAACATTTTAATACAGATTTGGAAAACCATAGTTACATTTTACAAAAATAAAAGTCTTACTGCCTGGTTCCTAGAAGAAAAAATGAGAATAATAACAGCACCGGTCAGTTTATTTATTCCTAAACCTTTTGTTTTTTTACTATCTTGACCGTATTGTTTAAACAGACACTGATGCTGATTTGGGGCAAAGAAGCATTGTCTGTTTAAAGAGGCCCCCCCTTACACACGAATACTCACCTTGCAAGGGATCCACTGCCACTCAGTCCACTGCCATAGTAAGTGGATATATCCAGTGCTTTCAACCAAGTATGGAGGACATTTGACCTTTTCCTAGTGACAGTGATTGAGTCTAGCAACCAACTGCTAGGCATGAGCACTGTCACATGACATATGGTGTGGTGTCACTGATTCTCTAATGCCCCGTACACACGGTCGGATTTTCCGATGGAAAATGTCCGATCGGAGCGTGTTGTCGGAAATTCCGACCGTATGTGGGCTCCATCGGACATTTTCCATCGGATTTTCCGACACACAAAGTTGGAGAGCAGGAGATAAAATTTTCCGACAACAAAATCCATTGTCGGAAATTCCGATCGTGTGTACACAAATCCGACGGACAAAGTGCCACGCATGCTCAGAATAAATAAAGAGATGAAAGCTATTGACCACTGCCCCGTTTATAGTCCCGACGTACGTGTTTTACGTCACCGCGTTTAGAACGATCGGATTTTCCGACAACTTTGTGCGACCGTGTGTAGACAAAACAAGTTTGAGCCAACATCCGTCGGAAAAATCCTAGGATTTTGTTGTCGGAATGTCCGAACAAAGTCCGACCGTGTGTACGCCCTATTAGTTTTCTACACCAGCCAACAATGAAGATTCAAGTGCCAGCTGTCTCAGGGGAAGGAATGGTAGGGGAACACTAACAAGGTGAGTATCAGCAGCTTTTTCTTTGTGTCCCCATGCGTGGTAAGTTTTCAACTTTCATGGTTCTTCTCATCCTAATTGTATCTGTTTTTTGGTTTGTTTTTGTTTTTTTGTTTTATTTCCCATCAGATTCCAAACATAGAGCTTGATCATAAAGCAAGAAAGCTAATCTTCCCCTTGAACAATATTTTGGTTAGATGTAACGAAATATATTTTATCACTGTTTCAATGGGTTGAAAAGGCGTAAGTGTCATGTTTTCATTATTTTCTGGCCTCAATTGCATATTGTACAAATCTAAATTTAGATGACAATGAGACTGCTTGTTTAGGATTAATCTGGTTGCTGATATTTTACTGTCATAAACTGATGATTGCTGTCTCCCAAACTGAACAAAAAATTCAACATAAGTTAATAAGTGTTTATCAGGCCAATAGTAATATTAGGTATAGCAGAATTTATGCACAATAAAAAAAAAGTGTACTATGAAAGTGGACAAAGTGGGGCTGTTTTAATAAAACTGGAGACTTAAAAATCTGGTGCAGTTGTGCACGGTAGCCAATCAGTTTCTAACTTTAGCTTGTTCAATTAAGCTTTGACAATACAAACTGACAACTAATTGGTTGTTACACTAAGTGAAATAGCCTATAGAGTCACCCGTGTATAGTCACTGAGCCTTATTGAAGAGATATATGCCTATTGTCACTAGGATTCTGATAAAACATTTTTATACAGGTTTGGAAAACCATAGTTACATTTCACAAAAATAAAAGTCTTACTGCCTGGTTCCTAGAGGAACAAAATGAAAATAACAGCACCGGTCACTGGACAAAGTGGGTCTGATTTACGAAAACTGGAGACTGCAAAATCTGGTGCAGCTGTGCATGGTAGCCAATCAGCTTCTAACCTCAGCTCAATTAAGCTTTGACAATAAAAACTGAAAACAAATTGGTTTCTATGCAGAGCTCCACCAGATTTTGCACTCTCCTGCTTAAGTAAATCAACCCCAGTATGTAAAGGGAAACAACAATAGTTGTGCTGACTCGGCACGCAATTAAAAAGGCATAGTGGCTTTCATACAACACACTAATACTATCTAAAAAAAAAAAGAAAAAAAAAAAAAAAAGAAAATTCAGTGGAGTGAAAAAAACCTGTTTATGTTCACAACACATATCTAAAGTAAAAACGTGTATGGTTTCTTTGTTTTGACAAGTTGATATATGCTGGCAAAAAAAATAAAACTTTGGTAAATAACAGTTGCTGCTAAAGAAATTGGAGCAGGAGAAGTAAAACCAGATAGTAGAAAAAACTGATAGGGGTCCAATATCTGACCATTTTTTTCCACAACTAAAGATAACGTTTTTGGTATAGATACGGTTTAGACATGGTCCTTTCAGTAAATAGAAAATAGGTTGCCAGTACTCATTTTTAAGAACAATATCTCCAGAAATAGGGGTTGATTTACTAAGGGCAAATAGGCTGTTCACTTTGCAAGGGAATTTACCCAAGGTGAGGTTTTGCAGGACCCATTCAGGATTGATTTACTAAATGAAATAGGCTGTTCACTTTGTATGGGGATTTTCCCTTAGCTTAGTGACCGGCAAAGTATACCCAATCATGAGCACAAAAATAAAAAAACAACCCCCCCACCTCAAAGTGTTTTTGCTTGCACATGATTGAAAAACTCCACCTTGGGTAAACTCCCTTGCAAAGTGAACAGCCTATTTACCCTTAGTAAATCAACCCCTTATTTCTAGAGATATTGTTCTTAAAAATGAGTACTGACAACCTATCTTCTATTTACTGAAAGGACCATGTCAAAACCATATCTATACCAAAAACTTTATCTTTAGTTGTGGAAAAAATGGTGATATTGGACCCCTATCAGTTTTTTTCTACTATATGGTTTTACTTCTCCTGCTCAAATATATCCAAAACTAAAATAAAAAAGTCTGACTATAGATACACATTAATTGCCATTACGTCCTTTCTAATGGAAAGTGAAAATGATTTACATTGTGCGTCCTCAGATCTTGCTCAGGTAGCTCCATAAACATTTCATGGACAGAGATGTTCTTCCCAGAAGTCTTCTTAGTAAAGCTCTAAAAGCATATAAATCAAATGACACATATTTCCGTGTATCCGGTATTTACCATAAATAATGATGCTTTGTAAAATGACAGGGGTGTAATTCTGATGGGGTTTATTTACAAGAATTTGATAAAAAATACTAGCTATGTGAGAAAGGGGACATAGTTTACCAGTGGTGTGAATTCAATTAAGAAAATTTTAATATGGGAAAGACTGAGTGCATGATCAGTTTGAGAAAAAATCCTAGGGGAAAACACAAACCAAGTATACAACAGAAAGAATAAATATGAAAGAGTTATAGCATTCTGCTTCCCGGTCTTCACACTAAATGAGGACAATTATATGTACTAAAAACAATCAAGAGAGTTGGAGAGAGTGATTATGAGTAGTTAGGAGCAGGGCTTTTTTTCCTCAGGGAATAGGTGCAAGTACTCCTCCCTTCTGAGTCACTCCTTGTCTCCACCCCCTACTCTTCTCTAGGCACTGTCCCTTGGTCCCACCCCAACCCACCTCCTAGTACCATCCTTTTCAACCACTTCCCCTGAAGCAATGTACCTGTACGTCGCTGGACTTTTGGTGCAGCTGCAGGCATCACCCTGGTATAGTTTTTTTAGAGCTGGCCGTCAGCTCTCTTGTAATAGCAATCAAAGTGGATAACCAACCACTTGATTGCTATTACAAGCAGTGAGAGGGGGCAACCCATCCCTCCCGTTGCCTTCCGTGGCTCTCTCAGGCTCTCCTGTCCCACATGGAGAGCAGAACAACCAGCTGGCGCATCCGCCGGCTGGCTGGACAGCCAAGCAAAGCTTTGATCCACTGTTCTTAATAGTAACCCAGAAGCGATGACATGACATCAATTCCGCTTTACTCAGAAACCATTGCCACTATTTTTTAAACATCAAAATCATTCAAAACACTGTTCTTGGTGTTTTGAATCCTTTTAAGTGCAGAGGAGGGATTTGGGGTCTTGAAGGTCCCAGATTTCTCTATAAGGGGGACTTGTCATGTCACAAATATGTTTACAAATTTAAAAAAAATTAAAGCATCGGTGTAAAAAAATAAAAATAAATTAAATTAATTAATAATTAAAAAAAAAAATGAAAGTGCCCCCCATCCTCCCGGACTTGCACACAAAGGTGAACACACGCTTTGCTCCTGCACGCACGCAAACAGTGATTGTCCCACACATGGGAGGTATCACTGCAACTGTCATGTAATTCTAGCACCAGACCTCCTCTGTAAATCTAAAGTGGTAACCTGTTAAGGCTTTTAAAGAATCACCAATGGATAGTAAAATTTACCCTATTTGTCTCCATTGCATGGGCGTGCGCAGTTTTAAAGTGTGACATGTTTGGTATCTATTTACTCAGCGCAACTTAATTTTTTTATATTTAAATTGGGTTATGTATTGTGTGTTTTTGCATTATAATTTAAAAAAGTGTATTTTTCCCCAAAAATTGCGCTTGACAAAACGCTGCTCAAATACCATGTCAGATAAAAAAATTGCACCCCCTCCCATAACAATAGACCCTCCAGCAACAATAGACCCCCCAGGAGCCATTATTAACTACTTCAATACCAGGCATTTACACCCCCTTCCTGCCCAAGCCAATCAGCACTGTCGCTGTTTCAATGACAATTGCACGGCCATGCTATACTGTACCCAAACAGAATATTTATCATTTTGTTCCCACAAATAGAGCTTTCTTTTGGTGGTATTTGATCACCTCTGCGTTTTTTATTTTTTGCTAAACAAATAAAAAAATTTGGAAAAAAAAAAAGTTTATTTTGTTTCTGTTATAAAATTCTGTAAATAAGTAAGTTTTCTCCTTCACTGATGGACACTGATAAGGCGGCACTGACGGGCACTGATAAGGCGGCACTGATGAGGTGGCACTGATGGGCACTGACGATGGGCACTGATGGGCACTGGTAGGCGGCACTGATGGAACCTTTGAGGATGGAGGAGTATAAAGACTGTAAATGGGGGGTAAGAGTTTCGGAAAAGGTCTTATAATAAGCGTAAGGGTTGATTTATGAGCCGGTAAAGCTTTACTCACCTCCATTATCTCTTCTATAGTAATGGGAGCATTGAGAATAGAATTTTGGGCATTGGACAATCTATGTAGTTCTAAAAAAGACATAAACTCTTCAAATTTATCTTGGGAGAAACGAAGTGCTGATTCAGAGCTTAAACAGTTATATAGTTTCTTATAGAAGTCTCCAAAGGTCTGGGACATATTCTTAGGGCAGTATGTAGGAGTGCCATCTGACATTATCAAATGGTCAGGGATTGAGAGGAAGGGACGTGGTATTAGTCTATTAACCAGCATTCTGTGTGGTTTATTGGCATATTCGTAAAACTTTTGTTTAGCCCATAACATAGATTTAGATATCTTATTCATATCAAGTGATTTCATACGGTTTCGAATTGAGGCTACCACTCTCAATCGTTCCACCATGGGAGAATTAAGAAGGTGCGTCTCTGCAGTATTCAACTGAGCAAGAAGATCTGCTTTTAGTTTCAAGGAGTCTCGCTTAAGCCGAGAGCCCGCAGATATGCACTCACCCCTAAAATAAGCTCTGTGGGCTTCCCACAGGGTGGAAGATTCCGAGACCGATCCCTCGTTTAATGTGAAAAATTCAGATAGTTTTTGCTGCAGTTGAGTCTGAATGATTGGGTTCTTAAGTAGTGACTCATTAGGATGCTAATGACAGGTCTTGGGGGTGGATAAAATTAGGTCAAGTTCAATGTGTGCATGATCCGACCAAGTGATCGGGGCGATTTCGGAAGAAACAATTTAAGGAAGGAGAGGAGCTGTTACAAAGAAAAAATTCAAGCTGGAATATAGCTTATGAGGAGGAGAATAAAAAGTGTAACTTTTCTGAGTTGGGTATTTTATTCTCCATGTGTCAAAAAGGTTGTACGATCTTGTCAATTTACAAAAGGAGGCAGAAAGTTTCTGGACAGCAGTCCATGGGGTGTCTTGGAATAGGGTACATCTATCCTTGGTCGGGGACATGCACACATTGAAATCTCCTCCTATGAACGTAAAGGGTTGAGAGATTGTTTGCAGCTTCTCAAATACTGTCATGAGGAATACAATTTGTCCCATATTTGGGGTATATATATTAGCCAAAGTAACTAGGGTATTTAGGTGACTACAATTCAGGAGTACAAAGCGACCATGGGGATCTAAACAGAAGGAGATAATTCGGATCGGACAGGACCGTTTAAATAGGATTGCCACACCTGCTTTACCAGATGGGTCAGAAGCCATATAAGCTATGGGGAAGTGTTTAGAAGCAAATTTAAAGCATCCACCAGGTCTGAAGTGG
Organism: Lithobates septentrionalis; assembly: GCA_037952835.1. NCBI lineage: Eukaryota > Metazoa > Chordata > Amphibia > Anura > Ranidae > Lithobates > Lithobates septentrionalis. The sequence continues at coordinate 3,023,013 of JBBDGP010000065.1, forward strand.
GTCTCCTGAACCATAATCACCTCTGCATTGGAGGATCTGAATTCCTTCAGGGCTCGCCACCTTATACCAATAGAATTCAGACCACCCTTCACATTACAAGAATAAATCTTCATAGCCATAATGAATTATGTGTATAGACCGCCATCATAACATATACTTTAAATGTGCATCTAAGTAAACATGAAGTAAAAATTGTTATAACACATATTCTTCTAAGTTGAAATGGTGCCAAATTAAAAGCATCGGTAACCTGAGTAGGGTAAAAAAAAAAGACCTATAAAAGAAAGAACAAAAAGGAAGTAAAAAGAAACAATAGACAAAGAACAAAATTGAAAGAGAAAATTTTTTTAAAGACCCTGCATGTAAAAAAAAACTGCAGGGAACCCAGACAGCAGCCTGCGGTCTGGTTGAGGGGCATTGTAGCCTGTAAGGACCGACGAAGGTGGGGTCCCCATTTTTTCTAAGGTAACAGTCATCACCATTCTGTAAAGGGCAAGCGGCTAAGCATTTAAAGAACCCAGGTTAAAAAGTTGACCTGGGTTTCAAAGAAACGTCATTTTTGAGAAAAAAAAAGAAACAAAGTGATCCAAAAATTGTAAGACCACTGTAGCGGCCATGTTGAGCATCAACCGGCCATGAAGGTGAGTAGATTAACATCTTGAGAGTTGATCTGCATCAGGTCGGGAATCTGGAAGGATTGACTCCTTGAGGAGTGGAAAAAGCTTTTCGCGATCTTCGCTGTACAGGAGTTCAGATCTTGGCTGGAGTTGTCAGAGGCTTGGAAGGCAAGGCTGGAAGCTGTAGATCCTCATCAGGAATGGGAGGAAGATCCAGGCTGCGGATCAAGGCCTCGCTTTCATAAAGATCCCTCAGGGAGTGTTGGATCCCATCTTTCATGACCGACAAGCGGAAGGGAAAACCCCAGGGATAAGGCACTTGATGATTTTGCAGATGGGTGGTGTTAGGGCGAAAGCTTCTTCTTTTTGCCAGCATTATGATAGAGAGATCATTGAAGATTTGGATATAGGCTTTTTTAAATTCAATACGAGATTTATTACGAGTAGCAGTAGTGAGGGCTTCTTTGCTTTCGTAATAATGAAAGCGGATAATAATTTCTCTGGGGTTGGAGCCAGGATGGGGCTTAGGGGCCAGTGACCTGTGATTCCTGTCTAGGCGCCAGTCTATGTCTGGAATTTGGGGGACCAGAGTGATAAACAGGCCCAGAAGGTAAGGACGCAGTTCCTTGTCAGTGACCTATTCAGGCACCCCTCGGATTCGGAGGCTTTGACGTCTCTCCCTGTTCTCCAAATCCTCCTGTTGTAACTGAAGTTGGGAGACTGTATGTTTCATGGCAGCATTATCCTCCTCTAGGACATGTATGTATTGGGTAAGCTCATCAAATTTGTTTTCTAGAGTGTCCGTGCGTTCCCCCAGCTGGTCTATCTCCCCCCGGAGTTCATGTGCGATTTTGCCCACTTCTTTAGCTATGCTATGGGTTAAGTGTTGGAGGAGCAATTGTAGCTTGATATCCAGCACAGCTACTGTCACCACAGCTGCATCATCTGGCGGTAGGAATTGCTGGGCCTGTGGTCCGTCGGAGGAGCATTTTCGCCTGTTAGATGAGAATCGACGGGATCCGGCGGGTATAGGAAGCGCTCCATGGCGTGAGTAGGCCTTGAGGATAGCGGTGGGATAAAGCCTCTGTAGGTACCTTTCTGGTATCCGATTTTGCCCATATGCTGCCCTGGGGCTTCAGGCGGGTATTGGTGGTACTCCTGGGGCTGTTGTAGCTGTCAGTGTGGAGCAGGAGTCTCGGACAGGGAGACAGGGACCAGAGCTCCCCTCTTACACGTCCGCCAACTCACAAGCCGTGCATGCGCCCCCCATATATAGTAATTTTAATTTACAAATAAGTCGAGGCCTTCATTCTATGAAAAAAGAAGGATGCAATACAACAACTAGTTACCTATTTTTAAAAATACAAGTATATAACAATCTGAAATTATACAGAAAAGCTGTGCAGTGTATAGTACAGCATGCATAACATATTCATTCTGTACATTTACTTCAAGCTTATGTGCACAAATACAGTTATTTGCAAAAATCTTAGGATGCCAAAGAAAGTTTTGTCTAAATCTTAGCTCCATCAATTAGACAAAATCTGCCATTGCCATGCCCATTCCCCCTGCACTGCAAGAGTTATTATTATTATTATACAGGATTTATATAGCGCCAACAGTTTGCGCAGCGCTTTACAACATGGGGCAGACAGTACACTTACAATACAAATCAATACAGGAGGGATCAGAGGGCCCTGCTTGTTAGAGCTTACAATCTAGAAGGGAGGATCAAGTGGAAACAAAAGGTAATAACTGTGGGGGATGAGCTGATGGAAAAAAAATATGAAAATACAGTTGTCAGGTGGGGGTAGGATAGGCTTCTCTGAAGAGAAGGGTTTTCAGGGATCTTCTGAAAGCTAATAAAGTAGGAGATAAGCGGACAGATTGGGGTAGGGCATTCCATAGGATTGGAGAGGCTTTGGAGAAGGCCTGGAGGCGAGCATGGGAGGAGGTGACAAGGGAGCTAGAGAGCAGGAGGTCTTGAGAGGAATGAAGAGAGCAAGTGGGTTGGTATTTAGAGACTAAGCTAGTGATGTAGCTGGGGGCGAAATTGTGGATGGCTTTGTACGTAGTTGTTAGAATTTTGAATTTAATTCTTTGGCCGAGCGGAAGCCAGTGGAGGGATTGACGGAGAGGAGTGGCAGACACAGAGCGATTGGTAAGGTGGATGAGTCTGGCAGCGGCATTCATAATGGATTGAAGAGGTGATAGACTATGTAGAGGTAAGCCAATGAGAAGGGAGTTGCAGTAGTCGAGGCGAGAGATGACCAGCGAGTGAATTAAGAGCTTTGTTGTGTCATTAGTTAGAAAGGGGCGTATTTTGGAGATGTTGCGGAGGTTGAGGCGGCAGGATTTGGACAGTGATTGGATGTGTTGCTTGAAGGAGAGTTCAGAGTCTAGGACTACACCTAGAACCTTGGCATGTGGGGATGGGCTTATAGTTGTGCCATCGATTTTGACAGAGGTCAGGGGAAGAGGCATATGGGGGAGGAAAAATTATAAGTTCGGTTTTGGCTAGATTGAGTTTAAGGAAGTGGTGTGACATCCAGACTGATAAATCTGAGAGTAAATTACTGATACGTGAGGAGGCAGAGGGAGTGAGCTGAGGGGTAGAGAAATAGATTTGGGTGTCGTCAGCGTAGAGGTGGTATTGGAGGCCATGGGAGGCTATCAGTTGACCCAGGGAGGCAGTGTAGATTGAAAATAGTAGAGGTCCAAGAACAGAACCCTGAGGGACCCCAACAGAGAAAGGAAGAGGAGAGGAGGAAGTAGAGTTTTAAGAAATGCTAAAGGTGCAGTTGGATAAGTAGGAAGAGAACCAGCGAAGTGTACAGTCACGGAGACCAAAGGTGTGTAGTTTTTTGAGGAGGAGTGGGTGGTCAACCATATCAAAGGCAGCAGAGAGGTCCAGGAGTAGGAGTACAGAATAGTGTCGGTTTTGGCCGTTAGTAGATCGTTTGTTAGTTTTAGGAGAGCAGTTTCTGTGGAGTGTTGAGGACGAAATCCAGACTGAAGGGGATCAAGAAGGCCATTATCAGTGAGGTGGATGCTCAGTCGGTTGTAGACCAGACTTTCGAGGAGTTTGGATAAGAAGGGGCACAAGGAGATGGGGCATAGGTTGTTAAGATTGGATAGGTCCAGTGAGGGCTTTTTAAGTATGGGTCTGACAAGTGCATGTTTTAGAGAGTTAGGGAAGATGCCAGAAGAGAGGGAGAGATTGAAGATGTGGTTTAGAGAGTGTAGTATAAGGCCAGAGGGTGAACGTAGCATTTGTGAGGGAACAGGATCCAGAGGGCAGGTGGTAAGGTGGACATTAGCAAGTAGTTTAGCAACTTCGTCTGTAGTGGTGGGGTTGAAAGAGGGAAATAATGATTGTGCCTGTGGGCATGAAGTGTAAAGAGTGGAGGGTGTCAGCACAGTAGAGATCTCAGCGCGAATAGTATCAATCTTCTGTTTGAAGTGATTGGCGATCTCCTGTGCAGTGAGTGAGTTTGCGGGTGGAGGCGGTGGAGGACGAAGTAGAGAGTTGAAGGTGGAGAAGAGTTGACGGGGACAGGATGATAAGTTGCTAATGAGAGTGGTAAAATAGGTCTGCTTGGCAGTGAGGAGGCTGGAATTGTATTTTTGGAGGGCAGATTTATATTGGTTGAAATCTCTCTGGGACTTAGTCTTACACCACAGGCGCTCAAGAACACGACTAAGTTTTTTCAGAGTTCTAGTATCATCTGTTTGCCAAGGTTGAAGGGGTCTGGGCTTGATTCTGTGTGTAGTGAGGGGGCAAGTGAGTTCAGTGAGGCTAGAAGTGAAGCGTTGTACACAGAAGTGGCTAGGTTGATGCAGGATAGGGGTGAGATTTTGTCATAGAGGTTGTTGATAGCAGAGTAGAGAAGAGAAGGGTTGAGATGACGTAGGTTTCTGCGGGTAACTTTAAGGTGGTTGGAGGGAGAGGAGTTGAAGGAAAGGGAGAGAGTGAAACTAATAAGATGGTGATCAGAGAGAGGCAGCGGATAGTTAGAGAGGTTGCATGGAGTGCAAAGGTAAGAGAACACGAGGTCAAAGATATTGCCTTCTGAGTGAGTTGGAGCATGTATCCACTGCTTCAGGTCAAAGGAGGATGTTAGGCTAAGAAGTTTGGAAGTGGAAGGAGTGTTAGTATTAATTGGGATGTTGAAGTCCCCGAGAATGATAGTGGGGATTTCAGAAGAAAGAAAGTAGGGTAGCCAGGCAGAGAAGTCTTCCAGAAAGGTTGATACTGGTCCAGGGGGCCTGTAGATCACAGCTATCCTTAGGAGTGAATTGGAGTGAAAAGACGAATACAGTGTGCTTCGAAAGAGGAGAGTGACAGAGAGGGAGGTGGCTGAAGTACCTGAAAGGTGCTATGTGGGGCTAGAAGGATTCCGACACCTCCTCCCTTACGTCCGCTGGATCTGGGGGAGTGAGTCCAGAGAAGACCACCATGGGATAGGGCAGCAGAAGATGCATTGTCGGATTCGTGGAGCCAGGTTTCGGTAATGGCGAGTAGGTTAAATGAGTTGGCAATAAAGAGGTCATGGAGAGAGGTGAGCTTGTTGCAGACAGAGCGGGAGTTCCAAAGGGCACAAGAGAAAGGGAGTCTGGTTTTGGGAAGGATAGAAATGGGAACTAAATTGTGTTGATTGCGGCTGCTGCCAGAGGGTGCAGGGTGATGGGTGCATGGGGTACAGTTAAATGATGGAGGCCCAGGGTTTGGGGATATATCTCCAGAGGTTAGGAGAAGCAAGAGGCTGAGGGAGGGAGGTAATATGGGAGTGGGATTTATATGAAGGGACATGCCCCAGGGTCTTAGAGATTTTTAGTGTATGTGGATTTAGAATTAGCAGGAGTTGGTGGGTGCAGTAATAAGGACAGGACAGGAGTGAGGGTGATATATATATGCTGTGTGGGGGAGAAGAGGGGTGAAGGTGAGATAGTTTTAGGATGGAGGACAGAGTTGTCAAAAGCAGTGGTAGAGAAAGCATGTTACAAGGAAAAAGAGCTAAAGGAGTAAACAAGTTCACCTGATGTCTGTGTGCTGGCTTTCAAAGTGTTTATCTTGTGGCCTTTCGCTTTGTGCCTTCGCTGAAGTGCAGAGTCAGAAGTGCATTTCACTTATAGAAATCGCCACTTTGAGAAAGAGCCAAGTTGCAAATGTGTACCCCTTGCAAATGCTTCCCCCAAGAGAAGCTTATATATATACTGATAGGGGTACGGTGTGGGTGGATTTCAATTAGCAATCAAGAGGTTATAAAGTTTGGCTGGTTAATAGGGCTAAATTCTTAAGTCACAAACAGACTAGCAAGAGGGCACTAAAGTTAAGAGGGCCATAATTTTGGGTAAGACAAGGGAGATAATAAAGCATTGTAATGTGTACAGGTATACAGACAGTTAAGTAAAAATAACATACCAGCATTATTAGAGACACATAAGAAAAAAAGATACCAGTGTTTCAGTTTTTGGCTGGAGTTGCAGCAGTAGGAGCATACCAGAGTTAAGAGACATAGGAGACAGTTTTCACTAATGCAATTCTGTCTGGAGTTGCAGCAGTAGGAGCATACCAGAGTTAAGAGACATAGGAGACAGTTTTCACTAATGCGATTCTGGCTGGAGTTGCAGCAGTAGGAGCATACCAGAGTTAAGAGACATAGGAGACAGTTTTCACGAATGTGATTCTGGCTGGAGTTGCAGCAGTAGGAGCATACCAGAGTTAAGAGACATAGGAGACAGTTTTCACTAATGCGATTCTGGCTGGAGTTGCAGCAGTAGGAGCATACCAGAGTTAAAGAGACATAGGAGACAGTTTTCACTAATGCGATTCTGGCTGGAGTTGCAGCAGTAGGAGCATACCTGTGGGAGGACAAAGATGATATTTTCAGATCAGACAGTCAGATGATGAGTGATAAGTGCAGAGTCAAAAGTGCATTTCACTTATAGAAATCGCCACTTTCAGAAAGAGCCAAGTTGCAAATGTGTATCCCCGTAATGTGTAAATGTGGAAATGCTTATTTAGCCTAGAGGTGCAGAGATAAAGTGTAATTCCTTAATTCTGGCTCTGGCAGGCTCCCTCAATTCATACAACTGGTCCAGCGCTGTCACCTCTGTAAGTTGCTTTGAATTGTGGTTGCCTCCTACTCCTACAATGAAGGGTTAAAAGTCTTGCACAGTAGGTGGTGACACAAAATTATCTCTCTTCCATCTTGGTTGGTCTGCACAGATGATGATATAAAGCAGACCCCAATACTGCCTCAAACAATACTGTACATTCTAGCAGTAGATTTGTTAAAACAATGACGTCACAAAAAGTGGAGTTTGTACTAAGAGCATTATCATAACGTTTTCAAATATATCATGCTACACTGGTTTCAAGCAGGTCCTGTAAATCCTTGCTGACTCTTTTATATCTCCAAAAAAAGAATATACATGTAAAGCATGTATCGAGGTCCATGCTTGAAGGTACATGGAACCTGAAACATATTGATTTAGTGGAGGTACTGCATAAACCTATACACAGATCCAGTCTCCTGTTCATGCTCCACCTTTGATTGCTGTCTCTCCCACTGCTGGCTTCTACATTAGAGTACTATTTAATCTGTTGGTACTGCTGGCTTCTACATTAGAGTACTATTTGATCTGTTGGTGGGATATGGTTTTCCTCCGGATGACCTATTTTTGGTGATATGTATTGATCAAGTCACTGATACTGCATGAAGGTGCAACTTTAATTTCTCACTAATAAATGTTTATATTTTATTTTATTTGCACTATACAGTGTACTCGGTTTCTGTTTTCTAAGATCATCATCATGAAGATTAGGGATGAACCGAAAACCCCCTGGTTTGGTTCGCAGCAAAACATGCGAACAGGCAAAAAATTTGTGCGAACACCATTAAAGTCTAACATGAAAAATCAAAAGTGCTCATTTTAAAGGCTTATATGCAAGTTATTGCCATAAAAAGTGTTTGGGGACCCGGTTCTGCCCCAGGGGACATGTATCAATGCAAAAAAAAGTTTTAAAAAAGGCCGTTTTTTCGGGAGCAGTGATTTTAATAATGCTTAAAGTGAAACGATAAAAATGAAATAGTCCTTTACAGTATTTCACAAGTGAGTATACTCCTCACATTTTTGTAAATATTTTATTACATCTTTTCATGTGACAACACTGAAGAAATGATACTTTGCTACAATGTAAAGTAGTGGGTGTACAGCTTGTATAACAATGTAACTTCGCGGTCCCCTCAAAATAACTCAACACACAGCCATTAATGTCTAAACCGCTGGCAACAAAAGTGAGTACACCCCTAAGTGAAAATTTCCAAATTGGGCCCAAAGTGTCAATATTTTGTGTGGCCACCATTATTTTCCAGCACTGCCTTAACCCTCTTGGGCATGGAGTTCACCAGAACTTCACAAGTTGCCACTGGAGTCCTCTTGCACTCCTCCATGACAACATCACTGAGCTAGTGGATGTCGGAGGCCTTGCGCTCCACCTTCCATTTGAGGATGCCTCACAGATGCTCAATAGGATTTTGGTCTGGAGACATGCTTGGCCAGTCCATCACCTTTAACCTCAGCTTCTTTAGCAAGGCATTGGTCATCTTGGAGGTGTGTTTGGGGTCGTTATCATGTTGGAATATTGCCCTGCGGCCCAGTCTCTAAAGGGAGGGGATCCTGCTCTGCTACAGTATGTCACAGTACATGTTGGCATTCGTGGTTCCCTCAATGAACTGTAGCTTCCAAGTGCCGGCAGCACTCATGCAGCCCCAGACCATGACACTCCCACCACCATGCTTGACTGTAGGCAAGAGAGGAAAAAGTGATTTTAGCCGGGATCAACCACAAAATTATGTTAGTTAATTGAAAGTGGACAGATATTCATCCAAAAATTAATACAAAATTAATGGGTGCAGTTTGGGTCGCCTTAATAGGCATACAAAAATAACAAGGAACAAGAGATTCCCCAAAGGAAGGCAAGGACCCAAACACAATCTGTCAAAAAACAATATATTTATTAGGCTATGAACACCACACAAAGATACAAAAATAGACAATTAGGGCAGATCAGGGAAGATATCAAATGACTAATTAAAATTGATAACGTTATCATTAAAAACAACGGAGCCGCGGCCAAACATACCCCATACACACACCAATCACAACAGCAAATTCTAACTAGATCGACTAGTATTGGGTAATAGAAGACCTCAAATAAGTCCAGATACAGATGGTGTGGCGGTGTGGGGGTGGGGCGGATGAAGGTAGATTATAACTTGGTAATTTTGCAGGGAGGTTTCAATGACTTGAACACAATTGGAAATGTAGTACCAGTCCGGGAACTGAACAATGATATATATAGGCTGACCAGGAAAACCGGCGAAACCTATTAAGGCAGTGATAACTCAGGACTTTCCAACAAGGCAGTTCATATGGATGGCAGGCAGTAGGGGGAGCATGTACGGCAAGGCTGCATTGGTATCATAAATAGGAGAAATACATCTCTCACCAAATCGATCATCAGCTCACAGGATCACAAGCTCTACCCCGAGTGGTCACTTATAGACAGAGGCTGTTGCATTTGCTTGTGCCGTGCGGTGAAGAAAGTCCCGCTGAGTTGGTGTTAGTGCCTCCTATCGGATGGTATAAGCCGGTTGTCAGCTGTTGATTCCCGGGAAAACATTCAAACGCCCTGTGCTCGCGGCTCCGAGATGACGTGCTGACGTCGCGTGCTGACGCGTTTCACCAGCCAATCACCGCTGGTTTCCTCAGAGCGAAGGAGGGGTCCGTGGGCGAAGGTTAAATAGACTAACCAATATGGGGTGTAATTACAGCAAATGTCCACCAGATGTCGCACACAGTCACCACTCATCACAGACATTTCAGCAAGAGCAAAAAACTCGCATATGGCTTCACAAGGATGGCTGCAATCACCTAGTCAACAAATACACATTGAACTAAGGTATATCATGATGTAAGAGAGCCTTTGATGGTGGTGGGTAAATATATTCACATGGAGACCAAATGAAGCGAAAACCAAAACATAAAAACAAAAAACACGTAAAGCATTAAAGCACCAGTATAACGCTAGAAAATCGCTTAGAGACAAAATGCAGTAAAAAGTATAAGTTATAAACGATTGGTCAATTAGATCATTTCTCCAAAAAGGGCTGGAGGCTACATTCGGTGTTTAACCCGTTCGGAGCCATCGCCTCCAAATAATAGGTCCACATCTTTTCCTTCTGAAGGAGAATGGTGTCAAAATCGCCACGTCTTGTAGGTACATTCAACCTATATATGCCTTTTACTAATAGACCATTAGGGTCCCGGTTATGGAATTTAGCAAAATGTAGTGAGATGGGGCGTTCATCATTCAGTTTTTTAATACCAGCAATATGTTCACGAATCCTGACCCTTAGGGCTCTTTTAGTTTTACCCACATAGGTTTTATTACACGGACAAGTGAGTGTATAAACCACTCGAGTGGTGGAGCAGTTTATAAACTGTTTAATCCTATAATCTACACCTCCGCGGGGATTCGGGAACATATTTGTCTGATGGACAAACTTGCAAATGTTGCAATGTCCACACCTGTACATACCTGGGGAAATTCTGGAGTCACTGAGCCAGTTCTTTTGAGTGGTACGGGTGTATTCAGAGTGGACCAACAGGTCACCAAGGTTGCTAGATCTTTTGGCTGTCAGAAGAGGTTTTGGGCTCACCAGTTCCGAGATTAGGGGGGCTGATGTTAAGATATGCCAGTGTTTTTGTAGGACTCCTTGGACCATTTTCCATTGGGATCCATATTTAGTAATGATCCTTGGGAAATTCTCTTCAGTATTTCCTTTTGGTTCACTGTCTATATTTTTGGAACGAAAAGAATTAACAGGGGGCACTAAGAGTTCATCACGATTTTTAAGGGTAGCTTTTTTCTTTGCCTTTTTGAGGGATCTATGTGAATACCCCCTTTGTCTAAATCTGTGATACATCTCGTATGCCTCCTTATGGAATTCCTCCTCCACAGAACAATTCCGTCTGATCCTCAGGAATTGTCCTGTGGGTATCCCATGGATTAATGGTTTAGGGTGGTGACTCTGGGCAGACAGCAAGGTGTTGGCGGCTGTTTCCTTCCTGTAGGTGCTAGTAACAATTTCACTCCCAGATCTCCGTATAGATAAGTCCAGAAAGGGGAGTATGTCAGGATGGTGTGAATAGGTTAGACGTATGTTATAGTTATTACTGTTGAGTTCGGACATAAAGTCATCAAGTTGTTCGACTGAACCAGTCCACACCATCAAGACGTCATCAATGTACCTCAGCCACAAGAGGGAGTGGCTGAGGTACAGAGAGGACTGATAAACCTTCACTTCCTCCCAAAGTCCCAGGTGGAGGCATGCGTATGAGGGAGCCCACGGTGCCCCCATACTGGTGCCTCTAATCTGCTGGTAATAGTGGCCAAGGAATTGAAAGAAATTATTGTTGAGCATGAATTCAAGAAGTTCCCCAATGAATTCATTTTGAGCCCCCTGTTGAGGATGATGAAAGTCCAAAAAGTGCATTGTAGCCTCAATACCACAATGGTGTGGTATCGACGTATACAGACTTTCCACGTCGATACCCACCAAAAGGGCCTCTGGGGGTATGACAAAATGTCGTAATTTAATCAGAACATCTCTGCTGTCACGGACAAAAGAAGGAAGTAGATTAACCATGTGTTTAATCATGGAATCTATATATTTGCCTGTTTTCTCTAAGGGGCCCTTTGTGGCTGAGACGATTGGCCTACCAGGGGGATGTACAAGGGACTTATGGAGTTTAGGTATTATATAAAAGGTAGGGATTGTGATTTCATCTACCCTAAGGAAAGAAAATTCCTTTTTCGTTAGGAGGCCCACCTCCATTCCCAACTTGAGTTTTTCATTCAGTGTCTGAATAAGAGTGGGAAAGGGGGAACTGGTAAGTCTTTGATAAGTGGAGACATCACCAAGAAGTCTCAGAGCTTCATCCTCATACATTTTTTCGCTTAGAAGTACAACGTTTCCCCCTTTATCACTCTTCTTAATCACTAGGTTTGGTGCATTTTGTAACTCAGATAAAGCCCTTCTTTCCTTTTTTGTAAGGTTGTTAGGACCGATCCATTTCCAATTGATCTTCATAAGATCAGATTTTACTTGATCTAAGAAGAACTGCAACCACTTATGCTTAGATAGTGGGGGCATCTTGGTGGATCTTATTCTTAGATCAGAAGGTCTTCTCAAAGCATGGCATAGGTTTTCATCGGTATCACTATCACAGTTCTCATCCAGCAAAGAAATTAGGCATTCAATAGCCTCCTTTTCATCCTTGTCTAGTGAGGACTCCGAGGTGAGAGACTCATTTTGTCGTTTAGCATGCCATAATTTGAAAAGGACCTTCCTCAAGAATAGACTAACATCTTTAAAAACCTCAAACTCATTCATAGTTGACGTAGGGGAGAACGAAAGACCTTTTTTAAGTAGGTTAATATGGATTTCTGTGAGGTGAAAATCTGACAGGTTTACAACATTGAGATCCTTCGGAACACCCTCCGAGACGTTCAACGTCTCCTCTGGTTTCTTAATCTCCCACTCGTTCGACTCTGTGCACTGTCCCTCCCCTTTCCTTTTCTTTCTGTTTTTCCTTTGTCTCCTTCGTTTTCTTGTTTTTTATCTACTTTTTGCCTCTGGGTCTCTGGGGGTGTCTTCCCTTCTAGGTGTTCTAAAAAAGAGACTGTCTTTGGGGCAGTATCCTTGTCAAACTCACTGTCAGATGAGGAGCTATTCCCTGTTTTGGACTGGCGTTGTCGCTGTCTAGTATTTCTAGACAGTGATCTACCTCTTTTTTGGGTTGTGGGATCAAAAATGTCACCACTTTCCCAATCAGCTATGTTCTGTCTGAACTTTTCTTGTTTGCTGTATTTTAAACTTTTTTGAATCCTTTCTATCTCCTTTTTTATATACTCATTATTTTTATCGAATTCAGGATCATGTTTAAAAGGTTCTAGTGCTTTGGAGCTTGCGTCAAGTTCCACGCGTATCTCCTCCAGCTGGGCTTCCTCCTCATCGACAATGAGCTTTAGCAAAGATAAACCTCTATTTATGCATTCAGTTTTCCAAGCTGATAGAAATCTAGGGGTATGCAGGTGTTCCGCAGGTATGACTCTCTCACGTAAACCCCTAGGAATAATCCCCTTAGAGATATGGGATTTCAATGAAGAAATATCCCATTTACGGTTAAGAAATTTAATTACAAGTTTTTTGTGATGCTTAAACAGTTTCCTAATTGGTTCTCTCTCTGTATCACAACTCTCCACACCAACATCAAAGGCAGTATTGATCTCTATATCCAAATCATGGTTAATCATATAAGCCATATATGCGAGATAACAGTCAAATGAAGTCCACCCTGAGGACAGCCCAGTATGGCTTTAGTTAAGCAATAATCAATAAATAGTACTACTATACAGTAGTGTGTGGTGGAGGGAGGGGATCTACACGGGCTAGGAAAAGGGAAAAAAAAAAATCCCAAAAAGAAGTACCTGAGAGGAAAAAGTGATTTTAGCCGGGATCAACCACAAAATTATGTTAGTTAATTGAAAGTGGACAGATATTCATCCAAAAATTAATACAAAATTAATGGGTGCAGTTTGGGTCGCCTTAATAGGCATACAAAAATAACAAGGAACAAGAGATTCCCCAAAGGAAGGCAAGGACCCAAACACAATCTGTCAAAAAACAATATATTTATTAGGCTATGAACACCACACAAAGATACAAAAATAGACAATTAGGGCAGATCAGGGAAGATATCAAATGACTAATTAAAATTGATAACGTTATCATTAAAAACAACGGAGCCGCGGCCAAACATACCCCATACACACACCAATCACAACAGCAAATTCTAACTAGATCGACTAGTATTGGGTAATAGAAGACCTCAAATAAGTCCAGATACAGATGGTGTGGCGGTGTGGGGGTGGGGCGGATGAAGGTAGATTATAACTTGGTAATTTTGCAGGGAGGTTTCAATGACTTGAACACAATTGGAAATGTAGTACCAGTCCGGGAACTGAACAATGATATATATAGGCTGACCAGGAAAACCGGCGAAACCTATTAAGGCAGTGATAACTCAGGACTTTCCAACAAGGCAGTTCATATGGATGGCAGGCAGTAGGGGGAGCATGTACGGCAAGGCTGCATTGGTATCATAAATAGGAGAAATACATCTCTCACCAAATCGATCATCAGCTCACAGGATCACAAGCTCTACCCCGAGTGGTCACTTATAGACAGAGGCTGTTGCATTTGCTTGTGCCGTCCGGTGAAGAAAGTCCCGCTGAGTTGGTGTTAGTGCCTCCTATCGGATGGTATAAGCCGGTTGTCAGCTGTTGATTCCCGGGAAAGCATTCAAACGCCCTGTGCTCGCGGCTCCGAGATGACGTGCTGACGTCGCGTGCTGACGCGTTTCACCAGCCAATCACCGCTGGTTTCCTCAGAGCGAAGGAGGGGTCCGTGGGCGAAGGTTAAATAGACTAACCAATATGGGGTGTAATTACAGCAAATGTCCACCAGATGTCGCACACATTGTGGTTCCCTCAATGAACTGTAGCTTCCAAGTGCCGGCAGCACTCATGCAGCCCCAGACCATGACACTCCCACCACCATGCTTGACTGTAGGCAAGACACACTTGTCTTTGTACTCCTCACCTGGTTGTTGACACATACACTTGACACTATCTGAACCAAATAAGTTTATCTTGGTCTCATGAGACCACAGAACATGGTTCCAGTAATCCATATCCTTAGTCTGCTTGTCTTCAGCAAACTGTTTGTGGGCTTTTATTGTGCATCATCTTTAGAAGGGGCTTCCTTCTGGGACAGCAGCCATGCAGACCAATTTGATGCAGTGTGCAGCATATGGTCTGAGCACTGGCAGGCTGACCCCCTACCCCTTCAACCTCTGCAGCAATGCTGGCAGCACTCATACATCTGTTTCCCAAAGACAACCTCTGGATATGATGCTGAGCACATGCACTCAACTTCTTTGGTCGACCATTGCGAGGCCTGTTCTGAGTGGAACCTGTTCTTTTAAACCGCTGTATGGTCTTGGCCACTGTGCTGCAGCTCAGTTTCAGGGTCTTGGCAATCTTCCTATAGCCTAGGCCATCTTTATATAGAGCAACAATTCTTTTTTTCAGATACTCAGAGAGTTCTTTGCCATGAGGTGCTATGTTGAACGTCCAGTGACTAGTATGAGAGAGTAAGAGGGATAACACCAAATTTAAGACACCTGCTCCACATTCACACATGAGACCTTGTAACACTAACGAGTCACATGACACTGGAGAGGGAAAATGGCTAATTGGGCCCAATTTGGACATTTTTACTTAGGGGTATACTCACTTTTGTTGCCAGCGGTTCAGACATTAATGGCTGTGTGTTGAGTTATTTTGAGGGGACAGCAAATTTACACTTTTATACAAGCTGTACACTCATTACTTTACATTGTAGCAAAGTGTAATTTCTTCAGTGTTGTCACATGAAAAGATATAATAAAATAGTTACAAAAATGTGAGGGGTGTACTTACTTTTGTGAGATACTGTACATACCGTGCCTGGGGGGGGGGTGTCCTTAGTTTGCCTGTAAAGTAGTGCATCTTTCCCATGTTTAAAACAGTACCACGGCAAAATGACATTTCTAAAGGAAAAGTGTAATTTAAAACTGGTCGCAGCTGTAATGTATTGTCAGATCCCGGCAATATAGACAAGAAATACCAAAAAAAATGGCGTGGATGTGTCCCCCCCCAATCCATACCAGGCCCTTCAGGTCTGGTATAGCTATTAAGGGGAACCTCACACCAAAATTTAGAAAAAAATGGTGCAGGGGTCCCCCAGGCCCCCAGGCACTGTATACTCTGAACAGCAGTATATATACTATACGGCCTGTCCTATGTACTCTGCAGAAAAACTGGGCCTTGGGTGATGGTGGTACCACAACACTGTAACTCCTCACAGTTACTCTTGTTGGGGGCAGGAACAGGCCCTGCTGTGAAATATGATATAAAAAATTGAAATTACATGCCCCTGTTAAACAGGGGCAGAAAAATTGGGCCTTGGGTGGTGGTGGTGGTGTCACAACACTGTAACCCCTCACAGATACTCTTGTTTGGCGCAGGAACTGGCCCTGCTGTGAAATATTACCTCAAAAATTGTAATTACATGCCCCTGTTAAACAGAGGCAGAAAAATTGGGCCTTCGGTGGTGGTGCCCTAAAGCAAAAATATTGTTGGAAGCTAGCATCATCAGGGTTGAGGAGGAATAGGATAGTCAGCATAGGCAGACTTCAAGGGATCCCAGATCCATAGCAAATTCAATCAGTTACATCAACATCAGATGTTTGATAGCTGCTGATCCAAGACTGATTCATATTTATGAATGTGAGCCTATCAATGGAGTCTGTGGACAGGCACACTCTTTGATCCATTACAAACCCTCCAGCAGCACTGAATGTGCGTTCAGAAAGCACGCTGGATGCAGGACAGGCCAGTAGCTCAATTGCATATTGAGCAAGTTCTGGCCAGTGGTCCATCCTCAAGACCCAGTAACCCAGTGGATGCTTTGTTTGAAAGGTCTCCAAGTCTGCTCTAACCGCAAGTTATTCCTGCACCATATAATGCAGATGCTGGCTATGGTTGCTTAAACCAATCAGACCTTGGTGCTGAGGACTGAAAATGTTTAAAGGCATCGGTCAGCCGGCCACCTTCTCCACCGCTCACACGTTGTCCAGCAGCAGGAAATGGTAACCCCCAGGGTCTGAAAATGCATTACACAAACCTTTCTTCAAGGCCTCCTGAAGATGTTTCATCCTCTGCTCCCTCTGCGAAGGCAGGATGAGTTCTGCAACTTTACCCTTGTAACGTGGATCAAGAAGGGCTGCCAGCCAGTAATGATTCCTCTCCTTGATACCACAAATCCTAGGGTCCTTTTGCAGGCTTTGCAGAATCAGGGAGGCAATGCAGCATTAATTTGCAGAGGCATTCGATTCTGAGTCCTCTGGGTCACTAAGGATCACATTATCCGTAACTACCTCCTCCCAGCCACGTACAACTCCTTGGGTTTCTGGGGACTGAAAACCATCCCTTGAAGACTGCTGCTGAGTGTTATTATCTACATCCATGCTGACACAATCCTCCTCTTCTTCCTGTGTGTTTGGCAGGCCTGCTGGAATGCTATCTGGATAAAGGGGGCCTTGAGAGGAAAGGAAGTCCTCCTCTTCCTGCCGATGTTCTGCCTCAAGTGCCCTGTCCATGATTCCACGAAGCGTGTGCTCCAGCAGGAAGACTAGAGGGACAGTGACACTGATGCATGCATTGTCGCTGCTCACCATCCTTGTGGCCTCCTCAAATGGTGACAGGACAGTGCATGCATCTTTGATCAGTAGCCATTGGTGTGGTGAAAAGAAGCCAAGCTCCCCTGACCCTGTCCTGGTGCCATACTCACACAGGTACTCATTAATGGCCCTTTGCTGTGTGTGCAGCCACTGCAGCATTGCCAATGTTGAGTTCCACTTGGTGGAAGCCTGGGTACCTGCTCATAAACCGCTGCCACAACACTGCAACCCCTCACAGATACTGTAGTTGAGCGCAGCAACTAACCCTCCTGCAAAATATTGCATCAAAAATTGTAATTAGACACCCCTGTTAAACAGGGGCTTAAAAATTGGGCCTTAGGCACTGGTGCTGGTCCCACAACACTGCAACCCCTCACAGATACTCTAGTTGGAGCACAGGAATGAGCCCTGCTGCAAAGTATTGCATCAAAAATTGTAATTACACGCCCCTGTTAAACAGGGGCTGAAAAATTGGGCCTTATCCACCGGTGGCGGTGCCCAGAACCTAAAATGTTCTTACAAGCTATCAGCATGATCATTGAGGAGGAAGAGGACAGTCACTCAGCATAACAGGATAGTCACTCAGCATCAGCATAGGCAGTCTTGAAGGGATCTGACATTTCAAAAAAAAAATATTCGGTTACATCAGCATCAGGTGCTTGGTAGCTGGTGGTGATCCAAGACTGATTCATTTTTATGAAGGTCAGTCGATCAACCGAGCCGGTGGACAGGCACACCCTGTGATCAGTTACAAAGCCTCCAGCAGCACTTAATGTGCATTCTGAAAGAACGCTGGATGCAGGACAGGCCAGTAGCTCAATTGCATACTGTGCAAGCTCTGGCCAGTGATCCATCCTCAAGACTAGGGATGAGCCGAACACCCCCCGGTTCGGTTCGCACCAGAACCCGCGAACGGACCGCAAGTTCGCACGAACGTTAGAACCCCATTGACGTCTATGGGACTCGAACGTTCGAAATCAAAAGTGCTCATTTTAAAGGCTAATTTGCATGGTATTGTCCTAAAAAGGGTTTGGGGACCCGGGTCCTACCCCAGGGGACATGTATCAATGCAAAAAAAACTTTTAAAAACGGCCGTTTTTTCGGGAGCAGTGATTTTAATGATGCTTAAAGTAAAAAAAAAAAAAGTGAAATATTCCTTTAAATATCGTACCTGGGGGGTGTCTATAGTATGCCTGTAAAGTGACGCGTGTTTCCCATGTTTAGAACAGTCCCTGCACCAAATGTCATTTTTAAAGGAAAAAATCTCATTTAAAACTGCTTGCGGGTTTAATGTCATGTCGGGTCCTGGCAATATGGATGAAAATCAGTGAGACAAACGGCATGGGTACCCCCCAGTCCATTACCAGGCCCTTTGGGTCTTGTATGGATATTAAGGGGAACCCCGCACCCAAATTAAAATAAGGAAAGGTCCCTATATACTCTGAACAGCAGTATACAGGCGGTGCAAACAAGACAGGGACTGTAGGTTTGTTGTTAAGTAGAATCTGTTTGTAATTTTGAACATTTTTAATGTGTTTAGCTCCAGCCAAAAAATCTTTTCTAAGCTTTTTGGAAAACATAGGGAAGGGTTATCACCCCTGTGACATTTGTTTTGCGTCTTTCCTCCTCTTCAGAAGATTTCACCTCACTTTTTTGTCCCAATGAAAAATGTTTTTTGAAAATTTGGGTTTTTTTGTGGAGCAAGGATTGGAAAGCATCAGTGGAAAGGAGAAATTGTTTTCCCATATTAACTCTTACATGAGAGAATTTCCCTTCCTATGGGTAGATTTCATCTCACTTCCTGTTGTCTCCTTCCGTTTGCAAGTAGGAGTCGTTTGTAAGTTAGATGTTTGAAAGTAGGGTCCTGCCCTATATACTCAGCAGAAATTTGGGCCTTAGGTGTTGCTGTGGCCAAAACACTGTAAGCCCTCACAGGGCCCTGCTGTGAAATATTAGATCAAGAATTGTAATTACATGCCCCTGTTGAACAGGAGCTGAAAAATTAGGCCTTAGGCACTGGTGCTGGTGCCACAACACTGCAACCCCTCACAGACACTCTAGTTGGAACGCAGGAACGAGCCCTGCTGCAAAGTATTGCATCAAAAATTGTAATTACACGCCCCTGTTAGACAGGGGCAGAAAAATTGGGCCTTAGGCACTGGTGCTGGTGCCACAACACTGCAACCCCTCACAGACACTCTAGTTGGAACGCAGGAACGAGCACTGCTGCAAAGTATTGCATCAAAAATTGTAATTACACGCCCCTGTTAGACAGGGGCAGAAAAATTGGGCCTTAGGCACTGGTGCTGGTGCCACAACACTGCAACCCCTCACAGACACTCTAGTTGGAATGCAGGAACGAGCCCTGCTGCAAAGTATTGCATCAAAAATTGTAATTTCACGCCCCTGTTAGACAGGGGCAGAAAAATTGGGCCTTAGGCACTGGTGCTGGTGCCACAACACTGCAACCCCTCACAGACACTCTAGCTGGAATGCAGGAACGAGCCGTGCTGCAAAGTATTACATCAAAAATTGTAATTACACGCCCCTGTTATACAGGGGCTGAAAAATTGTGCCTTAGGCACTGGTGGTGGCGCCCAGAACCAAAAATGTTCTTACAAGCTATCAGCGTGATGATTGAGGAGGAAGAGGATAATTACTCAGGGATAATCACTCAGCATCAGCATAGGCAGTCTTTGAAGGGATCTGAAAAAAATGATTCAGTTACATCAGCATCAGGTGCTTGGTAGCTGGTGGTGATCCAAGACTGATTCATTTTTATGAAGGTCAGCCGATCGACCGAGTCAGTGGACAGACGCACCCTGTGATCGGTTACCACGCCTCCAGCAGCACTGAATGTACGTTCCGAAAGAACGCTGGATGCAGGACAGGCCAGTAGCTCAATTGCATACTGTGCAAGCTCTGGCCAGTGATCCATCCTCAAGACCCAGTAACCCAGAGGATTTTCGGTGGGAAAGGTGTCCAAGTCTGATCTTGCCCCTAGGTATTCCTGCACCATGTAAAACAGACGCTGGCGATGGTTGCTGGAACCGATCATACCTTGGGGCTGCGGACCAAAAAATTGTCTGAACGCATCGGTCAGACGGCCACCTTCTCCACCGCTCCTTCTTTGACTGACCGAAGCCTCAGCAACACGTTGTCCAGAAACAGGAGTTTGTAACCTCCCAGTCTCTGGGAACGCGTTGCACAGACCTTTCTGCAAGGCCTCCCGAAGATGTTTCATCCTCTGCTCCCTCTGCGATGGCAAGATAAGGTCCGCAACCTTACCCTTGTAACGTGGATCAAGGAGGGTTGCCAGCCAGTATTGGTCCTTCTCCTTGATACCACGAATACGAGGATCCTTACGCAGGCTTTGCAGGATCAGGGAGGCCATGCAGCGTAGGTTTGCTGAGGCATTCGGTCCGGAGTCCTCTGGGTCACTAAGGACAACAACGTCCGCAGCCACCTCCTCCCAGCCACGTACAAGTCCATGTGTTCCTTGGGACTGATCCCTTAAAGACTGCTGATGCTGAGTGCCAGGCTCCACCTCCATACTGACACAATCTTCCTCCTCCTCCTCCTCCTCCTCCTCGTCCTCTTCCTGTGTGATCGGCGGGCACGCAGGAACACTGTCTGGATAAAGGGGGCCTTGAGAGCTAAGGAAGTCCTCCTCTTCCTGCCTCTGTTCTGCCTCAAGTGCCCTGTCCATTATTCCACGCAGCGTGTGCTCCAACAGGTGGACAAGGGGGACAGTGTCACTGATGCATGCACTGTCAGTGCTCACCATCCTCGTGGCCTCCTCGAATGGTGACAGGACAGTGCATGCATCCCTGATCATGGCCCACTGGCGTGGGGAAAAAAAACCAAGCTCCCCTGACCCTGTCCTGGTGCCATAGTCGCACAGGTACTCATTGATGGCCCTCTGCTGCGTGTGCAGCCGCTGCAGCATGGCCAACGTCGAGTTCCACCTGGTGGGCATGTCACAGATTAGGCGGTTCTTGGGCAGGTTAAACTCCTTTTGGAGGTCCGTCAGCCGAGCACTGGCATTATATGACCGGCGGAAATGCACAGAGACTTTCCTGGCCTGCCTCAGGACATCCTGTAAGCCCGGGTACCTGCCCAAGAACCGCTGCACCACCAAGTTAAGGACGTGAGCCAAACAGGGCACATGGGTCAGTTGTCCCTGTCGGAGGGCAGAGAGGAGGTTGGTGCCATTGTCGCAAACCACCATTCCTGCCTTAAGTTGGCGTGGCGTCAACCACCTCTGAACCTGCCCCTGCAGAGCTGACAAAACCTCTGCCCCAGTGTGGCTCCTGTCCCCCAAGCACACCAGCTCAAGCACCGCATGGCATCTTTTGGCCTGCGTACTTGCGTAGCCCCTTGAACGCCTACGGAGCACCGCTGGTTCCGAGGAAGAGGCCATGGAGGAAGAAGAAGAGGAGGGGGTGGAGGAGAGAGGTGTGTCACAATCAGCATTTTGGAGGCGTGGTGGCGGAACAACCTCCAACACTACTGCACCTTGTCCTGCATCCTTCCCAGCTGCCAGCAGAGTCACCCAATGCGCCGTGAAACTTAAGTAACGTCCCTGTCCATGCCTGCTGGACCATGAGTCAGCGGTAATATGCACCTTACCGCTGACCGCCCTGTCCAGCGAGGCATGGACATTGCCTTCCACATGCCGGTAGAGAGCCGGAATCGCCTTCCGTGAGAAAAAGTGGCGTTTGGGTACCTGCCACTGAGGAACCGCACATTCCACAAACTCACGGAAGGGGGCAGAGTCTACCAACTGAAAAGGCAGCAGTTGAAGTGCTAGCAATTTTGCCAAGCTAGCATTCAACCGCTGGGCATGTGGATGGCTGGGAGCAAACTTCTTTCGGCGGTGCAGCAGCTGGGGCAGGGAAATTTGCCTGGTACAATCTGACGTCGGTGTACCAAAAGCAGATTGCCCACAAGTACTTGGCTGTGACACACCTAATTCTACACCTTCATTCCTCTCACTGCAGGTCTCAGAGAGGACTGAAGGTCTAGTGGGGTTGGAAATCTCAGCTGATGAGGAGCAAGGAGAGATCCTCTTTGTTCTTTGGTGTGGGTCTTTCAGATACGCTTGCCAACGAACTGCATGGCAGGTCAACATATGTCTGGTCAAGCATGTGGTACCCAAGCGGGAGATGTTTTGGCCACGCGAGATACGCTTGAGACATATGTTGCAAATAGCAGCGGTGCGATCTGATGCACTCGTCTCAAAAAAGGCCCACACCAAAGAACTTTTTGAATAACGCGCAGAGACTGCAGCGCCCTGCACATGTGGAGCTTTGGGGTGTGATGCAGTCAATGTGCTGCCCTTAGGCTGGCCCCTGGAGGGCATCCTGCCTAGTTGGTGATGTGCCACCTCCTCCTCCTCCTCCTCCTCCTCTCTCCTATCAGGCACCCACGTTGAGTCAGTGACCTCATCATCCCCTCCCTCCTCATCACTGGAGCAAACCTGGCAGTATGCTGCAGCAGGGGGAGCATGACTGCCAGATTGCTGTCCTTCTTGGGCACCCCCTCTGTCCGTGCTCATGTTACTGCCTTCATTGAGCTCAGTATCATCATCAGAGCCTTCCAAACGCTGGGCATCCTCCTGGAGCATGTACCCAACACTGTGGTCAAACAGTTCGAGGGAATCCTCATGAGGACATGGTGGAGCTAGGGAAGGAGTCACTGATGACATTGAGCTGAGGGAAGAGGCCGCTGCTTTGCCAGACAAAGCACCCTGGGCATGGGTGAGAGAGGATGAGGAGGATGAGGACGGCTTGGTCATCCACTCGACCAAGTCTTCCGCATGTTGCGGCTCAACACGGCCAGCTGCCGAAAAAAAGGCCAAGCGTGTCCCATGGCCACGTGCTGATGAGGATGCACCGTCTCCACGACCAGCACTAGACACAGAGCCTGCTTGCCCTCTCTTATTGGCTTGTGACTGTCTGCCTCTCCTTCTTGGCCTTCCAGACATACTAATGGCCTGTAGCTGCACTAAGCTGGGATAGAACACCTGTAATTTTCTTCAGGTAGCTTTATATACTGTAACCAGACAAGCCTGCCTGTCAGTAGGAAGATAACAGGAACGGATCTAGCTGAACACTGTGAGCAGGACGCACTGCACTAAATGTAAATACCAGGAACTGATCTAGCTGAACACTGTGAGCAGGACGCACTGCACTGAATGTAAATAGCAGGAACGGATCTAGCTGAACACTGTGAGCAGGACGCACTGCACTGAATGTAAATAGCAGGAACGGATCTAGCTGAACACTGTGAGCAGGACGCACTGCACTGAATGTAAATAGCAGGAACGGATCTAGCTGAACACTGTGAGCAGGACGCACTGCACTGAATGTAAATAGCAGGAACGGATCTAGCTGAACACTGTGAGCAGGACGTACTGCACTAAATGTATATAGCAGGAACGGATCTAGCTGAACACTGTGAGCAGGACGCACTGCACTGAATGTAAATAGCAGGAACGGATCTAGCTGAACACTGTGAGCAGGACGCACTGCACTAAATGTAAATACCAGGAACGGATCTAGCTGAACACTGTGAGCAGGACGCACTGCACTGAATGTAAATAGCAGGAACGGATCTAGCTGAACACTGTGAGCAGGACGCACTGCACTGAATGTAAATAGCAGGAACGGATCTAGCTGAACACTGTGAGCAGGACGCACTGCACTGAATGTAAATAGCAGGAACGGATCTAGCTGAACACTGTGAGCAGGACGCACTGCACTGAATGTAAATAGCAGGAACGGATCTAGCTGAACACTGTGAGCAGGACGTACTGCACTAAATGTATATAGCAGGAACGGATCTAGCTGAACACTGTGAGCAGGACGCACTGCACTGAATGTAAATAGCAGGAACGGATCTAGCTGAACACTGTGAGCAGGACGCACTGCACTAAATGTAAATACCAGGAACGGATCTAGCTGAACACTGTGAGCAGGACGCACTGCACTGAATGTAAATAGCAGGAACGGATCTAGCTGAACACTGTGAGCAGGACGCACTGCACTGAATGTAAATAGCAGGAACGGATCTAGCTGAACACTGTGAGCAGGACGCACTGCACTGAATGTAAATAGCAGGAACGGATCTAGCTGAACACTGTGAGCAGGACGCACTGCACTGAATGTAAATAGCAGGAACGGATCTAGCTGAACACTGTGAGCAGGACGTACTGCACTAAATGTATATAGCAGGAACGGATCTAGCTGAACACTGTGAGCAGGACGCACTGCACTGAATGTAAATAGCAGGAACGGATCTAGCTGAACACTGTGAGCAGGACGCACTGCACTAAATGTAAATACCAGGAACGGATCTAGCTGAACACTGTGAGCAGGACGCACTGCACTGAATGTAAATAGCAGGAACGGATCTAGCTGAACACTGTGAGCAGGACGCACTGCACTGAATGTAAATAGCAGGAACGGATCTAGCTGAACACTGTGAGCAGGACGCACTGCACTGAATGTAAATAGCAGGAACGGATCTAGCTGAACACTGTGAGCAGGACGCACTGCACTGAATGTAAATAGCAGGAACGGATCTAGCTGAACACTGTGAGCAGGACACACTGCACTAAATAGTCTAGATAGAAGATAACAGGAACGGATCTAGCTAAACTGAATACAGTGTATATATATATATGCAACACCTGGGATGCATATATATACACAATACACTGTAAGTGCAGCTAACTGACTGACTGTTCTGCCTAATCTATCTAACTCAAATCAAATGACACTGTCTCTCTCTCTCTCTATCTCTCAGCACACCGGAACACACACTACACAGGGCCGCCGTGCAGGCGGCCTTATATAGTGTGGGGTGTGTACTAAATCCCCTGAGCCATAATTGGCCAAAGCCACCCTGGCTTTGGCCAATTACAGCTCTCTCTACTGACGGCGCTGTGATTGGCCAAGCATGCGGGTCATAGTGCATGCTTGGCCAATCATCAGCCAGCAATGCACTGCGATGCCGCAGTGAATTATGGGCCGTGACGCGCCACACGAATTTGGCGCGAACGGCCCATATCGTTCGCAATTCGACGGACGGTCGAACAGCCGATGTTCGAGTCGAACATGGGTTCAACTCGAACACGAAGCTCATCCCTACTCAAGACCCAGTAGCCCAAAGGATTTTCGGTGGGAAAGGTGTCCAAGTCTGATCTTGCCCCTAGGTATTCCTGCACCATGTAAAACAGACGCTTGCGATGGTTGCTGGAACCGATCATACCTTGGGGCTGCGGATTAAAAAATTGTCTGAACGCAGCGGTCAGATGGCCACCTTCTCCCCTGCACCCCCTTTTACTGACCGAAGGCTCAGCAACACGTTGTCCAGGAACAGGAATTTGTAATCTCTCAGTCTCTGGGAACGCATTGCACAGACCTTTCTGCAAGGCCTCCCGAAGATGTTTCATCCTCTGCTCCCTCTGCGATGGCAAGATAAGGTCTGCAACCTTACCCTAACTGACAGCGAAATTTGGTTGTACGCAAAGCACACAGCCAAATCTCCTGTTTCTAATAATAACAATTTTGTCTAATGATATAAATGCATCTTACCTTTCGATCGTATGTCTCCCCTCTGGTTCCCCATTCCCCAGTAAAACAGACATCAACACATCCTTACGTTCTCATCTCAGCATCACTCTCCCTGGCCCTCAGCCGTGAGTCTGCCTTTATTAACATATCAACAGGAAGTCCCAAAACTTGAGGGTTGGGCTTCCAACAGCCCAACACCTGCTACAAAGTTTGCGACCTCACAGGAAATGAACACAGGATGTGAATGACCATATAAGGATTTAACAACACAACAAAATACAACAACCAATTAACCAAATGACGATGACTACAGTTTCTCGTGGATGGGAGATTATCTGCAGGTGCGTCATGGCACCCCAAATATGTTGATCAGGCATACTGGGGTGACAAGAGCAAACAACCACTAAACCGATAATGTCTTTGCAGAGCGAACACACTCCCACCGCCCTTTGCTGGCGGACATGTCTTCTCTCCGCAAACACCTCTCTCCAAACAACAGGAAGTTTTCCACTACCGAACAGGTCTCAACCAGCATCAGTCTGCCCCAGTCAGCTCTTTAGAGTGGGCTGTGAGAGAACAGACACTGGGAGACTCTTATGACAATACATTAATATACATCTTCATAAAATTTTCCACAACAGTCCCTCCTCTTGTCATATGATCCCATGTGTTACTCAATGAATCCTGATCTTCTTCTTAGTCCATAAAAAGTAAAACACGGCTTGCCATGTAGACTCTGTTGGAGATGACGTGTTGAGCTGTAGTAGTCGTAGTAGTGGGATCCTCTGTGTCTTGTACGTGGGTCGGGCTTCGGGGCATCTCATCAGGGAAGATGTGGTCATCTGCTCAGGCTCTGGTCACGCGTCCAATCAGGCAACAGGAGCACCTCATCATGGCATATAGAAGGAATAGAAACAAAAACAACATGAGTATACTGTATATGCCCCTACTTCCTTCACTATGATCCGCTGCAAAATAAAATAATTAAATCCCCAAAGATTCCCAAACCCTTAAAAGGATTTCAACCTTCACTATCTATAGCTCTGACTTTGCCTTGTAGGGATCTAAGCCTTATCCATATGGGCCTGAACTTTGTCACTACTATCCCCGATCCAGATATAACAGTCTTTACTTATGAATTCCCAGGATCCCCCTTGGACTGTGGGAACTTCCTTGTAGCTTCAACAGTTACATGAAACATCCCATCCTCAATGGATGAGAAATTGTTCAAGTGTTTCATAAGCTCAAGCCCCCACCGTGTACAGGCAATTCCCTTCCAGCTGTCCCTGCCATTCTTACTTTCACTCGCGCCATCAGATCCTCATGATCGGCCGCGACATAAGATGCTGGGCCGAGTTTCACCAGCACACATGAACCTCGTGCCTTACGGGAATTACTTTATAAGCTGTAGATCCGCATTAATACCAAACTACAGTTTAAGCACACTTGTGGACTACCTAGTTATCCCAATACCAAAGCTGGCAAGAACCAGAGCTATTGTTAAAATTATAACTAATTTTACCCTCTAGAAATGTTTTGTTAAGTTCTATTGACAAGTGTCTGTTTGGATTTTACTAGTTTGTCAAAACTCCTCACACCAATATGAACATCCTATATATCATGTACCGCTGTCATCGCTGGGGCACTAGTAGACCCGACCATGTGTCCTGTTCTCTTTCTTAGCTAGTTTAGATGCTTTTCATTGTTACCCTTGCTAAAAATTTATTAAACAAAAAAATATAAATAAACGAAGATACTCCTCTACTTTTTGTGGTTGATCCGCTTCTTGCAGTGGCTGGCGTGGTCTCATCCCTCAAGCTTCTTTACAATGACCCAGTCACCTGGTTGGAAAGAATGTAAACTGGTTATTGTGTCAGGGTCCAGGATGGACTCGTGAACCCTGTGGTGGACCTTTTGAAGTTCATGTTACAGTGATTGCACCTACCCCATCAGCTGAGAATGTAGGTGACAGCTAATGAGGAAAGTACAACTCTGTTTTTGGTTGACCTCCAAACAAACCTCATATGACAATAACCCAGACATCGGGACTGTGGTCACTGCATAACCTGTGCGTGGCTTACCATCTGGGGTGTAATACCTGGAACCATTGACAAAAAGGTTCTTAGCATCTGGGATGGGAGCCTACTTCACCAGACTGCTGCTTGCTGATTCAAATTCTATCAAAGAAAGACAGTCTTGGCACAAACTTGGTTAGAATTACAAAGGTTAGTATTATTGGTTTGAAAAATTGTCATTCTCACCACTATCATCCCCCCTTTTCTTCCCTCCTCATTACAAACTGGAGGAAGACATGCAGGGTTTAGAATGGTGCAGAATAAAACAGTGAAATAGCCTATGATACTTTTACCTTCTTATACACCTGTACACACACTTTCAGAAACTCTTTGGACCTGAAAAGATACTTATAAACAAAAGTTATTACTCTATCCTTCAAAGAATGGTAAACAATACAACATTCATGTACATTGGCAAATTGTCACTTGACATTCCACAAAACCGATAATAACTGAACCCTCTGTAAATCTTACTTTCACGTTTTTACTAAAATACAACAGCCGCGACACACAAGAGTGCTGTCGCGGTAGGTTCAAACATGTTACTACATACAAACAATGAGAAGACTAAAACATGAGACAAACATTGAGATACAAATGTGGGGGAGATATTTCATAGTTCCCAAAAACGAAAATGAGAAAAATAAAAACAACCAGATGGAATGCTGCCTTCACTCTTTTAGCGATAGAAAAAGAATACAATTTGAAAAGCACGAGAGCATCTCAAAATCTTTGCATGGACCAGCCACACAAAGTTCAAAAAAACAGGCCTGTATATTTTTAATCACACAAACGTGTACTACGCATTCCTTTAACCCACTCAACATTACAGATTTCTGGAGCCGCAGTCGCGGCGGGGTTTAATGGTCTTTTCCTCAGAACTAGACTCCATGCTCTGTGCATCCGTTTGACTGTGGGAAGCCTCGCATTCCTTCCCTTGCACGGACTGCCATTGCCCATGGTGATTTGAATCGCCTTATCATCTTACCCCTGCGTCCATGGAAACCCTTGCACCCATTTCGGAGACCACCGCCTGGTGCCTTCTTACACGGTGGATTGACGGACTACTACCACTATTAGTCACTCAACTAGGAACCCTAAAACAAAGCATCAACTCTATTGCTTGTTGTCCCAACACTTTTGGCACAGAACTACAGAGTGCCACTCTTTTAACAACCAACTATTAACTATGCCAAATGATTCATCAACAACCACAGATCAACCCCCGAATTATGTCTCTACCCCTCACAGTGTATGCATACACAAGCGCATTGTGCTGTACGACCGTACACTGCGTCACCAGACGAATCTACACAGAGCACTTTTGCCAGCTTCTTTTACAAAACACTGCAGCTTCCTGTGGATACATAAAATGCTGAGAAGAACTTCCCATTGCATGCCCAGCTCTACAAACCCCTCAAACTGGTTTATTTACATATCAATGTACAGGAAAATGGAGGGGAGGGATATTGCAGGCTATACAATACAAACCTTGTTAAAGCGACACAAGCCTCAAAACAATGAATTGCCCTCTGAGGAACTCCAAAATATTTAAAAACACACAACGCAAGAAGTACAAAAACTCACAGTTAAAGCTAGTCTTGTTATCCATTGAAATTTAGTGCAAAGTAGAGATTTCACTCAAAACCAATATTCAATACAGAAAACGCAATAGCTTCCTTGAAAAGTATGTAAACAGTACAAAAATAGAATTCACTTAAAAGTAAATGGTGACGGCCCAGACCGCATGGCTACACACACACAAAGGAAATTGGAGCAGCTTACCCTGTAGGAAGGCCCACAGGTCCTCAAAATGGCCGCCGATCCACATGGTGACTACAACAAAAGCCTGACCACAACAAAATGGCGCATTTTCCCGCCAAAACTGAAATCCAATACAAAGATGGATAAACATTTCAAAGTTCACACACAAAGGAATTGAAAATGGCCGACCGTAGCCACATGGCAGACAAGAACAAAAGGAAATAGCAGACAAAAACCATTTTCCTGCCAAAACCAAAAATTTCTCCCCACAAAATTACACATTTGAGATACTAAATGAACACTTAGAGAAACATTTAAAAATGTTAAAGTTACGAAAAAGCACAACTTAGGAACACATGGTAGATGAAATCTGGACCACAGCAAGATGGCCGATGACAAAAAGACCACATTAAAAACACAAGCACACGGCTGAAACATACCCTCTTTTCTCAAACAAAGTTCACATCAGCTTTCACAGGAACAAGACATTGAGAGATACAAACAGTGAAGTCATGTTCTTTTCGTAACCATCAAAGTCCACTAACCATCTGTGTCTTGAGTCAATTAAACACTCTACAAGACTCATGCAATCTACTTGTCCCATACATAAGTAATAATTACAATTCATCCATTTCTCACATGCATTACAAACTTTTTACACAGCATCAGTCACACCCACATTGCAGGCTGCAAATAATCCCAATTCATACATTTCTAATTCTCATATACTTATTACACAACATACAGTTACTTACACATACACACAGCACACAGTCTCCTTACACAAACATTTGAGATACAAATCATACACACACATGCAGGCACACACACACGCAGGCACACACCAGACATACGATCAAACTTCCAGCATTATTTCAAAAGATGAAAAATTAGCTCTTTCGCAGAGCAGAGGCTCCCCAACACATCGGAAAGAGATGTCCTGGACTGTGATCCGTTCTCCCCCTTTTCTTGCTGATGTGGAGGGGGGCTCTGTCTGCTCCATAAGTACCTGGCTCGCCATCCTGACAGCAAAATTCAGTTGTACGCAGAGCACACAACCAAATCTCCTGTTTCTAATAATAACAATTTCGTCTAATGATATAAATGCATCTTACCTTTCGATCGTATGTCTCCCCTCTGGTTCCCCATTCCCCAGTAAAACAGACATCAACACATCCTTACATTTTCATCTCAGTATCACTCTCTCTGGCCCTCAGCCGTGAGTCTGCCTTTATTAACATATCAACAGGAAGTCCCAAAACTTCCAACAGCCAAACACCTCCTACAAAGTTTGTGACCTCACAGGAAATTAACACAGGATGTGAATGACCATATAAGGATTTAACCACACAACAAAATACAACAACCAATTAACCAAATGACGATGACTACAGTTCCTCGTGGATGGGAGATTATCTGCAGGTGTACGTCATGGCACCCCAAATATGTTGATCAGGCATACCGGGGTGACAAGAGGTAACAACCACTAAACAGATAATGTCTTTGCAGAGCGAACACACCCCCACCAGACTATCGTTCTGTGCATTGCACAGGGGCCCTTTGCAGGCGAACATGTCTTCACTCCGCAAACACCTCTCTCCAAACAACAGGAAGTTTTCCACTATCGAACAGGTCTCAACCAACGTCAGTCAGCTCTTTAGAGCGGGCTGCGAGAGAACAGACACTGGGAGACTCTTATGACAATACATTAATATACATCTTCATAACATTTTCCACAACATAACGTGGATCAAGGAGGGCTGCCAGCAAGTAAAGATTCCTCTCCTTGATACCACGTATACGACGATCCTTCCACAGGCTTTGCAGGATCAGGGAGGCTATGCAGTGTCGGTTTGCTGAGGCATTCGGTCCAGAGTCCTCTGGGTCACTAAGGACGTCATGATCCGCAGCCACCTCCTCCCAGCCACATACAAGTCCATGGGTTTCTTGGGACTGTAAATGATCCCTTGAAGACTGCTGCTGATGCTGAGTGCCAGGCTCCCCCTCCATGCTGACACAATCCTCCTCCTCCTCCTTGTCCTCTTCCTGTGTGATCGGCGGCCACGCAGGAACATTGTCTGGATAAAGGGGGCCTTGAGAGGTAAGGAAGTCCTCCTCTTCCTGCCTCTGTTCTGCCTCAAGTGCCCTGTCCATTATTCCATGCAGCGTGTGCTCCAACAGGTGGACAAGAGGGACAGTGTCACTGATGCATGCACTGTCACTGCTCACCATCCTCGTGGCATCCTCAAATGGTGACAGGACAGTGCATACATCCCTGATCATGGCCCACTGGCGTGGGAAAAAAAACAAGCTCCCCTGACCCTGTGCTGGTGCCATAGTCGCATAGGTACTCATTGACGGCCCTCTGCTGCGTGTGCAGCTGCTGCAGTATGGCCAACGTTGAGTTCCACCTGGTGGGCATGTCACAGATTAGGCGGTTCTTGGGCAGGTTAAACTCCTTTTGGTGGTCAGCCAGCCGAGCACTGGCATTATATGACCGGCGGAAATGCACACAGACTTTCCTTGCCTGCCTCAGGACATCCTGTAAGCCTGGGTACCTGCCCAAGAACCGCTGCACCACCAAGTTAAGGATGTGAGCCAAACAGAGCACATGGGTCAGTTGTCCCTGTCGGAGGGGGGAGAGGAGGTTGGTGCCATTGTCGCAAACCACCATTCCTGGCTTAAGCTGGCATGGCGTCAACCACCTCTGAACCTGCCCCTGCAGAGCTGACAAAATCTCTGCCCCAGTGTGGCTCCTGTCCCCCAAGCACACCAGCTCAAGCACCGCATGGCATCTTTTTGCCTGCGTGCTTGCATAGCCCCTTGAACGCCTACGGAGCACTGCTGAGGACAAATCAGCACAGGAAGAGGCCATGGAGGAAGAAGAGGAGGGGGTGGAGGAGAGAGGTGTCACAGAATCACCACTAGTAGAATTTTGGAGGCGTGGTGGCGGAACAACCTCCAACACTACTGTACCCTGTCCTGCATCCTTCCCAACTGCCAGAAGAGTCACCCAGTGCGTGGTGAAAGATAGGTAACGTTCCTGTCCATGCCTGCTGGACCATGAGTCAGCGGTAATATGCACCTTACCGCTGACTGCCCTGTCCAGCGAGGCCAAGACATTGCCTTCCACATGCCAGTAGAGAGCCGGAATTGCCTTCCGTTAGAAAAAATGGCGTTTGGGAACCTGCCACTGAGGAACTGCACATTCCACAAACTCGCGGAAGGGGGCAGAGTCTACCAACTGAAAAGGCAGCAGTTGAAGTTCTAGCAATTTAGCCAAGCTAACATTCAACCGCTGGGCATGTGGATGGCTGGGAGTGAACTTCTTTCGGTGGTGCAGCAGCTGGGGCAGGGAAATTTGCCTGGTACAATCTGACGTCGGTGTACCGATAGCAGATTGCCTGCAAGTACTTGGCTGTGACACACCTAATTCTACACCTTCATTCCTCTCAGTGCAGGTTTCAGAGAGGACTGAAGGTATAGTGGGGTTGGAGATCCCAGCTGATAAGGAGCAAGGAGAGGTCCGCATTGTTCTTTGGTGTGGGTCTTTTAGGTACGCTTGCCAACGAATTGCATGGCAGGACGACATATATCTGGTCAAGCATGTGGTGCCCAAGCGGGTAATGTTTTGGGCACACGAGATATGCTTGAGACATATGTTGCAAATAGCAGCAGTGCGATCTGATGCACTCATCTCAAAAAAGGCCCACACCAAACAACTTTTGGAATAACGTGCAGAGACAGCAGTGCCCTGCACATGCAGAGCTCTGCAGTGTGATGCAATTGGTGTGCTGCCCTTAAGCTGGCCCCTGGATGGCATCCTGCTTCATTGGAGATATGCCTCCTTCTCCTCCTCCTCTCTCCTATCAGGCACCCATGTGGAGTCAGTGAATTCCTCATCATCCCCTCCCTCCTCATCACTGGAGCAAAGCTGGCAGTATGCTGCAGCTGGGGGAACATGACTGCCAGATTGCTGTCCTTCTTGGGCACCCCCTCTCTCTGGGCTCACATTACTGCCTTCCTCTAGCTGGGTACCATCATCGGAGCCTTCAAAATGCTGGGCATCCTCCTGGAGCATGTACCCAACACTGTGGTCAAACAGTTCGGGGGACTCCTCAGGAGGACATGGTGGGGCTAGGGAAGGAGTGACTGATGCGATTGAGCCGAGGGAAGAGGCTGCATTGGCAGCTGCTTTGCCAGACAAAGTACCCTGAGCCTGGGTGAGAGAGGATGAGGCCAGCTTGGTCATCTACTCTACCAAGTCTTTGGCATGTTGCGGCTCAACACGGCCAGCTGCCAAAAAAAAGGACAAGCGTGTCCCACGGCCACGTGTTGATGAGGATGTACCATGTCCATGACCAGCACTGTTGCCTCTAGACACAGAGCCTGCTTGCCCTCTTTTATTGGCTTGTGACTGTCTGCCTCTCCTTCTTGGCCTTCCAGACATACTAATGGCCTGCAGAGAGATGTAGCTGCACAAAGCTGAGATGTATATATATATATATACAGTGGCTTGCGAAAGTATTCGGCCCCCTTGAACTTTTCAACCTTTTGCCACATTTCAGGCTTCAAACATAAAGATATACAATTTTTATTTTTTGTGAAGAATCACCAACAAGTGGGACACAATTGTGAAGTGGAACGAAATCTTTTGGATTTTTGAAACTTTTTTAACTAATAAAAAAATGAAAAGTGGGGCGTGCAAAATTATTCGGCCCCCTTGCGTTAATACTTTGTAGAGCCACCTTTTGCTGCGATTACAGCTGCAAGTCGCTTGGGGTATGTCTCTATCAGTTTTGCACATTGAGAGACTGAAATTCTTGCCCATTCTTCCTTGCAAAACAGCTCGAGCTCATTGGTTGGATGGAGAGCGTTTGTGAACAGCAGTTTTCAGCTCTTTCCACAGATTCTCGATTGGATTCAGGTCTGGACTTTGACTTGGCCATTCTAACACCTGGATACGTTTATTTGTGAACCATTCCTTTGTAAATTTTGCTGTATGTTTGGGGTTCATTGTCTTGTTGGAAGATAAATCTCCGTCCCAGTTTCAGGTCTTTTGCAGACTCCAACAGGTTTTCATCCAGAATGGTCCTGTATTTGGCTGCATCCATCTTCCCCTCAATTTTAACCATCTTCCCTGTCCCTGCTGAAGAAAAGCAGGCCCAAACCATGATGCTGCCACCACCATGTTTGACAGTGGGGATGGTGTGTTGAGTGTGATGAGCTGTGTTGCTTTTACGCCAAACATATCGTTTTGCATTGTGGCCAAAAAGTTCGATTTTGGTTTCATCGGACCAGAGCACCTTCTTCCACATGTTTGGTGTGTCTCCCAGGTGGCTTGTGGCAAACTTTAGACGAGACTTTTTATGGATATCTTTGAGAAATGGCTTTCTTCTTGCCACCGTTCCATAAAGGCCAGATTTGTGCAGTGTACGACTGATTGCTGTCCTATGGACAGACTCTCCCACCTCAGCTGTAGTTCTCTGCAGTTCATCCAGAGTGATCATGGGCCTCTTGGCTGCATCTCTGATCAGTCTTCTCCTTGTCTGAGCTGAAAGTTTAGAGGGACAGCCAGGTCTTGGTAGATTTGCAGTGGTCTGATACTCCTTCCATTTCAATATGATCACTTGCACAGTGCTCCTTGGGATGTTTAAAGCTTGGGAAATCTTTTTGTATCCAAATCCGGCTTTAAACTTCTCCACAACAGTATTACGGACCTGCCTGGTGTGTTCCTTGGTCTTCATGATGCTCTCTGCGCTTTCAACAGAACCCTGAGACTATCACAGAGCAGGTGCATTTATACAGAGACTTGATTACACACAGGTGGATTCTATTTATCACCATCAGTCATTTAGGACAACATTGGATCATTCAGAGATCCTCGCTGAACTTCTGGAGTGAATTTTCTGCACTGAAAGTAAAGGGGCCGAATAATTTTGCACACCACTTTTCAGTTTTTTAATTGCTAAAAAAGTTTAAAATATCCAATAGATTTTGTTCCACTTCACAATTGTGTCCCACTTGTTGGTGATTCTTCATAAAAATTAAAATTTTATATCTTTATGTTTGAAGCCTGAAATGTGGCAAAAGGTTGAAAAGTTCAAGGGGGCCGAATACTTTCGCAAGCCACTGTATATACTGATACTGCAGCTAGCAGAATCAACTGCCTGCCTGTAGTATTATTAGTAGGGATGAGCTTCGTGTTCGAGTCGAACCCATGTTCGACTCGAACATCGGCTGTTCGACCGTCCGTCGAATTGCGAACGATATGGGCCGTTCGCGCCAAATTCGTGTGGCGCGTCACGGCCCATAATTCACTGCGGCATCGCAGTGCATTGCTGGCTGATGATTGGCCAAGCATGCACTATGACCCGCATGCTTGGCCAATCACAGCGCCGTCAGTAGAGAGAGCTGTAATTGGCCAAAGCCAGGGTGGCTTTGGCCAATTATGGCTCAGGGGATTTAGTACACACCCCACACTATATAAGGCCGCCTGCACGGCGGCCCTGTGTAGTGTGTGTTCCGGTGTGCTGAGAGATAGAGAGAGAGAGAGACAGTGTCATTTGATTTGAGTTAGATAGATTAGGCAGAACAGTCAGTCAGTTAGCTGCACTTACAGTGTATTGTGTATATATATGCATCCCAGGTGTTGCATATATATATATACACTGTATTCAGTTTAGCTAGATCCGTTCCTGTTATCTTCTATCTAGACTATTTAGTGCAGTGTGTCCTGCTCACAGTGTTCAGCTAGATCCGTTCCTGCTATTTACATTCAGTGCAGTGCGTCCTGCTCACAGTGTTCAGCTAGATCCGTTCCTGCTATTTACATTCAGTGCAGTGCGTCCTGCTCACAGTGTTCAGCTAGATCCGTTCCTGCTATTTACATTCAGTGCAGTGCGTCCTGCTCACAGTGTTCAGCTAGATCCGTTCCTGCTATTTACATTCAGTGCAGTGCGTCCTGCTCACAGTGTTCAGCTAGATCCGTTCCTGCTATTTACATTCAGTGCAGTGCGTCCTGCTCACAGTGTTCAGCTAGATCCGTTCCTGCTATTTACATTCAGTGCAGTGCGTCCTGCTCACAGTGTTCAGCTAGATCCGTTCCTGCTATTTACATTCAGTGCAGTGCGTCCTGCTCACAGTGTTCAGCTAGATCCGTTCCTGCTATTTACATTCAGTGCAGTGCGTCCTGCTCACAGTGTTCAGCTAGATCCGTTCCTGCTATTTACATTCAGTGCAGTGCGTCCTGCTCACAGTGTTCAGCTAGATCCGTTCCTGCTATTTACATTCAGTGCAGTGCGTCCTGCTCACAGTGTTCAGCTAGATCCGTTCCTGGTATTTACATTTAGTGCAGTGCGTCCTGCTCACAGTGTTCAGCTAGATCCGTTCCTGCTATTTACATTCAGTGCAGTGCGTCCTGCTCACAGTGTTCAGCTAGATCCGTTCCTGCTATATACATTTAGTGCAGTACGTCCTGCTCACAGTGTTCAGCTAGATCCGTTCCTGCTATTTACATTCAGTGCAGTGCGTCCTGCTCACAGTGTTCAGCTAGATCCGTTCCTGCTATTTACATTCAGTGCAGTGCGTCCTGCTCACAGTGTTCAGCTAGATCCGTTCCTGCTATTTACATTCAGTGCAGTGCGTCCTGCTCACAGTGTTCAGCTAGATCCGTTCCTGGTATTTACATTCAGTGCAGTGCGTCCTGCTCACAGTGTTCAGCTAGATCCGTTCCTGCTATTTACATTCAGTGCAGTGCGTCCTGCTCACAGTGTTCAGCTAGATCCGTTCCTGCTATATACATTCAGTGCAGTACGTCCTGCTCACAGTGTTCAGCTAGATCCGTTCCTGCTATTTACATTCAGTGCAGTGCGTCCTGCTCACAGTGTTCAGCTAGATCCGTTCCTGCTATTTACATTCAGTGCAGTGCGTCCTGCTCACAGTGTTCAGCTAGATCCGTTCCTGCTATTTACATTCAGTGCAGTGCGTCCTGCTCACAGTGTTCAGCTAGATCCGTTCCTGGTATTTACATTTAGTGCAGTGCGTCCTGCTCACAGTGTTCAGCTAGATCCGTTCCTGCTATTTACATTCAGTGCAGTGCGTCCTGCTCACAGTGTTCAGCTAGATCCGTTCCTGCTATATACATTTAGTGCAGTACGTCCTGCTCACAGTGTTCAGCTAGATCCGTTCCTGCTATTTACATTCAGTGCAGTGCGTCCTGCTCACAGTGTTCAGCTAGATCCGTTCCTGCTATTTACATTCAGTGCAGTGCGTCCTGCTCACAGTGTTCAGCTAGATCCGTTCCTGCTATTTACATTCAGTGCAGTGCGTCCTGCTCACAGTGTTCAGCTAGATCCGTTCCTGGTATTTACATTCAGTGCAGTGCGTCCTGCTCACAGTGTTCAGCTAGATCCGTTCCTGGTATTTACATTCAGTGCAGTGCGTCCTGCTCACAGTGTTCAGCTAGATCCGTTCCTGTTATCTTCCTACTGACAGGCAGGCTTGTCTGGTTACAGTATATAAAGCTACCTGAAGAAAATTACAGGTGTTCTATCCCAGCTTAGTGCAGCTACTGGCCATTAGTATGTCTGGAAGGCCAAGAAGGAGAGGCAGACAGTCACAAGCCAATAAGAGAGGGCAAGCAGGCTCTGTGTCTAGTGCTGGTCGTGGAGACGGTGCATCCTCATCAGCACGTGGCCATGGGACACGCTTGGCCTTTTTTTCGGCAGCTGGCCGTGTTGAGCCGCAACATGCGGAAGACTTGGTCGAGTGGATGACCAAGCCGTCCTCATCCTCCTCATCCTCTCTCACCCATGCCCAGGGTGCTTTGTCTGGCAAAGCAGCGGCCTCTTCCCTCAGCTCAATGTCATCAGTGACTCCTTCCCTAGCTCCACCATGTCCTCATGAGGATTCCCTCGAACTGTTTGACCACAGTGTTGGGTACATGCTCCAGGAGGATGCCCAGCGTTTGGAAGGCTCTGATGATGATACTGAGCTCAATGAAGGCAGTAACATGAGCACGGACAGAGGGGGTGCCCAAGAAGGACAGCAATCTGGCAGTCATGCTCCCCCTGCTGCAGCATACTGCCAGGTTTGCTCCAGTGATGAGGAGGGAGGGGATGATGAGGTCACTGACTCAACGTGGGTGCCTGATAGGAGAGAGGAGGAGGAGGAGGAGGAGGAGGTGGCACATCACCAACTAGGCAGGATGCCCTCCAGGGGCCAGCCTAAGGGCAGCACATTGACTGCATCACACCCCAAAGCTCCACATGTGCAGGGCGCTGCAGTCTCTGCGCGTTATTCAAAAAGTTCTTTGGTGTGGGCCTTTTTTGAGACGAGTGCATCAGATCGCACCGCTGCTATTTGCAACATATGTCTCAAGCGTATCTCGCGTGGCCAAAACATCTCCCGCTTGGGTACCACATGCTTGACCAGACATATGTTGACCTGCCATGCAGTTCGTTGGCAAGCGTATCTGAAAGACCCACACCAAAGAACAAAGAGGATCTCTCCTTGCTCCTCATCAGCTGAGATTTCCAACCCCACTAGACCTTCAGTCCTCTCTGAGACCTGCAGTGAGAGGAATGAAGGTGTAGAATTAGGTGTGTCACAGCCAAGTACTTGTGGGCAATCTGCTTTGGGTACACCGACGTCAGATTGTACCAGGCAAATTTCCCTGCCCCAGCTGCTGCACCGCCGAAAGAAGTTTGCTCCCAGCCATCCACATGCCCAGCGGTTGAATGCTAGCTTGGCAAAATTGCTAGCACTTCAACTGCTGCCTTTTCAGTTGGTAGACTCTGCCCCCTTCCGTGAGTTTGTGGAATGTGCGGTTCCTCAGTGGCAGGTACCCAAACGCCACTTTTTCTCACGGAAGGCGATTCCGGCTCTCTACCGGCATGTGGAAGGCAATGTCCATGCCTCGCTGGACAGGGCGGTCAGCGGTAAGGTGCATATTACCGCTGACTCATGGTCCAGCAGGCATGGACAGGGACGTTACTTAAGTTTCACGGCGCATTGGGTGACTCTGCTGGCAGCTGGGAAGGATGCAGGACAAGGTGCAGTAGTGTTGGAGGTTGTTCCGCCACCACGCCTCCAAAATGCTGATTGTGACACACCTCTCTCCTCCACCCCCTCCTCTTCTTCTTCCTCCATGGCCTCTTCCTCGGAACCAGCGGTGCTCCGTAGGCGTTCAAGGGGCTACGCAAGTACGCAGGCCAAAAGATGCCATGCGGTGCTTGAGCTGGTGTGCTTGGGGGACAGGAGCCACACTGGGGCAGAGGTTTTGTCAGCTCTGCAGGGGCAGGTTCAGAGGTGGTTGACGCCACGCCAACTTAAGGCAGGAATGGTGGTTTGCGACAATGGCACCAACCTCCTCTCTGCCCTCCGACAGGGACAACTGACCCATGTGCCCTGTTTGGCTCACGTCCTTAACTTGGTGGTGCAGCGGTTCTTGGGCAGGTACCCGGGCTTACAGGATGTCCTGAGGCAGGCCAGGAAAGTCTCTGTGCATTTCCGCCGGTCATATAATGCCAGTGCTCGGCTGACGGACCTCCAAAAGGAGTTTAACCTGCCCAAGAACCGCCTAATCTGTGACATGCCCACCAGGTGGAACTCAACGTTGGCCATGCTGCAGCGGCTGCACACGCAGCAGAGGGCCATCAATGAGTACCTGTGCGACTATGGCACCAGGACAGGGTCAGGGGAGCTTGGTTTTTTTTCCCCACGCCAGTGGGCCATGATCAGGGATGCATGCACTGTCCTGTCACCATTCGAGGAGGCCACGAGGATGGTGAGCACTGACAGTGCATGCATCAGTGACACTGTCCCCCTTGTCCACCTGTTGGAGCACACGCTGCGTGGAATAATGGACAGGGCACTTGAGGCAGAACAGAGGCAGGAAGAGGAGGACTTCCTTAGCTCTCAAGGCCCCCTTTATCCAGACAGTGTTCCTGCGTGCCCGCCGATCACACAGGAAGAGGACGAGGAGGAGGAGGAGGAGGAGGAGGAGGAGGAGGAGGAGGAAGATTGTGTCAGTATGGAGGTGGAGCCTGGCACTCAGCATCAGCAGTCTTTAAGGGATCAGTCCCAAGGAACACATGGACTTGTACGTGGCTGGGAGGAGGTGGCTGCGGACGTTGTTGTCCTTAGTGACCCAGAGGACTCCGGACCGAATGCCTCAGCAAACCTACGCTGCATGGCCTCCCTGATCCTGCAAAGCCTGCGTAAGGATCCTCGTATTCGTGGTATCAAGGAGAAGGACCAATACTGGCTGGCAACCCTCCTTGATCCACGTTACAAGGGTAAGGTTGCGGACCTTATCTTGCCATCGCAGAGGGAGCAGAGGATGAAACATCTTCGGGAGGCCTTGCAGAAAGGTCTGTGCAACGCGTTCCCAGAGACTGGGAGGTTACAAACTCCTGTTTCTGGACAACGTGTTGCTGAGGCTTCGGTCAGTCAAAGAAGGAGCGGTGGAGAAGGTGGCTGTCTGACCGATGCGTTCAGACAATTTTTTGGTCCGCAGCCCCAAGGTATGATCGGTTCCAGCAACCATCGCCAGCGTCTGTTTTACATGGTGCAGGAATACCTAGGGGCAAGATCAGACTTGGACACCTTTCCCACCGAAAATCCTCTGGGTTACTGGGTCTTGAGGATGGATCACTGGCCAGAGCTTGCACAGTATGCAATTGAGCTACTGGCCTGTCCTGCATCCAGCGTTCTTTCGGAACGTACATTCAGTGCTGCTGGAGGCGTGGTAACCGATCACAGGGTGCGTCTGTCCACTGACTCGGTCGATCGGCTGACCTTCATAAAAATGAATCAGTCTTGGATCACCACCAGCTACCAAGCACCTGATGCTGATGTAACTGAATAATTTTTTTCAGATCCCTTCAAAGACTGCCTATGCTGATGCTGAGTGATTATCCCTGAGTAATTATCCTCTTCCTCCTCAATCATCACGCTGATAGCTTGTAAGAACATTTTTGGTTCTGGGCGCCACCACCAGTGCCTAAGGCACAATTTTTCAGCCCCTGTATAACAGGGGCCTTTTTATTACAATTTTTGATGTAATACTTTGCAGCACGGCTCGTTCCTGCATTCCAACTAGAGTGTCTGTGAGGGGTTGCAGTGTTGTGGCACCAGCACCAGTGCCTAAGGCCCAATTTTTCTGCCCCTGTCTAACAGGGGCGTGAAATTACAATTTTTGATGCAATACTTTGCAGCAGGGCTCGTTCCTGCATTCCAACTAGAGTGTCTGTGAGGGGTTGTAGTGTTGTGGCACCAGCACCAGTGCCTAAGGCCCAATTTTTCTGCCCCTGTCTAACAGGGGCGTGTAATTACAATTTTTGATGCAATACTTTGCAGCAGGGCTCGTTCCTGCGTTCCAACTAGAGTGTCTGTGAGGGGTTGCAGTGTTGTGGCACCAGCACCAGTGCCTAAGGCCCAATTTTTCTGCCCCTGTCTAACAGGGGCGTGTAATTACAATTTTTGATGCAATACTTTGCAGCAGGGCTCGTTCCTGCGTTCCAACTAGAGTGTCTGTGAGGGGTTGCAGTGTTGTGGCACCAGCACCAGTGCCTAAGGCCTAATTTTTCAGCTCCTGTTCAACAGGGGCATGTAATTACAATTCTTGATCTAATATTTCACAGCAGGGCCCTGTGAGGGCTTACAGTGTTTTGGCCACAGCAACACCTAAGGCCCAAATTTCTGCTGAGTATATAGGGCAGGACCCTACTTTCAAACATCTAACTTACAAACGACTCCTACTTGCAAACGGAAGGAGACAACAGGAAGTGAGATGAAATCTACCCATAGGAAGGGAAATTCTCTCATGTAAGAGTTAATATGGGAAAACAATTTCTCCTTTCCACTGATGCTTTCCAATCCTTGTTCCACAAAAAAACCCAAATTTTCAAAAAACATTTTTCATTGGGACAAAAAAGTGAGGTGAAATCTTCTGAAGAGGAGGAAAGACGCAAAACAAATGTCACAGGGGTGATAACCCTTCCCTATGTTTTCCAAAAAGCTTAGAAAAGATTTTTTGGCTGGAGCTAAACACATTAAAAATGTTCAAAATTACAAACAGATTCTACTTAACAACAAACCTACAGTCCCTGTCTTGTTTGCACCGCCTGTATACTGCTGTTCAGAGTATATAGGGACCTTTCCTTATTTTAATTTGGGTGCGGGGTTCCCCTTAATATCCATACAAGACCCAAAGGGCCTGGTAATGGACTGGGGGGTACCCATGCCGTTTGTCTCACTGATTTTCATCCATATTGCCAGGACCCGACATGACATTAAACCCGCAAGCAGTTTTAAATGAGATTTTTTCCTTTAAAAATGACATTTGGTGCAGGGACTGTTCTAAACATGGGAAACACGCGTCACTTTACAGGCATACTATAGACACCCCCCAGGTACGATATTTAAAGGAATATTTCACTTTTTTTTTTTTTACTTTAAGCATCATTAAAATCACTGCTCCCGAAAAAACGGCCGTTTTTAAAAGTTTTTTTTGCATTGATACATGTCCCCTGGGGTAGGACCCGGGTCCCCAAACCCTTTTTAGGACAATACCATGCAAATTAGCCTTTAAAATGAGCACTTTTGATTTCGAACGTTCGAGTCCCATAGACGTCAATGGGGTTCTAACGTTCGTGCGAACTTGCGGTCCGTTCGCGGGTTCTGGTGCGAACCGAACCGGGGGGTGTTCGGCTCATCCCTAATTATTAGTATGAGAACATCAGCAATTGTCTTCAGATAGCTTTAGGTGCACACTGTGCAAAGGACACAGTACGCTAACTGTAAATACTGCAGCTGCCTGCCTGTGGTATTACAGTTTTTCTCCATTGTTTTGGCTCATTTCTTGAAACAAAAATGACATTCTCAAAACTCTAAGTTCATTTGGCAAAACAGTCTTACAGTTCAGCACAACTCTATAACTCACATGCAAAAGCTCATATCTCTCCCAAAACTGTTCACTCATGCTTCAAAACCATATTCGTTTCCCATATAAAGAGTCAGTGCTACCAAAATGGCAAAGATTCTTCTCAATTGCTTTGGCTCATTTCTTGAAACAGACCAGACGTTCTCAACTCTCTTGGTGCTTTTGCCAAACCTGGATGGTTCAGCACAACACCATGGTTCACCTTCAAAAGCTCATATCTTTC
This sequence comes from Lithobates septentrionalis, assembly GCA_037952835.1. Taxonomy (NCBI): domain Eukaryota; kingdom Metazoa; phylum Chordata; class Amphibia; order Anura; family Ranidae; genus Lithobates; species Lithobates septentrionalis. The sequence continues at coordinate 3,066,644 of JBBDGP010000065.1, forward strand.
CCAAAACAGTTCACTCATGTGTAAAAAATAAATTTCTTTCTCATTCAAATAGTCAGTGCCCCCAAAATGCTTCATCCCTTTGGCATTGTGTAAGCACTGCAAGTCAAAATGTTTAGATGTTTTGTTTCTAAGGCAGAGGACCATTGAAATATCCCTCATGTCCCCCTTTCAGTCTTAGCCCAGTCCTTCATTGACAATGGTTATTGTACAGTTTTTGTCTAGCTAACTGAATACAATTGTGTATAAAACTGAAAAAAAAGAAAAGATTTTAGGGTAAGAGTAGCCTCCAAGGTTTGACATCACACATTGCACTCATACTGCCAAGGAAAAATTACTTTACAGTATTGTAACCATTATCATTCACACACAAAGTAACTTCCATACATCAGAGTAAAAAGAAAATGTATACAGCATAATATACGGAAATATAAACACACAAACAAAAAACAAGGAAAATTACATTTAGCCCATAAAGCTGGAGTTTCACAACTACTGTAACATCTCTTCACTGGCCACCGCCCTCACCCTCCTCACCGTCCTCACCCTCCTGCCCATCCACACGCTGCTGTCTGTCTGGCCACAGATTCTCATCAACATTGCAGCGTATATCCTCCCTTGCGATGCAACGAGGGAAGAAGCTGCGTGCATGTCGCAACCATCCCCTACAAAAAACAAAGGGAAAGGTAATTCATCAAGGAGGAACATGCAATGGTCAAAACGTATATGAAATGCTTTTTATTGAAAATACACTATAAACACCAATCCAATAATATACTGTAAAAACAGGTACCATCACCAATATAAAAATGACAACGTTGTCATTGACAGACACAGATGGCCACCACTCACATATACCACACACACAGGGGCGGACTGAAAACTCATGGGGCCCCCCGGGCAATAGGAGATTATGGGGCCCCCAAGCAATCAGAGATTATGGGGCCACACAGTATACACATACATGTACACACAGTATACACAGACAGATGTAAAAAAAACACAGATTTATACATACTGTCCCTGGTTTTACTGAGGCTGGCAACCCTGATGGGGCCCCCTAGTGGCCCAGGGCCTTTGGGCAGTGCCCGAGTGGCTCAATGGTCAGTCCGCCCCTGCACACACACCTCATGTGAATTCATTCAAGATAGATATACAAGAATGAATTCAGATTAGATACTAAATTTTCATCTGCTGGATAACTGATAGTGCTGGTAAATCAAATGATAACAGCAGATGGTAAGTGAAAGGAGAGATATGTGGAGTTGTGGATGGTACTGCAGTAGCCCTAGATATCATGTCCTCATAGATGTAGGAACAAGAAGAACCGGGGGGATAGGAGGGGAAGATGGGGGGAACGGAAATGGGAAGACCCTGTACTGACTCAACAGTAGCGCGGTCACTGGATACTGCAGTCCTGGTCAGTTACTGTAAGATCACCCTGGGCCATCAATATTTTGCAGCGCTGATGACAGGGAATGGGAGTTCCTGTTTGCAGGATATGGTGAGCCGTAGCGGATTGAATCAGGCTGAGCAGTGTAACTCATTTAGTGAATCATACATACTGGGTGGATGCACTGATTGAGACAACTGTCCCCTGTCCAGGACACAAACAGATTAGATCTCACACAGTGTTGACTCTGTGGTGCATCAGGACACATCACCGGACCGAGTTCAGGCTCATGCCGTCTCCAGCTGGCTAGTTGAGTTGTCTCCCGTCCTCCGCCGGGTCCTCAGCTGTGCATATCCTTTGATGGCGTACTGAGGGTAAGTAGAAGGTGTACGCCCAGGGAGATGCGGTGAATAAAGCAGGGTTTTCTAAAGCGTTCAGTCCTCTGCTCGTTCCGTTTCCTGGGAAGTTTCAAACGGCCATGTTACTGTAATTACAGGCCAGTGATGCCTGGGCTGGTGGGTGGATCTGGAGGTCTGTGGGAACGCTATGGGTAGCGTGATGGCATCATGCTGACGCGTTTCATCCGCCAATCGGATTTCATCAGAGCATCCCCTACACTGATCTCCTGTAATATCCTCACAGGCAGCATCCATTGCATGGAGCAGGGACCTCTGATCTTGAGCTCGATGCTCATACACTCTCCACCTCCAAGCGGAGAAAAACTCCTCAATAGGGTTGAGGAAAGGAGAGTAAGGTGGTAGGAACACCATATCCATCCTTGGATGAGCAGTGAACCAGGCCCTCATAAGCAGGCCACGGTGGAAATTCACATAGTCCCATACAATTATATATTGTGGTAGGTGAGGACCTATGAGACCTCTCTTATTTTCAGGGATCAAATCCAAATGAAGGCGGTCCAAGAAGATAAGGAGCTTCTGTGTATTCTATGGGCCAAGACTGGGGATGTGAGTGGCCACACCATTCTCAGAAATGGCAGCACACATAGTTATATTGCCCCCTCGCTGGCCTGGGACATCCACCGTGGCCCGGTGGCCAATAAAATTTCGGCCACGTCTTCAGCCCTTGGCCAGGTTGAAGCCAGCCTCATCCACATACACGAGTATGTGAGAGGTCTCATTTCCTTCCAATGCCATTATTCTCTACAATAGAGTAAAAAAAGAAAACATCAAATCAGTTATACAGAAGAGTCATACACTACAGTTACAGACAGTTACATAGGAATGTTCTAAACAAGTTCAATATATTACTGGCCAGTATTCCAGTGGTTCCAAACCTGGGGCACATGTACCCTATGCAGAGGTACTACAGGGGGTATTTGACAGAAAGGGGAGGGGAAAAATTATCAATGAGTAGACTTACTGAAATGTTACAGTAAAACCCACAGTATTAGATAGATTTACATGGGAGGCACTACTGTAATTGCAGCTCTTTGACCCTTTTTCTTACTGTATTGTATGTTATATTCTTCAAAATAAGGATTATAATGATAATTGCATCATACAGTAAGCTGCAGTTTTTAGACAAAATGTTTATAAATCAGATACGTAAATCAAATACTTTCATACCTGGATTACCTAGATTCAGAAATCAGGTAAAGTGGGTACTGAAAACAATACATTTTGGGAACCACTGCTTATGATAGTTGTAAAAAGGTTATCTTGATGGACAACCAGTGACTGACTTACATGTACATACTGGTACCGCAGCTCTTTCACTCTGTCAGATTTCCTCTCAAATGGTACCCTGTAAATTTGCTTCATTGTCATCTGATGCTTCTTCAATATGCGGGCTATTGTGGAGATACTTATAGAGTGACATTTTGGAATATGGCTTTGTCTTGTAGGATTGCAGTGCAGATCTGTCTCAATGTGATGGCATTATTTGCTAACACCATGTTACAGATCTCTTGTTCTTGTTGTTCATTGAGAAGTTTTCCTCAGCCACCCGTGCCAGGTTGTCGTCCAATCCTAAACATAGAATTCAAAGGACAACACTCCATTCGTAATTTATACCTTATGTATTCCGTACAGAATGAGTTACCAATGTAATCGTATTGTTGTTTTACTTACAGTAACTTTACCACAATTCCAATGCATCACTGCACAGTGACTGGAATACTACTGTAAACTGTATCATCAATATTGTAGAAAATAAACTATTCCATACTATTCCATAGTTTATTTTCTACAATATTTTTCTTGTCATTGTTAGTATCATACGTAACATCCCACTGAGGTAAGATACTGTAATACTGTAGGCCTATCACACACACATACACACTAAATGAATACGTAAATGAGTAAATAAACATATTTGTTGCTCTATGCACAGTGTCCTGTCCTTTACATTATATAATTCCATCATTGATTGACTACATATCTGTTTTCCCTGCGAAAGGTTTGGATGATAGAGAAGACTGTAGAGTGAGGCACATTAGGCTGCACTCGGCGACCTGCCTCCGCCATTGTGAGGCCATGGTTGATGACATGATCTATAATTGTGGCCCGAATTTCATCAGGGACAGCATAGTGTCTTCGTGCTCCTCTGCCTCTTCCCCCTATTCCACCACCACTCACCCTTACTCCTCTTTCTCTTCTTCTTCCTCTTCCTCGAGCAGGCAGTTTCCCTTGTTCATTTACTTGGCCAGGTGCCTCCATGTTCAGAAATTGTACTGGTCCTGCATGGTCAAGCTCTATATATACATGTTTGGCAGCATTTACAATCATGGACAGCACCTGTCAGGTAACTAAACATACTGTTTGATTGGTCATCTGAGACCAACTCCGACTCCTCCTTTGTTAGGCTCCTTTCACACTGGGGCGGGGGCGTTGTCGGCGGTAAAGCGCCGCTATTGTAAGCGGCGATTTACCGTCGGTATGCGGCCGCTAGCGGGGCGGGTTTTACCCCCCTGCTAGCGGCCGAGAAAGGGTTAAAACCACCGCAAAGCGCCTCTGCAGAGGCGCTTTGCCGGCGGTATAGCCGCGCCGTCCCATTGATTTCAATGGGCAGGAGCGGTAAAGGAGCGGTATACACACCGCTCCTTCGCCGCTCCGAAGATGCTGCTGGCAGAACTTTTTTTACCGTCCTGCCAGCGCATCGCTCCAGTGTGAAAGCCCTCGGGGCTTTCACACTGGAATGAAAGCAGCTGCACTTTCGGGTCGGTTTGCAGGCGCTATTATTAGCGCAATAGCGCCTGCAAACCGCCCCAGTGTGAAAGGACCCTTAGTCAAGTTCTAGTTGCACCTGACTGTCAATTGCTGTAATCATTTTATCAAATGTTCCAAGAGATTCATATATGGTATTCATGGTATTATGTTCCTGAATAATTTTGACAATTGAACAGACTATTGTGCATGTGATGACTTAAACAATGAAATGACGCTGACACGTTTTGGAGAGAACAACCATTAGACTGAGAATTGACAATCAGTTTAGATCAACAAGATCTATTCACTTGGAAATTGTGCTAAATGTAGGCTACTTGTATTTAATCATTTGAAAGATGTACTGAGACATTGAGACATGTACTGAGACATTTGCAATTTTGATGAAATGAGTGAGAAATTCAATTCAGTTGTGAACATTTGCCAAGTGGTTTGGAGATTTGTCCATGTTGTTTTGAGAATGTCATTTCTGTTTCAAGAAATGAGCCAAAACAATGGAGAAACACTGTAATAAGATCAGAACACCAGGAATTGTCTTCGGGTAGCTTTAGGTGCACACTGTGCAGAAGACACAGTACACTAACTGTAAATACTGCAGCTGCCTGCCTGTGGTATTAATAGGATCAGAAGAACACTAGCAATTGTCTTCAGGTAGCTTTAGGTGCACACTGCGCAGAGGACACAGTACACTAACTGTAAATATTGCAGCTGCCTGCCTGTGGTGTTAATAGGATCAGAAGAACACCAGCAATTGTATTCAGGTAGCTTTAGGTGCACACTGTGCAGAGGACACAGTACACTAACTGTAAATACTGCAGCTGCCTGCCTGTGGTATTAATAGGATCAGAACACAAGCAATTGTCTTCAGGTAGTTTTAGGTGCACACTGTGCAGAGGACACAGTACACTAACTGTAAATACTGCAGCTGCCTGCCTGTGGTATTAATAGGATCAGAAGAACACCAGCAATTGTCTTTAGGTAGCTTTAGGTGCACACTGTGCAGAGGACACAGTACACTAACTATAAATACTGCAGCTGCCTGCCTGCCTGTGGTATTAATAGGATCAGAAGAACACACCAAGAAACTTTGAAAAGTCAGGGGGGAGTCAGCAGTGCCCTGTACCTGCAAAGCTCTGTGGTGTGACGCAATAGGGTGGCTGCCCTTAAGCTGTCCCCTAGAGGACATCCTGCCTTGTTGGAGCTGTGCTTCCTTCTCCTCCTCTCTTCTCTCAGGCACCCAAATACAGTTAGTGACCTCAACATCCCCTCCCTCCTTGTCACTGGAGCAAACTTGGAGGTATGCTGCAGCTGGGGGAACATGACTGCCAGTTTCTTGTCCTTCTGTGGCACTCCCTATCTCTAGGCTCTCGTTACTTCCTTCCTCAACCTGGGAACCAACATCGGAGCCTTCAAATCACTGCACATCTTCCTGGCACCACCAGAAAAGTAGTAGAAACTGTACACATTGTATTAGATCCTGTGTACCCCACCTACACTGTATTAGAAACTGTACTATGGCTGCACTGTATTGTGTACTGTGTACACCACAAGAAGTGTAGTAGAAACTGTTCACACTGTATTAGATACTGTATACACCGCCTGCAATGCATTAGAAACTGTACTGCGGCTGCACTGTATTGTATACTGTGTACACCACCAGAAGTGTAGTAGAAACTGTACACACTGTATTAGATACTGTGTACACCACCAGAAGTGTAGTAGAAATTGTACACACTGTATTAGATACTGTGTAAAGGCCTGCACTGTATTAGAAACTGTACTATGGCTGCACTGTATTGTGTACTGTGTCCACCACCAGAAGTGTAGTAGAAACTGTACACATTGTATTGTATACTGTGTACACCACCAGAAAAGTAGTAGAAAATGTACACACTGTATTAGATACTGTGTACACCACCTGCACTGTATTAGAAACTGTACAACAGCTGCACTGTATTGTATACCGTGTACACCACCAGGAGTGTAGTAGAAACTGTACACACTGTATTAGATACTGTGTACACCGCATGAAGTGTATTAGAAACAGTACACCACCAAATGCATTGTAGATATAGGCTACAAAGAATGCGGAGTATATATATATCTATATATATCTATATATAGATATATATATATAGATAGATATATGTAAGATGGCCAGTATGGCGGCCTGAATTTATGGGAGGAATTTAAGCAGTCCGCTCGCCTGTGGTCTTCGTCGGTTCCTTGCGTGATAGGTTACATCACTAGGCCGACTCTTCCAACTCGGCGTTTGTGAAGTTGCGCATTCGAAACTTTCAGAGTCTTTCGGTTCCCATTCGCAGTTTTTCGTACAATGTGTCTGGCTCGGCTGCTGCAGGTAGGGTTTCGTTGACATTTCTTCATTTTATGTATCATCATTTGCTAGATATCGTGTGTTGCCCCGAACCCCGATATGGAACTTACGAGTCATTCATTAAAGAAACCCTGCATGTAGCCGTAGCACTCAGCCACTGATTCGTGCCTCTATCATGCCTAAAACATTTCATTCATTTTTATGTACCTCACTCTGATTCGAATCCAGTCGTGTCCGCTTTGCACCAGTTCATTCAGGTGTGTCAGTTGTTCTTGTCTCATGTTTCATGCCATGCTCCACTGTCCGGTTCGTTGTCAGTTGCAATCGTGGCACACCGATTCGTGCCTCTGTCATGGTTAACCATTTCAATCATTTCACTCATTTCACTGTCACATACCGCGCTCCGATTCAAATCCAGTCACATTCATGATGCACAGATTAGTTCCGGCGTGCCCCAGTTGTTTTTTCGGCCTTATTTCAGTACATGCTCCAGATTCCGGTTTGTTGTCAGTTGCAGTCGTGGCACACCGCTTTGTGCCCCTGTCATGGCAAATCATTTCACTCATTTCACTGTCACATATCACGCTCCGTTTCAAATCCAGCCGCATCCGTGATGCAACGATTTGTTCCGGTGTACCCCAGGTATTTTTTGGCCTCATTTCATTCCATGCTACAGAGTCCGGTTCCTTGTCAGTCCAAGTTGCGGCACACTGATTCGTGCCTCTGACATGGCAATCATTTCACTCATTTCTCAGTCACGTACTGCGCTCCGATTCGAATACAGTCAAATCCGTGATGCACCGATTTGTTCCGGCGTGCCCCAGTTGTTTTTGGCTCTATTTCATTCCATGCTCCACAGTCCGGTTCGTTGTCAGTCACAATCGCGGCTCACCGATTCGTGCCTCTGTCAAGGCTAAATCATTTCAATCATTTCACTCATTTCATTTCACGTACCGCGGTCTGATTCAAATCCAGTCGCATCCCTGATGCACCCATTCGTTCCAGGGTACCCCAGTTGTCTTTTGGCCTCATTTTCATTCCATGCTCCAGAGTTCGGTTCATTGTCAATTGCAATCGTGGCTCACCGATTCGTGCCTCTGTCATGGCTAAATCATTTCAATCATTTCACTCATTTCATTTCACGTACCGATTCAAATCCAGTCGCATCCCTGATGCACCGATTCATTCCGGCGTACCCCAGTTGTCTTTTGGCCTCATTTTCATTCCATGCTCCAGAGTTCAGTTCGTTGTCAGTCACAATCGTGGCACACCGAGTCATGCCTCTGCCATGGCAAATCATTTCACTCATTTCATTTCACAGTGTTGCACTCCGATTCGAATCCAGCCGCATCTGCGATGCACCGATTCGTTCCGGCGTGCCATAGTTCTTTTTGACCTCATTTCATTCCATGCTTCACAGCCCAGCTCGTTGTCTGTTGCAGTCGTGGCGGACTGATTTGTGCCTCTGTCATGGCAAATCATTTCACTCATTTCATTTTCACTCATTATCACTCCAAGTCGAATCCAGTCACTTCCGCTACACACCGACTCGTTCTTGCATGTTTCAGTTGTTTTGTTTCATTTTCACACCGTGCTCCATAGTCCGGTTCGTTGTCAGTCGTAATCGCGGCACATCAATTTGTGCCTCTGTCATGCCAATCATTTTCACTCATATCATTTCACGTACCTGGCACTCCGATTCGTATCCACTCACGTCAGCAACGCACCAATTCGCACTCAGCATTTCACTCTTACAGGTGTTACTTGCATGTTGCCTGTCTTTACCTCAGGTTCGGCAGTCTCTTCGTGTCGAGTCATTCGTGCATCTTCTAGTATCTCGGCATGGCTCCACTGATGTTCAATGTCAGTTGCCTCTACGATGCAACGGTCCAAAAAAAAGGAAAAAAAAATATAAAGAGAAAAAAAAGAAAAAAAAAAGGGGGAGCAGCCTCGTCGTTTCAGGTCACCCCTAATATAGGTTCCGGTCGATCAAGTTTCGACCTCAAAAACAAAGGACTTCACATCTAGGGCACAAGTCACCCAGAGCCATGTCACAAGCCAGCAGCGAAGACCTCACGTCAGCCCCTCTGTCACCTTCCCCGGTTTCAGAGAGTGGCAGCGTGCTTTTCTCAAATTTCTCAATTTCTCTTTCACAAATATATGGGATTTCTCAAATTAATTTCTCTTTACAAATATCTATTACTAATCTTGGGTATGCCCCGTTATTTGGTATACCGACCATCAGATCAGGGCACACTCCAGGTCCATTGCATGTTGTAAGCCTTATGGCAAGTCTATGTTGTTCATATCCGTATCGGCCATAGGGCTTCCACCATAAATAAATATATATATATATATATATATATATATATATATATATATATATATATATATATATATATATATACATGGCTGCCGTGTAAGCACCCCTATATAGTGTGGGGCGTGGACTTAGTCTACCTGAGCCAGGATTGGCCAAAGGCACCCAGCCTTTGGCCAATTATGGCTCTCTCAGCACAGCGTGCTGTGATTTTCCAAAGCATGCAGGTCAGGTGCATGCTTTGGTCAATCATCATACAGCAGTGCACTGCAATCTCGCAGTGCATTATAGGGCATTCCGTTGCGCTCTAATTTCCCGCGAACGACCCATAATGTTCGCTGTTCTGCGAACGGGCGAACACCCGATGTTCGAGTCAAACCTATGTTTGTCCTGAACATCGAGCTCATCCCTAATGAAGATGTGTCTAGGCTAGTATGATGGCTAAATGCAAACCTAAGTAAACTTCCAATGAGATATATGTAGCCCCCTTGTCCTAAACTGGGGCTATTATGTCAATTTAGTTTTTGGCTTGGTTGTAGTTAACTCAGACTGATTGTTAGTTGTTATAGTTTTTCACTGGGTTTTTCCTAAGAATAAGTTGACTTGAGATTTTTCACTGTCACCAATAAATGTCACTGGTATCACTAGTCATAGTCTGAGATTTCACAAACAAAACTTATGAATATTTATATTTCCTTCAGCCAATCCAGTAGGAGGTTTATGCCATTAATGCAAGCTGGGGAGGATATAGGTATTTGGGACAGGCCATGTGCTTGGTCTTGTCTCAGGCTGAGACCCAATAGCCTATTTTGAGGCCTAATGTGTGCTGAGGTGGCCCTGAAGCTGTTCTGCCTAGTCTGGAGGAAGCTGTGCCCAGGAGGTCTGTCATAAGGGCCTGGAGACTCATTTGGAGGATGCACTGAACATTGGGAACCTGCTTACAGTATTGCCAGGTCGACTTAAAGGCTTTGACGCTGTGAGGCTGGACATTTATCTGGATCTGGAGAGTCTGTAAGTGATCTGCTGCAATATCTGGGACACCTAACCCTTACCTCCTTAATTATTTTACAAAAGAAGTTTAAAAAGACAAAAGTGACTGGCTCCCAATATCCTTTCTAGGTCCCCCAATTTTAGCCATGTACTCAGCCCTGGGGTGAAATGCTGCTCTCTCCTGTCTATGCATGTGCAATCCTGCCTTGGGGTGTCAGAGGGATGGTACACACATACAGAGGCTCTAATTTATTACTTACTCTTGAAAACACTAATTACCTGGCTGCCATGTTGACCCTTTAGTTTTATTGCTCTATGAGTCTCTGACCTGAAACAATTATGCAGATTAAAAAACTCAGAGATAAGCAAATAACACATAGACAGTGTTTAAGACCTGACAGGAAAATCCTCTCAATGGGGACACAGGCATCTATGAAAACCTAAAAAAGGCCTGCTTAATTGTGAAGTAAAAAATGTTTTGGCTGGAGTTGGGCTTTATAGAGGCACTTTCACTTTGCCTACTCAAGGAAAAGTGTTGGTGTCCCCTGTGATAGACCACACCCCCAGGAAGATGGACTGTTCTGCACTGCTTTGCCATCTCTAACAGAGTGGGACTTCTGAATTTGACCAGTGGGGAGCCCCCTGCTGCTGGCATCAACCCTGGTTGAGCTCTAGTGTCTAAAGGTGTTGGAGCTTGCCTAGGTGGATAACATCAATACCCCTGTTTGACAGCATTGGGCCTGGCAATTGACCACGTAAACCCAAGCACTGTCACATGGAAAACTGGAAAAAATTTTCAAGCGATATTAAAGTCAATTTTTTTTTTTAATAATAAGCATGTCATACTTACCTGCTCTGTGCAGCAGTTTTGAACAGATCAGCCCAGATCACCCTCTTCTCGGCCCCCCTGCACTCTTGATCGCTCCCTCCTGCCAAGTGCCGCCAGAGCAAGCAGCTTGCAACAGGGGCACCCAAGCAGGCTCACTCCTGAGCCACGGCTCTGCCTGTTCATTCCACATACAGAGCCATGGCTCAGCCCTGCCCCTACTCCCTCCTCATTGGCTGAGACAGCAGCTGTCCCAGCCAACGAGGAAGGAGAGTCCCTGGGACAGCCGAGGTTACCATGCACATTGCTGAAGGAAGATTAGGCTCAGGTAAGTTTAAAGGGGGACTACTGCACACAGAAGGTTTTTTTTTTTTTCCATAATAATATTTTATTGTCCGATGCATAAAACAGCGAGCATAGACAGTGAACAGGATATTACATGGTACAGATTGTTTCATAGGTCCGAAATACAGATAGCTAACATTGGTTTAACCATTATTGAATTCAAAGCAGTGGGTTGTATAACAGACATTTAACAAGTTGTCTAAATTAACCCTTTCAGGGAAGGTACTGAGGGAATATTATAGCACCATTCAAAGGGTAAGGGTTACGAGAGAGCAAGGAAATAACAGAAAAGAAAAGGAAAGGGGGGGAGAAAAAAGAAGGGAGGGAAAAGAGAGGTAACAGAAGAGCAGATGGGGAGGGAAGAGGGAGGAAAGGGGCGCGAGGGGAGAGGGGGAGGAAGGAAGGGGATCAAGCTACACAGGAGCTGATAGGAAAAGAAATGAGGAGGGGAGGGAGGGTGCCGGGTATTTCCCCCTGTCTCCATCCCGCCCCCCCGCCCCGGCGCAGCAGCCCCCAACTCCCCACCCCCCAGGGGGAAAGCTGAAGGGGCTCAGGGGTTATATTCACCATATCGCTGGGACAGTTTGAAGTGCATCCAACAGGCCCATGTGGTCGTAAATTTTTGGATTCGCTCCTGCGATATATGAACCAGCTCCTCCATCTCCTCTATCTTTGTGATCCTACGAAACCACTCACCAATCGTAGGGGTGGATGTGGATCTCCAATGTGTTGGGATGCACAGTCTAGCCGCATTCACCAAGTGCATTGCCAGTGATCTGTAGTATTCCTTTTTAGTTAAGTGGGTATGATGTAGGAGGTATTGAGCAGGGGAGAATGTTAGGGAGTACGTCGTAATGTGTGTAATAAGCTCATGTACCTTCTTCCAATATGGTTGGATGAGATCACATTCCCACCATACATGTAACATAGTCCCTTTTGCCTTTCCACACCTCCAACATGTATCTGGGATTGTCGGAGAAAATTTATGTAGTAGCGTCGGGATCCTGTACCAGCGTGTTAAAATTTTATATCCATTCTCTTGGATGGCTACATTCAGGGAACCCTTATGTGCGTATTCGTAGATACCTGTCCAATCCTCATCTGTGAAGGTCATCTGTAAGTCCTTTTCCCATTTCGTGCGTGCGGGGTCAGTGGGGCAGATAGCGTCATCTATAAGCTCATTGTATATGTAGGAAATGAGATGTCTCTGCGGAGGAGCTCGGGTACATAAGTCCTCAAATGGGGTTAGAGGTCTTGTCCAAGTCTGTGTTGTGCCCTGGGTGGAGAGGAAGTGTCTAATTTGTCGGTATGTCCAGAAAGGGAAGGAATGTAGTGGGGATGAGCCTACTAGGTTCTCATAACATCTAGGCGTTTTACCTGTATAAAACTGATATGCTAGTATTCTGTCATGTGGCCATGCTTGGTTAAGAAAGGATGGTGATAGTCCGGGTGAGAAATCAGGGTTGCCTCTCAGTGGAGTTAATGGGCCCGGGATTGAGGAGATTGACGAGATTTTAATTGACCGTTTAAAGGCCCCTAGTGAGGCTGAGATGAGAGGGTGCTCTACTATGTTCTGTGTCCAATGTTTGGGTAGGATCCAGGGTAGGGATTCAAGTGGGATTTTGGAGAATGATTTTTCTAAGGTAACCCAGACCTTTCCTGCTTCGTGTATATTCCAATCTACGAGTCGGGAGAGATGCTTCGCTAGAAAATATTTGTGCAAGTCTGGCAGCCCGATACCACAGAAGGTTTTTTATCTTCATGCTTGAAGTTAAAAAACCTTGAGCCTTTAGAACCATTTACATTTGGCAACATAGTATACATAAAACTAAAAACATGCTGCATAAACAAAAGAGACTTATCTGGAGCTAAAGTATGTTGTTAGCGAACTTATAATGGTCAGAATCCTTACTCAAATTTACTGAAGCTCTCTGTGATCATTTTGATAGGCAGACAAAAACAGCTAAAGTTACTTGAAGTCCTTGAAGAATCTTTTGGAATGTTACCACAAGGCCATTTAAAAAAATGAATGAAGCAGTGAATTGCTTTACTTATGTCCTCTAAGGGAGGTCATGCCTAATAACTGCATTGCTTGAAAAACACATTATGTTTAAGTTTCTTTTATTTGTATGTATTTCAATTTGCTTTTCTGACCAAATATACATATGCTGTCCAGATAAACAACTTTAAATGTATTTAAATGTTATTTACTTTTGCCAAGTTAAGATTATTTGCATGACCCTGAAATCATTTGCACACCCACCTTTCCCACAAAAGGGGTTGTAATCACTTGGTTTTTAAATTGAAAAGATGATTTGAAATAAAAGTCATTTTTGCCACAAATATGTGATATATTTCCATTGTATAAAAAAATAAAATTTTACATGTACCTGAAAAATGTTCCCTTTACCTACATGTTTGTACAATCTTCCTTTCCATGTCCTCATTCTGTTGTCTTTTCTCCTCTCTGTGGTTGACAGCTATTATATAATTGTCCTCATGTACTTACTATAGTGAGCCATGAAATGTCAGAATTGTGTTCTTATGGGGCGTACACACGGTCGGACTTTTCAGCTACAAAAGTCCGACAGCCTGTCCGACAGACTTTCAACGGACTTTTGGTGGACTTTCGACGGACTTGCGGCGGACTTTCTAACGAACAGACTTGCCTACACACGATCACACAAAAGTCCGTCGAATTCTTACGTGATGACGTACACCGGACTAAAATAAGGAAGTTCATAGCCAGTAGCCAATAGCTGCCCTAGCGTGGGTTTTTGTCCGTCGGACTAGCATACAGACGAGCGGATTTTTCGACCGGACTCGAGTCCGTCGGAAAGATTTGAAGCATGTTTCAAATCTAAAGTACGTCGGATTTGAGGCTAAAAAAGTCAGTTGAAAGTCCGGAGAAGCCCACACACGATCGGATTACCAGCCAGCTTTAGTCCGTCAGCGTCCGTTGGACTTTTGTAGACGAAAAGTCCGACCGTGTGTACGCGGCATTAGAGTTTTGGAATGTCAACATTGTCATTTTAGATGTTACAGAATATGATGCATGCTGGGAATATCAGATACAGTTATAGTACAGAATATGACTTTATTTTATACTGATAAATGAGATATCATAATAATGGTGTTTAGATGTGTTGGAAACCTAGTATTATGCCGCGTACACACGAGCGGACTTTACGGCAGACTTTGCCCGGCGGACTGGATTTCGTCAGACAATTCGATCGTGTGTGGGCTCCAGCGGACTTTGTTTTCTCAAAAGTTGGACGGACTTAGATTTGAAACATGTTTTAAATCAATCCGTCGAAATCGAGTCCGGTCGAAAAGTCCGCTCTTCTGTATGCTAGTTCGACGGACAAAAAGCCACGCTAGGGCAGCTATTGGCTACTGGCTATCAACTTCCTTGTTTTAGTCCGGTCGTACGTCATCACGTATGAATTCGACAGACTTTGGTGGATTGTGTGTAGGCAAGTCCGTTCATTCAGAAAGTCCGTCGTAAAGTCTGTCGAAAAGTCCGCCGAGCAAAGTCTGCCGTAAAATCCGCTCGTGTGTACGCGGCATTAGATTTGAAACATGTTTTAAATCAATCCGTTGAAATCGAGTCCGGTTGAAAAGTCCGCTCGTCTGTATGCTAGTTCAACGGACAAAAAGCCACGCTAGGGCAGCTATTGGCTACTGGCTATGAACTTCCTTGTTTTAATCCGGTCGTACGTCATCACGTACGAATTTGACGGACTTTGGTGGATTGTGTGTAGGCAAGTCCGTTGTAAAGTCTGTCGAAAAGCCTGCCGAACAAAGTCTGCCGTAAAGTCCGCTCGTGTGTACGCGGCATTACTCTTTCCTCTACACAGGTAGAGTATAAGCTCTTGTGCTCATACCTCTCCTCCAAAAAAGAGTGTAAGCTTTTGCACATGCTTTCCTTCTTGTAGATTATAAGCCTCCGCACACATTCTTGCTCTCCCCAATAGACGGCAAGCTCTTCTTGACAACTACCATTGCCAAGTAACAGATTCTGGTTTCAGGTATATTATATCAGAATTGTAATCACCGTGGCTACTGCAGAAGATACATGCTGCATAATAATAGTGACATTAACCACTTCAAAACCGTGCATTTTCCCCCCTTCCTGCCAAGGACAATTTTTAGCTTTCAGTGCTGTCGCACTTTGAATGACAATTGCGCGGTCATGCAACACTGTACCCAAACTAAATTTTTATCATTTTCTTCCCACAAATAGAGCTTTCTTTTGGTGGTATTTGATCACCTTTGCTTTTTTTAATTTGTGCGCTATATAAACAAAAAAAGACCGACTATTTTGAAAAAAAAACTGATGGGCACTGATAGGCAGCACTGATAGGCAGCACTGACAGCACTTATAGGCGGCACTGATGGGAACTGATTGGCGGCACTGATGGACACTGATAGGTGGCACTGGATAGGCAGCACTGATGAGGAGCTACTGACAGGCATTACTGAGTGCCACTTTGATGGGGCACTGACAGGCATTTTTTTGGGCACTGATTGGCACTTTTATGGACACTGATAGGCATTTATAGAGGGGACAGGCTGGCAGGTGTTGGTTACTGATTGGCAGCTGATGGGCACCTTTTGATGGGGGCTGTGCTGATAATAAATGTGCTTATTATCAGCACAGACCCCCCCTCTGACAGGGAGAGACGCTGATCGTCTTTCCCTGTCAGCGTGAACCAAGGAAAGCCGTTTACCAGCACTTCCTGGTTCATGCGATGATCAGCTGTGATTGGTCACAGCTGATCACGTGGTAAGAAGCCTCTGTCAGAGGCTTGATACCACGATCGGAGGTGCTGTGTGTCAGACTGACACACAGCACCCCCGATCGCCGCGCTGCGCACCCCCGAGGGCTTGGGGAAATAAAAAGGCGCACCGTTAAGATCATAGCTCTTGCTGTGTTAGAGATGTTGGCTGTCATAGACTACTTATGATCTGTGCTCAGCCAGGAACTAAATTGAGCTTATTGTGCTTCCTATTCTGTTACAAAATGTATCTTTTTTTTAATCCAAACTGTTTATATGGACAAGAAGAAAAAGTGCCTGTACTTTGTAGGAGTAAGGCTCCATTCACATCTCTGTGTTCCGAATCGTGGGCGGAATCGCTGCGATTCTGCCTGAGATTCGCAATGTTGGCAAATCGCAGGGCACCCATGCATTGCCCGTCAATTTCAATAGCATCCCAAATGCGGTATGATTTTACCACGATTCGTCGGGCGACAATCATGAGAAGATCTCGCCCATGAGCTTCTTTTAAAGATAAAAATAATAATAAAAGTCCCAAAGGTCTGAGCCAATGATGGATCTCTATATCATGAAGTAAGTTCAAATAAGAGCATGGGAATAGTCCACCCTTATAATGAAATTGGTATTCAGAGGTAGGATGAAACAGCCATGACAGCACACATAACACCAGGGATGAGGGAACCTCCACCAAGGATAAGGGGTAAATACTCTTACAGAATAAAGTGGACTCATTTGCCAGCAAAAGTTAATCAATCACGCTTAGAATGCCAGAACGTGGAAGTCCAATGATGAACCTTGGAACTCACACAGATGGAGATGAAGCTGGAACTCGAATGATGGTCAATCCAGGTGTAAACAATAAGAGCAAGACACTTTCATCCAAAGGAATATGGAAGGAAAAAGACGCCTCCATGTAGTGTAGATCAAAATGGATGGGTTTTATTTAAAATACCAACATCGATCCATAAATGTAAATATAAATTTGTGATCACAAAGTAAAAGCCATGTGGGGAGCTGAAAAGCAAAACCCGACGCGTTTCATCGCAACGGACTTCAACTGGGGCATAAAACAGCTCCCCCAAATTACCCATACTTATAGAGAACATGTACAAACATAATGAAAGAATCAAAACGGCGTGGCTCCGCACATGGCACCAAAACAGGAAGTGCTGCCATTGGCGTGAGTTGCACGCCTCGCTCTGGAAATCCACATGGCCACATACTTGACATCCAAGCCTCATTGTGGCCAAAGCGCAATCTTGTCATCAATGCAGTGACAGTTTTTGTTTTGATTCCTCACATTTTTATATGTTTTTATCAATGTATGATATATTGCACTTTATATGGTTTGTTATCACTTTAGCTCTACATTTTGTTATATATCCTCTTAAAAATTCTGTCAATATGAAGTGAAGCAGGGAAGGTTTCTCTTGATGGAATCCTACAATAAAACTGCTAAGTAAAAATAATTCAGTAGATAGTAAAAGGAATAATGAGCTACCTATACTTAAAAGAGTTAGAATTTTGACAACACACATGATAACCTCTGGGTGGCTACATTTTAAACAATTATGGTTGTCACAGTATATATGGAGCTATAAATACACAGTGGAAATTCACAGTGCTGTCATTTCAAATTCGTAATCACCGGTCAGGTTATACATGTTATGTAGCGTAACCTTTCCTATACAGTTTAACATGCCATGCAACTTTTGCATAAGCGAAGCGCATCACGGCAAAGATATGGATTTTAATAACTTAGGGGCAATGGCATTTCCCACCTTAACTTTTTTTGTATTCAAAAATATTTTTATATTGCATCGAATAACCTTTTTCTTTGTATTGTATTTGCACATATTGGATCTGATTTACTAAAGGAGTTGAGAATAATAAATTGTGTGAATAATTAATTTCCATTATCTATTAATGTACAGATAAAATAAGTAAATATGAATTTATTAGCTTTTCACATGATTGGATAAATTAAGGGAATATTCACAAATGTTTATGTAAATATTCTCAACTGCTTTAGTAAATCACCCTCATTACGCGTGACATACATACGGGCTTTGCTTTGGTAGCAGATTTAAATACAAATATTTTATTTTTTTAGGTGTTACCCAACAAGAACTATAGCAAAATTTCCTTTATATTATTAACCCTTTGCACATTTTAAACTGAAGGTCCAGGTATGCATGCATGCAGGATCACTGTTTACGACAAGGCTCTGAAGGAACGGCACAAGTATACTGTTCTTTCAGAGCACAGGCGCTGGTGGGGTCACCGGCTGCATCCAAAGTAAATATCTCCTGAATGGTGCACATTTATGAAATTTTTACCGTACCTATAGGTAAGCCTTATATAAAAAAAAAAATCATACAGGGGACTTTACTCCCACTTCAAAGTTTTAATACACCCACGACAGTAAAATCAGTCTGTATATGCAGCATAGAATGCTTATTATACTCACTGTGGAACTTAAGGGGTTAATCCTCTGCATTGTGTAAAAAAGCTGTTTAATCCTGTATGTACAGATCCTTCCCTCCTGCACTGTCTATCTGGGTAAGGCCAGCTAACACACAGGGAATAGCCAACCTGCACATGCTCAGTTGTGTCTTTTATGCTGGAGAGAACAGTTACTTGTTCTCAGAGATAGCCAGGTCACATGATATTGGCATCACACATGTGGGGGTGTATACAGGCTGCAGGGAAAATCTCCTCCTTCCTGATCTCTTAGCACTGGAAAAACTCTGCAGTTTATCATGTAATCGTGGTATACAGATCAGCGAAAAAGTATATAGTGGCAGTATTTTAATGTAAAAAGTAGATTAATAAGCTGTGGGCCCTGTGGGGGGGGGGGGGTCAGATTAACTATTTTTCATATTACTGGGTTTAGTAAGACTTTAAGAATTCCTATATCTTACCATTACCAAGTGACAAAGAGAACCCTTATTTAACCACTTAAGCCCTAGAAGGTTCCCCCCCCCCCCCCCCCACTTCATGACCAGGCCATTTTTTGTGATACAGCACTGCGGTATTTTAACTGACAATTGCGCGGCCGTGCGATGCTGTACACAAATACAATTAATGTCCTTCTTTTCCCACAGATAGAGCTTTCTTTTGATGGTATCTAATCACCTCTGCGGATTTCATTTTTTGCGCTATAAACAAGAAAAAAAGGCCTACAATTTTGAAAAAAAAACAATATTTTTTGCTTTATGCTATAAAACATATCCAATAAAAAATTGTAAAAAATCTAATTTCTTCATCAGTTTAGGCCAATATGTATTCTGCTGCATATTTTTGGTAGAAAAAAATCCCAATAAGCGTATATTGGTTGGTTTGCGCAAAAGTTATAACGTTAACAAATTAGGGGATATTTTATGAAATTTTTATTTATTTATTTATTTATTTTACTAGTTATTGCAACATTTTTAGAAATTGGACACCTAACTGACACTTTTTGACACTTTTTGGGGACCAGTGACACTAATACAGGGAAGGGGTTAACAGCAGGGGCGATCAAAGGGTTAAGTGTGCTCCGAGGGAGTGCTTTCTAACTGTGAGGGGAATGCTGTGACTGGAGGAAAACAGAGATCTATGTTCCTGCTTAGCAGAAACACAAGATCTCCATCTTCCTCCCTCACAGAACGGTGGTCTGCCTTGTTTACCTAGGCAGACCGTCATTCTGCCTATCCTGTAAACGATCTGCAGGTCCCAGCGGCCATCGTGGCTGCCACACTCACAGATTGTCTCCCGCTGTGTCCAATCGCAGGGGGAGTGGGTTGCCGGTGGCGCGTGAGCCCCAGACCCATTACACGAAATCATGTACCTGTGCTTGATTTTGTGTAGGAGGGCCACCCTGCAGCAGAATATCTGCGTGGGGCAGTCCTTAAATGGTTAAAGACAGGGGCATCTTCCTTAATTTTATCTTTATGTACTGTATGTTATTTAATTCTACTCATTGATCGTAAGTCAACAGTATCCATTCTAAAAAAAGCTGCAATACTTAATTAAATAAAGAATATTCAAAACCTTACACAGTTTGACTGAATATATTTTGATTCAAATGTAAAAATGTGTTTCACATTGACTCCAGCATCTGACATTATGGTGGTTCTCGTAGACAGCAAATATTCATTGAACCTCGGGAGGAGCCGGGTGACGTCACTTCCGGTTGCAGGCGAGAAAGTCCTTGAATATATCGATGCTGAATTGTCTGTTTTATATGTAGGTTACTGCTTTTAATAAATTTACTTTATATGGAATTACTGCACTAGGGAGATATCTTTTATCTTGTATGACCCTTGAATGGAGGAGAGTGGAGGAGAGTAAGAAGGATTTACATAGCACAGTAGGGGATTATTGTTTATCTATTATTCCCAATTACTGCCTTACACCTTTGCCTGGTTTGGTAAGGAGAAGACAGGAGTGGAGATTGCCATTAAGAATATATTTACCAGAAGTGCTGCTAGACCCGTTTTGTTGTCTTAATTTAAGGTGAGAGGCTGGAGCACACTCCTGGTGGATTGCGGATGGCGGAAGCAAGTATGACTACACTGTATAAGAATTGATGTTTTACCTGCGCTTGATAGCTTCACTTCTACTATCAGTATTGGTATTTTTTGTTTGCACATGCATTTTTTTGAACTTTCTTTTTGAGGAATCATACTTTTTTGCACTTTTTTGAATTTTATACTTGAGGAATAATTTTTCTTTGCAGGTTTTATTTTTTTATTTTTTTTTAACTGTTATTACATTATTTACTGTACAAAATAAGGTGCGTTGGCATGGACCATAGGGTGAGTACCTGGATTGAAAACTGGCTACAAGGGCATGTTCAGAGGGTGGTGATAAATGGGGAGTACTCAGAATGGTCAGGGGTGGGTAGTGGGGTTCCCCAGGGTTCTGTGCTGGGACCAATCCTATTAAATTTGTTTATAAACGATCTGGAGGATGGGATAAACAGTTCAATCTCTGTATTTGCAGACGATACTAAGCTAAGCAGGGCAATAACTTCTCCGCAGGATGTGGAAACCTTGCAAAAAGACCTGAACAAATTAATGGGGTGGGCGACTACATGGCAAATGAGGTTCAATGTAGAAAAATGTAAAATAATGCATTTGGGTGGCAAAAATATGAATGCAATCTATACACTGGGGGGAGAACCTCTGGGGGAATCTAGGATGGAAAAGGACCTGGGGGTCCTAGTAGATGATAGGCTCAGCAATGGCATGCAATGCCAAGCTGCTGCTAATAAGGCAAACAGAATATTGGCATGTATTAAAAGGGGGATCAACTCCAGAGATAAAACGACAATTCTCCCGCTCTACAAGACTCTGGTCCGGCCGCACCTGGAGTATGCTGTCCAGTTCTGGGCACCAGTCCTCAGGAAGGATGTACTGGAAATGGAGCGAGTACAAAGAAGGGCAACAAAGCTAATAAAGGGTCTGGAGGATCTTAGTTATGAGGAAAGGTTGCGAGCGTTGAACTTATTCTCTCTGGAGAAGAGACGCTTGAGAGGGGATATGATTTGAATTTACAAATACTGTACTGGTGACCCCACAATAGGGATAAAACTTTTTCGCAGAAGAGAGCTTAATAAGACTCGGGGCCACTCATTACAATTAGAAGAAAAGAGGTTTAACCTTAAACTACGTAGAGGGTTCTTTACTGTAAGAGCGGTAAGGATGTGGAATTCCCTTCCACAGGCGGTGGTCTCAGCGGGGAGCATTTATAGCTTCAAGAAACTATTAGATAAGCACCTGAACGACCGCAGCATAAAGGGATATGTAAGGTAATACTGACACATAATCACACACATAGGTTGGACTTGATGGACTTGTGTCTTTTTTCAACCTCACCTACTATGTAACTATGTAACTATGTAACATTGATCGGATTGGATTCCAGTTTTTGGACTTGATTGATTATAATTATGTTTTTATGTGTGGTATTCATTGATTAGTATATTTATTGCACTTTGAGTTAGAGCCACATTTATTTTTATTTAATTCTGTTTGGTGGGGACACTTTTTAATGTTGGCTTCCACTGCTTGAATAATGTTATTTCTTTTTGATTTGCGCATTAGTTCTTCACTTTTATAATGCACATTGTTAGGCTTTCCACTTGGAAGAATGTGGGGAACGTTTTAAAACATTTATGGATGTTGCACTGATAACCTCTCCACTCTAGCAACAAAGAATACTTCAGTTAAAGCAGAACTCCGAAACTTTTCAAAAAATTCCCCATTAGTACACCCCCCACACAAAACACTAAACAGTTACCACATTTGTGAAATTTCTTACCGTTTAAGAGATATGACTGATTGAATTTTCAGGAAGTCAGCTTTGTGATTCAAAAAATGCATCATCTTTTCTGGCAGGGAGTATCTCTTAGAAGAGTGATTGCATCATATCCTCTTCTCTCTCTCTAACTCTAATCAGACTACATTTCCCATGAATTCTTAGGATGGGAGTGAATGTGGGCGGTACACTAGGCTTGTACATGTAAATGTGAATTCGCCCACTTCAACATAAATCACACTCCTCATTCTGCAGCCAGCAAGCCATACATAATGGTATGATAGGTTACAGCCTTTTAAATGGAAAGCATTTTAATATAAATACATATTAATATAATATTAATTTAATGCATTTAATAAATACATGTAAATTAAATTAATATATTTAATGCATTTAATATAAATGCAAACCAGTGCAACTTATCAGTGTCCACCAGTGCCGAATGTGAGGGACCACTATGTCAGGGACCACCAGTGCCGCTTGTCAGGGACCACCATGTCAGGGACCACCAGTGGCGAATGTCAGGGACCACCATATCAGGGACCACCACTGCCGAAAGTCAGGGACCACCAGTGCTGCTTGTCAGGGACCACATGTCAGAGACCACCATGTCAGGGACTACCAGTGCCGAATGTCAGGGACCACCAGTGACACTTTTAGAGACCCCTATGTCAGGGACCACCATGTCAGGGACCACCAGTCAGGGACCACCATGTCAGGGACCACCAGTGCCACTTGTCAGGGACCACCATGTCAGGGACCACCAGTGCTGAATATCAGGGACCACCAGTGCCCCTTGTCAGGCACCACCATGCCAGGGACCATTAGTGTAAAGCCGGGATTATCAGAAATCACTTGCATGACACAGCGGGGATCTCCCACTGTGTCAGGTATTGTCTGTGCGAACACCGATCGCTGATCCCCCACCCCCGCCGTTATTATGATTGATAGCGCACTGTTCCTATAACGGCGGGGGGTGGGAGATCAGCGATCAGTGTTCTCATATAACAATACCTGACACAGTGGGAGATCCCTGCTGTGTCATATAAGTAATTACTGATGATAATCCCCGCTCTGCACGGAGATAGCAGGCAGGGGGCGGAGGAGTGGAGGGGCGGATTGCTGGCAGGAGCAGGAGGAGGAGGGAGGAGAGAGGAGAAGGAGGGCACCTCCTCCATGGGTGGCACTGCTTCCTCCCTGGTTGTTTTCAGAGGACTACAACTGGGCATGCCAGATTGCTGGCTGAGCTCAGGAGAGGGATAGAAGCCAGCAGTCTTACAAACAGGATGTCAGCAGGCAATAACGGTTTTTCAGCAAGTTCAGCAGCCTATTAAAGAGGAACTACAGAGCGCAGAAGAACATGGATGGCAAAGTTGGTGAAGGTAGGAGATCAGCATCAAGGACATGGAAAAAAAATTGGCCAGAGTTCTGCTTTAAGTTTTTTAAAATATTATCAATTCAATTAACAAGATCGATCTCCCTAGTTAAAGATACCCAAAAAATTGTCTGAATACAGCAATAAATAAGGTTATTTTAGCATGAATCTGCTGACAAATACCTCTTGTATGGCTTTTATATGTAATATCAAGTGATATCCAATTGACGGTTTCCATAAGTGAGTAGGAAGAAGCGTTAGGGTGTGTTTAATATAAAAAGGGTAAGGACACCTTTAACGACCATCATTTTTCTCTCAGACTCAGTACATATAACCTTAAAAATTAGTTTTACTTTAGGCTTTCCCCTTTGCAACTTCTGATAAAGTTATATTAAGTTATTTAATGTGAAGTGAGAAGTCAGACGATGAAGTGCAAGTGCAATTTTAATCCATTTAATCAAAGTGCCCCTGATGGTATCCAATATTTTGTCCCCGTGACCACTGCATTTAGGATGAATATGTCAAACTTCTGCAAATGAATATGTTTGCTGTTTCAATTTGATTGAGCTTTCTATTTTGTGTATTTTGGGCTTAAGCCATTCTGGTTGCTTTGCTTTCAGTAAATTGATTTGATTAGTCTGAGCAGCCATCATGGAGATCTGACTTTTCCAGGGTGAATAATTTGTTAAGGGATTCTCAGCAGAGCTCAAAATCAGCAGCACAGCATGGTACAATGTCAGAGTAAATATGGAAAACACATTTACCTACTGCTGACTTTCAAAAGAAGCACAGCACTGTGAGGCTAAGATCTCCAAATGTACATTATAAAATGTGACAAAACTAGAGCAGATCCATCAAAGTATTTATAAGAAGAAGGACAAGAGAAGGATAAAGCTGAACAATAAAATAAACATTAGTAATTGCAGATGTATGTGCTAGAAAGAGCTACAATATATAATGCTCTGAGTGGAAATACCAGGAGTTTCCCAGCAAAAAAAAATGGAAATGCAAATGGAAACAATTTCTGTAGCACAACAGGGGTCACCCAATGGTTGGACTACTGCTGTTCTCTCCGATTTTGTGCGTCCTATTGAGAAAGAGATAGCGAGTTGCCCCATTACATTCATTCTTATTTCTGAGATAGTGAGGAACATTTATCAAACTAATTATTGTGCAACAAATTAAATGCAAAATTTAGCAAAGCCTATGCAATAGATTTTGTGTATTTATGTCTCTCTGCCTGCAGTTGTAGGCAGCAAATTGAGACAGTTTTGCAAAGGCCTGCAACAGATTTAACATTGTACTGAGACAGAATTTCACTCAATACACATGCACAATTAACCACCTGCCCTCTGGAAGATTTACCTCCCTTTATGACCAGGCACTGCATTACTTTAGCCACTTAAGGACCGGAAGGATTTACCCCCATAATGACCAGGCCATTTTTTGTGATACGGCACTGCGTCGCTTTAACTGACAATTGCAGTTTTTATTATTTGCGCTATAAACCAAAATAAAGCAACAATTTTGAAAATAATAATGCTATAATAAATATCCCCCCCAAAAATATAATACACATTTCTTCCTCAGTTTAGGCCAATATGTATTCTTCTACAGATTTTTGGTAGCGTATATTGATTGGTTTGTGCGAACGCACATCGGGTCTGGCACCGCGGGCACGCGCGCGCACCTCCAGCGCCGTGCGCGTGCCCACTGTATCTATTGCCCGACGTACAGCTATGGCAATTCGCGCAATGGAGCCACCAACCTGCCGCAGTATAATGATGGCGGCTGGTCGGCAAGTGGTTAACCGACAACTGCGCATGCAACGCTGTACACAAACAAAATGTATCTACTTTTTTCCCACAAATAGAGCTTTTCTTTTGGTGGTATTTGATCACCTCTGCATTTTTTATTTTTTCGCCCTGTAAACTAAAAAATAAAATTTTGAACAAAAACAATATCTTTTACTTTCTACTATAAAACATAAAAAAATATGCACTGTCACTGTACTAATGACACTGGCTGGGAAGAGGTTAACATCTAGGGTGATTAAAGGGCTAAATGTGTGTCTAACCTGTGTTTATGTGTGTGTTGTGATGTGCTTTTACTAAGGGATGTTTTGGTTTTTATTCCCTGCTTGGCAGTGGAAACATAAACTGCCGCATCCCCACGGACAGGACAGAGCTCTGCATTGTTTAAATATGCAGAGCTCTGTCCTGTTTCCCTTCTCACTGATTGGCTTGTGTTGTGTCAAATCACAGCACAGGCAGCGCGCCAGCACCAAGCCTGCAGCACCTACCCAGAAGTGTTGGATCACGTACCAGGTACGTGATCCGGCACAGGAGAGCCTCTTTGCTGCTGTATAAGGGCATAATGCAGTCAGCATGTGGTTAAAATGAGATTGTTGAGAAACATTTTATTTTGCTACTTTCAGGGTGCCCTAGTCCAACTTGTTTTATCAAAAATTGGATGTCTTCGCTACATAAGCATATTCTATGTGTGGCACTGGATTGGTGGCTCCTTTAAGCTGCCTGGCAGAATATTTCTCCTGCTGCTGTAACAGCCTAGGATTATTCCCTCCCCTAACAATAGGGCCAGGAGAAATTGCTATTGGCTGCCCCATGGCTAAGCAGATCAGCCCTCCCACCACCCACACAAGGGACATGGTGAGCCCAGGTGAAGAGCTCAGGAGCTGGGGGTGTGCAGTGTGTTCAGAGGTCCCCTGTCATCCAGAAAACAGGCTTCAAGGTGGACTGGATGTGTCTGGATGCTGCTGTAAGGGGGGCCAGCCAGGAACCTGTATAGAGAGCTTGTAGCTGCTGTTAACCACTTCCGGACCGCCGCACACCGATATACGTCCTGACTTTGAAGGAGGATATCGTAGCTGCCATAACCCCGGTATCCTCTTAATCGACCGGTAGTCTGCTTCAAGGTAAAAGTGGTCTCTGTGGCGGATTCGCCGCGAGATCAACTTTATCAGCAGCGAGAGAGGGCCCCCCTCCCCCTGTGCTCCTGTGCCCTCCACCACTTACGGAGGTGATCGGATCCTTTCACATGCTGGGCATGGAGATGAGTGAGGGGAAGATGCTTTTTTTTCTATTACAAGGGATGTTTACATATTGTAATAGCAATAAAAGTGACACATTTAAAAAAAAAAACTGTGTAAAAATAAAAGGTAAAATAAATTAGAAAAAAAATTGCCGCGATCAGTAGAGCAAGAACAATAATTCTAGCCCTAGATCTCCTCTGTAACTCAAAACATATAACCTGTAGAATTTTTTAAACGTCCCCTATGGAGATTTTTAAGGGTAAAAGTTTGTCGCCATTCCACGAGCGGGCGCAATTTTTATATGTGACATGATGGGTATCAATTTACTCGGCGTAACATTATCTTTTACAATATAAAAAGAAATTGGGCTAATTTTACTGTTGTCTTATTTTTTTATTCAAAAAAGTGTATTTTTTCCAAAAAACTTGTAAGACCGCTGCGCAAATGCGGTGTGACAGAAAGTATTGCAACGACCACCATTTTATTCTCTAGGGTGTTAGAAAAAGAATGTATAATGTTTGGGGGTTCTAAGTCATTTTCTAGCAAAAGAAACTGTTTTTAACTAGTAAACAACACATCTAAAAAAGAGGCCCGGTCCTTAAGTGGTTAAGGGTTGCCAGAAGTCTAGAAGAATGAGCCTGGCAGGGAAAAGAAGCAGAGTACATTGGTGCTGAGAGTCATATGAGAGCAGAGGGAGAGAGGTATTGCTGTGCTGTGAACCCAAGCTGTAGAAATCAAACTGCAGAATATGAACCCAGAGGGAGGATCACCCAGGATTGCAGTCTTGAGAGGCAGGCTACCAGCTTCTGAGCTGCATTTCGCCTGACCCCAAAAGGCCTTTGTGAAAGACCTAGCCGGGACAGAGGCTGTTGGAGAGGACTGAATGCAAGCCTCTTGCCTTTTGATTATGGGCCCTGGATTTTCAAGGGAACAATACTCTTTGTGAGGTGAATTAGAAATGCAGTCTGAACTGTACTAATCGGACTCAGTCGTGTATATATGTATATATTGTATGTTGTTTGATTCATACTGTTGGGACACATACTGTTAGGAGATGCTGGTGTCATCAACTCCAACTACCTGTCTTGTTCTCTGCTATAATGTGTTTAATGTAAATGAGCTTAGTCTGCCTTACCACAGGTTCTAAGACCCCGTTCACACAGGGACGACTTGTCAGGCGACCTAGTCACCTGACAAGTCGCCTCCCGTTCTGTGCTATGGAACCGTTCTAAGGGGAGGTTCCTGTACGACTTCGGGGGCGACTTGGGGCGACTTGCATAGACTTCTATACAGAAGTCGTTTTGCAAGTCGCCCGGGCAGTCGTGTGCAGGTCGCCTCGGTGAGGCGACCTGCAAGTCGTGTTGCCCCTGTGTGAATGGGGTCTCAGGGTATTCCACACATTGTTGTTTGTTCTAATTAACCCTGTGATGATGTTTATGGTAATGTGTGTTGAATAGTCTAGGAGACGTAGTCACTTAGTCTAAGTAAAAGGATTAGTTAATTAGCTCATGATAATTAGGTTAATTAGGTTACATTTGTATTGTTAGAGTACTATGAGCAGAAAAGGGGAACCTCATCTTCTCCTGTATATAAGAGTGTATTTTGATTCTAAATAAAGTCAGTTCATGTTAGCATCTAAGGAAGTGTCGCCTTGTTTTGTGCTCAGAGAGGTTGGAAAATCTGATATCTGTATACAGACTGGGAGGAAGTGGTATATGACGGAAGCACTCAAGCGGAGTGGGGGACGTTCCGTGACAGCCTTGATCCAGGATAGCTGAGTGTCTGTGTGCTGTTTTACAGCTTATGTTAACTATGCAGAAATCTGGCCCTGACAACTTTAGAGAAGCAGTGGAAGACATTTATGAATTAACCAGTTATTGACTGCCTCATAGCAGATTTACTGCTACAGGGCGGCTACCCTGTGCAGAATCATGTGTATATATACGTGATTCTGCACTTCCGCCTGCAGGGGGCATGCATGTGCTGCTGGCAGGCTGTTTCTGCTTTGATTATTCACAGCAGAAGCTGATCTATGGGTGCCAGGCACTAGATGTCCGCCGACACCGACCGATCTCTATGAACTCTATGAGAGCTTCCATCTTGCAGCATACTATACATAGCAAAGGATAAAATAAGGACAGGTATTCCTAGACGCAGTTAATTTCTCCTTAAAGGCACAGGAAAACACCAGAAGCTCAGCACAATGGCAGTTGAAGGTGTACAATGCGTTCCATGCCAATGCATGCAAGGTAAATAAATTGGTCACCACGCCAATTTATAACTAAATAAGGTGCACATGGAAGGACTTAAAGCCGGGTGCACACTAACAGTTTTTGGGTTGCACAAAAAAAACTGACAGCTCTGGTCGGAGCCGCTGTACGAACAATGCAGCTGATCTGTTGTTTTCTGACAGGGGCACGCCCCCCCCCCCCCCCACCAGAACACTCCGATCAGTGTTCTCTGCCATTGGCTGAGAGCGCTGACTGGGAGTTGGTAGGCTGCTGGTTTTCCAGCATGCACGTAACACAGACCAACATACACACGAGCCAAATGTCGGCTTTTTTTTAGCTGACAGTTGTCTCCTGACATTTGGCCCATGTGTACAGGGCTTTACACAGGGCAAACGAAAAAAACTGCATTAAAAACAGAGGTTTTAGCTGCACAACATTTGCAAATACATGTGGAAGCCAATTTGCCTCTTCAGGTCCCCTCTGTATAGTGTGGTCTAAACCCTAGCCTCCGAGAGTCTACATGTGGGTGAATATTTGCAAATGTTGTTGGCTAGCTAGTAAGTGTGCTGGGAATATTTTGTTTTGTTTGGTGTAATGCCTTACTTTATGCACCTCACTCTAAAAGCTAGTTATAAATAGGGTCATTGCCATTTTTGTTTAGCTTGGTGGAATTGGCATGGGGACACAATGGATGCTTTTAGCTGTCATTGTGCTTTGCTGGACTTTTGGTGTGTTATATATGCTTCAACATAGATGCTGTCATAGACTAGGGTTAAGACTGTATTATACAGGGGGACCTTAATGCCTTAATGAGGCAACAAGGCGTTCAAATATATGTGTTCAATTAAAAATTCTGGTTTTAGTGCAAATTGTTAGAATATCTATATCTATATCTATATCTATATCTATATATATATATATATATATATATATATATATATATATATATATAGATATAGATATATATATATAGATAGACATATATATGTAGATATATATATATATACATATACATACAGTGGGGATGGAAGGTATTCAGACCCCTTTAAATTTTTCACTCTTTGTTATTTTGCAGCCATTTGCTAAACTCATTTAAGTTCATTTTTTTCCTCATTAACTACTTCAGCCCCGGAAGGATTTACCCCCTTTCTGACCAGAGCACTTTTTACAATTTGGCACTGCGTCGCTTTAACTGCTAATTGCGCAGTCATGCAATGCTGTACCCAAATGAAATGTGCGTCCTTTTCTTCCCACAAATAGAGCTTTCTTTTGATGGTATTTGATCACCTCTGCCGTTTTTATTTTTTGCGTTATACACGGAAAAAGACCGAAAATTTTGAAAAAAAATGATATTTTCTACTTTTTGTTCTAAAAAAAATCCAATCAACTCAATTTTAGTCATACATTTAGGCCAAAATGTATTCGGCCACATGTCTTTGGTAAAAAAAATGTCAATAAGTATATATTTATTGGTTGGCGCAAAAGTTATAGCGCCTACAAACTAGGGTACATTTTCTGGAATTTACACAGCCTTTAATTTATGACTGCCTATGTCGTTTCTTGAGGTGCTAAAATGGCAGGTCAGTACAAAACCCCCACAAATGACCCCATTTTGGAAAGTAGACACCCCAAGGAAATTGCTGAGAGGCATGTTGAGCCCATTGAATATTCATTTTCTTTGACCCAAGTGATTGAATAATGACAAAAAAAAATTACAAAAAGTTTTCACTAAATGATATATTGCTCACACGGGCCATGGGCATATGTGGAATTGCACCCCAAAATACATTTAGCTGCTTCTCCTGAGTATGGGGATACCACATGTGTGGGACTTTTTGGGAGCCTAGCCGCGTACGGGGCCCCGAAAACCAATCACTGCCTTCAGGATTTCTAAGGGCGTAAATTTTTGATTTTACTCCTCACTACCTATCACAGTTTTGAAGGCTATAAAATGCCCAGATGGCATAAACCCCCCCCAAATGACCCCATTTTGGAAAATAGACACCCCAAGCTATTTGCTGAGAGGCATGTTGAGTCCATGGAATATTTTATATTTTGACACAAGTTGCGGGAAAGTGACAATTTTTTTTTTTTTGCACAAAGTTGTCACTAAATGATATATTGCTCACACAGGCCATGGGCACATGTGGAATTGCACCCCAAAATACATTTAACTGCTTCTCCTGAGTATGGGGATACCCCATGTGTGGGACTTTTTAGGAGCCTAGCCGCGTACGGGGCCCCGAAACCAATCACCGCCTTCAGGATTTCTAAGGGTGTAAATTTTTGATTTCACTCTTCACTGCCTATCACAGTTTCGGAGGCCATGGAATGCCCAGGTGGCACAACCCCCCCCCCCCAAATGACCCCATTTTGGAAAGTAGACACCCCAAGCTATTTGCTGAGAGGCATGGTGAGTATTTTGCAGCTCTCATTTGTTTTTGAAAATGAAGAAAGACAAGAAAAAATTTTTTTTTCTTTTTTCAATTTTCAAAACTTTGTGACAAAAAGTGAGGTCTGCAAAATACTCACGATACCACTCAGCAAATAGCTTGGGGTGTCTACTTTCCAAAATGGGGTCATTTGGGGGGGGTTTGTGCCACCTAAGCATTCCATGGCCTCCGAAACTGTGATAGGCAGTGAAGAGTGAAATCAAAAATTTACGCCCTTAGAAAGCCTGAAGGCGGTGCTTGGTTTTCGGGGTCCCGTGCGCGGCTAGGCTCCCAAAAAGTCCCACACATGTGGTATCCCCATACTCAGGAGAAGCAACAGAATATATTTTGGGGTGTAATTTCACATATTCCCATGGCATGTTTGAGCAATATATCATTTAGTGACAACTTTGTGCAAAAAAATAAATAAAATTTGTCTCTTTCCCGCAACTTGTGTCACAATATAAAATATTCCATGGACTCAACATGCCTCTCAGCAAATAGCTTGGGGTGTCTACTTTCCAAAATGGGGTCATTTGGGGGGGGGTTTGAACTGTCCTGGCATTTTATGCACAACATTTAGAAGCTTATGTCACACATCACCCACTCTTCTAACCACTTGAAGACAAAGCCCTTTCTGACACTTTTTGATTACATGAAAAAATTATTTTTTTTTGCAAGAAAATTACTTTGAACCCCCAAACATTATATATTTTTTTAAAGCAAATGCCCTACAGATTAAAATGGTGGGTGTTTCATTTTTTTTTTCACACAGTATTTGCGCAGCGATTTTTCAAACGCATTTTTTGGGGAAAAAACACACTTTTTTAAATTTTAATGCACTAAAACACAATATATTGCCCAAATGTTTGATGGAATAAAAAAGATGATCTTAGGCTGAGTACATGGATACCAAACATGACATGCTTTAAAATTGCGCACAAACGTGCAGTGGCAACAAAATAAATACATTTTTAAAAGCCTTTAAAAGCCTTTACAGGTTACCACTTTAGATTTACAGAGGAGGTCTACTGCTAAAATTACTGCCCTCGATCTGACCTTCGTGGTGATACCTCACATGCATGGTGCAATTGCTGTTTACATTTGACGCCAGACCGACGCTTGCGTTCGCCTTAGCGCAAGAGCAGGGGGGACAGGGTTGCTTTTTTTTTCTTTATTATTTTTTTGCTTTTTTATCTTATTTTTAAACTGTTCCTTTCATTTTTTTTTAAATCATTGTTATTGTTATCTCAGGGAATGTAAATATCCCCTATGATAGCAATAGGTAGTGACAGGTACTCTTTTTTGAAAAAAATTGGGGTCTATTAGACCCTAGATTTCTCCTCTGCCCTCAAAGCATCTGACCACACCAAGATCGGTGTGATAAAATGCTTCCCCAATTTCCCAATGGCGCTATTTACATCCGGCGAAATCTAAGTCATAAAATGCTTGTAGCTTCCGGTTTCTTAGGCCATAGAGATGTTTGGAGCCACTCTGGTCTCTGATCAGCTCTATGGTCAGCTGGCTGAATCACCGGCTGCATTCTCAGGTTCCCTGTTGAGACAGGAGAGCCAGAGAAAAACACGGAAGACGGTGGGGGGGCATTCCCTCCCACTGCTTGTAAAAGCAGTCTAGAGGCTAATTAGCCGCTAGGATTGCTTTTACATGAAAGCCGACCGCTGGCTGAAAAGAATGATACCAAGATGATACCTAAACCTGCAGGCATCATTCTGGTATAACCACTCAAAGTCGTGAATGGCGTACCTGAAGACAAAAAAATGGTTAACAATAAAGCACAGTAAACGGTAAAGTATAAAAAATTGCATACCTGAAAAGCAAACATGATAAAACATAATAACAATAAAACATTGCAGAAAAGAATACAGTAAAAAAGAGCAGAACAATAGAGAGAATAGAGAGAGAGAGAACAATAAAACGACAACTATTTTTTTTTTATTTTATAATTTTGTTTGTGTTTTTTTTTTTTTTTTACACTTTTTTGTAACTGTAACTTTTATAACTGTAACTGGTTCCGGGTTCGGGTCTCTCAAAATGCGATGGCATTTTGGGAGACCCTGTGAAAGTGCGCCTAGTCTGTGGAATGCTGTACCCTACGCTAATACTCAACTAGTGCATGGTAGCGTTTAAAACATTCACCAATGCAAAGACCAGGATTGTCA
The DNA here is from genome assembly GCA_037952835.1 of Lithobates septentrionalis. NCBI lineage: Eukaryota > Metazoa > Chordata > Amphibia > Anura > Ranidae > Lithobates > Lithobates septentrionalis. Next base: position 3,100,392 of record JBBDGP010000065.1, read on the forward strand.
GGACAGGAGGGACAATAATAGCGGGTGTCACGTCTATATCCGCGCTTGCTGCAGACACAACATCTTTTTTGGGGGGTTCGTTGGGTAGGGGTACTCGGGAGGACATAAAGAAAATGCCTCTCATGCAGCCGACTGATTTGGTTGGGGATGTGAATGGGGGAAGTACGGGTGCTGCAGAAGCGGTGGGTTCCCAATTAGGATTGGCGAATGCAGCAGGAAGGGCATTATGGGCACGACGGGCCTGTGTTTGTCTTCTTGGTGGCAGCGGGACACTACTTGTGCTTGCCACCTCACCAGCTTGAACTGCACTTATGGGACTCGCCACGTCACCAAGTGTTACTGCAGTGCTGGTTTGACTACGACCGGGGTGTACTAGGCCGCTGGTGCTTGCCAGTTCAATAAAAAGCTACCAAAAAAACTGTTAGCGATCGCAGGGATCAGGCCTGACTCTGCGAACGCTGCAGTTATGTGTTTAGTGTTTTGTGACAGTGATCGATCGATACTGCACTTGGGTGGGCTGGGCTGGGCCGGGCGGAGGGGCAAAATGCAGGTGCTAGCAGGTATCTGGGCTGATCCCACTAACACTGCATTTTTGGGAACCCTAAACTGCTGGGGACGCTAGTATAGATCTGATCGGATCAGATATTGATCCGTTCAGATACTATACCACTAAGGGAGGCGTATGCTGTGTGCGTGGGTGTTAGCGGTACTGGCGCTAACCTGATGCTGCCTGGGGCAACGCATATCACCGCTGGGCGATCAGGGGGCTAAACCTTTATTCGGTAATAAATGGCGGGTGCCCTGACACTATAAAAAATAAACGAACTAACCAGCGTCACCCGTAACAGTTATACAGTGATCAGTGGTGAAAGGGTTAACTAGGGGGCAATCAAGGGGTTAAAACATTTATTAGATAGTATATGGGGGTCCCTGTCGCTATAAAACGCTGACGGCGAACCTAAATATTTACGTCCCTAACTAGCGTCACCAGCGACACTAATACAGCGATCAGAAAAATTATCGCTGAGCGACACTGACGACGGGGGGTGATCAAGGGGTTAAAACTTTATTAGGGGGGTTAGGGGGGTACCCTAGACCTAAAGGGGGCTAACAGTAACTGTCCTAACACAGTAACTGTCACAAACTGACACCATGCAGTAATCAGAAAAAAAAACAAAAAAAAACGGAGAGATGACATCATTTCCTCTGCCTCTGTGTACAATACAGAGGCAGGGAAATGATTTGATTGGCCAGAAGCGATCGCGAGGGGGGGGGCCACGAATGGATGGCCTCACCACCGATCGCCGGGGAGGATTTGCCGACCGCCGCAGGCACCGGGGGGGTCTGGTCGTCCCAAATGTCTTCAATTTAAGGATTATGGCGGCCACTGTGCTCTTAGGAACCTTAAGTACAGTAGAATTTTTTTTGTAACCTTGGCCAGATCTGTGCCTTGCCACAATTCTGTCTCTGAGCTCTTCAGGCAGTTCCTTTGACCTCATGATTCTCATTTGCCCTGACATGCACTGTGAGCTGTAAGGTCTTATATAGACAGGTGTGTGGCTTTCCTAATCAAGTCCAATCAGTTTAATCAAACACAGCTGGACTCAAATGAAGGTGTAGAACCATCTCAAGGTTGATCAGAAGAAATGGACAGCACCTGAGTTAAATATATGAGTGTAACAGCAAAGGGTCTGAATACTTAGGACCATGTAATATTTCAGTTTTTCTTCTTTAACCACTTGCTTACAGGGCACTTAAACCCCCCTCCTATCCAGACCAATTTTCAGCTTTTAGCGCTGACGCACTTTGAATGACAATTGCGCGGTCATACAACACTGTACCCAAATTAAATTTTTATCATTTTTCACCACAAATAGAGCTTTCTTTTGGTGGTATTTGATCCCCTCTGCAGTTTTTACTTTTTGTTAAAAGTAAAAAACTGAATTTTTAAAAGAATTTTTTTTTTATTTTTTTATATTTTGTTATAAAAAATTTAAAACAGGTCATTTTTCTCCTTCATTGATGTACGCTGATGAGGCGGCAGTGATGGGCACTAATAGGCGGCAGTGATGGGCACTGATGGGTGGCAGTGATGGGCACTGATGGATGGCAGTGATGGGCAGCACTGCTAGGTGGCACTGATTGGCACTACAGGTGGGCATTGATAGGTGGCACTTGTGGGCATTGATAGGTGGCACTTGTGGGCACTGTTAGGTGGCACTTGTGGGCACTGTTAGGTGGCACCGTGGGCACTGTTAGGTGGCACTATTATGTGGCACTGATAAGGCAGATATGCCTCTTCCACTTGGGGACCGATGTCCCTGACATCTGAGCCGGTGATCGGCTTTTTTTTCTACTCACGCTGTCAACGATTATCGATCTTTTGTTTACATCATGTGATCAGCTGTCATTGGCTGACAGCTGATCACATGGTAAGGGGCCGGGACCGGCCCCTTACTTAGATCGGTGATCACCTGAGTCTCAGTGACTCGTGATCACAGCGCGCTCTGGGCGCCCTGCAGGGCGCGCGCAGGGAGCGTGCACAGGGGAGGCCGTCATATGACGGCCTCCCGGGAATTCAGGTCCGCGCTGTGGCCGTCATTCAGCCATAGCGCGGATGTCAGGTGGTTAATAAATCTGCAAAAATGTCAACAATTCTGTGTTTTTCTGTCAATATGGGGTGCTGTGTGTACATTAATGAGGAAAAAAATGAACTCAAATGATTTTAGCAAATGGCTGAAATATAACAAAGGATAAAAATTTAAGGGGGTCTGAATACTTTCCATTCCCACTGTGTATATATATATATATATATATATATATGTATATATATATATATATATATATCTATATATATATATATATATCTATATATAGATATATAGATATATATCTATATATATATATATATATATATATATATATATATATATATATATACACTACCGTTCAAAAGTTTGGGGTCACCCAAACAATTTTGTGTTTTCCATGAAAAGTCACACTTATTCACCACCATACGTTGTGAAATGAATAGAAAATAGAGTCAAGACATTGACAAGGTTAGAAATAATGATTTGTATTTGAAATAACATTGTTTTTACATCAAACTTTGCTTTCATCAAAGAATCCTCCTTTTGCAGCAATTACAGCATTGCACACCTTTGGCATTCTAGCTGTTAATTTATTGAGGTAAGCTGGAGAAATTGCACCCCACGCTTCTAGAAGCAGCTCCCACAAGTTGGATTGGTTGGATGGGCACTTCTGGCGTACCATACGGTCAAGCTGCTCCCACAACAGCTCAATGGGGTTCAGATCTGGTGACTGTGCTGGCCACTCCATTACCGATAGAATACCAGCTGCCTGCTTCTGCTGTAAATAGTTCTTGCACAATTTGGAGGTGTGTTTAGGGTCATTGTCCTGTTGTAGGATGAAATTGGCTCCAATCAAGCGCTGTCCACTGGGTATGGCATGGCGTTGCAAAATGGAGTGATAGCCTTCCTTATTCAAAATCCCTTTTACCCTGTACAAAGCTCCCACCTTACCAGCACCAAAGCAACCCCAGACCATCACATTACCTCCACCATGCTTAACAAATGGCGTCAGGCATTCTTCCAGCATCTTTTCATTTGTTCTGCGTCTCACAAACGTTCTTCTTTGTGATCCAAACACCTCAAACTTGGATTCATCCGTCCACAACACTTTTTTCCAGTCTTCCTCTGTCCAATGTCTGTGTTCTTTTGCCCATCTTAATCTTTTTCTTATATTGGCCAGTCTCAGATATGGCTTTTTCTTTGCCACTCTGCCCTGAAGCCCAAAATCCCGCAGCCGCCTCTTCACTGTAGATGTTGACACTGGTGTTTTGCGGGTACTATTTAATGAAGATGCCAGTTGGGGACCTGTGAGGCGTCTGTTTCTCAAACTAGAGACTCTAATGTGCTTATCTTCTTGCTTAGTTGTGCAACGCGGCCTCCCACTTCTTTTTCTACTCTGGTTAGAGCCTGTTTGTGCTGTCCTCTGAAGGGAGTAGTACACACCGTTGTAGGAAATCTTCAATTTCTTTGCAATTTCTCGCATGGAATAGCCTTCATTTCTAAGAACAAGAATAGACTGTCGAGTTTCAGATGAAAGTTCTCTTTTTCTGGCCATTTTGAGCGTTTAATTGACCCCACAAATGTGATGCTCCAGAAACTCAATCTGCTCACAGGAAGGTCAGTTTTGTAGCTTCTGGAAGGAGCTAGACTGTTTTTAGATGTGTGAACATGATTGCACAAGGGTTTGCTAATCATCAATTAGCCTTCTGAGCCAATGAGCAAACACATTGTACCATTAGAACACTGAAGTGATAGTTGCTGGAAATGGGCCTCTATACACCTATGTAGATATTGCACCAAAAACTAGACATTTGCAGTTAGAATAGTCATTTACCACATTAGCAATGTATAGAGTATATTTGTTTAAAGTTAGGACTAGTTTAAAGTTAGCTTCATTTAAAAGTACAGTGCTTTTCCTTCAAAAATAAGGACATTTCAATGTGACCCCAAACTTTTGAACGGTAGTGTATACCGTATATACTCGAGTATAAGTCAAATTTTTCAGCACATTTTTTTGTGCTGAAAGTGCCCCCCTCGACTTATACTGGAGTCAAGCACTTTTCTGCAGCAAAAAATGTCATTTTCCGAACTGACTTTGGGGCCCTGTATCTCAGAGCCACTTAGATGGAGTTCCTAGCACAAAGTGGCCCCGAGATACGGGGCCCCAAAATCGGTTCGGAAAATGTCATTCTTTGCTGCAGAAAAGTGCTTGACATTTTCTGAACCGAATTTGGGGCCCCTTATCTCAGAGCCACTTAGTGCTAGGAACCCCAAATTTGGTGTGCAAACCCAGTGGTACTGGTACCATAACATATCCAAAGATGGAGTTCCTACCACCAAGTGGCCCTGAGATACGGGGCCCCAAATCCGGTTCGGAAAATGTCATTCTCTGCTTTAGAAAAGTGCTTGACATTTTCTGAACCGATTTTTGGGGCCCTGTATCCCGGGGCCACTTGGTGCTAGAAACCCCAGCTTTGGATATTTTATGGTGCTAGTTCCACTGGGTTTGCACACCAAATTTGGGGTTCTTAGCACTAAGTGGCCCCAAGATACGGGGCCCCAAATTCGGTCAACTGTGTCCATCTGCAGCAATGTCATTTTGGGACCCTTTGGGTTCAGAGACCCCGAATTTTGGCTGCAGCTAGGGGGCATCTAGGAACCCTTAACTACCAAGTTTGAAGTTCAGGGGACCTATGGCTGCAAATGGGCACAGTGAGGCATGCAAATGGGCATTGTTGACCCTCTTTTCCACTTACAGTAGCTGTGCATTTCTCACCCTCGTCTTATACTCGGGTCAATAAGTTTTTCACATTTTTTTGTGGTAAATTAGGGCCTCGACTTATACTCGGAACGACTTATACTCGAGTATATACGGTAGATATATATATATATATATATATATATATATATATATATATATATATATATATATATAGATATAGATATACAGTATCTCACAAAAGTGAGTACACCCCTCACATTTTTGTAAATATGTTATTATATCTTTTTCATTTGACAACACTGAAGAAATGACACTTTGCTACAATGTACAAGTAGTGAGTAAAAAAGAGTGACAATTTTGAAAAAACAGCAATATTTTTTACTTTTCGCTATAATAAATAGCCCCTAAAAATATATAAAAAAAATAATATTTCTTCCACTGTTTAGGCCCATATTTATTCTGGTAAACAAAAATTGCAATATGTGTATATTGATTGGTCTGTCCAAAAGTTATAGCATCTACAAAATAGGAGATAGATTTATGGCATTTTTATTATTATTATTTTTTTGCTAGTAATCTGCGATCTGCGATTTTTATCATGACTGCAACATTTCAGCGGACAGATTGGACACTTTTGACACTATTTTGGGACCAGTGACATTTATACAGTAATCAGAGCTAAAAATAGCCACTGATTACTGTATAAATGTCACTGGCAGGGAAAGGGTTAAATACTAGGAGTGATCAAGGGGTTAAATGTGTTCCCTGGATGTGTTTTAACTGTAGGGGGGATGGAATCACTACAACATGACAGAGATCACTGCTCCCGATGACAGGGAGCAGTAGATCCCTGTCATATTGCTAGGCAGAACAGGTAAATGCCTTGTTTGCATCTCCCCGTTCTTCCTCTCCTCACCACAATAGCGGGCCGCTGGCGAACGAGTTTGCGGGACCCACGGGCATGCTCCCGCGGTGGGCACATGCGCCTGTTAGGTAGGAATTTCAAAGGGACGTATGGGTATGCCCTTTTGCCTGCCCGTGCCATTCTGCTGACGTAAATAAGTGTGCGGCGGTCAGCATGTGGTTAATATACAGTTATTAACTTTAAATTTCACATAAAAATACCACTAGATTTCATTACTAAAATACAGCATCACTTCATAAAATAGCTCATGTGCTATTTTAGTGATTTGTGAATTTTTATTTTGAAAAAGCTAAGAGGTATTTTACCATGGTTCTTAAAGGTACTGATTTGTGAATTGAGCCCATTGACTGGTGACAATATGGTTTTTTTTTACCTTTTTTTTTTTTTTTACATACTGTCACCAGTGCAGTGTAGTGAGTAGAAAGACTGTTCAAAGGTTTAATTTATGAAAGCTCTGTTTACTACTATTAGGGATGAGCCGAAACACCCCCCTGTTCGGTTCGCACCAGAACATGCAAACAGGAAAAAAGTTCGTTCGAACACGCGAACACCGTTAAAGTCTATGGGACACGAACATGAATAATCAAAAGTGCTAATTTTAAAGGCTTATATGCAAGTTATTGTCATAAAAAGTGTTTGGGGACCTGGGTCCTGCCCCAGGGGACATGGATCAATGCAAAAAAAAGAGTTCAGAAGTGTAGATGTAAACAACATTAAAGGCAGCACTGACGGAAAGCTTCCCAAGTAAGGCAAGGATGGCCGGATTAAGAAACAAACTTTTCTTGTCCTAATCCACATTCCCAGACGTTTCCATTAGTAAAAGTTTTTTTTTTTCTACACTTATGAACTCTATCCTACAATAGTAAGATATCTGAGTGGATATACCCCCCTTTCCGTGACACATCTGAAGTACCGGGTCATCTGGCTCTACCCTCTTGGTATGCAGACGTCACTGAAGATCCTTAATTACAAGCTAGATTGACCCAGTGGGTGTACACCCATCTGTGTCCAATCTCTCTGGTAAGCCCCTATTCAATAGGGTGGCAGATCTTCTATCAACACATTTATCTTGTTACCTTCACATCTTCTTGGTGTTATTTACCTATTAAGAATTTTGTGGACAATATCACTTTTTCACATTACGGACTTTAAAATATTTTTCTTTCTTCACAGGAATATTTATATGTTTATGGGACTTTTTTAGTTTTATCATGAATATGATTATAGTTTATTCATATGGTTGTTAGTGCTACACTTTTTCTTTACAACACCAGTGAACACGCTAGAGAGCTTGCATGATTGGCTGATGTGGGATGATTAACCCGCATCGGCGCTGCTCCTATCCGCCAGTATATGTACAGTGACCAGATGGGAGGTGGTTCAATAGGAAGGTGAATTACTGTACTACAGTTTCAAACTGTTAATGTGAATGCATAGTATTTGTGGAGCTGAGTTAACTGTGTAATAAATTACTGATAAAACTTTGCTATGAAGAGAGTGCTAGCTTCTCCACATAGGGCATAATAATTTGGTTGTCAAAATACTGAAATGTGCTAAAAGATGTAATATTTTTCATTACATAACATATATTATCCATTAGCATTTGCTAATTTATGAATAATTAATCCAAAAGTATACAAAATATATATCCTTATTTTAGTGATTCAGTAAAATCTGCTGTTGAATCTCTGTAAAGCTGACATTTTATAACATATATTGGGCCAGATGCTGAGGAGACTGTCCTATCAGTGCATACATTGATAAAGAACTTTGGAAAGAGGTTATGCTATTTTTTTTTTATTGGATTAATTTATTTCTGCCAAGTGAAGTGATGCAACACACAATAATAACGTAATGCATCTTCCTAGATTTTCATAAAATTTGAGTCGTAATGCCCATTTTTTACTTTATAAATGAGAACAGACAGTTTATGGCTTTCCTAAGAAAATTGTATTACTTGGCCTATAAAAATGGATAGAAAAGATGAGAGTTCAGATTGCTGAGGCATGATAGAGTCATATATTTTTACAAAGGGGATAATATGTCCTGTAGCAAGATTATCAGGATATCTGAAGTCCCCAAGGAGTTTGGTGATCATTTAAAAGAATGTCACCAGGTAGAATAATCACAGTACTATTGAAATAGTAAGTGGAAGGTCTGGTTATAATCTTAGAGGGAATTCATTTACTTTTAAAAACAAAAATCAAGGGGGCGCATGCGCGGCGCGAACCGAGGAGGAAGCAAGGACTGAGAGCTCCGTGAGCCGCGGAGACTAACGGCACTTCCCCGGGGCGATTAACACACACAATCTACCTAACTTTCCCCCGCACCCCCGGCGGAACACTCAGCGCATGACGGGCACCAGAAATCGCCGTGGAAAACCGGCCCAAAGATCCCTAACGACATACTTGCTGAGAGAGAAGGAGAGAAGCATGCAGGCCCAAGATGGCGCCCGAAAGACACAGACTCAGGCACATTCTCCTGCAGCAGCTCCCTCACCACCACACTCCCAGGGAGACAGTGAGTACTCATTTCATCTTACTAAAGCTGATCTGGATGAGAGCCTGACGCTAATGTATGACAAGATCGCCCAGAAATTTCAATCTGAGCTCCACAAGACTACCAACACGCTGTCCCTGGAGATTGCGGCCCTGGGTAGCAGAACAGATTTACTTGAGACAAAACACGATGAGCTCTCCTTAGTGTACTCTGACCTAAGGAAGGAACATGAGTCCCTATCTGAAACAGTCCTGCAGCTACAAGCCCACATTGAGGACCTCGACAACAGAAACCGCCGCAACAATCTCAGGGTACGCGGAGTGCCTGAGTCTGTTACAGATCTACTACCCACGATACAAAAGATCTTCCAATCCCTCTTACCAGACTCCCCACTTTCAGCCTTCTCCTGCGATAGGATCCACAGGGCCCTTCGCCCCCCCCCCTCCCCCAGAAAAACCACCAAGAGACATAGTACTCTGTCTTAAGGACTTCCTGATCAAAGAGGAAATACTTAGAGCCTCGCGGAACAGCCCAAGCATTCGTCTGGAAGGTACCCAGATTCAAATCTACCCTGACATCTCCCCTACCACCCTGGATAAGCGCAGAAGGATGAAGGAAGTTACTTCGGTTCTCCAGGCTGCCAGTATTCGCTATCGCTGGGGTTTCCCATTCAAGCTCCAGGTGCCCCACAACGGCACAACATACACCGTAACCTCACCGATAGAGGGAAAGGAATTGCTTGTGAAGATGGGCCTCCTTGATGCGGCTTCCTTGCCCAGACTACCCTCCACTCCACGTCACTCAGCTATTTGGGTGACCCCTCCACCGAGAAGAGACCGCCGCGATCAACGTCGTGACTGACATCGAGGCACACTTTTTTCTTTTTGTCTCTCCTCTTTTTTTTTGGTTTTTTTTTCTTTCACTTTTTCCCCTACCCCTGTTTTTCTCTTTGTCTCTCTCCCACCAGGGTATCGAGATTGGAACATCTCCCTTCATGCTTAGAGAACATTGGACTCTCCCGGCTCATTACGGACTCCCGGATGCGTCCGCATGATTGTCCCCACACTCCTTATCAATGAGAACTGACTGGCTTCTCGTCTGGTTAGTGATGTCGAAGCTGGTTGATTCCCCTCAGGTAAATTCCTTAGCAGAATTTATGCCTGCACGGACGACACGAACATTACCGCTCAGAGTGTCGGACCTTATGGTCCAAATTGACATTTTTTTTTGGGTCCATGGGATGTTTTTCCCCATGACCCCCCAGAGCTTTGTTTGGCCTTTTTTGGGCCTAGTTTTCAGGCCTCTAGTTTTTCTACTTCACTGTGGTTATGATTTTATGTTTTTACTTTCTTTTTATGTTATTCAAATCTACTGGCTTTACTTTTGTGATGTATGTGCTACCAACTCAGGGTTTCAATACGTGCAGCCTCATGGGACTGTACGTCTAAGCTATGCAATACCTCTGAGGAGACCGGGTTGTTGTATGATGGCTCCCTCTCGGCCTGGACCCCTTACTGACCCAAGCGAATTTACTATAAATAACCATGGGTATTAATATAATTTCCCATAACATTAAAGGTTTTATTACCCCCCAGAAGAGAAGAAAAGCATTTAAAATGTATAAATCTCTTGGGGCGGATATAATTTTGCTCCAGGAGACTCACTTCTCCAGAGATAATCACCCATCACACTTTGACAAATCCTTTAATCAAAGCTATTTCACCACTCACGGGTCCAGGTCCAGAGAGGCGGCCATCTTTATCAAAAATTCTGTGTTGTTTCAGGCTCAAAAGATCTATAAAGATCCCAACAGTCGTTTCGTGATAGCTCAGGGTACCATCCAAAACAAACTTCTGACTATAGCCTCAGTATATGCCCCAAACACCTCACAGGCAACATTTTTCAAGGAATTCTTCCTAACGCTAGATAAGTTCCACTCCCCTCATATGCTAATAGGAGGGGACTTTAATTTGGTTGCCCACTCAGGACTTGATAGAAGCCGAACATGTCCAACGTCCCAGGCCTTTCCCAAATCCCTTCAACACTCCCTAAAATCCTCCCAACTTATAGACATATGGAGAGCCCACAATGTCGGCTCTAGGGAATATACGTTCTACTCCCACCCCCATGACAGTTACTCACGTTTAGATTATATTTTTGGCACCCCCTCTCTGACAGTGAACTCAACTACAGCCAACATTCATGTGTGCCCATGGTCGGATCACCACCTTGTATCCACCCATATCTCATGCTTGGGCCTCCCACATATAGCCAGGTCCTGGCGCCTCAATGACACACTACTCACAGATCCTGTGATTATGGCTCAGTTGGTGGAACGTCTTAACGAATATTTCAGGCTCAATAATGTAGAGAACATTTCCCCTACCTCTCTGTGGGCAGCCCATAAGGCTGTGATGAGGGGCCATCTAAGAGATTTCCACGACCCAAAAAAGACAGAAACAACAAGACACCCACAAACTTACCTTAGAACTGGAACAACTTTATCATAGACACACACAGACCCCTACACAGGAATTGCTCCTTCAAATCACAGAAAAAAGAAGAGCTCTAGATGATATACTGTCAGATCAGATAGAAAAGTCTCTTAGATGGTCTAAAGCCCGCTTCCTTCTATACAGTAACTCTGCTTCCACGCTGTTTGCGCGAAAACTTAAACAATCCACCCAACCGACCCATCTCTATAAACTAAAGGATAGCCATGGCAACCTAACCTCTCATCCAAAACATGTTCTGCAGATCTTCTCCACCTTCTACCAAAAACTATTTTCTGGCCCAGACCCCTCACACCCTCCCCCTATGCAATCATGGCTGGATTCCCTCTCGCTCCCCCGACTTTCGAGGGAGCAATTGGACATCCTAAATGCCCCTTGCTCATCGGAGGAGGTGGCCTCTATTATCTCCTCTCTCAAACCCTCTAAAGCCCCAGGCCCGGATGGCTTCTCTCCTGTTTATTACAAAAAGTTCGCTGAATCCCTACTCCCCACACTCACAAATATGTTTAATCAAATACTCAAAGGACAATGTTTCCCTGAAGAAATGCTATTGGCCAACATGTCCCTTATTCCCAAACCGGGCAAAGATCATACCCTACCCCAAAATTTTCGCCCCATTTCGGTTATTAATAACGATCTCAAAATATTTGGGAGGATCTTGGCCGACAGACTGGCCAAAGTTATTACAACCTTGATATCGCCCGATCAAACCGGATTTATCCCGTCGAGACAGATTACGGATAATATACGTTTGGCCACTAATATTTTACAGGACGCCCATATGAACTCTAACTCTGTATTGCTTTTAAGTTTAGATATAAACAAAGCATTTGATAGTGTCCTCTGGACATATTTAGATACAGTGTTGGCCAGATTTGGGTTTAGTGGGGCATTTTTACATGGCTTTAAGGCCCTTTACCATAACCCAAAAACCCGAATTAAACTTCCAGGATGCTACTCAGATTATTTCTCTCTGGGCTGTGGCACTAGACAGGGGTGTCCTTTATCCCCGCTTTTGTTCGCATTGGCTATGGAGCCCCTGTCTAGATCCATCTCTAATGACCCAAACATCAGGGGCTACAGTAAGGGAGATCAGGAATTTAAACTTAGCTTGTACGCAGATGATGTACTACTGTTCATCTCAGACCCCTTAATCTCCCTCCCTAACCTTATGTCCTCCCTTGACTCTTTCCATAAACTATCAGGCCTGAGCGTTAACCCCTCCAAATGTTCGGCTCTACCAATTCACCTTCCGCAACCCCTATTGACCACCCTTACAGAAAAATTTAAATTCTCATGGAACCATATCTCTCTACAATACCTAGGAGTTAAATTGGCCCCCTCTTTAAAACAGTTATACTCATTAAACTACCCCCCAGCTTTCTCCAATGTCAAATACCTGTTAAATCAATGGTCCTCCTATCACATATCATTCCTAGGGAGAATCCAAGCAGTGAAAATGAATATCCTCCCTAAACTCCTATTTCTCTTCAGATCCCTACCTCTATATGTCTCACGATCAATTCTTCAGAGGGTTCAGATAGACCTGCTCAGATTTATATGGCAGAATAAAAAGCCGCGAGTGGGACGGGCACTGATCTATAGAGCCCAGAGGAGGGGGGGATTGGGATGCCCGGATCTATGGAAATACTTCCTGGCATCTCGGCTTACCCAAATGGCGCAGTGGCATTCCTTCCCGACCCCGGTGCCATGGCTACAATTTGAGCGGATCTCAATAACTCCATATTACCTCCCTGGCCTTCTCTGGTCCCGCTCAGTCTCTCCTAAAGATATTACCCCATTGAACAATATCGTTGGTCAATCACTTTATCTATGGTCCCTTTACCGTAAAAAGTTCAGGTTGAATTCTGACGTCCCCCTCTTGTCCTCTTTTTTGGGAGAACCCTCATTTCCCCCAGCTTTTCCCTCCAACCTACCATATCTTAGATGGATTGCATTGGGCTTGGTGGACCTCGCTTCCCTGCTGCAAAACGCCTCTTTCTGCTCCTACACCCACTTGCAGCAGACCTATGGGATGGGTAGATCCGAGTTCCACCAATACCTGCAAATTCGACACTTCTACTCGACTCTTTTGAGGGGTGGGGTGGAGGTGTCGAAAACCCCTTTTGAACATCTGTGTGGGGAGGCGGCGAGAGATAGGGGGACAATCTCCGTACTTTATCGATACCTCAATGATCACAACTCCCCTCGAAAGTCGTTGGCGATGGTGGCTTGGGAGGCGGAGTTGGCCCAAGAGATTACTGACGGAGATTGGCAAGACATGCTAGATAACATGCACAAATGTACACGTTCTGTGTCAATAAAGGAAACAGTGCTTAAGCTTCACACTAGATGGTACTACACTCCGGAGCGTCTTCATAGGATATATCCCCTGGTCGCTGGCACATGTTTCAGAGGATGCCAGGACAGGGGAACGCTGTTGCATACGTTCTGGAGTTGTAAGGCCTTGGACACTATTTGGCACAAAACTACATCCCTTATCAGACTTCTCTCCGGAATATCACTTACCTTGACATGTCAGATGTGTTTGCTATTTGCGGAGCTTCCAGATGTTCCCCACCCCTTACAAAAATTAATCCACACACTCTTCAGTGCAATTCAATGGGCAATACGTTTGAACTGGAAACGCCCCCAGGTATCCTGGTCACAGGTGATTTCTCGTATGGAGTCTATCAGATCTATGGAGAGAATACATCATACTCTCCTAGATTCCATGCCTATATTTGACCGAAAATGGAACATCTGGACAGCTCATCTATTGAGCAACAGACTGGAGGACCCCTCAGATGTTTCAGCTGACCCTCTATAAAATGAGGGTTAGCTTTATAAGTTAAGAACACACTAAGGGGACACCCCAGGGCCTTCACAACATATTAGATCCTTACAATAATAGGCACATTGTGTCTTACTCCCTGACTGTAAACCTATTTTATTAGAAGTACACATCGATCACAATTGTATGATTTTGGTTTTCTCATTATTTCTTTACTCGTTTGTCTTTTTATTTCCTTTTTATTTTATTATTTTACCACTATTGTTTTATGGGCTCACTTTGTACGCTTGTATGAGCTATGTTCTGCACTGTGTGTGATACTTCATTTATCTGTCAAATGCTTTCATACCATTATGATTCATGTCACTACAGTGCCTGTACACTCAAATGTTATATTTTCCTACAATAAAAATGTTTGAAAACAAAAAACAAAAATCAAGTAATAACATAGATGGGTATTTGGAATTTTAGCAGCACACCTTTATCAATGATTTATAAAACCACACTTTGTTTAATTCTAGATGGTCACAGGTTGTGGAAATGTCAGACCAAGTGTGTATCTGAGACTAATAATGATCAGACCATATGACGACACATGAATGTATATGACTGCCAAGCAGCTATTTCACAAACTACTGCTTTAAAAAAAAAAAAGTACATTAGAGAGGGGGCCAAACAGTCCCAACTACAAACCAATGCAGAGGCATTAAAAATAACAAATAAAGCACCCCCAATTTTCATTTTAGCAGAAAGGTTGGACATATCTGCTATCTCCCTTTGAGAGGTACCACAGGTAACTAGATCAGTTTTGTAGTTTAAGTAAAGAATAGGGAATTGCATAAATTATCTTGAGGTAACCAGACCAAAATCAATAATACTGTGTTTTGGTTTCTCTATGTATATAAAGTATATAAAGTTTTACACTATTAATCACACTCTAACATTTTTCCATTTAACTTTTGCTTATGGTATCCTAAAAACGAACCAAGCCAATTTGAAGATGATATATTATTAATAGTAAGTGGAGATACCACCAACCAGCAGATGGATAACTTGTGTAATTAAATCAAAATAGGAGAAGCACGTTATAATGGAAGTAAATGTGAAGTAATTAATGAGAAGAATTAATTGAAACCGCGCTCTCTGTAAAAGTGCAAGTGCAAAAAAGTGCTAATATGCTAATATTACATAAACCATAAACACAGCAGTTTATAAATATGTAAACTCCTTAGCTTTAAAGCTAATATTAGGGGGCTAATATTGCATAAACCACAAACACAAATATTATGATGCATAAGCGTCTCAACTTTAGAGTCCAAGTGTCAGTGTCATGACTCCTGATGACGTCAGAGCGTACTGATGAAACCGGTAGGGTGGCTTGAGCGTGATACGTCACTTCCGCCGTTTGCAACGCAGCTGGAACGCCAACGGCGTCTCCCTACACATGGTTGTGTTTGCTTAGCTGCTATGAAGTCTTTTTTACTTGTTTTTACTCCGTTTTGCGAATACATTTTTGATATAATTCACCTTGGGAGTCTTTTGTTTTTACTATTTGTTTACATCCTGTCATGAGAGTAGTTCAGTGACACTGTACTATTCTCGGGGGGGGGGGGGGGTAATCAGGGATTTTGTTTCACAGTATTATTGCTTATCCAAAAAAAAGAAAATCCGCGCTATTCTACTATATAAGAACCTGCAGCTGACACAATACTTTGACACCAGGCACATCAAACAATATATATCAAAGTGCAGCACAGAAAACAATGATGTTTTATGAAAAAATATCATTACCAGTAAAATACCAGATAATATCCTGTAAAGATACACCAACTGCAAAAACTAACTGATAATCATAAAAATTCATAATATTACATAACATAAATAAGCCAGTGAAATAAATAAATAAAATCAAGAAAAATTGATGTGAATAAAGTTTATGTGAAAAAAGTCCCAATTCCAATAGAGCAAATCTTATAAAGATCACAATCCTTCTCAATTATTGAGATCTTAAATCCAAAAAGTGGCCATAAAAGACACCCTGGCGCGGATTACCCTTGTGTAAAAAGGAGGCTTACCAGAGGATTATGACCCTTAAATTATAGAGCGGTCATAACAGCATTACATGAGGATTCTCTCCAATTGAGAAGCAAACATCCATGGCAAACGACACCCTGATTCGCTTTAGCAACTGCCATGATCCTCCTACATAAATTGGCATGTGGCCATTTAAACATCCAAGGCATACATGAACGAAATATGCATACTTCCCAAAAGGCAGTAATACAAATTAACTGAATTTATTGATTAAAATTGCACTTACAAGAATGCAAAGCATAAAACAGCGCTGTACACAAACAATCTCTGTGATGCCTGCATCAAAGATGGCTGAAAATTGGCGCACATGCGTAGTGAGGTACGTCCTGGCTCCTTCCAATGCATTTCATCAGATTTTACATCATTAGGGGATTAATTTTTGGGCTGCACTTTGATATATATTATTGCTTGAGAATCACTGTTATAATCAATAGCTTTAGCTGTCATGACTGGCTTTCATCCATGAAAGCTTGCTTACTATTGTGATCTGTAGTTGGTTACTGTTGTAGTTTCCCCTTAAGGGAGTAATACTATAAAACAGAGAGACAGTGTGAAGCTTTCAGCAACTGATTAACCTAACTGCAAAATTAAACGATGAATGTGTCTTTACTTTTCCTTAATCCAGCTTTACACAGTACCCCGGTAGACTGCTTGTTTTGCTAGTAACATAAGATGTAATGAAGGTAATTCTCTTTAAACCTCTGTGTTATAGGCTCACAGCACTATAACAACATAAATATAGAAAATTGTTTGCATTTTACTAAAAGCAAGAAACAAAAATCAGTTTGTAGTGTTTTTCTGACAGTAGAAGATTGTTTGTAGTTCTGAATTTATTTCCATCTTGTTGATTTACACTGTCCTTAGGCATTTATATATGCTATAGGGGCAACATAAAATCCAGATGTGTTTTAGGCAATATCAAATGATTTGCCACTGTTTATTAGGCAGATAAATCTGAGCCAATTCAATAACAGAAAATAAGAAATAATATACAGTGCTGCCTGGCTATTTTCTATGAATTATATAACATTCCAGAGAAAAATGAAGTGTCATAAACTTAAAAATGAATTGACTGCATTTTGCACTGCTTCCACCCACTGAATACATCAGTCACCTTTACACATGACCACATAAACCCATATGTGAACAGACATGCATTAAAATGTTACTTTTACTGTATGCTATGGCTGAATGGCTTCTTATACCCTTCTCCTCATGGCTAAAACTACTAACATATAACAAGATATACATTCTCATACAGTTTTCTCACACTGTTACCAGCCATTTTATTCACTCATAGACTTCTGAGAGGCTTGAATGGTTGTCAGTTTAGTGTAGTTATTATGGTGGTAGTTAACACAGAGAGGAAGAAAGTAAGATGTCTGACTTTCACCTAAAGGTAAGCCTATAATAAGGCTTACCTATAGGTGCTGTAACTATCTCTTAAACATGCACTGTTTAGGAGATATTTACCCTACATACAGCTGATGATGTCACCGGCACATACGCTCTGAAAGAACGCCCACCCAGGACGTTACTTTAGAGCCCTGTGCCCTAAACAGCAGCACCCCGCGCATGCCAGTCACACAGCCGGAGTCCGCTAACCCGGAACAAAGATGGGAGCGCCTGTGGTGACAACGTGGCACTGGAAGGCTTTGTTTTCAGGTAGGTTTAACATAATGTGCTAGTGTGCAATGCATACTAGCACATTATGATGTTACCTTTCAGGGTACAAAAAAAAACACCCAGGGGTTTACTACTGCTTTATTTTGGATCACCCCAGTTTTCCTGATTCCGATTTTTAATGTTTGCTTTAACTTACTAATTTATTTAAACATTTTGCAATCAATGCACCGTCTTGAGGCTCTTTTGCTGACCACAGCTGGCTCAGTCTGTGCATGTCGTCCTCCCTCAACTTCTGTGTCAGAAATAATCTTTAGTTCAGCTTTTAGCACCATTATCACCAAAAAAATATCTGCCCTAAGGATGAAGAGATTTGCTTTTATTAAAATGACTGTTTTGTAAGTGGTTTTCCAACACTTTCTTCATCGCTGTCAACAGTTTTAGAGAAGGAATGGAGCAGGGAGGAAACAAACAATAGACATCACTATGGAACAGAGCTAACTCTAATAGGGACACAGTGGGGTGGATTTACTAAAGGCAAATAGACTCTGCAGTTGCGCTCATTTTCCCAGAGTAAATTTGGCAACACTTTGCTGATTTTCATCACCCAATCATGTGCAAGCAAAATGTTTTTTTCTTATTTTCCTTGCACCCGATTGGGTATTCTTTATAAAGTGAAGCTTCACCATATTACATTTACTAAGAACAATGAGTGCAACTGCACTTGCAAAGTGCAGAGTCTATTTTCCTTAAGTAAATTATCCCCATTGTCGCATCCACTATGAAACAGTTTTCATTTGCAGTTCATCTACAAGACAAACATGATGCAAACAAGGAGTTTCAGTAGGCAAAGACTTCAAACCATAACTTATCCCAAAAACAAAAATAATATTTTGCAGATTACAATTCTTGTTGTATGTGGTGATTGCATACATTTTCCAGGCTAAGAACATTTTCAGTAAGTATAGAACAGGGATATGCAATTAGTGGACCTCCAGCTGTTGCAGAACTACAAGTCCCATGAGGAATAACAAGGCTCTGACAGCCACAAGCATGGCACCCAGAGGCAGAGGCATGATGGGACTTTTAGTTTTGCAACAGCTGGAGGTCTGCTAATTGCATATCCCTGGTATAGATACCTGTTTATCTTGGTAGATGCAGTATGCAGTGACCTTATCACTTTAAACTGACTTGGTTATCTTATTTGTGTACTCAACCACTCCCATCATGTAATAAACATGCCTGAACAAAAGCAGACATGTTTAAAGTCCAGCCTCAGTGTCAACCATGACTCCCTCCATAGATGCAGTGAAGGAGTGGGTGTAGCCACTCATGCTTTAGCGCTTTACGTAATAAAAAAAAAGACCTGACTATAGTCTTAATTGTGGAAAAAAATTCATTCAAATGGTCACAGTTTTTAAACCTTCATTACACACATTATATGTTTGGACCCTGATATACAATATTTATACATTCATCATCTCAAAGATTACATTATATATTAAACAATCTGATTATTTTGATTAACTGAGACAAAGGGAAAATTATTTTGCAAGTATGATTGTACAAAACAGGTCAAGCAAAAGCCTACTTTTAATGAAAATCCTGGGGTCAAAAGGAAACACATCATCTGCCACTGCTGGAAACTTTTAGGTGTGATAAACACCAGTAGGATTGCTTTAAAACACAAATGGCCTTTAACAGGCATCCAACATAATTTCTTATGAAAGACCATATTGTGTTTGTAGCATAATGATGCATTTGATCTTGAAACCATTGCAAGATATATACAAAATAGCAATAGGCTTTATGCTACATTACTCAACAAATGTCATTATCTCAAGCCAAATTCCTTCCACAAGGAACACCTGGTAAATCCTTCTAATGACAAATCCTATAATAAGATCATTATGCAGCTTCATGAGTCTACAAAATAGATCAAATGATCTTGTCCTTTATCGTAAAAGAATAATTTATTCAAGAAGATAGCAGTATACTTAATGTGTTTTTACTACTTTCCCGTAATTTATCTATGCAGCAAGGCTATGCATTGCTGACCCATTTGGACAGCAAGGATTATATACTAAAGAAAAGCAAGAGACACGTTCTCAGGTGCTGTGAACATAGCAAAATGCTAAGCAGTTCTTACAATTGAACTCCTTATGCCATGATAATGATGGCTAGGAAAAACTGAAGCAGATTCTTATATCAAGTAGTACAGATGACAAAAGTATAAAGCACCTAATTTTCACAAGTGTTACAGATATGAGTATTGAAATGTACCTTATCACTGACTAATACAAATTATGAATACCCATATTTGTAGCAATTCTTATAAATATTAGCACAAAGAACAATATTCTCACTTTCACTGACTGCTATAACATTTTTATGAAAATGAGGTTCAAAGTGTATGTATAGTCTCCTATTCAAGTAGTTGTCACAGAAGCAGATCAAAAATTGTAACAAAGGCAAGGATCTTTAAAATTAATATAACACTTTATTGATATACAGGGAAATACAGCAGAGTAGTCCACGCTTGCACATTTCAGCCTACACAGCCTTAATCCTAGCTGGCTACAGAGAGATATAGCAAGGATTGTATAACACACAGCTCCACCCCAAACAGGTAAATTATTTGCAATCAATAGCAAGTCAAATATGACCAAAAACATAGTGCTAAACAAATCTGAAATATTAACTCAATTACTAAATTTATTAAATATTAATTCACATGATCAGTTGTACTGCATGTTTCTTAGAATACATTTTTTTTACAAATAAATTCATGTCCCGTCTTTGATTTAAACCTTGGGGTATGCAAGTTCCAATTATCAGAATCCACCAAACTTCTCTTTCCAAGAGATGTCTGTGAATATCCCCTCACCCGATTGCCAGGTTATCCCTTTTAGTTTCATAAAATTGGAAACCAGACATATCCCCTGGATGAGTGGGCAAATGGTACATCGAACATACTGTGATGCACAAATTGTACATTGTATTGAATATGCAACATTATGGAAATTGCAATTAATATATTGTCATATAGGGAAAGGTTCCTAGTAGCTAAATATTTGATCAATTTGGGTTTTAAGTAAACCTGACAATAACAGCAGGTGTTACTGCCATATTTGTATGAACCAACACTAGAAAGTCCTAATTTCGTCATAGACGGTGATTATTAAAATAAACCCAAAGAAGGGACTCTCCTACTGGAGAACCTTCAGCCTTATTTAAAGGGGTTGTAACGGCAGAAGGTTTTTTATCTTAATGCAGTCTATGCATTAAGATAAACAGCCTTCTGTGTGCAGCCGCCCCCCTCAGCCCCCCTAACACTTACCTGAGGTCCCTTTCTGTTCAGCAATGTCCATGAATATCTCAGCCATCCGAGATTCTCCTTCCTGATTGGCTGAGACAGAGCAGCTATTGGCTCCCACTGCTGTCAATCAGTCAGCTAGCCAATTGGGGGAGAGAGGGGGCGGATCGGGGCTCCGTTTCTAAATGGACACAGGAAGCTGTGACTCGGCTGAGGTGCTCCATAGCAAGCTGCCTGCTGTGGAGGCACTGAACAGGAGGGACCAGGATCACAGAAGAGGGACCTGAGAAGAGGAGGATCTGCGCTGCTCTGTGCAAATCCACTGAAACAGAGCAGGTAAGTATAACATATTTTTGTTATTTTTATAGGAAAAAAAACTAGACTTTACAATCACTTTAAGGATATCTTGAAAGCTGATAAAATAGGCAAGATTTTCTTAATGATCTCCGTAGTCTTTCTGCATTCGGCTGAATAAATAAGGACAAAAATCACCAAATTACCCTGAAGACAATCTCTTACTTCCTCTAAATTTCCCTATTAATCCTACTAGTATGACTATCCAAAAAATTGTTGCATGGGCCTTCCTTAGCTATCATAAAGCCTCAATGTCTCTGGATATTCTCTTTGCCCAGAGAAATTCACCTACAGGGATTGCTTTAACCGTGTGAGCAAGTTGACAACTGTTGGCAACTAAAGTAGAGTTGCCTGCACACAATTTGTGGTATGTTGTAGTCTGCACTGAACCAAAAGTTTGATCTGCCTCAAGTGTGATGTCCAGGTAATGAGTGGTTGTTTTATAACATTCTTATGTGAAAGAAGAAAATACATTTTTAGGGACTTTCAGGAAGCCTAAACCTGGTAAGGTTATGTATTTCCATCCCTATGGGACTTTAATTGAAGTTGTGGCCCGGTAGGGTCACATATTTCCATCCCTATTGAGTCAAGAGAGAGGGGGACATAGAAGGTGGGACTTTATATGAAGCACTTGGAAGCGAGAGAATAGTTAGGTGGAACAAAGGAATTTTATTCATGCCACAATGTAAAAATACATATAATGTTAATACACGATAACAACAATGACATGCTGATAATACAAATATCTCAAGTTGTGACCATAGATGTTGAAGATGAAAGAGATAGACCTGGTGATAGACCATCGAGGGCATAAGGGTAACAATATCTCAATTAAGAGCATAATAAAATTCCTTGATACATTCCAAAGTTCCACAAATTCAAAATATGGTAAAAAAATCATAAATACAAGGTAAAACCTGCAAGATCTATGGCTTCACTAGACCTGTTAGGGTAATTGTTATATAAGGACTTGAAATAGATGTAATTGTATGAAAACACGGCATCATATAGCTCTACGCGTTTCGTGGCTGATACGCCACTCGTCAGGAGCATGCACGTGGTAATCTAGGGTAAAATTGATATAAAGTTGATCAGTATTTGTTATAACAATAAATAGGGGTGAGATAACACCACCAGCAGCACATGAGTGCATACTTACTAATTGAGATCTGCCAGCTGAGGTGCGGCAGCGAGGTGCCAAAGCATCCAACAAAACCTCCGACTGGGAGCCGTAGCAGATGGCCTACAGAGGGCAGCCCACATGGGTCGTGAAACAGGGCGGGCATGGAACCCCGAGGAGTCACTGTAGACAGGTGAAAGTATAAGGATTGAGGTGAAGGAGTATCAATAATAACTGAAGAGGTGATGGGGAGGAGGGGAAAAGACCCTGTGCCGGTTAGGGGAAATAAGTGATGGAGTAAGACCGGCAGCTAGGCTGTCAGAAATAATGAAAAACCAAGGTGTGGAAGGTGATGCGGTGAGTGGCAAGGAAGCCATACATAAAATTGTGCACATGCAGGTGGCCTGTGAGGAAAAGAACCCACTGAAAGCAGAGTGAGGGTGACAAGTAAATGGCTGATAGTGAAATTGGACCAACTGGATTACCTGTGTGGACGGGGAGCCCACTGGAGAAAAAGGGATGAGCTGTGAAGTCAAGGTACAGGAAACCTCGAGTGCCAGGATCGCCCGGAAGGACGCCCATATAGGTGTCACCGAGGCGCCGCCTACCACCGTCATGCCATGTAGCATATGTTGGGGGAGAGGCGCTGCCGGTCGGAAGTCTCCGGTCGATCGGCGCCTAGGAAGCTCCCCCATTGCTCACGAGTGTGGAATCACCAGCAGATGCGTAGCGATGTTTTACTATGCTCTTAATTGAGATATTGTTATCCTTTTGCCCTCAATGGTCTATCACCACACCAGGTCTATCTCTTTCATCTTCAACATTTATGGTCACAACTTGAGATATTTGTATTATCAGCATGTCATTGTTGTTATCGTGTATTAACATTATATGTATTTTTACATTGTGACATGAATAAAATTCCTTTGTTCCACCTAACTATTCTCTCGCTTCCAAGTGCTTCATATAAAGTCCCACCTTCTATGTCCCCCTCTCTCTTGATTCTTATGTGAAACTTAGACTAATCATTGGAATTCAAATAGCACACAAAACAACCAAAGTCCTCTATGTTGCCGTTCCATAGTAAGTAAAAGGTCATCAATATAGCAACCATACAAGTGGATGTATTGTCTGTAGGGATTACAGTCTAAAGTACAGTTGCCTGCATACAATTTGTGGTATGTTTTAGTCTGCACTGAACCATAAGTTTGATCTGCCTCAAGTGTGATGTCCAGGTAATGAGTGGTTGTTTTATAACATTCTTATGTGAAACTTAGATTAATCATTGGAATTCAAATAACACACAAAACAACCAAAGTCCTCTATGTTGCCGCTCCATAGTAAGTAAAAGGTCATCAATATAGCAACCATACAAGTGAATGTATTGTCTGTAGGGATTACAGTCTAAAAAAAAACAAAAAGATTCTCCCAGGTACCCATATACAGGGTGGCTAAGGAGGACAAAATTTTGGCCCCCATAGAAGCCCCACAAAGTTGAAGATAATAGGTACCATCAAAAAAGAAATAGTTTGAAGAGAAAATGCACAGACATTATCAGGAATTCTCTCAATTCACTGGTATAGGCATTAGGCACTATCTAGTTGTATTTCTCCAAGGATCTTGTAGTGACCTGAGTGCCAGATGATAAGAAATACAAGAATAAATAAACCTGGACATTTAAGGTAATTATCTGACCATTTCAATCGCTCTTTGTTTTTGTTTGTTATATGCTGTTATAAAGTAAACATACCCTTATGAAACAATAACTATGAGATTCATCCATGAATTATATTTTGTACAATTTATTTAATAAAACCTATTTGAAATAAAAAAAAAAATTCCATAATTTTCTGTCTCAGTGTCAGTGAACACTAGGACAAATTGAGAGGAAGACTCCTTCATGTGGGAACACAGACAGCAATAATAACCCGCCTGGGGTACTTGATCTTCCCTACTCTGTATAAAACTAGAAATAAAAATAGAAAAAAAGGCTATGCATACAGAATCACACTTACTTGCCACAATTATAAACGTCAATGTGATTTGCAAAATCAAAAGAAGGTGCACCAGCTAATAGCAATTCCACACATTGGCATCTATTTACTAAAGATAAATAGGCATTTCACTTACCAAAGTCAATTTTCCCTTTACAAGAGAATCTCCCCTTAGCTTGGTGAATGAATTAACACTATGCTGACTTCTATCATCCAATCATGTGCAAGCAAAAATGCTGTTGTTGTTTTTTTTTTTAAGTTTTTAATGCATGTGAGTGGGTATTCTGTACGAAGTAAATTTTCATCACATTCATTAAGCTAAGGGGATTTTTCCTTAGTAAAATGAAAATTCATACTGCAAAATTAATATTCTGTACCCCTTTAGTAAATCAACTGCATTGACCTGAAAGGGCTTGACCTTTTTTTCAACCTCTTTTGATTTTGTAAGCCACAATAAAGTTTTTGACTAGCCTTGCTAAGAATGAAACTGTTTGCCTTTAGTGTGATCTTTGATTTTCTGTAACATAAGGAACAAGTATATTTTTGTTAGATGGTTACATTTTAGTAATAGTTACGGTTTTCACCTAGAGAAAGGGGGGAAAAGTCTTTGGTCAACTTGGCAAAAAAATGTAACCTAGACTCCATAAAAGCATTTGGAAATTTAAGATAAGGAGATATGTAGATTGCCATACAAAGGTTAGTCTCTGGCTTCAGTGTTTTCTGAATGACCTACCTGCAATGCATACAACAAATTTGATTACAGTGATTTCTTTTTTCCTGACATGCATACTTATGGCATGTCAGGAAGTGTCAAAGCTAGAGGAACAGCATGACAGCCAGGCAAAAAAGGGAGGCTGGTAGTCTACATACTGTATTTATCTCTGGACAGATTACCCTTAAAGTGTTACTAAACCCAGGACCCTGCATTCACTATATCTGGTCTCCTACAGTACACAGAACATGAAAATGCCATCATTTTAGTAAATATAAACTACTAAATACTTTTTCTCATCAGCAGTATATAGTAGTCTTGTGACTTCTATCAGTGCCTGGTTAAAGTTTGAAGGAGGAGTTTTCATACTGCACTGGCTGTCCTATCAGTATGCAGGACCCCTGACCCTCTGTTTGGACAGTCCTGATTGGCCCTGTGCTGATCACATGCACTCTCCAAAAAAACTCTAGCACACCAAACTGAGCATGTGCAACCTCACACCATTTATTCTGTCTTATCTGGACATGTTTTGTGGGCAATGCAAGATGGGGAGGATCTGTGCATATGGGATCAAACAGACTTTTTACACAATGCAGAGGATTAACCCCTTAGGTTCCACAGAGTATAACTGCTGTGGGTTTAGTAACACTTTAAGACAATAGTCTTCTTTTTTAAGGATTGTTCCCTAAATTCATAGTAAAATCATCAGTAATGCATTTGCATCGGAAGTCATTTACTATATATTTATTTATTTTATAGTAGTGGATGGAATGTGGAAGGGCGATCATCTCTGCCAGATATTTATTGTTGTCTGTGTCCCAATTGGGAAGATTCACTCTCACTATTGGTCCTGGTGACTCCTGTCTCTAGTACAAAAAGTAGTAGGAATAACCAAAATGTTTGCATTGTCAGAGAAAATGGCGATGAAAGGAAATCTAATGGGAACACCTGTTCTGGTGACAACTAGCTAGGAGGCTGCAGGAGATCTGTTGTTAAACAGGAAGTAAAAATAAGTTACAGTACACAGATAGTAAAAACACCCGTCAGGGCTCTTAACCAATTACATACAGGTACACAAGTATACTATTATCTTATTTTTATCTGTCTTGCATGCTTATTAAAATTGTATTCAATTTTACAGCAGTTGGTTGGCATTAAATTATACTATTTAGGTTCCTGTTAACAATTTCCCTTAAATCCCAGATTTGTTTTCCACCATTGTATTTCAGTTTTCAGGGAACAGTAATGTTACCTAGATGTATAGACATAAACTTATATATATTATAAATTGGCATTTGGCAGTTAGCTACTGATGTTGCCATTTTATCAAAATCCTTCTGTATAATTACCATATTCTAAGTTTCATATTTCTATAAAATTTAGTGTCCTCAAAAAAAAGGCAACAAAAGTCAGGCTTAGGTGTTTAAAATGTTCCGATCTAACCCCTTTACGACCGCTCGACACATATAAGTTGCGTCAAAAGAGTGGGTATTAACTCCCACATGCAACAAATATGTGTTGCTGGACAGCTGTTGTTTATCTGAGTGGTAGCGGTGGTCACATGACCACCAATCCTTCCTGCCCCCTGGGCATTTCAAACAGTTTAAAGGGAAGCTGGGGCAGACTGGAAGGGGTTAAACTATGAAATAGTTTTAGTTGTCATAGCAGTATTTGTTCATATAACAGCATTATAGGGTTCATATGACGTTATTATAGTAGTGTCTTTGCTAAAATAACTGAGTCCAGTTGCTTTAGAGTGAAAGCCATCTAGGCTCGATAGTTTATATATATTTTGTATAATGGCACTGTTGACTCTGTTATATAAATCATATTACATTTGGAACCTTGACTAAACCACACTTCTATATCAGGGGTATTGAATTAAAATTCATGGAGGTCTGATTAGTAAAATTTTTCTCCAGCAGAGGTCTGAATTGCATTTTGTGTGCAGCTGCTTGTCCCCTTCACATCTTCCCCGCCACAGCACTGCCCCCTTCACATATCATCCCCACAGCACTGCCCCCTTCACATATCATCCCCGCAAAGGCACTGCCCCTTTACATCACCACCCCTCACACACAGCACTGTCCCCTTCATATATCACCCCCAAAGCACTGCCCATTTGACATCCCCCCACAGCACTGCCACCTTCACACCCCTGCCACAGCACTGCCCCTTCACATATCATCCCCACAGCACTGCCCCTTTCACTTCCCCCGCACAGCACTGCCCCCTTTGCATCACTACCCCCACACACAGCACTGTCCCCTTTCACATATCCCCCCACAGTACTGCCCCTTTCACTTCCCCCCAGAGCACTGCCGCCTTCAGATCCCCCCCACAGCACTGCTCCTTTCACATCCCCCCCACAGCACTGCCCCCTTCACATCCCCCCCACAGCACTGCCCCCTTCATATATCCCCCCACAGCACTGTCCCCCTTCACATATCCCCCCACAGCACTGTCCCCCTTCACATATCCCCCCACATCACTATCCCTTTCACATCCCCCCCACAGCCCTGCCCCTTCACATCCCCCCCACAGCCCTGCCCCTTCACATCCCCCCACAGTACTGCCCCTTCACATCTCTCCCACAGCCCTGCCCCCTTCATATATCCCCCCACAGCCCTGCCCCCTTCACATCCCCCCACAGTACTGGCCCTTCACATCTCTCCCACAGCACTGCCCCCTTCACATCTCTCCCACAGCACTGCCCCCTTCATATATCCCCCCACAGCACTGCTCCTTCATATATCCCACCACAGCACTCCCCCCTTCATATATCCCCCACAGCACTGCCCCCTTCATATTTCTCCCTACAGCACTGCCCCTTCACAAATCACCCCCAAAGCACTGCCCCTTTCACATCCCCCCACAGCACTGTCCCCCTTTACATCATCCACCCCCACACACACAGCACTTCCCCTTAACATATCACCCCCACAGCACTGACCCTTTCACATCCCCCCACAGTATTGCTCCCTTTTACATGACCCCCCACATACAGCACTAAACACCTGTACATGACCCCGCTCACCATCCTTCACAAGTTCACAGCCACGTCCTTTCCTCCCTTCACTCTCCTACCTTTCACAGAGTGGAGAGCAGGAGGCGGAGCAATTCTGAACTGAAGGTAAGGCACAGTAGCACTGGATTGGGCATGGGAGCTGCCAGGTAACTTTACATATTAGCAAGCTGGTGATTGGTTGTTAGGACCGCCTCCTAGCAGCCAATCACCTCCTGGTTAATGTGAAAAGTTAATTCAGGGGCGACTTAACATAGCCAGAAAAAAAATGTGTAATAAAATGTTAGCTTTAACATTGTCCTCACAAACTATATTAGCTAAATTATCTTTTTAGGACTCAGCGTTATCAGATTTCTATTTCTGCTGCATTCAAACTTTAGCATTTCAGAATGTACATAAAATGACGTGATTTTGTGCACAGTTTCCAAAAATGTGCAAAAAAAAAAAAAAACCTGACATGCTTGCATCACCATTCATTGTTATTGGCACCCTAAACATGGAAAAAAAAGGCGCACATTTGTCATGTCATAATATGCATGTCAAATGTGGCCAAACGCATTTTTAAAAACTGCACAAAATTCAATACTGAAAGAGGTACTTGAGCTACATTGCCATCTTTGTCACATGTAGGGCAGCCCATTGAACTCGATAGGCTGCCTTGTGTGTTTGTTGCAAAAATGCGAATGAATGCATAAAAATGGATGATTTTGTGCATGTTCACCAAAACACTACATTTTAACTTAGCCTTAAGCCTCGTATACACGATCGGATTTTCCGCAGACAAAACCTCTGACTTTTGTCCAGGAACTTGTCTTGCATACAAACAGAAAGGAATTGTTGGCAAACAAACACAAACGTAGTGAGTTTGGGCTCCTTCTGGTAATTTCACGTTAGTAGAAGTTTGGTGAGTGTTGATTTGTGCTTTTCATTTTGCGCTTTTCATTTCACCCTTTTCAGTTTGCTCTTTGCAGTTCATTTCTGAACAGCCGTTCGTCAACCAGCCATGTTGCGGGATCAGAGGAGATCACGTGTTATTTATTATTGGCCTTGGAGTTATTGCTTTGACCCAAGTCCAGTCCGGGAACAGGAGGAGGAGGATTTCTTGGACCAAAAATTGGTTGCTTTATTAATCGTGACCAATTATGTCATATGCCTCGCTGCAGGAGCTCCAGGAGAATAATCCAGATGATTTTTGGAATTACCTCCGGATGACGGACCCCTGCTTTCACCAACTCTTGGCATTGTTGACCCCCTATATTAAGAATCAGGACACATGCATGAGGCTTTTATTTTATTTTTTTGCTGAATAATGATTTGATTTGGTATATTTTCTATATTTTTGGATGCATAGAATGCACTTTTTGGTTACGTTCTATTGGCAGATAGCATGTCAATTTTCTTTATTTTTTTAATGCACAATAAAAATGCACAATTTTTAATGCACAATAAATAAAGTGAGTAGAATAATACTTGGCTATGTGTTTTACTTCAAATAACAGTTTGGGAGTAGGCAGTTACATTTAAAAAAATACAATGTAAAATTAACAAGGGACACCAACATAGTTATATCTTTGATCTTAAAAACTACAGGATAATGGTGTTGTGATAACTTGCCAAAAATAAATAAACAAGCATAATAATATTATTCTTGATATCACTAGAAAATAAAAGCCTTTTAAAATACCTTTGGCAGACTTCCATCAGTATCACCAGCAAAGCAGCTTCATTATTATCCCATTAAAGAAGAAGAGAATGTGCTCTGCATGTTGAGATTTCATAATTTGCCGCGTCACAAATGTTAATTCTCCACTACAAATGCTAGTTTACAAGACCGACCGCTTCTGGCTTGTCCTTGCTTCCGAGCATGCATGTTTGTAATTTGGACTTTTGTATGATGGACTTGTGTACACACGCTTGGAAAATCCGACAACAGACATTTGTCCGCAGAAAATTTTAAAACCTGCCATCCAACATTTGTCCGTGGAAAATCTGACAATTGTCCGATGGAGTGTACAAGCGGTCAGATTTTCCGCCAACAGCCTGTCATCACACAATTCCTGTCGAAAAATCAGATCGTGTGTATGAGTCTTTAGGGTTTATATACCTTACTTGTAAATTTTTGGGGGATTTCATTTAATATCATTACAATCATTTTTTTTTCAACTTCAGTTTTTACTATTGTGATGGCAATATTTTTTAAAGTCCTAATATTTGATGTTTCCCTTTCATGCCTCATTAAATCTAAGTCTTTCCTGTTTAGCCACATAGATTTTTTTTACTCTTATAAGTTTTGTTCATATTAGAAATGCACATAGTACAGTATTTATTTCACCAATTTGTAAAATACCTTATTTACATAAAACATTGTTATTTAACAATATACTTTGTAGAAGACGAAGTGCTTTTGTTGTTTAAACTTTGATTTGCTAAATAGTTTTTTTAGCCCCTTTATTCTGCACTTTATTTAATGCATAATATACATATCTAAAATGGTATATTATCTGTCAGAAATTCCCCTCTAGTTAGTTTGGTTACCAATTTTACTATTTTACTCTTCTATGGAAGCAGTCAGACTTTTGATAAATATACGATTATGTGTTAAAACTGATTCAGGTTATCCACAAATAGGAAACTTGGTATTTATCAATGGCCATATAGCCTGTCAGTACAGCCAAATACTTGTAAAAGCACCATGTTAAAAAAAATGGAATCACCAAAAATGGCAGCAGTATCCACATATTCAGACACCTTTGGTCTGGTGTGTGATTTTTTTTTTTCTTCCAATTAGTGGCACATTAGTGACATCACCACATCATGTGTATGTCACCCTATCAGATCAATATAGGCTGCTAAATGTGTTCCCATTGTGATCCTTGTTTCGGCCATGATGCCTATAGGGGTGTCGATCTACATGCAACCCCTCCAGTGCCATGGTTCCCACTAGTTTTGGAAACGATGGGGTTGATTTATTAAAACTCGAGACAATAAAACCTTGAAACAGACATCATTTACTAATATTTTAGATTTAGAGTTATAATTTTTAAAGCTTTAGATGTCTTAGTTGATATGTGAATAGCTGAAATTAAACATATTTCTGTATGCTGTCTTCTCAATTATAGCAGGATTTGTACTTCAGCAGTGTCATCTGAGGTAGCGTGTAACAAATCCCCATAAATATATAAGAGTTATTATCTGCACCAATGATGTTTACCCATACAGGTTCTACACTGTCACAGTCTTTACAGGTATATTAATTCTAAGCTGACCTTAAATAGGATTTCACAAGGAGGCAAACGTTTCCCCATATTTTATCTTTTCTGTGCTTCATATACACACTGTAACCATCTAACTTAATAACTGTGAACAAGCCAAATTTTTGTTATAGACATTATATAGTAATCCCTGTCAATCAGCAGCAATTCCAGCTCCATTTTGTTTATAAAATTTTGTGCATCAGTTAGCATATATTTTATATTTTTTACAACCTTATTTATATTTTCAGTTGTGCATATACCTGTCGTTTAATATGTTTCTTTACTATTTGTGCTTGCCTCCCACTTCCCAATTCACTATATTCCAACAGCTGTTACCTTCCAAAGCTTCTCTATGCTTCCATATATATTCGTTTAAAGGGAAGTCCTAAATGAAATCGTCTTTTGGGTATTGTACTTTTTTGCTTGATTTGTGCTGTACAACAACATTTCATTTATTTTTCCCTAAGTATGTGTGCAGATGTAATTTCCACTCTGTAATATAATAGATTTAAAACACAAGAGTCACTGGATGTACAAAGCAATTTACAGTATGGACATGATTACACAAATGGTCTGGGCTATTGGATACAATTAAATGCAGTTCACATTTGAATAGCACCCTCTGATAGAAAAACTGAGAAAAGTTCAGTTTCACATTCTAATTGATCACTAGCTTTAAAGTAGAACTAGAGGCAATTTTTTTTTTCATTTTGGATAGAGCAAAGAAGGGTTATAACCCCGTCAGATTGTTTTCACCATCTGAGTCCCATTGCAGAGAATACCCTTTACTTCCTGTCCCATAGCCAAAGAGGCAGTGAGAGGAAATCCCAGCAAATTAGGGGAATTCTTTGGTGACCCCCCGGTCCCTAAAACTAGTGTCCCTATTTGAAGATTTCCCCTCTATTACTTTTCAGGGGACACCTAAAATGTGGGATTTTCTTATATTTTCACTTGACAATGGTAAACAGGACAAATAGAGAGGATGAATCTTCCTAACAGGGGCCTCCTTCAGATCTCGTCGCCCATGCCAAAGACTATTATTCTGGTAAATGTTAGATTTGATTTACTACCTATTACTGTGATAAAAAAGAATTGAGCTCTGGAAGCTGTGCAAAGGACTAGTCACCAGTATTTTCTGTGGTCTCCCACAGCTAATCTTTCCCCCATTACTGATTAGTAGTCAGCTGTCCTAAATCTCATGCTGCAGTTAAACAGCTATGAGGCTACTGGTTCAGGAGTGCCTAGGCTCATTCAATACTATCTTTTAGGAAATCAAAACAAAAAGGAGATTTCTGAGGGTACAATTAGAGCCCATTCACACAGGGGCAACACGACTTCCAGTGCGACTTTGCGAGGCAACTTGGGCATGACTTGAGTATGAATCACAGTGCGACTTGGGGCGACTTCAGCGTGACTTACAACACGACTTGAAGTCGCCTCCAGGACAGGGAACTGAACATACTAGGCTCTTAGTTCTGGTATGGGTTTTAAGGGGAAACCCTACGGCAAAAAATGGCGTGGGGGTCCCCCCAAAATCCATACCAGACCCTTATCTGAGCACACAGCCCGGCCGGTCAGGAAAGGGGGTGGGGATGAGCGAGTGCCCCCCCTCCTGAACCGTATCAGGCTGCATGCCCTCAACATGGGGGTGGGTGCTTTGGGGAAGGGGGGGCCCTGCGCCCCCCCTTCCCCAAAGCCCCTTGTCCCCGTGTTGATGAGGACAAGGGCCTCTTCCCGACAACCCTGGCTGATGGTTGTCGGGGTCTGTGGGCGGGGGGCTTATCAGAATCCGGTAGCCCCCTTTAACAAGGAGGCCCCCAGATCCTGGCCCCCCACCCTATGTGAATGAGTATGGGGTACATCGTACCCCTACCCATTCACCTGGGGGAAAAAAGTGTCAATAAAAAAATACACTACACAGGTTTTTAAAGTAATTTATTAGGCAGATTCGTGTCTTCTTCTGACTTCAGAGGTCTCTTCTGACTTCTCTGCTCTCTCCGGCCACTTCTCCCGGTGTCTGGTTCTTCTCCCGCTCTCCAGTTCTTCTCCCGCTCTCCGGTTCTTCTGCCGGGCTCCTCCCCTATCTTCTGCTCTTTTGCCGCTCTCTGGCTAGCGTTGGCCCGGTCTTCTCCATCGTCTTGTTCCCTCTTCTCTTCTTCCGATGTTGACACGACGCTCTCTCCTGCTGTAAAGCCGTGTATGTGGTGCGAATATCGACACTCTACGAATAATAACGAATTATCCGAAAACCAATTAACGTAACATAACGAATATAATAGAACGAAATTATGTATTTATGAATGACAATGAACCGCAACTAAACGAATTTCCCGTTGTGCACAAGTCTAATATGTTGTGATTCTAGTTTGCAGTGTGCATTAAACATTTAAATAATGTTGTTTTAGCCTTATATGCAGATACAGGTTAAAAATAAATTGGTTATGAAGTCAAAGCATTTTTTACCTTAATGCATTCTATGCATTAAGGTGAAAAAATGCTCCACTACCTGTCCTACCCTGCCCTGCTCTTAAACTATTAATTGTCTCCTCTCACCGACTCATTGCTGTCTTGGCTACTGCACCTCTCCTCCACTTCCTGGTCTAACATGTAGCAGCGGGAGCCATAGACTTTTGCTGCTGTCAGTGAAACTCCTGTGAGGAGCGAGCAGGGGCATGGCTTACCAGCTTTGTGTGTGACTATTGACTCACAGAGCCCAGCTCGGGAACATGTCAACACGGGTCCCCCCTTAGCACATAGCTTGCAAAGGAGGCACTCATAAGAACAGAGAGCAGACAGTGCCAGCAGGGGACTCCAGAGGAAGCGGTAAAGGACCACTATGTGCAATATCATCGCACAGAGTGGGTAAGTATAACATATTTTGTATTTTAAAGCAAAAAAAAAAAACACTTTACCATTTTGCCCTAAAAAAAATACACAGAAGGTTTATAATTTGACAAGTATTATGATTGCTCACTAAAGTTAAAAAGGAGCATATGGTGAACAGTGGGCGGCTCCTAAGATATCTGTATGTCGTTTTGCAAGCAAATATATTGCAGTATAGGTTATACATACAGTGCATTGAAAAAGTATTCATACCCCTTGAAATTTTCCACATTTTGTCACAACCAAAAACGTAAATGCATTTTATTGGGATTTTATGTGATAGACAACGCAAGGTGGCACATAACTGTGAAGTGGAAGGAAAATGATAAATGGTTTTCATTTTTTTTTACAAATATGTGAAAAGTCTGGTGTGCATTTGTATTCAACCCCCTTGAGTCAACACTTTGTAGAACCACATTTCACTGCAATTACAGCTGCAAGTCTTTTGGGTATATCTCAACTAGCTTTGCACATCGAGAGAGTGACATTTTTGCCCATTTTTCTTTGAAAAATAGCTCAAGCTCCATCAGATTGG
This sequence comes from Lithobates septentrionalis, assembly GCA_037952835.1. Taxonomy (NCBI): domain Eukaryota; kingdom Metazoa; phylum Chordata; class Amphibia; order Anura; family Ranidae; genus Lithobates; species Lithobates septentrionalis. Next base: position 3,135,346 of record JBBDGP010000065.1, read on the forward strand.
ATGGCAAACGTCTGTGAATTTTCAAGTCTGGCTGTATGTTTGGGGTCATTGTCCTGCTGGAAGGCGAACCTCTGCCCCAGTCTGAAGTCTTTTGTAGACTCTAACAGGTTTTCTTCTTGCCCTGTTTTTGGCTCCATCCATCTTCCCATCAACTCTGACCAGCTTTCCTGTCCCTGATGAAGAAAAGCATCCCCCACAAAACGATGCTGCCACCACCATGTTTCACGATGGGGATGGTGTGTTCAGAGTGATGTGCAATGTTAGTTTTCCGTCACACATATCGTTTTGCTTTTAGGCCAAAAAGTTAAATTTTGGTTTCATCTGACCAGAGCACCTTCTTCCACATGTTTGCTGTGTCCCCCACATGGCTTCTTGCAAACTGCAAACAGGACTTCTTATGGCTTTCCTTCAACAATGGCTTTCTTCTTGCCACTCTTCCATAAAGGCCAGATTTGTGGAGTGCACGACTAATAGTTGTCCTGTGGACATATTCTCCCACCTGAGCTTTGAATCTCTGCAGCTTCTCCAGAGTTACCATGGGGCTCTTGGATACTTCTCTGATTAATGCTCTCCTTGCCCAGCCTGTCAGTTTAGGTGGACGACCATGTCTTGGTAGGTTTGCAGTTGTGCCATACTCTTTTCATTTTCGGATGATGGATTGAACAGTGCTCCATGAGATGTTCAAAGATTGGGATATTTTTTTATAACCTAACCCTGCTTTAAACTTCTCCACAACTTTATCCCTTACCTGTCTGGTGTGTTCCTTGGTCTTCATGGTGCTGTTTGTTCACTAAGGTGCTCTAACAAACCACGGAGGGCTTCACAGAACAGCTGTATTTATACTGAGATTTAAATTACACACAGCTGGACTCTGTTTACTAATTACCGTATATACTCGAGTATAAGTCAAATTTTTCAGCACATTTTTTTGTGCTGAAAGTGCCCCCCTCGACTTATACTGGAGTCAAGCACTTTTCTGCAGCAAAAAAAATAATTTTCCGAACCGACTTTGGGGCCCCGTATCTCAGGGCCACTTGGTGCTAGGAACACCAAATTTGGTGTGCAAACCCAGTGGAACCACAACATATCCAAAGCTGAAGTTCCTAGCACTAACTGGCCCCAAGATACGGGGCCCTAAAATCGGTTCGGAAAATGTCATTCTCTGCTGCAGAAAAGTGCTTGACATTTTCTGAACCGATTTTGGGGCCCCATATCTCAGGGCCATCTACAGCAACATGTCATTTCAGGACCCTTTGGGTTCAGAGACCCCAAATTTTGGCTGCAGCTAGGGGGCATCTAGGAACCCTTAACTACCGAGTTTGAAGTTCAGGGGACCTATGGCTGCAAATGGGCACAGTGAGGCATGCAAAAGGGCACAGTGAGGCTGCAAATGGGCATTGTTGACCCTCTTTTCCACTTACAGTAGCTGTGCATTTCTCACCCTCATCTTATACTCGGGTCAATAAGTTTTTCCCATTTTTTTGTGGTAAATTAGGGCCTCGACTTATACTCGGATCGACTTATACTCGAGTATATACGGTAGGTGACTTCTGAATTGGTTCTGCTAGATTTTAGTTAGGGGTATCAGAGTAAAGGGGGCTGAATACAAATGCACGCTACACTTTTCACGTATTTATTTGTAAAAAATTTGGAAAACCATTTATCATTTTACTTTCACTTCACAATAATGTGCCACTTTGTGTTGGTCTATCACATAAAATCCCAATAAAATACATTTACGTTTTTGGTTGTAACATGACAAAATGTGTAAAATTTCAAGGGGTATGAATACTTTTTCAAGGCACTGTATGTTTAGGTTATTATCATTGCAACTTGCATTCACAAGCAGCCGTGCATTCTACATACTACCCAAGTAGGAGTAGGTGTTGCATGGACAACTAAACTTACTATCATCCTCTTATTGGGTGTCAGAAAATAGACTTTAACTTGTTTTATAGGAAATTGTTATGCCAAGTGCAGAACAGCACTCTTAAATGCAAAATTCTAATTCGAAATAAAGTGAAGTGGGACCAGTGTTGCCAACCTACCAGATTGAAATCTACTGACACGTCACCCAAAATTTACTGGCACAGCCACGTTTTTACTGGCATTTCCAAGTTACAAAAATAAACGTTTTAAGTGCAAATTTCAGTATTATATCAGTATTTAGTCTACAAACAAGTACAATATGCAATCAGCAATGTGATTTAAGGTAGATATGAGGGCACAAAAACATTTTCCTTATTTTATTTTCTATATAGCAAAAGAAATTAGAATGGGCACTCTTGCTCCCATCCTGCAGACCTGCACACGAGGGTCCAGCTGCTCCGTTTAGGTTCCCTTGCGCCATGACGTTACACAACACGCTCAGGCACCGTCTCTGCCAGACCTGCCTCCACCCGAACACACTATAGCAGGCACTCGCATGGTCTTGGCTGGGCGTCACAGCCATATTTTTTACTGGCAGCCTTTTCTTGACACTGGCATTTACTGGCAGGAGAAAAGTGCCCGTTTTTTACTGGCTGCCAGTAAAAATACTGACGGTTGGCAACACTGAGTGGGACTTTGAATGTGCCTCGGTGGAGTTTAAATAATAGTTTATAACACACTTTTAAAAGAATATAGAAAAGCTTTATTTGCCATCCGTGGATGAGGACTTTAAAACATATTACAGTTTGAGAAAAAGTACAGTTTACTGCTTCTTTGATCCAGGGTGTACAGGTCCTGGTGTAAGATGTCAAGGATATTTCCTATGCATTTTGCGGGAAACCCCGCTTCGTCAGGGCCTTTAAAGTAGCACATAAAACATGTAAGTACTGGAAATGTCTTAAAAATACAGAGTTAGCAACATTATGAAGTAATGTTGGGTAAACATTAATATTACATATATAACATGTGAATAGGTTTCTGCAACAACACTATGTCATTTTGGGGCATTTATAACTGCCCATTAGTAAAATCCAAATACATCAACATAGAACTTTGACAAAAACATGCAGTTACATATCATACTATTTCATGTGTAGCTGTGTCTCACAAATGCAAGATTGGTGCAAAAAGGTGAAAAGGGAGGGAGGGTAATCTAGTTGTATGTCTAGATATTAAATCTATTTTTAATAGATACATTCATTTATAGTTTACCTTCAGATTGTGCAGATAGCGTATCGGTCCAGGAGGAAAAATGAGCCTGGGGAGCCTGTGGGGATACCCTACCGCAGTGGTTCTCAACTCCAGTCCTCAGGACCCACCAACAGGCCAGGTTTGCAAGATAGCTTAAATACATCACAGGTGATATCACTTGCTGCTCAGTGATTGCAGTATTCTAGTCTGCAACTCCCCAAGGTAATACTTAAAATCTGGCCTGTTGGTGGGTCCCGAGGCCTGGAGTTGAGAACCACTGCCCTACCGGGTCTTGCTTGTGGGCAGTTGGATTCCATGGGATTGTATCACTCCCTAGAGCGGCTCTATGACACTCCCCTTTACCCCTGGGACCCCACAGAGGCGTTCTTGCGAGCAACCAATTGTCCATCTGGGGACATTAATATGGGGTGACTTCCGGTCCCCGCATGTCTGCTGACTTGGAACACCGCGCCTATGACACACACTACATGTGCGTCATATTCTGCATCATGCCGACTTTGATCCACCCTTTCTTTCTGCCATTTGGCCCCCTTTTCCCCCAGCTGCCAACCACAGCTGAGGGTCTGGGGACTGCCTCCCACTCCACCTCGGCAATCCACAGCAATGGGCTATGGATGCGGGACGTACACGCAGGTCTTTAGCGTGAGCCCCCCTCAGCCTATCAGTGGACAGATGAGCCCACCCCTGTCCCTCCGGATCCCTTGGATACATTCTGGATCCTCGATCCGGACAACACGGGGGCGGCCTTTAGGGATCCCTCCCCCTCGTCTTCAGGCCACTGTGCTCTTAGGAACCTTAAGTGCAGCAGAATTTTTTTGTAACCTTGGCCAGATCTGTGCCTTGCCACAATTCTGTCTCTGAGCTCTTTAGGCAGTTCCTTTGACCTCATGATTCTCATTTGCTCTGAAATGCAATGTGAGCTGTAAGGTCTTATATAGACAGGTGTGTGGCTTTCCTAATCAAGTCCAATCAGTATAATCAATCACAGCTGGGATCAAATGAAGGTGTAGAACCATCTCAAGGATGAACAGAAGAAATAGACAGCACCTGAGTTAAATATATGAGTGTCACAGCAAAGGGTCTGAATACGTAGGACCATGTGATATTTCAGTTTTTCTTTTTTAACCGCTTCAGATCCGCGCTATTGCCAAATGATGGCAACAGCGCGGACCTACATTGCCGGGACGACGTCTATTGACGTCGTCCCGTGCACGAGCGGCCTGCGTGCCCCCTGCAGGATGCGTGCCCCCTGCAGGACGCGTGCGGCGCGCTTGGTGATCAGCGAGTCTATAAGACTCGCCTGATCACAGATCAGAGTAAGGGGTCGGTCCCGACCCCTTACCACATGATCAGCTGTCAGCCAATGACAGCTGATCATGTGATGTAAACAGAGCCGGTAATCGGCTATTTTTTCTCCTTGCGCTGACAGCGTGAGGAGGAAAAAAAAGCTGATCACCGGCGGCCGTGAGAGGGACATCAGTCCCGATCACGGCGATCATCTGCCCCCTGCCAGTGACACCTGGCAATAGGCAGCAGTGCCGCCTACCAGTGCCCACCAGCATCACCCATCAGTGCCCACAGTGCCATCCATCAGTGCCCAAAGTGCCATCCATCAGTGCCCACAGTACCACCCATCAGTGCCCACAGTGCCACCCATCAGTGCCACCCATCAGCACCCACAGTGCCACCCATCAGCACCCACATCAGTGCCACAACAACAGTGCTGCACATCAGTGCCACCTACCAGTGCCCATCAGTGTCACCTACCAGTGCCCATAAGTGCCCATCAGTGCCGCCCCTTAACTGCCCATCAGTGCCACCCATCAGTGCCCCCCATCAGTGTCGCCCATCAGTTCCCCCCATCAGTGGTACCTATCAGTGCCCATCAGTGCCACCTATCCGTGCCACCCATCTGTGCCACCCATCAGCGCCCATCATTGGCCATCAGTGGCGCCTTATCTGTGCCCATCAGTACAGCCTTATCTGTCCCCATCAGTGCTGCCTTAACTGTGCCTATCAGTGCCGCCTTAACTGTGCCTATCAGTGCCGCCTTAACTGTGCCTATCCGTGCCCATCAGTGCAGCCAATCAGTGCCCACCAGTGCCGCCTCATCAGCGCATATCAATGAAGGAGAAAAATTGCCTGTTTGCAAAATTTTATAACAAACTATGAAACATGATTTTTTTTTTCAAAATTTTCCATCTTTTTTTGTTTGTTTAGCAAAAAATAAAAATCCCAGCTGTGATTAAATACCACCAAAAGAAAGCTCTATTTGTGGGGGAAAAAATATAAAAATTTAATTTGGGTACAGTGTTGTATGACTGAGCAATTGTCATTCAAAGTGCAACAGCGCTGAAAGCTGAAAATTGGTCTGGGCAGGAGGGGGGTTTAAGTGCCCAGTAAGCAAGTGGTTAATAAATCTGCAAAAATGTCAACAATTCTGTGTTTTTCTGTCAATATGGGGTGCTGTGTGTACATTAAAGAGGAAAAAAAATTAATTTAAATGATTTTAGCAAATGGCTGCAATATAACAAAGATTGAAAAATGTAAGGGGGTCTGAATACTTTCTGTCCCCACTGTATGTAATATTAATGTTTACCCAACATTACTTCATAATGTTGCTAACTCTGTATTTTTAAGACATTTCCAATACTTACATGTTTTTTGTGCTGCTTTAAAGGCCTTGACGATGCGGGGTTTCCCGCAAAACGCACATGCCCTATCCTTGACATCTTACACCAGGACCTGTACACCCTGGATTAAAAAAACAGTACACTGTACTTTTTCTAAGACTGTATAATGTTTTAAAGTCCCCATCCACGGATGGCAAATAAAGCTTTTCTATATTATTTTAAAATTGTGTTATAAACTATTATTTACACCCCACCAAGGCACATTCAAAGTCCCACTTCACTTTATTTCGAATTTGAATTTTGTATTTTTTAGGGACGGTGCCTTCCACGTCTACTCCCACCCTTACATAATAAGCACTTTTCAATGGTTTTGATTGAAGCATATTCAGATGTTGCTTCAGGGTTTTGTGGCTTTTAGTTACGCTTCTGGTTATTTCTAAAAAACATGAAATAAAGTGCTATACCTCCTATGCACAATGTTTTATATTTAAAGAGATGGCTAACATGATACATGACATCATATTTATTCAATAGGTATGCTGCAGTCATATCCGATAACTGATTACACTATTGCCTCACTGCATGTTTACAAAGAAAAAGCTCTGGATACAGACTTTTGTTATCATTTTGTAACATCTCACAGCCATTGCTATAGAACAACGTGCTCTATGAATATGCTTCCTTCAGCACAATGCTTTAACATAGCAAATTACAGCCAGTAATGAATAGTGTCAGGAACTGAATCAAGAAGCCTACAGTTTTGCATTCATATGTACAGAGATCACACTGATTATTGTTTAATTCCCCAGTAGGAAAACAATGGAAAGAGAAAAATATGCTGCCAGTGCGGTAGAAGGGGTATTCATGAAATAAATTGCCATGTATGCTACTGTGCTGTGGGGTATTTTTTGGCAGCTTAAGGATAAGGTGCTTAATAATTTATGGTTAAACTTCCATCTCAGATCATTTTTATAGAATGGTGGTTATTTTTCCTGTTTTGTTTCTAAAGTTTCTGTTGTCGGAAAAGCCTACAGCAAAAAGAGGTCCATTGTTCTTTCTTTTTTGTTTTTTTAAACTCGAAAAAACATTTAAATAGCAACAGCTTAGAGAATGCTTAGGAAAGATTTTGTTTTCCAACTGTTTTCAAACTATAATTAGCAGCAAGCATTGCTAGACAGTTGTTTAGTTGTGATCACGACATCTCTAGTTTAATAGCCTCAAAAGTTCTCCAGTTCCTAACCAAAAATGGGTCTCCTAGTAGTGCTTAAAGATAAGTGACTAGTATGACGTACAGCCTGCAGGGTCCCAGTCCTGTATTTACATGCAGCTTTGTTCTGGCCTACCCACACATTGCTATTGAGAAATGGGAAAGCAGATTGTGTGTTAGGATGCTCAGTATTCATTGTGAAGCAATGCAGCAAAGCCTCCCTCCCTACCTTCCAACATCATCTTATGGTTCAGCGCCAAATAGCAGCTACAGTGACTAATTTAAACACTTGGCAAGAAAGGTGAAGGTGCTACAATCTGAAAACAAAGGTTCCATTCATTACAAAAATGTATATATATATATATATATATATATATATATATATATATATATATATACATATATATATATATACACATATATATATATTTTTTTTTTTCTTTTATGATTGCACTTTGGCACATATTGCATTCATATTAACAATTTCAAAACAAACTTCACCCTTGTAATATTCGCCTCACTACATCCCTCTTCTGCACCTGCACCACCATATTTAAATATCTACAGTTGGGCAAAAAAATATTTAGTCAGCCACCAATTGTGCAAGTTCTCCCACTTAAAAAGATGATAGAGGCCTGTAATTGTCATCATAGGTATACCTCAACTATGAGAGACAAAATGTGGAAACAAATCCAGACAATCACATTGTCTGATTTTTGAAAGAATTTATTTGCAAATTATGGTGGAAAATAAGTATTTGGTCAATATCAAAAGTTCATGTCAATACTTTGTTATATATCCTTTGTTGGCAATGACAGGGGTCAAACGTGTTCTGTAAGTCTTCACAAGGTTGTCACACACTGTTGCTGGTATGTTGGCCCATTCCTCCATGCAGATCTCCTCTAGAGCAGTGATGTTTTGGGGCTCTCGCTGGGCAACACGGACTTTCAACTCCCTCCAAAGGTTTTCTATGGGGTTACATAGTTACATAGTTACATAGTTAGTAAGGTTGAATAAAGACACCAGTCCATCCAGTTCAACCTGAGTGAGTGTGTGTCTACAACCCTGACCCTTGTCCCTAACCCTGTACATCGCACACTCACATCAGTCCCTACCCTCAATCCAAGGTCCCCATTCATATACTAGGGCCAATTTTGGACAGAAGCCAATTAACCTACCAGCATGTCTTTGGAGTGTGGGAGGAAACCGGAGTACCCGGAGGAAACCCACGCAGGCACAGGGAGAACATGCAAACTCCAGGCAGGTAGTGTCGTGGTTGGGATTCGAACCAGCGACCCTTTTTTACTGCTAGGCGAGAGTGCTAACCACTGCACCACTGGGTTGAGATCTGGAGACTGGCTAGGCCACTCCAGGACCTTGAAATGCTTCTTATGAAGCCACTCCTTCATTGCCCGGGCAGTGTGTTTGGGATCATTGTCATGCTGAAAGACCCAGCCACGTTTCATCTTTAATGCCCTTGCTGATGGGAGGAGGTTTGCACTCAAAATCTCACGATACATGGCCCCGTTCATTCTTTCATGTACACGGATCAGTCATCCTGTTCCCTTTGCAGAGAAACAGCCCCAAAGCATGATGTTGCCACCCCCATGCTTCACAGTAGGTATGGTGTTCTTTGGTTGCAACTCAGCATTCTCTCTCCTCCAAACACGATGAGTTGTGTTTCTACCAAACGGTTCTACTTTGGTTTCATCTGACCATATGACATTCTCCCAATCCTCTTCTGGATCATCCAAATGCTCCCTAGCAAACTCCAGACAGGCCCGGACATGTACTGGCTTAAGCAGGGGGACACGTCTGGCACTGCAGGATCTGAGCCCCTGGCGGCGTAGTGTGTTACTGATGGTAGCCTTTGTTACGTTGGTCCCAGCTCTCTGCAGGTCATTCACTAGGTCCCCTGTGTGGTTCTGGAATTTTTGCTCACTGTTCTTGTGATCATTTTGACCCCACGGGGTGAGATCTTGCGTGGAGCCCCAGATCGAGGGAGATTATCAGTGGTCTTGTATGTCTTCCATCTTCTAATTATTGATCACTGTTGATTTCTTCACACCAAGCTGCTTGCCTATTGCAGATTCGGTCTTCCCAGCCTGGTGCAGGTCTACAATTTTGTTTCTGGTGTCCTTCGGCAGCTCTTTGGTCTTCACCATAGTGGAGTTTGGAGTGTGACTGTTTGAGGTTGTGGACAGGTGTCGTTTATACTGATAACAAGTTCAAACTGGTGCCATTAATACAGGTGATGAGTGGAGGACAGAGGAGCCTCTTAAAGAAGAAGATACAGGTCTGTGAGAGCCAGAAATCTTGCTTGTTTGTAGGTGACCAAATACTTATTTTCCACCATAATTTGCAAATAAATTCTTTCAAAAATCAGACAATGTGATTGTCTGGATTTGTTTCCACATTTTGTCTCTCATAGTTGAGGTATACCTATGATGACAATTACAGGCCTCTCTCATCTTTTTAAGTGGGAGAACTTGCACAATTGGTGGCTGACTAAATACTTTTTTGCCCCACTGTACATGTGTGCATATGTTTTACGGGTCTCTGCAGCATGCCTGTGCATGTGTAAGGGGATTTCTGTGTTCTGATGCTGTTAGATCCTGGTACCTGGGACCTTGCAGAAAGTCACAGTATGGGTATTAGCAGAGACCTGCAGGTCTCAAAAAGTGAAGCACTGCCTTTTAAGATGTAACGTCACAATCCCAGTAGGCAGTGGAGTGTCTTTATGTAATTCTTGCCTAGGCAAGGAATCCAGAAGTGCTGTGCTGCAACACATAATAAGTGACATCTTTGTCTAAAAACAGAGAAGCATTTTCTAAATGTTTTAACCACTTGACCTCCAGAAGATTTTACCCCCTTTATGACCAGACCATTTTTTGCTATTCAGCACTGTGCTACTTTAACTGGCAATTGCATGGTCATGCAACACTGTACGAAAGTGAAATCTATATACGTTTTTCACACAAATTGAGCCTTCTTTTGGTGGTATTTGATTACTACTGGGTTTTTTATTTTTTGTGGTATTAACCATTTGGCTACCAAGACGGCTACAGCGCGGGCCTACAATGCCAGGAGGGCGGACATGGATGGGCGGACAGCTCACTCTATGATCGCCGAGTCCTTGGGACTGATCGGGGTAAAGGGCCCTTTACTTCTACGATCATCTGTCATTGGCTGATAGCTGATCACGTAGTAAACAGAAGCAGGTTATCTGCTTTTTTCCTCACGCTGTCAGCATGAAGAGAAGAAGAAAGCTGTTAACCAGCTTCTGTTAGAGAGACATCGATCCCCTTAGTGTCCACCAGTGCTGCTAATCAGTGACCTCCAGTGCTTCTAATCAGTGCTCACCAGTGCCATCTATCAGTGCCCATCAGTACTGTTAATCAGTGCCCACCAGTGCCACCTGTCAGTGCCCATAAGTGCTGCCAATCAGTGCCCATCAGTGCATCACCATCATCAGTGTCACTTATCAGTGCTGCCTATCAGTGACACCTATCAGTGACGCCTATGAGTGCCCATCAGTGCCACCTATCAGTGCCCATCAGTTCCACCCATCAGTGCAGCCTCATCAGTGCCTCCTGATTATTTCCCACCAGTGCCACCTCATCAGTGCCCATCAGTGCCACCTATCATTGCCCATCAGTGCTGCCTCAACCGTGACCATCAGTGCCACCTCATCAGTGCCCATCAGTGCCATCTATCAGTGCCCATCAGTGCCACCTATCATTGCCCATCAGCGCCACCTCATCAGTGCCCATCAGTCAAGGTGAAAAATTACCTGTTTGCTAAATTTTAAAACAGAATATGAAAAAAAATTTGGTTTGTTTTTTCACAATTTTTTTTTGTTTGTTTGTTTAGCAAAAAACCCAGTGGTTATTAAATACCACCAAAAGAAAGCTCTATTTGTGTGGAAAAAAATGATAAAAATGTCATATAGGTACAGTGTTGCATGACCACGCAATTGTCATTCAAAGTGTGAGAGCGCTGAAAGCTGAAAATTGGCCTGGGCAGGAAGGGGATTTAAGTGCCCAGTAAGCAAGTAGTTAATGAAAAAAAGAACAAAACTTTTGAAAAAAAAACAACAATATTTTCTACTTTCTGTTATAAAGCATATCAATTAAAACCAAATTTGTTCATGGATTTAGGCTATAATGTATTCTGCTACATGTCTTTGGTAAAAAAAAATTCCAATACGTGTACATGAAGTGATTTGTGTCAAAGTTATAGAGTCTTGAGCATCGAGGCCTTCGGGTAGGACTGCGTAGATTAAGCATTTTAATAAATAAATAAATAAATAAAGTCTACAAACTATGGTATATATATATTTTAAAAAATTGATCAATCCTGATGTACTGATGGCCTATGTCATTTTGTGAATAATAAATTGCAGCACTATGATTGAAAATGATATGGAATGAATGGCAGTCCCACTGAGCAAATAACAGTTCATATGTGTCATCAAAATTAGTCCTCAACACCACTGTCTGAATTAAATGAGTCTAGAATTACATTCCCCATCTTCTTCTGTGAATACCTGAAGAAATGGCAACTTACCGCAAACACATGCTGCCTCAACCTAGTGCAGCGAAGCTCTTTAAGTAACAATCACAAGATCATCCTTCCACTCCTGTCGTTTTCGGTTATCTGCTTCATTCACTGCTCCAAAGTGTATAGTAGCTTGTGCCAATACAATACCATGAAAAAATAAAAGCTTATATAGTGCAGTAAGCTTTGTCATTTGGAATTAAATAAACCCCTATAAGTGAGGTGACACACAAGATCAATCTAGTGTTCAAACTCCACCAGCAGATAAAATGCACATTCACCGCCAATCTATGCTGCTAATGAATATGCAGTAGCCGAGTGTTATTAAACAGATAAAAGTGTCAGCATCAATCTTCTCCTTCTTAAGCTAACTTCGTTCATGCAGACTGTCTTCCATAGGGGCACTGTCAATCAGGCAATACCACCATTTAACAAATTTAGTTTTTTCCTTTCTAACTTCTTACAAGTTGATGTAAGGCCTTGTTAGGTTACTAAACTTGCAGCAAACACAGATGATACCATTTACACTCTGCTCCCCGTACACTGTGCTATACAGAGCACAGCTGATTCCAGTGAAGGTTGCCCTCATTCAAAACAGTTGTGCATACATTGTGACCATGTGATCCCACGGCTGCTCAAAGCGGCTGGGTACCAGGAACCATAATCTACTGTGAAACAGCAGTTATGGGAACGGCGCACTGCGCACCCCAGGGGGTGCACCAGTGCGCATGTGCGAGGAAACATATATATATATATATATATATATATATATATATATATATATATATATATATATATATATACGTTGCTGAGTTTGCCTGTGCCGCCCGCCCACAGTAAAAGTACTGTGGGCAGTCTTAAAGCGGTTAAGGGGGAAAGGGGATGAAAATAAAACATTCTTGTAATACACCTGCCTTGAAAAAGCGTGCATCTGAATGAAAAATGTTTATCAGCTGGATGTGTTTGTATGACTTAATAAAGAAGAGTGACATGTCTTGAGTGTCCTGGATGTTGTTAGAAAAGTATATCTTGTTCAATAGTACACAGCCTAGCACCTATCACCCAATCATGAGAATGTGGAATTGTAAAACAAAAGCAGTTTCACTACACTCTTTTATTTATGAGTAATTGATCAGCAACCTACATAAATACAGCTGCTCACCGGATAATTTGAGCTCATAAATATAGAAGGTCCACTTTTGCTTTACCCAGCTTAACTGCCGTGAGATTGGCTAGCCAATCCTGGTATCAATGAAGTTGTGGAAGTACTCACTCCAATCCAAGGATATATCTCACCTCACTCAATCCTCAATCTAGTGGGGATACAAAAAAAGACTTCAGATTGTGCAGATAAAAATATATTTTTTGAACACCAAAAACAACTGAGTACTGTCCATGATACCTTTTTATTTGCACTAACATACAATTTTTCAGAACAAGCTTTCGGGGTATGTCTCCTTCTTCAAGGTCCCAGCAGTTGCAAGTTCACTAATACGGTTACAATCACCTCATACTTGAAGACCAAAAAAACAATAAAAACATTTTTTTTATTCTATCTATGCCCTCAAACTTAAGCCCTCTTAATTTTGGAATTTTAGAAAGTACAGGGAGACAACAGGGAGCGAATTTATCAAAAACTGGAGCAGACAGAGGGATCCATTCACAAAGTGGTATGTCCCCCCTTACAAAATGCGGTAAAATACCGCTCAGCATTTTTCAAAAAGTTTCTTGGCATTCGGGAAAAAACGCTACTAAAATACTGTTGGAGTTATTTTATGAAGTGTGGTATTTTAGAAGTGAAAACATGCAGTAATTAAAAGGGGTTGTAAAAGTTCATTTAAAAAAAAAAAAAAAAATACATAGTATACTTACCTGCTCTGTGTAAGGATTTTGCACAGAGCAGCCCCAATCCTCCTCTTCTGGGGTGCCCCGTCGTGCTCCTGTCTCCTTCTCTTCATCGGGTACCCCCACGGAAAGCAGCTTTCCATGGGGGCACCTATGCGGGCTCGCTCCTAAGTCCCGCTGCTGCGTCCTTTGACACAGACAGCGGGACTACCCGCCCCCTGCTCCAGTGTCACTGGATTTGATTGACAGCAGCAAAAGCCAATAGCACCTGCTGCTATCAATCTGTCCAATGAGGAGAGAGATAGCAGCTGGAGCCACTGGGCTTGTGCACATCACTGGATTGGATCAGGCTCAGGTAAGAAAAAGGGGGGGTCTGGGGGCAGCTGCAACTAAGAAGGTTTTTCACCTTAATGCATAGAAAACATTAAGGCTAAAAACCTTGAGACTTTACAATCACTTTAATGCCTGGCACTAGCCGGAGTATTTATTAACAATAATAAATAGGCATTGTTAAGGAGTGGGCGGCCGCCTCGTCCTTAACAACCGATGAGTCAACTGGCAGCTAAATGTAAAAAAAGAATTGCTGGCAAATAAAAAATCTAAATAAAAATGTTTTGGGGACCCCCCAAAACCCATACCAGACCCTTTCCTGAGTATGTCACCCCACTGACAACTGATGACTCATTGTTAAGGACACAGTGGCTGCCCGCTCCTTAACAACCATCATGTTTACTGGTTGTTAAGGAGCAGACAGCCGCCTGCTTCTTAACAACCAGTACACATTCCACAAATACTGCAAGCCTGAACCACTACTTAATGTCCACATGCATTTAATTATTTATTTCCTTCTGTGAATAGATTTTAATGCCTGTTCATGTGGTATTTACCAAGCGTTTTCTGTGTTTTTCTGTAAACACCTCACAGTGTGCAAAACCTGGTGCAGCTCTACATAGAAACCAATCATCTTCCAGGTTTTATTGTTTAAGTTGATTGGCTACCATGCACAGCTGCACCTGATTTTGCACTCTCCAGTTTTAGTAAATCAACCCCTATGTATCTTAAAGTGGTTGTAAACCTCAGACATAAAATAAGAACAAAGCATAACCCTCTTAGAAATTACTAAGTGTAATTTCTGCCTTATGTTTTCTTTCTCTGCAATCAGCATGAGTCAAAGGTTTTCCTGACACCGAGAGAAAAAAAAACAGTAGATGGATCTCCAGCACACAGCCTGTGATTGGCAGACTCAGGTCTGTTCTTGTGTGCTGTGTGAAGGGGCTGTGTCTCTTCCCTCTAATCAGCTCTCAGAGCACTCCTCACTGAGCTCTGCGTTGTGCAACTTCAGCTCCCCTCCCCCTGTTTTCTGAAAGCTCAGACACGCTTTATAAATGATGGACTATGAATGACTGCAGTGAAGAGAAGATTGCAGATAAACAGGTACACCTTATGTAGGAGGATTTGTTTCATCTCTGTGTATCACTTGAGGCCAGTTACTTCGCTGGATATATATTAGGGTTTACAACCACATTAAAATCATACACTGTATTGAAGGATCTTACACATAGGGGGTCGGTGTACAAAAAATCCCCTTTGCAAATGTCTCAGTATTTGCATAAAAATAACAAATAATACTCGTAATGTTTGTATAATTTGTGTATAACGTCAGTTTCTATGTGTTGTCTTTCACATTGTATTTCCTAATTTGATCTTAAGAGGAAAAAGCCTTAAGAACTAGAACAGTTAAAGAACATTCAATCAATAGAGAAAACAGCCTAAAACTTTAGGCTAAGAACATTTGATCATAAAAGGAAATAATACGAAGGAGACCGCTGCACGGTGTATCAAGGTTCCTGTGCAAATAGTCACACAAATGGATGCACAGTGTAGCGTAATAAACCTTTTGGGTTCACCTCTAAATTATCCTTAGTGAGCACAGGATACTCAACCCATCCACTTCCCAGCACAATAAGAAGTCTCCAATATCATATAAAATAGAAAGGCACAAACCTAGTGCAATCCGTTTTTTGCAAGTTTATTCACAATCCCCACTATAAATCACACATTCAAGAATCCACATTAAAAAGTGCTTCACATAAAATGGCTGCTCTTCCTAGGCGCATTGAGTGCCGTGATTGGGCTTCATTAGTATGCCTTAGCTTCCTGCTTAGGGCTCCTGGTTATTAGGGAGCTGTCAGGTGCATGCATCCTAACAACCTATGACTTATCTCAGTCAAGTACAGTGGAGAATAAAAGTATTCAGACCCCTTACATTTTTCACTCTTTGTTATATTGCAGCCATTTGCTAAAATCATTTAAGTTCAGACCCTTTGCTGTGACACTCATATTTAACTCAGGTGCTGTCCATTTCTTCTGATCATCCTTGAGATGGTTCTACACCTTCATTTGAGTCCAGCTGTGTTTGATTATACTGATTGGACTTGATTAGGAAAGCCACACACCTGTCTATATAAGACCTTACAGCTCACAGTGCACGTCAGAGCAAATGAGAATCATGCCTGAAGAGCTCAGAGACAGAATTGTGGCAAGGCACAGATCTGGCCAAGGTTAAAAAAAAATTCTGCTGCACTTAAGGTTCCTAAGAGCACAGTGGCCTCCATAATCCTTAAATGGAAGACGTTTGGGATGACCAGAACCCTTCCTAGAGCTGCCGTCCGGCCAAACTGAGCTATCGGGGGAGAAGAGCCTTAGTGAGAGAGGTATAGAAGAACCCAAAGATCACTGTGGCTGAGCTCCAGAGATGCAGTCGGGAGATGGGAGAAAGTTGTAGAAAGTCAATCATCACTGCAGCCCTCCAAGAGTCGGGGCTTTATGGCAGAGTGGCCCGACGGGAGCCTCTCCTCAGTGCAAGACACATGAAAGCCCGCATGGAGTTTGCTAAAAAACACATGAAGGACTCCAAGATGGTGAGAAATAAGATTCTTTGGTCTGATGATACCAAGATAGAACTTTTTGGCCTTAATTCTAAGCGGTATGTGTGGAGAAAACCAGGCACTGCTCATCACCTATCAAATACAGCCCCAACAGTGAAGCATGGTGGTGGCAGCATCATGCTGTGGGGGTGTTTTTCAGCTGCAGGGATAGGACGACTGGTTGCAATTGATGGAAAGATGAATGCGGCCAAGTACAAGGATATCCTGGATAAAAAACCTTCTCCAGAGTGCTCAGGACCTCAGACTGGGCCGAAGGTTTACCTTCCAACAAGACAACGACCCTAAGCACACAGCTAAAATAACAAAGGAGTGGCTTCACAACAACTCCATAACTGTTCTTGAATCGCCCAGCCAGAGCCCTGACTTAAACCCAATTGAGCATCTCTAGAGAGACCTAAAAATGGCTGTCCACCAACGTTTACCATCCAACCTGACAGAACTGGAGAGGATCTGCAAGGAGGAATGGCAGAGGATCCCCATATCCAGGTGTGAAAAACTTGTTGCATCTTTCCCAAAAAGACTCATGGCTGTATTAGATCAAAAGGGTGCCTCTACTAAATACTGAGCAAAGGGTCTGAATACTTAAGACCATGTGATATTTCAGTTTTTCTTTTTTAATAAATCTGCAAAAATGTTAAACAATTCTGTGTTTTTCTGTCAATATGGGGTGCTGTGTGTACATTAATGAGGAAAAAATGAACTTAAATGATTTTAGCAAATGGCTGCAATATAGCAAAGAGTGAAAAATTTAAGGGGGTCTGAATACTTTCCATTCCCACTGTACATTTAGCTGTCAGCTTGTGATTTTCAGATGACAGGTGAATGTAAACAAAGGGGTGAGGATAATGTAAAAAAGGATGGGGTATTCCCCAAAACTCATACAAGGACCTTCAAGTCTGGTATAGATTGTAGGGGCCCCATAAACTAAAACATGTGAGAATGGCATGGGGTCCCCTTGAAATCCATAAAAGAGCCTAAGGTACGGATTTTAAGGGGGAAAGCAAAAAACAAGAAAAAAACATGAATGTGTTCCCCCAACTCCTGAACCATACCAGGCCACATGCATTCAAAATTGGGGTACTTTGCCAGGGAACATCATTTAGCAAAGCACCATGTCTCCTTGTTGATGAAGACAAGGGTCTCTTCCCTACAATTCTGATCCAGTGGATGTGAAGGTCCATGGCAAGGGGGGCTTACTGTAATCCAAAACTGTCCCACAATGTAAATCCTCCTTCAGTCATGTCATCTCAATGCACATCTACATCAATCATGATGGACGGTGCCACCCAAAAGAAAATAAAACTGCCGACACATCTGATCTTGTCACTTCATTCCCACCAAATGATATCTCCCAACCTCTGATGCCGCAAGGTAAACAAAGGGACAAAGGGGTGTAGTCAACCATCAGGCCAGGGTTGTGGATAGGAGGATTTTGTCCTCATCTACATGAGGACAAAATGCTCTGGGATCCCCCGTAGCAAGGTACCATGGTATGGTATGGTCTCCTGTCTCTTTCTTGGCCAGCCAGGCTGTATGCTCAGATAAGGGTCTGCTATGGATTTTGGGGAGACCCCATTTTTTTGTTTTTTTTGCATTGGGTTCCCTCCTAAAATCCACACCCAAAAGTCTGATATGGAATATGGAGTCCCCCTTAAAATCTATACCATGCCATTTTTTACACTATCCCCATCCCTTTGTTAACATTTACCTGTTAGTCGAAAATCTCTGGTTGTCGGCTGAATGTGCCAGGTGGGAATGAATCACTGGTTGTTAGAGCACTGGCAGGTGCTGGCTCCCTAACAACCAGAAGCCCTGACCAGGAAGCTGTCACATTTAGCAGAGGTAGTGATACAGCTGCTAAATGTTTCACTTCCCACTGCTCCTGGATGTTTGCTTGTGAGAGGTTTTAAAGTATGTCCTTAGATAAGCATAAACAACTTCAAAACTTCTGTGATACCAGGATTGTCCAGCTAGGGCTGTTAAGCTTGGAAAAAGAAAAAAAAAGTTAACCTCCCAAGTACATAAGGTATAATTATCTGGTAAGCAGTAAATTGTAGTGATTCTATGGTGGTGGAAAATCTGTGAATTTCCAGTTAAGGGCTCTGTGATTTACCTGTTAAGAGTGAAGGTGTACACATCTGATTGAGGCTTTTTAGAAAAGTATTCCTTGTTCAATTTTAAATAGATGTGCACCCCTTAGCTACATTTTACTAGTCTCCTGCCTGCCACATCACCCTCCACCCACCTTAATGCCCCAAGCATGTATATACTTATTTTTTATACGTACCTTTTTCAAAAGCCTTTTCGGTCAGTCACAACATGTGCTGCCCTATTCTTCTTATCTGCTTTTGGGCGGTCCTCAGTGCCGTTCTTTGCATTGATGTGAGTGTTAGGAGCCATGGTGTTGCCACCTAAGAGGGTAGGTTCATATCACTCTGCACTCAGAGGCAGAGGCGGCTCTAGGCTTTGTGAGGCCTTAGGCAAAACCTAGACATGAGGCCCCACTCACGCCCATAATGGGAAAAATAATTCACCTGCAGGGGGTGCATGCACCGCCGGTGGGCCGCTTCTGCTGTGAAATTCTAAACCATACCAGGCCACATGCATTCAAAATGGGGGTACTTTGCCAGGGAAAATCATTTAGCAAAACACCATGTCTCCTTGTTGATGAAGACAAGGGTCTCTTCCCTACAACTCTGATCCAGTGGATGTGGAGGTCCATGGCAAGGGGGCTTACTGTAATCCAAAACTCTCCCACAATGTAAATCCTCCTTCAGTCATGTCATCAATGCATATCTGCATCAATCATGATGGATGGTGCCACCCAAAAGAAAATGCCACCCAAATGTGCCAACACATCTGATCTCGTCACTTCAATCCCACCAAATGATATCTCCCAACCTCTGATGCCGCAATGTAAACAAAGGGACAAAGGGGTGTAGCCAACCATCAGGCCAGGGTTGTGGGTAGCAGGATTTTGTCTTCATCTACATGAGGACAAGATGCTCTGGGATCCCCCGTAGCAAGGTACCATGGTATGGTATGGTCTCCTGTCTCTTTCTTGGCCAGCCAGGCTGTATGCTCCCGGTAAGGGTCTGGTATGGATTTTGGGGAGAAGCAGAATCCGAACGCTCTCTGCCACCCGCCGATCACTGGTAAACTAAACAGAACTGGGATTTGCCTATGTAAACAAGGCAGATCCTGGTTCTGACAGGGTGGAAAGCATGGACTCTGTGTCTCTGCAAAGCAGGGCCTAGAATCCATGTCTTCCCCTAGAAAAAGCAGCACACATAGTAAACACAAAGTGTCAGTTAGTGTCTGATTGTCTGCTGCAATATTGCAGTCTCACTATAAGTTGCTGATCGCTGCCATTACTAGTATAAAATAAATAAATAAACAAACAACAATTCCATAAATATATATCATAATTTGCAGATGCTATAGCATTTATGTAAAACCAATAAATATACACCTATTGGGATTTTTTTTACCAAAAACATGAAGCAGAATACATATTGGCCTAAATTTATGTAGAAATTAGATTTATTATATTTTTTTATTGGATATGTTTTATAACAGAAAGTAAAAAATTTTGTTTTTTTTTCAAAATTGTCGGTCTTTTTTTTGTTTTTAGCGCAAACAATAAAAAATGCAGTGGTGATCAAATTGTACCAAAAGAAAGCTCTATTTGTAGGGGGAAAAAATGACATAAAGTTTACTAAGGTACAGTGTTGCACGACCGCGCAATTTTCAGTTAAAATAACACAGTGCTGTATCGCAAAAATAGTTCTGGTCAAGAAGGGGGGTAAGTCTTCCAGAGGTCAAGTGGTTACATTGAAAGTTAAATGTCTTCTTTATTTAACTAAAGGTTATCAGGACACTAAGTAAGGTCTCTAGCAGCTTTATATTTTTAACAAATGAAATGCAACAAACATGATATTTCTTTTTTTTTTCTTTTTTTTTTTTTGTGGGAGAGGGTATCATTTTAATTTGTCTAAGGCAGTGCAAACACTAACTTAGGGTGTAAATAAAGAGGGGGTATCATCTGAATGTCACCAATCTAAAATCTTTATAAGCTAGTTATTATTTATTTATGTAGTTTTTTAACTCTGAAGAAACCATTGTCTTCCCTAAAATTCTGCATTTTCCCGGCAAGTCTGCAAAATGTGTATTATTATTATTTATAGTGAACAAGGATTGAATAATGCATAAGAAAATGTTTATTGCGAAGAGTAAGCCTAAACGACATTGTTTGTCCCCGGGGCTGGTGGCTTGTGCTTTTTTTGATGTCTACTTACTCCAGTAGTCCCCAGCATTTCCCAGCTGAGAATTATACTTTGTCAAATTCAATTCTCTAAACATTATTGTTAAAGTAACTGTAAAATAAGGGAAGAATTCAATACATTGTATTGAATATTTCAGGATACAGAAGCAAGTGGCACTCTAGTGGAATCCAGCAGCGGGAACCAATTCTTGTTAAAATGTATTTCTTTGATAATTGAATGCAGAAACACAGATTACTAGATAAAAGGAAAAAGGGAATACAAAACTAACAGAATTTATTATTTTAAAGACAATGACCACTTTTTATTGGCACGCAATCTTACAGAATAGTATTTATATGTTTTAAAAAAATGGTTATGAATGAACAATGATAAATGAGCTTTAAAATTGCTTTGCACAAATGACAGTCGAATCCATCTAGCATTGAAAAGATGTGCCACACATGGCAAATTGTACTAAAAGGTCATCTTCTTTGTGCTGTATTCTGCAGTTCAATGTTCCATAGCATGGTAATACCTTTACTGGAAAAACATTTATCTACGTTTCCTTTTATACACAGGTCTGTATTTTTCAAGCTGTGTGGACATGCGGTCACTGACAGACCCCAATTACTATCAATGTTTAGTAACTAATCAACTTGGATCCCAATCATGTGATCACCTTTTGTCAGACTATAGTAAAGATCTGAGCAGGGTATTTATTAAAATATTATACCACGTAAAATAATATATAGCCTTAAACAAACAATGTAAAAACGATTTACCTAAGCCAAGTTAATTGATGCATACCTAAGCTGTTAAATTTGGCCTGGGCATCTTGGTTTAAGGGTGCCTGTTTGGAGGAAAGCAGGGAAATTAGTTTCTGTCAGTGAGTTCACACTTTGCAGCATCATTGGACCTGTGCAATTCTAGAGAAAAGGGTTACATTTTAAAAGGGGTCTATTTAACTAACAGAGTAGCATTCGTTTCATTTACTATTGCAGCTTTGGCTAATTTAAGCACTTCAGCCCCAGAAGATTTGGCTGCTCAATGACCAGGCCATTTTTTGCGATACGGCACTGCGTTACTTTAACTGACAATTGCGCGGTCGTGCAATGTTGTACCCAAACAAATTTGATGTCCTTTTTTTTCCACAAATAGAGCTTTCTTTTGGTGGTATTTGATCATCTCTGCGGTTTTTATTTCTTGCGCTATAAACAAAGAAAAAGCGTCAATTTTGAAAAAAAAAACCACAATATTTTGTACTTTTTGCTATAATATCCCCAATTTTTTTTTAAAAAAAAGCAAATTTTTGCCTCAGATAAGGTCGGGATGTATTCTTCTGCATATTTTTGGTAATAAAAATCGCAATAATGTATATTGATTGGTTTACTCAAAAGTTATAGCGTCTACAAAATAGGGGATAGATTTATGGCGTTTTTATTATTATTATTTTTTTTACTAGTAATGGCGGCGATCTGCGGTTTTTATCGGAACTGCGATATTGCGGCGGACAAATTGGATACTTTTGACACATTTTTGGGACCGTTGACAATTATACAGTGATCAGTGCTATAAAAATGCACTGATTACTGTATAAATGTCACTGGCAGGAAAGGGGGTTAACACTAGGGGGCGATCAAGGGGTTAATTGTGTTCCCTAGGTGTGTTCTAACTGTAGGGGGGTGGGACTGTCTAGGAGGAGAGAGAGATCGGTGTTCATACTTAGTATGAACACACAATCTGTCTCTACTCCCCTGAAAGAACCGGGATTTGTGTGTTTACACACACACACACAGATCCCGGTTCTTGCTCTGTGAGGAGCGATCGCGGGTGCCCGGCAGTCATCGTGCCTGTCGGGCACTCGCATCGGCTCCGGGTACACGCTGCAGGCATGCGCCCCTAGTGGTCAAAAGGCGAAGCGACGCAAGGTAACATCATTTCGCCCAGCCGTGCCATTCTGCCACAGTGAAACTGCGGCGGCTGGTTGGCAAGCAGTTAATGGTATACTTTGATCACCACAGTACAATGTATGAACGAAAGGAGAATTTCTACTGTTTTTGAAAATATTAAAGTGGAACTTAAGTTATTTTTTCAACTTTTCATCTATTAAATCTTCTGCCCTTGTTGTTTTAACTTTGGATAGTAAAACATTTTTTTTCTGCCCGTAAATACCTTATACAGCCCACTTCCTGTTTCTTGTCTGGTCATTACATACAAAGAAAAAATTGTGCGCTTGCATTAGATATTTAAATCTATATTACTACATGATTATCATAAGTAGATAAACAAATAAATAAAAACATAAATAAAAAACACCATCAAAGTTAATTGTGAGTGAATTATAAAGTCGCTATGCTACAGAGCAAACAGCGACATGTAAGTCAAATACTAATATTGACCATTGCATACATATAAACCAACAATAAAGTTATAAACTGGTGTGCAAAAAAGAAAAAACAAAGGTTATTCCACCCAAGTGCAAAGTCATAAAGTTCAAAATTGCATCCTGAGTCGCAGGAAAAACGCATATCCAAAGTTCATGAATTGCATTCCTTAGTGTATATAAATATATATATATATATATATAAATAAAAAACACCATCAAAGTTAATTGTGAGTGAATTAGAAAGTCGCTATGCTACAGAGCAAACAGCGACATGTAAGTCAAATACTAATATTGACCATTGCATACATATAAACCAACAATAAAGTTATAAACTGGTGTGTAAAAAAGAAAAAACAAACAAACAAAGGTTATTCCACCCAAGTGCAAAGTCATAAGTGAAAAAGTTCAAAATTGCATCCTGAGTCACAGGAAAAACGCATATCCAAAGTTCATGAATTGTATTCCTTAGTGTGTATAAAGGAATAAGGGGACGTGAAGGGACCTCCAACCACCAGTGGATCCGAAGGTTGATAATAGATGTATCCTTACCAGACACGTTGGACCTCCTTTATAGCAAGGTCTTAGAAGCATGCAGATTTAGCCCTCTGCAGGGACAGTAGATGTCAGCTCACCACACAGCTGGAGATGGTTCCGAAACTTCCGCATTGATGTAAACACTCCCACGTTTGGACTCGTAGGTAAAGAAGGGGAGAAAGAGAAAACTCCAATGGTATAGTATGTAAAAAAGGGGAATTTTATTGCCTCAGACAACTAGGCATCTTTAAAACATCCAAAACATAAAAGCCGGCAAAATATAAAAACAACAGAGACGCCCGTGCTGGGTTACATGGGGCTCTATGGCGATCTGGCGTACACTGCGTAGCCACGCCCTCGTGATAGGTCACGTCTTCAAAGGGGCATGGGCGACGCAGTGAACCATCGCCATTTATAGTACTTCATTACATTCAAGCCTCGTTTTCATCTGAGTTTCAATTACAATCTGAGCATGTGCAAAGGATACCAAGCCTCGATATGGCTCCCGTTATAATGCTTCCTCTGTATTCAAGCTTCGTTTTCGTCCGTTGGCTAACCTTCCTGCGGCTTTATGCTAGGTTGTTGACGCCATCAGAGATTCTATCGTGCAGACCTCTCGCCTCTCGCTTGGGTTGGTGCATATACGTAGAATCTTATGGTTGAAGAACTGGTCAGCCGAAGCACCATGTAAGAAGCTCCTGGCTGGGTTTCCCTTTTGTGGTGAAAGGTTGTTTGGAGAGGACTTGGATAATTATATCAAGAGGATCTCCTGTGGGAAAAGCACTCTCTTACCTGATAAGAAGAAGAGTAAGCGTCCCTCTTTTAAACGGACTCTTTCCCAAGCGCCAGGGGCATCAGCCTCCAGGCAGCCACGACGGTCTCCTCCGTCTGGGGCAAGAAACAAGAGTCAACCCCAGGGATACAAGAAATCCTAGGGGAAGAAGTCTTCTAGACAAGACACTAAGGCCTCTTCATGAAGGGGCGCCCTGCTCGCTCGAGTGGGGGAAAAGACTGCTGCAGCTCTCAGGGCCCTGGCAGAAGGACTTCCAGGACAGATGGGTAATGTCCACGGTAACCTTAGGGTACAGACTGGAGTTCCAAGAATTTCCCTCTCCTCGTGTCCTCAGATCCGGTGTTCCCAGAGAACCAGAAGAGAAGCAGTCGCTCCTTCTAGCGATAGAGCGACTTTTGTCGCAAGAGGTCATTGTGGGGGTTCCCACAAAGGATCAAAGATTGAGACTCCATTCCAGTCCTTTTATGGTCCAAAAACCAAATGTGGACGTCAGATCCATTTGGGATTTAAAAGATCTGAATCGATTCCCAAGGATGCAGTCCTTCCGTTTGGAATCAATTCGGACAGTAGTCTCCATCCTGCAGGGAGGAGAATCTCTGACAGTAATAGGCATCAGAGATGCAGGCCTACCTGTGCCCATTTTTCCTGCGCAACTGAAGTGTCTGCAGGCAAAGATCACTGCTCTAAGGGAGCTGATTCTGACAGTCAGGGCCAAGAAGGGTCCTCCTGTCCGCCTTTGTATGAGGCTGCTGGGGAAGATGGTGGCTTCATTCGAAGCAGTTCCCTATGCGCAGTTCCAAGCAGGACTGTTGCAACACAGTATTCTCTCGGCCTGGAACAAGAGGGTGCAGGCATTAGACTTTCCAATGCACCTGTCGCATGCGATGCGTCAGAGCCTCAGTTGATGGCTCATACCCGAAAACCTGCAGAAGGGGAAATCCTTCCTACCGGTTGCCTGGGATCCTCTTGCAGGCAGGACGCAGGGCCGGTCCTAGCCGGGGTGCACGGGGTGCACCGCACCCCAGCGCTGTAATATTTTTGCAGAAGAGGGGCGCCGAGCTAGAATCGCCGGCCGCCCAGCCGGCGTCTAGCTAGCGAACAGTGTTGTGAGTCAGGGACGCCTCGGCCGCCCCAGCATTCAGAGCGCGCCGCCTCAGCGGCTAATAAACAAGCTCCGCCCACCTCTGCCATCTTCACACAGCGTGGCTAAGAGGGAGCGGAGGAAGAAATCGTGGGTCAGGCGGCTGCGGTGCCTTATGGCGCCAGCTGCCAGGCTAGGGGGTGGCGGCGCCTAAGACATCCCGGAACGCTATGTCCCCAGCCTACAGTGCTGACCTAGAGGAGAGGAGAGAGCCGGGACAAGGAGCAGCCCGCCGGAAGTGCTGCATTGATCGTTGAAAGATGGAAGCCCTGCATGTGTACAGTGTATCTCCAGGCTTGCCGCGATATCCCCCCCTCCTCCTGGTCGTTTAGGGATCTATTGTGGAACGGACAGGCAGGCAGCAGCGCTGCTCTCCCAGAGTAAAGCCATCACCGCCGCTGGCTCAGGTATGGTGGAAGCACAGGCAGCATGCTCAGTGCTGCAGCCTGCACCCAGTAACAAGAAATAAAAAAAATTCTCTGCTGTCAAGTTTATAGTTCATTGCACTGTGTACAGAGGGGGAACTGATATATGTGTGAGAAGGGAACAGACGTGCAGGGGGGAACAGCTATGTGTGTGGGGGGAGGGGGTACATATATGTGTGTGGGGGTGGACAAATGTGCAGGGGGAACAGCTATGTGTGTGGGGGGAGGGGGAACAGATATGTGTGTGGGGGGAGGGGGAACAGACATGCAGAGGGGGAACAGATATGTGTGTGGGGGGTACACTGTGCCCATCAAACACAGCCACTGTGCCCATCAGACACAGCCACTGTGCCCATCAGACACAGCCACTGTTGTGCCCATCTGACGCAGCCACTGTGCCATCAAACGCTGCCACTGTGCCCATCAAACGCAGCCACTGTGCCCATCAAACGCAGCCACTGTGCCCCTCAAACGCAGCCATTGTGCCCCACCTAAAAGCAGCCACTGTGCCCATTAAAAGCAGCCACTGTGCCGATCAAACGCTGCCACTGTGCCCATCAAACGCTGCCACTGTGCCCATCAAACGCTGCCACTGTGCCCATCAAACACTGCCACTGTACCATCAAACGCAGCCACTGTACCATCAAACGCAGCCACTGTGCCATCAAAAGCAGCCACAGTGCCCATTAAAAGCAGATACTGTGCCCATTAAACGTAGCCACTGTGCCCCACGTAAAAGCATCCACTGTGCCCATTAAAAGCAGCCACTGTGCCCATAAAACGCAGCCAAAGTGCCCATTAAAAGCAGCTACTGTGCCCATCAAACGTAGCCTCTGTGCCCATCAAACGCAGCCACTGTGCCCTGCCTAAAAGCAGACACTGTGCCCCACCTAAAAGCAGACACTGTGCCCATCAAACGCAGCCACTGTGTCCATCAAACACAGCCAAAGTGCCCATTAAAATCAGCTACTGTGCCTATCAAACACAGCCACTGTGCCCATCAAACGCTGCCACTGTGCCCATCAAATGCAGCCACTGTGCCCATCAAACGCAGCCAGTCTCTTACCACCTCTTGTATCATATCTGCAGTCTTTGACCATCTCCTGTAGTATGTCTGCAGTCTCTGACCATCTCTTGTACAATGTATTCAGGCTATGACCATCTCTTGTACAATGTATTCAGGCTCTGACCATCTCTTGTATCATGTCTGCAGTCTTTGACCATCTCTTATACTATGTCTGCAGTCTCTGACCATCTCTTGTATCATAACTACAGTCCCTGACCATCTTCTGTAGCATGTTTGCAGTCCCTGACCATTTCTTGTATCATGTCTGCAGTCTCTGACCATCTTCTGTAGTATGTCTGCAGTCTCTGACCATCTCTTGTATCATGTCTGCAGTCTATGACCATCTTCTGTAGTATGTCTGCAGTCTCTGACCATCTCTTGTATCATGTCTGCAGTCTATGACCATCTTCTGTAGTATGTCTGCAGTCTCTGACCAGCTCTTGTATCATGTCTGCAGTCTCTGACCATCTCTTGTATCAGGTCTCCAGTCTTTGACCATCTTCTGTAGTATGTCTGCAGTCTCTGACCATCTCTTGTACTATGTCTGCAGTCTCTGACCATCTCTTGTACTATGTCTGCAGTCTCTGACCATCTCTTGTACTATGTTTGCAGTCTCTGACCTTCTCTTGTATCATAACTGCAGCCTCTGACCATCTCTTGTATCATGTCTGCAGTCTATGACCATCTTCTGTAGTATGTCTGCAGTCTCTGACCAGCTCTTGTATCATGTCTACAGTCTCCGACCATCTCTTGTATCATGTCTGCAGTCTCTAACCATCTCTTGTATCATGTCTGCAGTCTTTGACCATCTTCTGTAGTATGTCTGCAGTCTCTGACCATCTCTTGTACTATGTTTGCAGTCTCTGACCATCTCTTGTACTATGAGCTGCAGTCTCTGACCATCTCTTGCATTATGTCTGCAGTCTCTGACCATCTTTTGTATTATGTCTGCAGTCTTTGACCATCTTCTGTAGTATGTCTGCAGTCTCTGACCATCTCTTGTACTGTTTGCAGTCTCTAACCATCTCTTGTACTATGTCTGCAGTCTCTGACCATCTTTTGTATTATGTCTGCTGTCTCTGACCATCCCTTGCATTATGTCTGCAGTCTCTGACCATCTTTTGTATTATGTCTGCAGTCTCTGACCATCTCTTGTACTATGTCTGCACTCTCTGACCATCTCTTGTACTATGTCTGCACTCTCTGACCATCTCTTGTACTATGTCTGCAGTCTCTGACCATCTCTTGTATCATAACTGCAGCCTCTGATCATCTTCTGTAGTATGTCTGCAGTCTCTGACCATTTCTTGTATCATGTCTGCAGTTTCTGACCATCGTATGTATCATGTCTGCAGTCTCTGACCATCGTATGTATCATGTCTGCAGGCTCTGACCATCTCTTGTATCATGTCTGCAGTCCCTGACCATCTCTTGTACTATGTCTGCAGTCTCTGACCATCTCTTGTACTATGCCTGCAGTCTCTGACCATCTCTTGCATTATGTCTGCAGTCTCTGACCATCTCTTGTACTATGCCTGCAATCTCTGACCATCTCTTGCACTATGCCTGCAGTCTCTGACCATTTCTTGTATCATATCTGCAGCCTCTGACCATCTCTTGTATCATGTCTACAGTCTATGGCCATCTTCTGTTGTATGTCTGAAGTCTCTGACCACCTCTTGTACTATGTTTGCAGTCTCTGACCATCTCTTGTACTATGTTTGCAGTCTCTGACCATCTCTTGTACTATGTTTGCAGTCTCTGACCATCTCTTGTACTATGTCTGCAGTCTCTGACCATCTCTTGCATTATGTCTGCAGTCTCTGACCATCTTTTGTATTATGTCTGCAATCTCTGACCATCTTTTGTATTATGTCTGCAGTCTCTGACCATCTCTTGTATCATAACTGAAGCCTCTGACCATCTTCTGTAGCATGTTTGCAGTCTCTGACCATCTCTTGTATCATAACTGAAGCCTCTGACCATCTTCTGTAGCATGTTTGCAGTCTCTGACCATCTTTTGTATCATAACTGAAGCCTCTGACCATCTTCTGTAGCATGTTTGCAGTCTCTGACCATCTCTTGTATCATGTCTGCAGTCTTTGACCATCTTCTGTAGTATGTCTGCAGTCTATGACCATCTCCTGCATTATGTCTGCAGTCTCTGACCATCTTTTGTATTATGTCTGCAGTCTCTGACCATCTTATGTATTATGTCTGCTGTCTCTGACCATCTTATGTATCATGTCTGCAGTCTCTGACCATCTCTTGTATCATAACTGCAGCCTCTGACCATCTTCTGTAGCATGTTTGCAGTCTCTGACCATTTCTTGTATCATGTCTGCAGTCTCTGACCATCTCTTGTACTATTTATGCAGTCTCTGACCATCTCTTGTACTATGTCTACAGTCTCTGACCATTTCTTGTATCATGTCTGCAGTCTCTGACCATCCCCTGTAGTATGTTTGCAGTCTCTGACTATCTTGTTCTCTTTATAGTTAAGAGATCATGGGAGGATCCCAGGTTAACAAAGACTCCTTAGAGGAGCATATCTGTGTTTGAGTCGTTGCCATAGAAACATTTGCAAAGGGGAGGAGTTAGTAAGATGACCACGCCCCCGTGGGGGCGCCCAAAATATTTCTGCACCCAGGCGTCTGTGACCCTAGGATCGGCCCTGGCAGGACGGATGCGTTGGTGATCCCGTGGCAGCGGCTCTCACTGATGTATGCATTCCCTCCTATTCTGCTACCGCCACGGCTCCTTCGCAGGCTCAGGCAAGAAGGGAAGTCGGCACTTCTGGTGGCCCCCAGGTGGCCCAGAAGAACTTGATAAGCAGAAATAGCAGGGATGACGGTGGGTTCCCGGTGGACCCTACCGGTACGCCCAGACCTGTTATTTCAAGGTCTAGTATTCCAGCCTGCCTTACAAACGCTAGATTTGACAGGTGGGCTATTGAGACCCACGTTCTGAAAAGTCGTGGGCTTTCAGGTCCTGTCATATCTACCTTGATCAATGCAAGGAAGCCAGCTTCCAGAATGATTTATCATAGAGTCTGGAAAGCCTATGTATCCTGGTGAGAATCCAGGGGTCGGCATCCCAGGAAATATGTCATAGGTAGATTTCTTGATTTTCTACAATTAGGATTAGAGATGAAGCTGGCCTTGAGTACCATCAAGGGCCAGGTCTCGGCCTTATCAGTGTTGTTTCAACGGCCGCTTGCTTCGCATTCTCTGGTCCGAAACTTCATGCAGGGGGTGATGCGTCTTAATCCTCCGGTTAAGGCGCCCCTAAACCCTTGGGACTTGAACTTGGTTCTATCGGTGTTACAGAAACAACCTTTTGAACCAATACGTCAGATTCCTTTAGTCTTGCTGACGAGGAAACTAATATTTCTGGTAGCCATCTCTTCTGCTAGAAGAGTGTCAGAAATAGCAGCTCTTTCCTGTAAAGAGCCTTACTTGATTATACACAAGGATAGAGTGGTACTGCGCCCTCATCCTAGTTTTCTACCGAAGGTGGTTTCAGAGTTTCATCTAAACCAAGACATTGTTCTGCCTTCCTTTTTTCCAGATCCCTGTTCTTCGGAAGAAAGGTCACTACATTCTTTGGATGTAGTAAGAGCAGTCAAGACCTATCTGGAGGCAACCGCTCAGATTCGCAAGACGGATGTCTTGTTCGTGCTGCCAGAGGGTCCCAATAGAGGACAGGCAACGTCAAAAGCGACCATTTCTAAATGGATTCGAAAGTTGATTATTCAAGCTTACGGTTTGAAACGGAAGGTTCCCCCGTTTCAGATCAAGGCACATTCCACAAGGGCTATTGGTGCTTCTTGGGCAGTGCATCACCGGGCCTCTATGGCTCAGATCTGCAAGGCCGCAACCTGGTCTTCAGTTCATACATTCACCAGATTCTATCAGGTGGATGTAGGAAGGCATGAGGATATCGCCTTTGGGCGTAGTGTGCTGCAGACAGCGGTACAAGGTCCTCAGGTCTGATAGCACCCTACCGGGTTGTGATCCCCCCCCCCCCCCTCAGTTGGCATTGCTTTGGGACATCCCATCAGTAATTACTGTGGCTCTGTGTCCCGTGATGTCCGAGAAAAGAAAATAGGATTTTTTATTACAGCTTACCTGTAAAATCCTTTTCTTTCGACGGACATCACGGGACACAGAGGTCCCGCCCCTCTTCTAATACACCTATATTGCTTTGCTACAAAACTGAGGTATCCCTAGAAGGGGAGGGGTTATATAGGGGGTTGAACTTCCTGATTAGGGTGTGACCAGTGTCCAATACCTAGTGATACCCTATAACCCATCAGTAATTACTGTGGCTCTGTGCCCCGTGATGTCCGTCGAAAGACAGGTAAGCTGTAATAAAAAATCCTATTTTTTATTTATTTTTTTATCTACTTATGATAATCATGTAGTAATATAGATTTAAATATCTAATGCAAGCGCACAATTTTTTCTTTGTATGTAATTTTTCACCTCATTGATATTTGTGGTTTTGTTGCAGCTGCAGTTATATTAATTTTTTGCTTGATAGCGCAGGTTTTCTCTTTCTTTTTTTTGTCTGGTCATTAGCCTAGGCTTATGACATCATGCACAACTCTCTCTCTCTAACTCTCGTGAGAGTTTGCCAGGAAGGGAGGGGGTCAGTCATGAGAGGGCCAAAGAGAGCTGCAGAGCTGGAGGCGTACCTCTGTGTGTCTGTGTAAATCCAGGAAGTGAACAGGCAGCAGTTTCAGCTGCCGACAGTTAAAATGGTTGCAGCCAGACTCAGTGGAGGGAGATTTCAGCAGCATATTTGGCAAGTACAGAATCGCAATATATATAAAATAATATGCAAAGAGGTTGGAGGGAAGCTTCAGAACGGCAAAGATGTTTTTATTACAAATTATGTGAACAGACTGCAGTTCCTCTTTAAGTTTTAAGTTTAAATGTTTAAGTTTTAACCAACAAACTGGATAGCATGTAGCATACAGGCTACAAGGATTTTGTTGCTTACATTTTTGGTTTGTTTCGTTATAAAGCATTTGGTCAAACAGATCTCATTTTGATCAGATCCTTTCCAGGCAAGAAGACAGATCAGGGGACTAATAGACCCCAGATCTCTCCATAAAGAGGACCTGTCATGGCCCATGCTATCACAAGGGATGTTGTAATAAAAAATTGAAAAAAGTGATTTTGAAGCACTCCCCATGTGCAAATAATTGGTAATCACACCACACATGTGAGGTTTAATCACAAATGTTAGAGTGAGATCACTAATTCTAGTGCCATACCTCATGTGTAACTCTAAACAGGTAACCTATAAAGGCTTTTAGAGCATCACCTATGGAGGTTATTAGGTACCATCGTTTCTCGCCATTCCAGGGGTGCACACACTTTTGAAGCATGACAAGTTAGGTATCTGTTTAGTTAGCGTAACATTATATGTTTTATTTTAGCCCAAATAATGGGTATTATATTGTGTTTGTGTGAACTAAAGTTGTATTTTTTCCAAAACATTTGTGTTTTATAAACCACTGTACAAATATTATCGTGCAAATAAAAAATTGTAACAACAACTATTTTATTCTCCAGGGCCTCAGATCTTTTTAAAAAAAAACTCTATATATTGTATTTATGCAGTACAAGTGGCAGGAGGGTACAGTAAAGGAGGGAGCAGGAGGGCACAGCACAGGGGGAGGGTAAGTGGGCACGGGGCAGGAGGGTACAGTACAGGGTAGAGCAGGAGGGTAAAGCACAGGGGGGGAAGTGGGCACAGTACAGGGGGCAGAAGGGTTTTTTATGATTGGTAAAAGTGGGCATAGAGTTTACTGGCAGGGAGCATTCCTAAAGTGCATTAGGGATGTTCAGACATAGTCCTTGAAAACATTACCTACCTATTGGGCAGTTTTCTGGTGTAATTATACCAACAGCGCATTCACCATGTGCCTTGTTCCATAAGATCTTTGTAGTATGACAGCACTTCACTTTGTAATTTAAGGAGGATTCCAGTAAACATTCGGCAGTGGTATTGTCAGGTAGGGGAAGTAATTCTGACTGAACTGATAGATAGGTAGACATTTACCTAAAGATGTATGAGGATTACCAGCAATTACAATCCATGAAGATGCAGAGGTATTGTTAGGCAGTACAGACCAATTTAATTCACTGCAACCCTATGCATTGCAAATATCATTTATAGAAAAATGTCAGAATAATCTGTACTTAGCTGTGTCCAGGCAACCACTAAACTACAAAATGTGCTGCACATACTGACCTGTGAAATAATAAATGCTATTATAATTTACTGTGACTAATGTGAATGTACATTTTTAAATTTTTTTTATTAAAAAGGGTATGTTTGCTTGCACAATAAAACAATCGCACAATTTTTTTGCTGAATTCTCTTAGAACTCCAGGAAAAAACTTTTTTCCATGTCCTTGTTGCTGATCTCCTACCTTCACTGACTATGCCATCCATGTTCTTCTGAACTCTGTAGTTTCTCTGAAGTAGCCTGCTAATTTTGCTGAAAAACTGTTACTGCCCAGTGATATCCTGTTTGTAAGACCGCTGGCTGCTATTCCTCCTGTACTCCCAGCCAGCGGTCTTGCCACTGCCCTGATGACTAGTAATGATCCCTGCTCTGCACATATGGGCATAGATAGGACCGCACCTATGGGCAAATATGAGACCGCACCTATGGGCACTGATGAAACCACCTCTATGAGCACTGATTAGACCGCACCTATGAGCACATATTAGACTGCACCTATGGGTATAGATGAGACTGCACCTATGGGCATAGATGATATCGCACCTATGGGCATAGATAGGACCGCACCTATGGGCACTTATGAGACCTCGCCTATGGGCACATATGAGACTACACCTATGGGCACTGATGAGACCGCACCTATGGGCATAGATGAGACTGCACCGTTGGGCACATATGAGACTGTACCTTTTTATATAGATAGGACCACAACTATGGGCAAATATGAGACTGCACTTATGGGCACATATGAGACCGCAACTTTGGGCATAGATAGGACCGCACCTATGGGCACATATGAGACTGCACTTATGGGCACATATGAGACCGCACCTATGGGCAGATATAACACCACACCTTTGGGCATAGAAGAGACCGCACCTATGTGCACAGATTAGACCACCCCTATGGGCTCTGATGAGACCACACCTATGGACATACATGAGACC
Source organism: Lithobates septentrionalis (assembly GCA_037952835.1). NCBI lineage: Eukaryota > Metazoa > Chordata > Amphibia > Anura > Ranidae > Lithobates > Lithobates septentrionalis. The sequence goes on from JBBDGP010000065.1 coordinate 3,169,502, forward strand.
GCACTTATGGGCACAGATGATACCGCACTTATGGGCATAAATGAGACTGCACTTATGGGCACTGATGAGACAGCACTTATGGGCACTGATGAGACTTCACTTATGGGCATAGATGAGACTTCACTTATGGGCACAGATGAGACAGCACTTATGGGCATAGATGACACCTAACTTATGGGCTCTGATGAGGTGGCACTTATGGGCACTGATGAGACTGAACCTATGGGCATAGATGAGACTGCACTTATGGGCACAGATGAGACAGCACTTATGGGCATAGATGACACCACACTTATGGGCTCTGATGAGGTGGCACTTATGGGCACTGATGAGACCGAACCTATGGGCATAGATGAGACTGCACTTATAGGCACAGATGAGACAGCACTTATGGGCACATATGAGCCCACACTGACATTGAATTTTATTGAGATTTCCATACATTAGAGGGTTCCACCATTATTGTTGCATTGATTAGTAAGTTAGCCCTGCACTTTTTTGTTATTTTCTCATGCCGACATTTACTTGTGCCACATGCCAATGTAAAGCAGCATGTCCCAGCTCTTTCTTTTTGTATTTTGCGGCTAGGGATGTGCTCATACATACAAGCACTGATTGCTGTTAGAAAGATCTCAAAGATACAACAGGAGGAGGAATATTTATAATACTGTATTACAGCAGAGTACTGTGTGTAAAATTATAATTATGGGATGTGTTTACAGTTCAGTAGTGATTACATAAAGCAAGTAAGAGTAATATGTTTATCTCCTGTTGTGGCTGGAGGGGGAGAGCACAAACATGCTTTGCATTTACAAGGCTGTAACCTACCTATCCTGCTGTGGCTGGCTGCAGAAGGGGCGTGATTTATTTTGAAGTGGGCTTGTTCACATCTAACATGTACCTCCCACATTTAGTGCAATTCCCGAAGCATGATGGGAAATGTAGTTAGTGAGAGGAGAGGATATGATGCAATCACTGTTCTAACTCCTCTTCCTTGGCAGAATACATGCTGCATTTTTTGAACTACAGAAAGCACTTCCTGAAAATTAAATTAAACTTTTCTCTTCAATGGTAAGGAATTTCATAAATGTAATAACTGTTTAGCGTTTTGTGTGTGGGGTGTACTAATGGGGGATGTTTTGCCGATCCCGGAGTTCTGCTTTAAATACTTTCTATAATTTGCGTTTTTCTCTGCTCCTTCTTGCCAACATATTTAAATGTGCTGTCTGACTAACTTTTCTATCATCTCTGCTTGTAATACTGCCTTGTCCTGTATAGTTATATTGAAAAATAAAAATGACACCTTCCAGGCTGTGTAATTCCTTATTCCCCTACAGCACACTGAATATTGATTGCTGCAGTTTCCCCTGTTTTTATATCAGAATGCACCTAATGATATCAGCTGTGTTGATTGGCTGCTGCTTGGGGCAGCAAGACATAATAGATGTTTGAAACACATGCAAGGGGTTGGCTGACCTCCAATACGGTATGCCTGGAGGCAAAATGAAGATGAACATTTTGGCATGGAGTATCAACAGACAGAAAAATTGGACCTCTAGCAAATCAGCCCAATATTCTAAAAAGTAAATATTTAACCTGTCTCAATGTGAAACCAATAAAGCTAGCATAACCCAGGGAAAGAAATAATTGTCTATACTGCCTAATGCCGCGTACACCGCTCGTGTGTACGCTCGTGTGTACGCGGCATTACAGGCACATACATTTTATTTTTCAACTGTGAGCATCCTATGCATCCAAACCTGCAGATCTCACTATTTACCTATCAATGTCCTTCTTCAAAAATGCACCTGTGACACACATTTACATACACATGGGCTCTTAGAGGACATGGAAGCACATACAGGTAATTTTTCGTAGTTTTTTTACCTTGGAAATCTATAAAGTAGAACTCCACATAATGTCTTTTAGTTTACATTTTTCACATTTTTGTTACTCTCTGTTGATAATTAGAAGATAGCCCCTCAATTCACGTTCTTGTGATTTGTGACGTCTGGTACAGGAAGGAGGTAGAAATATTCCCAACATACAGATAGCATTAAAAGCACTTTTTAAATAGAGTAGAAAGGGTTGGAACGCTGGTTAGATTTTGCAAAATTGTTGTGTCCCCAGGGGGAAATTTGCCTTTAACTGTATCTGTAACTGAGGCAACCTGGGAAAAGAAGTGGGGGAAATCTGCCCAAGAGACACAGAGAGTAATAATGTAAAAAAAAGTTGTCTTTCATTTTCTGTAATTCTAAAACATACTATAACCCAGATAGCAAGGATAACTTGCCACTAGGGATGAGCTTCGAGTTCGAGTCGAACTCATGTTCGACTCGAACATTGGCTGTTCGCAAGTTCGCCAAACAGCGAACAATTTGGGGTGTTCGCGGCAAATTCGAATGCCGCGGAACACCCTTTAAAAGTCTATGGGAGAAATCAAAAGTGCTAATTTTAAGGGCTAATATGCAAGTTACTGTCATAAAAAGTGTTTGGGGACCTGGGTCCTGCCCCAGGGGACATGGATCAATGCAAAAAAAAGTTTTAAAAACGGCCATTTTTTCAGGAGCAGTGATTTTAATAATGCTTAAAGTCAAACAATAAAAGTGTAATATCCCTTTAAATTTCGTACCTGGGGGGTGTCTATAGTATGCCTGTAAAGGGGCGCATGTTTCCTGTGTTTAGAACAGTCTGACAGCAAAATGACATTTTGAAGGAAAAAAAACATTTAAAACTACCTGCGGCTATTGCATTGCCGACAATACACATAGAAGTTCATTGATAAAAACGGCATGGGAATTCCCCAAAGGGGAACCCCGAACCAAAATTTAAAAAAAAAAATGACGTGGGAGTTCCCCTAAATTCCATACCAGGCCCTTCAGGTCTGGTATGGATATTAAGGGGAACCCCGGCCAAAATTTTTAAAATAAATGACGTGGGGTTCCCCCTAAATTCCATACCAGACCCTTCAGGTCTGGTATGGATTTTAAGGGGAACCCCGCGCCAAAAAAAAAATAAAACGGCGTGGGGTCCCCCCAAAAATCCATGCCAGACCCTTATCCGAGCACGCAACCTGGCAGGCCGCAGGAAAAGAGGGGGGACGAGAGTGCGGCCCCCCTCCTGAACCGTACCAAGCCACATGCCCTCAACATTGGGAGGGTGCTTTGGGGTAGCCCCCCAAAACACCTTGTCCCCATGTTGATGAGGACAAGGGCCTCATCCCCACAACCCTGGCCGGTGGTTGTGGGGGTCTGCGGGCGGGGGCTTATTGGAATCTGGAAGCCCCCTTTAACAAGGGGACCCCCAGATCCCGGCCCCCCCCTGTGTGAAATGGTAAGGGGGTACTTACCCCTACCATTTCACTAAAAAACTGTCAAAAATGTTAAAAATGACAAGAGACAGTTTTTTACAATTCCTTTATTTAAATGCTTCTTCTTTCTTCTATCCACCTTCATCTTCTGGTTCTTCTGGTTCTTCTGGCTCTTCTGGTTCTTCCTCCGGCGTTCTCGTCCAGCATTTCCTCCGCGGTATCTTCTATCTTCTTCTCCTCGGGCCGCTCCGCACCCATGGCATGGGGGAGGCTCCCGCTCTTCTCTTCTTCTTTTCTTCTCTTCTTCTCTTCTTCATTTTCTTCTCCGGGCCGCTCCGGACCCATGCTGGCATGGAGGGAGGCTCCTGCTGTATGATGGTGCTCCTCGTCTGACAGTTCTTAAACAATGGGGGACGGGGCCACCCGGTGACCCCGCCCCCCTCTGACGCACGGGACATGACGGGACTTCCCTGTGGCATTCCCCGTGACGTCACAGGGAAGTCCCGTCATGTCCCGTGCGTCAGAGGGGGCGGGGTCACTGGGTGGCCCCGCCCCCCATTATTTAAGAACTGTCAGACGAGGAGCGCCGTCACACAGCGGGAGCCTCCCTCCATGCCAGCATGGATGCGGAGCGGCCAGGAGAAGAAAATGAAGAAGAGAAGAAGAGAAGAAAAGAAGAAGAGAAGAGCAGGAGCCTCCCCCCCATGCCATGGGTGCGGAGCGGCCCGAGGAGAAGAAGATAGAAGACGCCGCGGAGGAGATGCTGAACGAGAACGCCGGAGGAAGAACCAGAAGAGCCAGAAGAACCAGAAGATGAAGGAAGATAGAAGAAAGAAGAAGCATTTAAATAAAGGAATTGTCAAAAACTGTCTCTTGTCATTTTTAACATTTTTGACAGTTTTTTAGTGAAATGGTAGGGGTAAGTACCCCTTTACCATTTCACACAGGGGGGGGGCGGGATCTGGGTGTCTCCTTGTTAAAGGGGGCTTCCAGATTCCGATAAGCCCCCCGCCCGCAGACGCCCACAACCACCGGCCAGGGTTGTGGGGATCAGGCCCTTGTCCTCATCAACATGGGGACAAGGTGTTTTGGGGGGCTACCCCAAAGCACCCTCCCAATGTTGAGGGCATGTGGCCTGGTACGGTTCAGGAGGGGGGGGCCGTACTCTCGTCCCCCCCTCTTTTCCTGCGGCCTGCCAGGTTGCGTGCTCGGATAAGGGTCTGGTATGGATTTTTGGGGGGATCCCACGCTGTTTTATTTTTTTTTTGGCGCTGGGTTCCCCTTAAAATCCATACCAGACCTGAAGGGTCTGGTATGGAATTTAGGGGGAACCCCACGTCATTTATTTTAAAAATTTTGGCCGGGGTTCCCCTTAATATCCATACCAGACCTGAAGGGCCTGGTATGGAATTTAGGGGAACTCCCACGTCATTTTTTTTTTAATTTTGGTTCGGGGTTCCCCTTTGGGGAATTCCCATGCCATTTTTATCAATGAACTTCTATGTGTATTGTCGGCAATGCAATAGCCGCGGGTAGTTTTAAATGGGTTTTTTCCTTCAAAATGTCATTTTGCTGTCAGACTGTTCTAAACACAGGAAACATGCGCCCCTTTACAGGAATACTATAGACACCCCAGAGGTATGAAATTTAAAGGGATATTACACTTTTACAGGGCCGGACTGGCCTACCGGGATACCGGGATATATCCCGGTAGGCTGGCTGCACTGTAGTACTGCTGGGGCCGCTCACTGCCTGTGTCAGCATCAGCACTAAAGAGCAGCAGCGGCGGCCGCCGCTGCTGCACTATGCCAGCTGTGTGTGTCACTCACTGACTCACTCTCTGTGTGTGTCTCCGCTCTCCGGGGCCGCTCACTGCCTGGCTGTGTCCTGACTGAGTGACTCCTGACCTAAAGATCAGCAGCGGTGGCCGCCGCTGCAGCACTATGCCATGGCTGCCTGACTGTGTCTGTGTCACTCGTCTCGTCACTGTCTCCTCCATTCGCGCCGGCGCCGCCCACCACACTCATCAACATGCCGCCTCAGCCTCGCTCTGTCTGTGTGCCTGAGGGGGAGGAGCAGGCAGGAGAACGCCGTGCTGCTCCATTCTGCCTCGTCCCGTGCGGCGCCATCCAGCACCACCCACTATCTGCACGAGGAGAGGATTTCAGTGAATGGCCGGCAGTGCAGCTGCTACAACACAAGAATCAAGGTATCTCGGTCTCTCTCTCTCTCTCTCTCTCTCTCTCTCTCTCTCTCTCTCTCTCTCTCTCTCTCTCTCTCTCTCTCTCTCTCTCTCTCCAAGTGCCATGTAACTTTGAAAAGCTATATACCATGTATACCAAATGCTGCCACTGTGCCCATAGATTGCCAACACTGTGCCATACCCATCAATTGCCACCACTGTACCATCAAACACAGCCGCCCACTGTACCCATAAATTGCCACCACTATACCCATCAATTGCAGCCACTGTACCATCAAACGCAGCCACTGTACCATCAAACGCAGCCACTGTACCCATAAATTGCCACCACTGTGCCCATTAAACGCTACCACTGTACCATCACACGCAGCCACTGTACCATCAAATGCAGCCACTGTACCCATCAATTGCAGCCACTGTGCCCATTAAACGCTGCCACTGTACCATCAAACGCAGCCACTGTACCCATAAATTGCCACCACTGTGCCCATTAAACGCTACCACTGTACCATCACACGCAGCCACTGTACCATCAAATGCAGCCACTGTACCCATCAATTGCAGCCACTGTGCCCATTAAACGCTGCCACTGTACCATCAAACGCAGCCACTGTACCCATAAATTGCCACCACTGTGCCCATTAAACGCTACCACTGTACCATCACACGCAGCCACTGTACCATCAAATGCAGCCACTGTACCCATCAATTGCAGCCACTGTGCCCATTAAACGCTGCCACTGTACCATCAAACGCAGCCACTGTACCATCAAACGCAGCCACTGTACCCATAAATTGCCACCACTGTGCCCATTAAACGCTACCACTGTACCATCACACGCAGCCACTGTACCATCAAACGCAGCCACTGTACCCATAAATTGCCACCACTGTGCCCATTAAACGATGCCACTGTACCATCAAACGCAGCCACTGTACCATCAAACGCAGCCACTGTACCCATCAATTGCAGCCACTGTGCCCATCAAACGCAGCCACTGTGCCATCAAACGCAGCCAATGTACCCATAAATTGCCACCACTGTGCCCATTAAACGCTGCCACTGTACCATCAAACGCAGCCATGGTACCCATCAATTGCAGCCACTGTACCCATCAATTGCAGCCACTGTGCCCATCAAACGCAGCCACTGTACCATCAAACGCAGCCACTGTACCCATAAATTGCCACCACTGTGCCCATTAAACACTGACACTGTGCCCATCAAATGCAGCCACTGTACCCATAAATTGCTGCCACTGTGCCCCATCAAACGCAGCCACTGTACCCATCAATTGCAGCCACTGTGCCCCTTAAATGCTGCCACTGTACCATCAAACGCAGCCACTGTGCCATCTAACGCAGCCACTGTACCATCAAACGCAGCCACTGTACCATCAAACGCAGCCACTGTACCCATAAATTGCCACCACTGTGCCCATTAAACACAGCCACTGTGCCCATCAAACACAGCCACTGTACCATCAAACGCAGCCACTGTACCCATAAATGGCCACCACTTTGCCCATTAAACGCTGACACTGTGCCCATCAAATGCAGCCACTGTACCCATAAATTGCTGCCACTGTGCCCCATCAAACGCAGCCACTGTACCCATCAATTGCAGCCACTGTGCCCGTTAAATGCAGCCACTGTACCATCAAACGCAGCCACTGTACCCAAAAAAAGGCCACCACTGTGCCCATTAAACGCTGCCACTGTGCCCATCAAACGCAGCCACTGTACCCATAAATTGCCACCACTGAGCCCATTAAACGCTGCCACTGTACCATCAAATGCAGCCACTGTACCATCAAACGCAGCCACTGTACCCATAAATTGCCACCACTGTGCCCATTAAACGCTGCCACTGTACCCTCAAACGCAGCCACTGTACCATCAAACGCAGCCACTGTACCCATCAATTGCAGCCACTGTACCCATAAATTGCTGCCACTGTGCCCCATCAAACGCAGCCACTGTACCCCATCAATTGCAGCCACTGTGCCCGTTAAACGCTGCCACTGTACCATCAAACGCAGCCACTGTACCCCATCAATTGCAGCCACTGTGCCCGTTAAACGCTGCCACTGTACCATCAAACGCAGCCACTGTACCCCATCAATTGCAGCCACTGTGCCCGTTAAACGCTGCCACTGTACCATCAAACGCAGCCACTGTACCCATCAATTGCCACCACTGTGCCCATTAAACACTTTTACCACTTTTAACTGTAATTTGCTTATATATATATATAAAGCCCTATGTGCTTTTATATGTGTCTTATTTATATATAATGCACTCTTTAAATGTGCTTTAAAATGCATGGTTTTCCATTTTATGAACAAGAAAATAATGACGTTATGCTGTTGGGCTGGTATAATAATGCTATGGGGCTGGTATGACATTTTTTCCAGGGCTGGTTTTCATTCCCAGTCCGGCCCTGCACTTTTATTGTTTGACTTTAAGCATTATTAAAATCACTGCTCCTGAAAAAACGGCCGTTTTTAAAACTTTTTTTTGCATTGATACATGTCCCCTGGGGCAGGACCCAGGTCCCCAAACACTGTTTAGGACAATAACTTGCATATTAGCCTTTAAAATTAGCACTTTTGATTATTCATGTTCGTGTCCCATAGACTTTAACGGTGTTCGCGTGTTCGAATGAACTTTTTTCCTGTTCGCATGTTCTGGTGCGAACCGAACAGGGGGGTGTTCGGCTCATCCCTACTTGCCACACATTTGTGCCAGTGTTGAATTGTAAGTCTGTTAACTTGCTGCACATTATCACTGGCAAGTTGTACACTTGTAGAGCACCTGAAACACAGGTTCTAGTTGATACTTTTCCAACTTGTAAATTTGCATGGCAAGTCTCTAGTAAGAGCATTTCACAATCCAGCCACAGTGACCCCTGTTGTGGCATGACTACTGCACAGCATAACTGAACCAGAACTTGCAGCAGACTTGCAGCAATTGTGCAACAAACTTGTGAAGCCGGGCAAGTCTATCAATAGCTTAGCAAGTCGTTTTAAAACTTGCAGCACAATTGCTTGCTATCTGGGAAAAGCAAGATGAATAGTGAATGCATTAGGATATTTCCTACAGATTCATGGGAAATTCAATATAGCAAACAAGCTCCATGGCAGTAGAAAATAAGACATGATAGCTGTGAAGTTTTAACTTAAAGCATATGTGGCAGCTGCTGTTTGGTACTCAGAAAGTACTCTTTAAGAAGCTCTTATGGCTGGCTCTATACAATTCTGCAGTATGTTTTTTTTCTTATTATTCACATCATATAATATCCTGTCAACATAGAGCACAACGTATGGCTGTTGCGATCATGTGGAGTTCAGGAAAACATAAATCTTATCTCTATGCTGCCAGGCATAGATGTGCTGTACTTATTCCTGCTTAAAAAATCTTTTGTAGTCCATAATATTATTTATTATCATGCAGTAATTCAGCTTATGAATACTATCCCACTGTTGTTGTGGCTTGTCCATCCAATGTTACCCGTGGCCCATCAATTATTCCTGGTTTGACTTGAAGTGATATTAGGCAAAAAGCCAGTAGGAGATTCTCTTTTCGTAAAGCAATCCAGATGTCTTGCTGCTAAATTGCTATCTATCATTTATAGAAGAAGGAGGAATGATGCTCCTACCTCTGTGAAACATCCTGTCCTGGGTGATCTAATGAATTCTGTGATTTGTACAAAAAAAGTAAAGACATTCTGACAATTATTAAAATAGATGCATGACATACTTTTAAATACACAAGGCCCCCTGGGGACAATTTCTAAGAATCTAACAAATGGACAAAAGGGCTACACTGGAGGATATGTACAAAATAGCTCTAAAATAGATCCAAATGTAACATGCAAAAGGGATGCTATACTACAGAAGACAACGGGTAAACGGTATAAGGGTTAAAGGTGAACTCCAGGCAAAAAACAAAATTCAAAAATAAACATATAAGAGGAATTGCACATTTTTGCTTTTTTTGTGAGTGAAAAAAGCAATGTTTTACAAAGGGATATATTTACAGTATATTTGTTGCATATTTGTTGGAAACATATCATTCTATTTGGTGAAGAGTGCTGAATGATCAAAGCTCCTTTGTAGCTAGTTTCTAAAGCTTATAAATATAATTTCTTGCATTAAAAGAGCTATGGACTCCAGAGAGAGACATAATTGTGTCCCTGTACAAACCATTAGTACAATCATTTGGAATATGCAGTTCAGTTTTGAGCATCAGTTCACAAAAAGGATATTGGGGATCTGGAGAAAGCTCAGAGAAGGATAACCAAACTGATAAGATACTTGGAGGACCTCAGGAGGAAAGATTAGCTGAACTGAATTTATTCTCTCTTGAGATAAATACATAGGTAGTCGATATAGTGAACTTGGTGTAGAGTTATTCACTTTCAGGTCATTACTGAGATTTAAGCTCCACATATGGAAGGGCTTCTTCACAGTAGATGCATTGCTAAATACATAAAATGTAACTGGATATTAACATTCATAGATAATAACACAAGGGATTGTTAATACAGGGAATAACCAATTGCCTCCTGGGGAGTCAGAAAGGAGTTTTTTCCCCCCGCTGGAGTAAATCAAGCCATTCTTTACTGTTTTTTGCCTTCCTCTGGATCAACTGTGGGTATAGGATATGGAGGTTTTCTACTTGTTTATTTGTTCTATTAAACCAGAACTAAAGGGGGCTTGTATACGCACTTTTCCTTCAACGGTCCAGTCCCTAACTGGCGCCAGCATCTTCTCCTGTGTGTCGGTTTTTGCTCATCTTCATTGGCTGATGTGGAATCACCTTACTCCTGCGCATTCACAGGAGGCCATCATTCCGACACACTGGGGATTGGGCTGGCCGCTGTAAGTTGAGCACATGCACAGCTCAGTTTACCTGCTGGGGGATGCTGTGAACAGCCAGGTAAGTGTATTTTTTTGCATGACTCATCTGCAATAAAAACCTGCCTGCTTGCAGTGTACAACCGCCAAACTTCAGTTCTGCTTTAAATGAACTAGATGTACTTTTTTAGTATTTTTTTCAACCTAACTATTATTTAGCTATCTAACAATGTAGCAGCTAATGTGAGGCTGATGCATGTGATGGCGGAGCTGTCCATAGTGCTGAATGTGTGTTTTCATGCATGTGTATCACTCACAAAATAGTATTTCTTTATCATATATCACAGGGCACAGAGCAGGCTATAAATCATTACTACCTGGGTTATGTGCCACCTATATGTGAATGGACACTGGCAAAAAGGGCAAGACGTTCTTTCCTATATAACCTACCCATACAGTAAGTACATCAGTTTTTCGCCAGTATCTGAAGGTGATGATCACTGATGTGCAGCATAATGTTGCCAGATTCTCAAATGGTTCCAGTAGGGATCAGGAAATGTATATAATCTAGATCAGGGGTCTTCAAATTATGGCCCTTCAGTTGTTCAAGAACTATCATTCCCATCATGCCTAGTCATGCCTGTGAATGTCAGAGTTTTACAATGCCTCATGGGATGTGTAGTTCCGCAACAGCTGGAAGGCCATAGTTTGAAGATCCCTGATCTAGATCAATTCCTACAGCTGCAGTGCTAAGATGAATGGTACGTGGGCCCCCACTCCAAATGAAAATTAATGAATATGTGGGGATTGCCTGTAATATGACCTTTCAGCGCTGGACCCTACATGTATAGAACCCTGCACAGTAATATAACCTGTATGTACAGAACCCTGCACAGTAATAAATTATCAAGGCATTTTCAAAAGGGTGTTATAGAGGTCCAGGGCAGTGGATCCCAGGTAAAAGGGCGATTGAGTCACTAAGGGTCCGACCAGACATTGCCAGCCATAATGGGTGAGGGTTGGTTCCTCATCCGCTTTTGGCAGGATCCTGCCACAAGATTGGTGAGTGTCCCTTTGTAGCCTGTTGGATTCTTTAATGGAGGGTCAACTTTTGTTTTTATGTTGCCTTTTTATTTAGTGTTCTTCCTTATTTCCCGCACTTGGGGACAGTAATGTACTAAGGACTGCAATACTGCCTATGCCTGTGACTTGTGTAAGCTGGATGCTTGGAAAAACTGTTGTTTTTTGTATTATCATGTTCTCTTAATGCACTAGGAGCACATTATTCAAATGCCTGCCCGCTGTGTTAGTAAAAATGTGCATGGGGTGCATGTGGCGAGTGGGCATGGTCATGTGGGCACCAGGAAGGATATGACATCAGAGGGCAGAATCAGCAGCAATCTTGGTGTCCAGAATGAAGCCAGTTTCAGTGATATGATACCGTGGTAGCAGGAGCGCCAAAGGCAGTGCAGAAGTGATAATAAGAACTGTATTTTTAGAAATAACCATCACGGAGGTACGGGACAGGCTACAAAGCACTTGGTCATGTGTTTACACCTGTTGAGAAGGGCAGACAGGGGAGTCTCTGTGGATAGACACACACTTTAAGCCTAGCCTCTGAAGATGTCCTCTGGGAGGGGCAAGTTAGGTGGGAACTTCCGGCGACATCACTCCTGGTCTTTGGAACGCACGCCATAGCGCTGGATCCGAGCCAGTTTACATGCTTGTTTCCAAGATTTGCTTGTGAGTGTAAATTTGATATGCTTTTTAATCTTTTTTAAATAAAAAAAAATGGATTCACATTGTGGAGTTTTCTTAATCATCTTTACATGAGAGGAAGAAAACAACATCTCAGCCTACCATTGTATTGGGAAGAGCAGAGGAGCTGGATGAATAACAATATAGAGGAATACTTCCCTACCAAAAGGTACAATTAAACCTCAAAGTTGGTGAGTGTGGGCACATGGGAGGGAAGCATGCTACCTTATTAACTGCACAGAGAAGAATTGGAGCACTACTTGCACTTTTGAAGAAAGCACTATTGCACTTTTGTTTTCAGGACTTGATATATTCACATTTTAGACAATATGAAATTTTGCATCTATATGTATTTATTCTATTTCTTTTCGTAAAGATTTTAATTGTATGGTTTGAAAGGACGGCACTGGAAATTTCATATAAATAGTTCTGTTTTACTTCTCAAGTGGAAGGGTAAGCACTCGTTTCAAGGGCGGGTACTTCTTCTACATCTGGGTTTGTTCCACAAGATAGTCTTTTCAGCATGCACAGGCTGCGGCCTTCAAAGGAAGCCTTAGGGCCAGTTCTGTAAAAAGGCCTGATCCTCTAGGCCAGCAAGGTCAGGCTCTGTTCCCTCTCTCAGTGAAGGGACATTTGCAGGAAGTATGGCAGGGGAAGTGGCAGTCGTATAGGTTCGCTGCATAATCACTTACATTTGTAAGTTGGTCTCAGAGTTTCCTTCTCTGCATTTGATGTTGCTATGAATCTACAAAAGAGTATCGTTGCTGGTCTCAGGCTCACAATCACAAGGAAGGAGCTGCCAGTGCCAGAGGCTTAACGGTTCATGGATTTTATTTGAATCTTTTATGATTCCTAAAGCTAAGTGGCAATATTTGGATAATATTACACCTCAAGAATCTCAACAATTTCTCCAAGTGTGGAGGTTTTGATTTGAGCAGTGCATAAACTGATGGCCTTGCTCCATCCTGGCATCAGTGGACATTAAAGATGGTAATCTTCATGTGCCAAATGTTTCCTTGTCTTCAGAGGTTCTTATGGTTGCTTTGGAAAACTGGCTTTTTCAGTGTATGGCTCTACCATTCAGTCTGTTCAAGGCCCCCTGCATATTTACGAGGGTCCTGGCTTTGATTCTGGTCCTGTTAAGAATCCAGTGAGGAGGGGAGGGTGCATTTTCTGAGGTATCTGGAATGATCTGTTGCTTAGGTAGTAATCACTTCAGCAGCTGGGGCACAAGGTGTTCCCCATGGCTCAAATTCTGGTGAAGTTTAACTGGGTTCTCTATCTCCAGAAGTTGTCAGTGGTGCTGACCCAGAGACTGAGATATCTGAATTTACTCGTGGATAATGTCCAGATAAAGGTATTTATTCATATGGAGAAGTAAAGTGCTTTACCAATTCAGGTTTCTATCCTCAGGACCCTGGGGTATAGCTCATCTCATCACTGTACAAGATTATTTGTGAAGATAGCTGTCTCATTCAAGGCAGTTCTTTTGCTCAGTTTAATTCCAGGCCTGCAGCATAGTGTCCTGTGTGTATGGGACAGGAGAACTTAGTTGCTGGACTGTTTAATGTCTTTGCATCCCAGTATGCTATGGTCACTAGTGTAGCACACTCCCAAAGGAGTTGCAAGTAGAAAGGGACTCCCCACCCTGCACAGCCAGGCACACCGCATCTTCACAAGCACACTGCAGTCAGGAAACAGTCCAGTTTAAAGGAATAAACTTGGATGGGCCTAGGGGTATTATGGGATGCCCACTTGCTTTAGCAAAACTCTTCAGAGACAACTTCTTCTGTACAATCTATTTATATACTCCTCAGCTTCCTCTAGCACATCACTTGCTTGCAGCACAAAGATCCCAGGATCAGCTGGCACTCTGTTAGGTGACACAAGGGGCTTAGTCAGATGAAGCAAAGGCCCATTACAGGCAGGGACCGCGGGCCCCTTGGATATGTAGCAAAGTCCTAGGGCCCAGTTGTCCTTCTGTGGCTACTGATCCCAGCAACACCTCTTCAGGCACTACCAGTCCACCTGGCTGCAGCTGCCCCTTTCACTAGCCCTCCTGGCTAATTTTCCACACCTTCCAGACTGACTCTGCAACCATCTCAGACTGCTCTCCCCAGTCCTCTCAGGCTGCCTCTCATTTCTCCCCGACTGTCTCACTCACCAGCCCTCCTGGCTGTCTTCTCCCTGGGGATCTCACTGGCACCCGCTGTCCTCACACCTGCTCCCGTGCCACTGGACAGGATTCATCCTTGGGTTGTCAGAGGACCCCCCTGCACCCGAACTCCCAGGCCTGAGGTCAACCCCCCTCCCCAGACTAGGGGGTTACCCTCAAGGGCCCACCAACAGTCTCCTAGCACTCCATCTCCAACTTTTACCTGCTTTCTGCCTGGCGGTGTTTTCCAAAGGCCAATTGTTTCTCAGTCATTAGTGCATGCTTTTCTTTAAGTAGTCACAAACATGGTTCCTTCTATGGGATCTCAATTTGGTATTGTCAGTGTTACAGAAACTGACTTTTGAGCCAATCAGGTATCTTCCATTAGTCCTTTTTGACTTGGAAAGCAGTGTTAATTTTGACATTGAATTTCAGTACAGTCCAGTACATTTTAGTCGTCTAAAACCTAATGGGTTTAGTTAAATTGTAATGCATTATTTAAACATTTTCCTAGAATTTCCAAACTCATTATATACTCCTGGAGTAAAAATCTAATAATATGTTATTACTTATGGTATTAAGGTTTGAACGTGTACTACAGACACAGATTTAGCCATTGTGATATATAAGGTCTTTATAAATAAACAAAAATATTTTTGACAAACAAAAGTGCAACTTTAATATAAAAAAAAACGACTGTAAACTCTATTGGCTCAGGACACACGGCAGGGTACATTATACTTGGAGGATAGGGAGGTGACTTCCAAGTGGGGATGGTGAAGTTAATGAGAGTGGGAATGCACAGGGTAGGGAGTATTAACCCTTTCATGACTAATCCTATTTCTGAAATTTGGTGTTTACAAGTTAAAATCTGTATTTTTTGCTAGAAAATTACTTAGAACCCCCAAACATTATGTATATTTTTTTAGCAGACAATCTAAAGAACAAAATGGCAATTGTTGCAATATTTTATGTCACAAGGTATTTGTGCAGCGGTTTTTTAAATGCAACTTTTTGAGGAAAAAGACACTTTCATGAATTTTAAAAAAACAAAACGTAAAGTTAGCCCAATTTTTTTGTATAATGTGAAAGATGATGTTACGCCAAGTAAATAGATACCAAACATAAAATTGTGCACACTCGTGGAATGGCGACAAACTATGGTACCTAAAAATCTCCATAGGCTTTGTTTTAAAAAAAATAACGGTTACCAGGTTAGAGTTACAGAGGAGGTTTAGTGCTAGAATTATTGCTCTTGCTCTGGCGATCGTGATGATACCTCATATGTGTGATTTGAGCTCGGGGGCGGGGACGGGGGAGCTTTAAAAATGTTTTTTTTTAAATTTAATTTATTTTTATTTTTTTACATTGTGTTTTAAAAAAAAAAAAATTGATCACTTTTATTGCTGTCACAAGCAATGTAAACATCCCTTGTGACAGTAATAGGTGGTGACAGGTACGCTTTATGGAGGGATCGGGGGTCTAAAAAGGCCCCAAATCCCTCCTTTGCACTTCAAAATATTCAGATCGCCAAAAACGGCGATTCTGAATACTGTATATTTTTTAAAAACCGGCACCATTGGCAGCCGAGTAAACCGGAAGTGACGTTTTGATGTCACTTCCGTGTTTACAGAGAGAAGACTGGAACAAAGCTGTTTCCGGCTTCGTGCCAGTCTGTCTCTAGCCGCCGGAAGTGGCAAATTGAGGATCGGATTCCGGCGGAAGGCCGCGAGAGGGGGGGATGTCCCCTCCCGCTCCTCCGGGATAACAACCGAGCGGCTTTTAGCTGCTTCGGTTGTTATCCCTGGAAAGCCCACCGACCGCTCTAAAAAAAAAAAGTACTGGGATGGCATCATCCTGGTATAACCCCCTAAAGCCGAGGCCGTAAATAAGGGTTTGCTCAGCAGGCAGGGGAATTATACTTTGGGGATGGGGAGGTGACCTGCAAGTGGGGATGGGGAAGCAAATGGGTGTGAGGGAGTTTAAAGGGCAGAGAACTGGTCTGGGGAGGCTGTTATTTTACACAGTGTTAAGCGCTGCTACCTTGCTGGGAGGGGAAACACTAACCACGTCATATCCAGACAGACACAAATCCGATGGATTAGTTCCTCTTCTGCAATTTGCAGGGCATTGTTCCATAACTCCTAGGCAGTCGGAAGACAGAGGGAGCCTGTGTCTCTCAGCCATTACAGCTTGTTGATAGAGTCAGGGGGCTGGGCTTTAACAGATAGGCAGAGCTCCAAGGAAAGCAGAAGTTCCAGTTTTTCAGGGAGCTGGTACTTCACCATGACAAAGGGATTCCTTGTCCTCAACCGTCATTTTTTTGCCGAAGTTGTTTTTGTCCTTTAAGCTTAATCAGAACATTGTTTTGCCCTCCACATGTGGGATATTTGAATTTGACTGCTATAGTCAGGCAGTCCGATTCCTATTTTGTCCTTTTTGAAAGAACAAAGAAAGGTCAGATGGCTACTTGGACTATTTCTCTTTGGATTATTCAGCTTATTTCCCAAGCCAAAGGCTTAAGGGTATTCTTTTATCATTTTTTTCAAGTGACGGCTTATTCTACCAGAAGTGTAGGTGCTTTATGGGCTATCCGTCATCAGGTCTCTGTAGCTCAAGTTTGCAAAGCTGCTACCTGGTCTTTGGTTTACCTTTACACGATTTTATCAGGCGCATGTAAAAGCCATTGAGGATGCTGCCTTTGGCAGCAGTGTTTTTTTTCAGGCTTCTGTATAGTCTCTTTTTTTCTGCACTGAATATGTATATGAGACCCGACCTGTTATAAATAGGGTGTAGGTTACAGTAAGCACTTTTTCCAATTAAACCTTCTACCACTGTAAATATTACAGAGTGACCGTATTGAGATGTACACAAAGTTGCAGCTGCATTATTTACTTTTGTTCAGCTGGCTTTGGGCTTTCAAAAAGAGTAAAAGCACCTGATAATTTCTATGTTAGAGAGAGATGGAGCATTTTAATTACACAAATCGTCTACTCAAACCCATCTCATTCCTATTTTAGTGCTGCATTAATAATTCTTTAACAGATTCTTTCTACTACATACAGATTCTGTATGCTTTGCACTTTATCACTTTATGTTATATAACTTCAGATAAAGCTTTAAGTAGTTGTAAAGGCCTTACCTTACTGCACTCTATGCAGTAAGGTAAAAGCCTTCTGCATGCAGCTCCTCCAGCAGCACCCTCCAAAATATATGCCTGAGTTAGATCCCATTTCAACGATGTGCACGAGAGCCGAGGCTTTTTCGACTCTCTTGCTTCTTGTTGGCTCAGATATAGCAGCGCATTGGCTCCCACTGCTGTCAAACAGAGCCAGTGATAAGGAAGCAGATGGGTGGGGCTGAGCCCTGCTCTGCGTGTCTTATAGACACACAGAGCATGTCTTATAGACACACAAAGCATGTCTTATAGACACACAGCGGAGGGCTCGAGAGCAAGCAAGCATGAGTGCCCCCATGGAATGCGGCTTGCTATGGGGGGCACTCAGCAGGGGGAGGAGCCAGGGGCGTCTGCAGAAGACCTGGGAATAGAAGGAACAGGGCTGTGCAAAACTATTGCACAGAGCAGGTAAGTATGACATGTTTGTTATTTATTTATTTTATTTTTTAAAAAACAAGCTTTACAATCACTTTAACCAGGCTGATATAAAAGACATAAATTAATGCAGCTCTAAATTTTTTAATATATCCTTAAGTGTGTTTTTGAATGTAAGCAGTGTAAGAAACTGAATTGCTTGGGATTTTGCAGTCCCTATAAGCAGAATATTTTCTAATAGAAATAAGAAAGGGTTTTTTGGGACTTTGAGTGAGGCACAAGACCCGTGGTAGGAGAAATTGTAAAATTATTTAATTAGCATATAAGTTACTTCCTAGGGATACTATGCGATTTCAGATGCGTGCATGTACATACATGAATTCCTCTTTTTTGTATGCCATCACCTTTTGTATATAGATAAAAATACTCATGCTCAATGCTTTGTTTATATGCTAATTAAACAATTTTACAATTTCTCCTTCCACATGTCATGCACCTCATTTAAAGTCCCACAGCCCCCTTGCTTTCTATTTTCTAATAGAGAGTGACAGAGAGGTGAACTCATCAGTCTGATGATTCTTCTTTCACCTTTTAATATCATTTCCCAAATATGGCCATGTGGTTACATTTGGTCGGTGATTTCAGCGCTATTCCTGCCCCTTTGTTTACATAGCTGTGGATTCCCAGCTAAGGACGTGGTGTGTGCTGGCCTTCACTTCTTTCTTAACAAATTTTGACAGAAGAATTCAAGGTAAAGTGATGCAGGGGATACGTGTGAGATAACTATAACCCTAGGGGGTACCATCCCATATGATACATATAAGACAATACATTGAAATTTGTGCGACTTTGTGGGAACCCTCCAGGGTTTAATAAATGCTAAACCAAATGATTGAAAATAAACAACAATTTTATTGAAAATCACACATAGATTGTTTACAAGAGTTACAAGCTAGTTGTCCAGGGTATAACCATCCTGGCTAAGAGATCTGGTTGGATTGGCCAACGTGTTTTGCGGGCTAACCCGCTTCATCAGGGTCTCTCAAAATACTACATACTAATACATACTAATATGTTATCGTCACCAGCTTGATGGCAATTGAGCTTGAGGAGCCTGTGGGGATTATTTCCAGCCAACCCCAGTGGGTAGAGGTATCCGCATATGTAAGTGGACAGAATTTGATTAAGGCTTTGATAGTCCATGCTATCATGTACCTAAGAAAACTATTGAATATGATAAGGAAAGCCCCAAACTTGGGGGGGACAAAATGAAAGAAGAACTCTCAAATACACCTGGGATGCCTTGATGGATATTTTTAACTGGGTGGTTCTTCCAAGCGATCTTCATTCCTAATGTTAACAATAAATGCCCAAATTCATGTGTCCCTGTGTTAATTGCCAGCCATTAACATGAGGACACACACGCATTTGGGCATTTATTGTTAACATTAGGAATGAAGATCAATTGCTTGGAAGAACCACCCAGTTCAAAATATCCATCAGGGTGCTCCCGGGTGTATTTGAGATTTCTTCTTCTTTTCACCCCCCCCGATTTTGGGGTTTCCTTATCATATTCAATAGTTTTCTTAGGTACATGATTGCATGGACTATCAAAGCCTTAATCAAATTCTGTCCACTTACATATGCGGATACCTCTTCTCACTGGGATTGGTTAACGATAATTCCCAAGGGCTCCCGAGGCTCAATTGCCATCAAGCTGGGGACAATAACATACAGTATTTTGAGAATTTCCGAGGCCCTGACGAAGAGGGTTAGCCCGCGAAACGCGCCGGCCAATCCAACTGGATCTCTTAGCCAGGATGTTTATACCCTGGACAACTAGCTTGTAACTTTGATTTTAATCAATCCTGTTTTTCTTTTAAACAATCTGTGCGTAATTTTCAATAAAACTGTTGTCTATTTTTAATCATTTGGTTTAGCAATTATTAAACCCTGGAGGGTACATGTAAAATCTCACAAATTTCAATGTATTGTCTTTTGACAGACAAAGCTTTCATATACAGTATAGTATCAATACAAAAAACTGAACAAGCTAGTCTGGCATTTGTACTAATGCTTGACCAAGCAAGGTTTACAAAGAACTTATGTTCAGACTGAATCCAGAGCTCATTCCTAAGTACCGGGAACAGTTCCCAGGGTAGCAGCCCTCTAATATTATGAGTACATAAGCATTTCTGGAAGGGGAACTAAAGCTGCCTATACTTTTCTCCTCTCCAACAAAGAAACATCTGAGAGCTCCATTGCCAGTGCCAATATCTTTACTTGGTCTTATTGCAGGTTTGGCATTTTTGGCCATCTTGAATGACCAGCGTGGGCTGACATAACCCCCTCACACGCATTACAGTTAATTCATCATGGCACTAAGGCATGTACACTGAGTTGCACAAGTGTAACTTGGAAAGTCTAGTATCAAGTGAATGTTCACTTAATAAATTAAGTGGCCAAGTTAAACCCTGTTAAAACCCATTTAACCTATATGTGTATATGTATAAGTATAACTAAAGTATAACTAAAAGCAAAACTTTTTTGGATTTAAATAGAGTGGAGAGGGACAAGAATACCTGCCAGGTTTCTTTGCTTTTACTCTTCCGTTTTTTCATGTTATCACCAAAAGTGAAAGAAAACCCCTAATTTTTGGTTGTCCTCAGAACAGTAATAGGAGGATAATCTTCCAACAGGGGCACTAGTTCTCACGACAACAAGGGATTTCCTCACTTTGGAGGGAAATTCTCTCACTTGCTTTTGTGCATGTGGGGCAGGAAGGAAATCTCCCCAAAGGTGAAAAAAAACAGGGGTTATAGCCCACCCAAACTATCCACAATGAAAAAAAAAAGTTTTGCCTTTAGCGCTGCTTTAAATTGATGACAGTCAGTGTTGATTAAGGGTAGAATATAAAATGAAAAGGATATCTTAGGCCCCAAAAAAGCATGGGCACTGTACAGTAAATGAGAACGGCTGCAGAAAATCATGTGAATGCATGTAAATATGTCAGCAGTTGTTGAGTGAGGTGAAGAATTATGACACACATTTTGCATTTGAACAGAGATACTACATTTATGAAATATATCCTGAATTTATTATACCAGAGTTAGGCAATATTATACCAGAGTTAGGCAACCTTAGATGTTTATAGACCTTTTTTAAGTACAATCCAAAATTCTAACATGACAAAAATGATGTGTAATTTCATGCAATTTTCATAAATAGTAATTCTAAGCAGAGGGAAGGAAAGCCTATAATGTGGTTTTCCTTGGTGATTACTCTGGATTCAGGGTGAATTGGGACAAATCTAACCTTTTACGGAACCAGATGCAGCGGTGCAGATACACCCAGATTCCAAACTGCAAATGGTGTCCTCTTTCAGATACTTAGGGGTCATAGTGCAATTACCCTTATCCACATATATTGAAAACAACTTGTGTCCCTTGCTGACCCAACTACTAGCTCAGACTAAATAATGGATGGACCTTCCCTTAGATTTAATGGGAAGGGCTAACGTCCTGAAAATTATCTATTTACCCAAACTGTTATATATCCTAGCTAACGCACCATGTAGGATACCTAGATCTATCTTTAAACGGATTGACACCCTATGCATGGCATTTTTGTGGAATGGTAAGTCTCTCAGAGTGGCATTGGAGACACTACGGCTGCCGACACACCTAGCGGGATTAGCATTCCCCAACTTCTATCTATATTATTTAGCCTCCCAACTGGTGCATATCCATGACTGGCTACACCCTGCTGCAGCTAACGCCTGCACGTCCACTGAGGGGGCCATTGCCTCCTCATTGGAGATGCTCCATAATATCATATACAGGGGCCGGGCACCAGCTCACCCAGGCACAACTATGCTAAATACTTCACTATCTCTTTTTAAAATAATTGTCTCTAAGATTACAAAAGAATCATTGTCCCCTAATAACTCTCTGTGGTTTAACCCCAACTATAAAGAACTGTACTCTTTGCCTGACCTTTAACGGTGGTACACCAAAGGAGTTAAATAGCTGTGCCATCTATATGACTCACAAGGATTTAAATCCTTTCAACAAATGCGGGCTGACTTTGATTTACTAGGCTCATATATGTTCTTCTACTACCAACTCCGGCAAGCTATACGTGCCCAATTTGTTGGGTAATCCTATAGCTATACCTCAGTTAGGGAAAGTACTGCGACACTCTGATCCCACTAAGCTCATCTCCACATACTACGCTACCCTCATGACTGATAGCAACCCCAAAGTCCAAATGACCCAAACAAAATGGATCCTTATGGACTACACTTTCTGAAGAAGACTGGACAGAATTTAGCAAAACATACAAAACGTCAGTGATATCATCTAGGGACCGCATCATTTATGTTAAAATTTTTCATCTCTCCCACCTAACCCCTGCTAGGTTACATAAACTGGGACTAACACCCACAGCAGAATGCTTTAGGGGCTGTGGCCAAGAGGCAGATTTTTTTACATTGTTTCTGGACCTGCTCAATAGTCCAGCACTTTTGGAAAGAAGTGAGGACTTTCATCTCATCAGCAATAGGCCACCCAAACATTCTGCACCCCAAGAATTGCCTGCTGGGAATTTTTGGGGATCTCCACATTTCAACCCATGCCAAAGGGCTCCTTCGTATCCTTCACTTTTATGCGAGGAAAACCATACTATTGTCATGGAAGGGATCACAAACATCTCTGAAATCTCTATGGCTACAACTGATCGATGATGCAATACCCCTATATAAACTTACATTCGAGATTAGGAAAAAAAACAAAACCTTTTACAAAATTTGAAATAAATGGCTGGCCAGCCCGTTAACCCCACAAGACAAATAGCCAGATAGGTAGTGGTCCCAACAAAGGAAATATACAAAAACGGAGCACACAACCACCTGATGGTCATACAATCAAAGAATTATATACTGTACTTTCATGATAATTCATATTAGTGAATACAGGAGACATGATAAATGAAAACTGTTTATTATGCACTTTAGTGTACATATGGAATATTATAATGCTGTGAATTACCAAAGTTTCTACTTTTTGTGTGTGTATGTTGACACAAAAGCTTAATAAAAATATCTTTTAAAAAAAATGTGGTTTTCCACTTTCGGGCAGAAATAAAAAAAAACTGTTTACATGTTCATAGCACTCCCAAATAGCTGTGAGACGACCACTGCTTTGTGAATTGCTCAGCTTCCTCCACTGAGACCCAGTCCAGCCTAGGAAATTCATTTCATTTAACCTGCCTCAGAGACCAGTGCTGGGACAAGGCCATTTGGTGCCCAGGGCGAAGATGGCAAACTGCGCCCCCCCCCCCCCCCCCGGTTTTAATAAAGAATCAATGTCGTTTCAAAACAAGAATATACTTAAAACAATACAAGTTCAATTATGTTTAATGCGATAGAAACAGAGTTCACTCACACATTTTAATATGTATTTTTATACCAAATATTGACATAAATAGGAAAAGTGCAAAAATCAAAAAATTTCACAAACTTCTCAACCAACATACATGGCCTTCAGCAAAAAAGAACCCTTAATACAAAATACTAATATATAAAAGTGCAAAATCAAAGGGATTACACTATTTCTCACTAAAACATATAACATTCAACTCTAATCTTTCCTAAAGGTAGTCAGTGCCGAATACAAAATATTCATATAAATATGAAAAGTGCACAAAAACAACAACAGACAGACATATTTTAAACATACAGGGCCTTCAGCCAAAAAGAACCCTTTAGTACAAAATATTCATTTAAAAAAGTGCAAAATAGAAATCAAGGCAGTAAATGAAAATTTCCGTAAACTTGCTGAAGACAGTTGCAAAAATGTCAAGTACAGTGGTGACAGAAAGTATTCAGACCCCTTAAAATTTTTCACTCTGTTATATTGCAGCCATTTGCAAAAATCATTGAAGTTCATTTTTTTCCTCATTAATGTACACACAGCACCCCATATTGACAGAAAAACACAGAATTGTTGACATTTTTGCAGATTTATTAAAAAAGAAAAACTGAAATATCACATGGTCCTAAGTATTCAGACCCTTTGCTGTGACACTCATATTTAACTCAGGTGCTGCCCATTTCTTCTGATCATCCTTCAGATAGTTCTACACCTTCATTTGAGTCCAGCTGTGTTTGATTATACTGATTGGACTTGATTAGGAAAGCCACACACCTGTCTATATAAGACCTTACAGCTCACAGTGCTTGTCAGAGCAAATGAGAATCATGAGGTCAAAAGGAACCGCCTGAAGAGCTCAGAGACAGAATTGTGGCAAGGCACAGATCTGGCCAAGGTTACAAAAAATTTCTGCTGCACTTAAGGTTCAAGAAAGAAAGAAAGAAAGAAAGAAAGAAAGAAAGAAAGAAAGAAAGAAAGAAAGAAAGAAAGAAAGAAAGAAAGAAAGGAGAGAGAGAGAAACCAGACAAAGAAAGAGACAGAGAGAGAGGAGAGAAAGGAGAGAAAGAAAGAGAGAAAGAAAGATAGAAAGAAAGGAGAGAGAGAGAAACCAGAGAAAGAAAGAGACAGAGAGAGAGGAGAGAAAGGAGAGAAAGAAAGAGAAAGAAAGAAAGAAAGAAAGAAAGAAAGAAAGAGAGAAAGAAAAGAGACAGAGAGAGAGGAGAGAAAGGAGAGAAAGAAAGAGAAAGAAAGAGAGAAAGAAAGAAAGAAAGAAAGAAAGAAAGAAAGAGAGAGAAAGAAAGAAAGAGAGAAAGAAAGAAAGAGAGAAAGAAAGAAAGAGAGAAAGAAAGAGAAAGGAGAGAGAGAGAGAAACCAGAGAAAGAAAGAAAGAAAGAAAGAAAGAAAGAAAGAAAGAAAGAAAGAAAGAAAGAAAGAAAGAAAAAGAAAGAAAGAAAGAGACGGAGAGAAAGAAAGAGAAAGAGAAAGAGAGAAAGAAAGAGAAAGAAAAAGAGAGAAAGAAAGAGAAAGAAAGAGAAAGAAAGAGAAAGCAAGAGAAAGAGAGAAAGAAAGAAAGAAAGAGAAAGGAGAGAGAGAGAAACCAGAGAAAGAAAGAAAGAAAGAAAGAAAGAAAGAGACGGAGAGAAAGAAAGAGAAAGGAGAAAGAGAAAGAAAGAGAGAGAAAGAAAGAAAGAGAAAGAAAGAGAAAGAAAGAGAAAGAAAGAGAAAGAAAGAGAAAGAAAGAAAGAGAAAGAAAGAGAAAGAAAGAAAGAAAGAGAAAGAAAGAAAGAGAAAGAAAGAAAGAGAAAGAAAGAAAGAAAGAGAAAGGAGAGAGAGAGAAACCAGAGAAAGAAAGAAAGAAAGAAAGAAAGAAAGAAAGAAAGACAGAGAGAGAGGAGAGAAAGGAGAGAAAGAAAGAGAAAGGAGAAAGAGAAAGAAAGAGAGAAAGAAAGAAAGAGGAGAGAGAGGAGAAAAAGAAAGAAAGAATTGCACACGCTCGTGGAATGGCGCCAAACGTCACTACTCAAAAATCCTCATAGGCGACGCTTTAAAATTTTTTACTGGTTACATGTTTTGAGTTACAGAGGAGGTCTAGGGCTAAAATTATTGCTCTCGCTCTACCGATCGCAGCGATACCTCACATGTGTGGATTGAACACCGCTTTCATATGTGGGCTGGACTTACGTATGCGTTCGCTTCTGCATGCGAGCACACAGGGACAGGGGCGCTTTAAAAAATTTTTTTTTTTCTATTGTTCATTTTACTTTATTTATTTTAGTTTGACACTTTAGTTTGACACAATTTTTGACAACTTTTATTCATATTACAAGGAATGTAAACATCCTTGTAATAGGAATATGGCATGACAGGTCCTCTTTACAGTAAGATATGGGGTCAATAAGACCCCACATCTCACCTCTAGGCTGGGAAGCCAAAAATAAAAAAATTAAAAAAAAAGATCCTGGCTTTGATCGTAGCGGTGAGTCAGTAGAAACACCAGAGGGCGGCGGGAGGGGGGGGACGTCCCATCTCGCTTCCCGTAAGAATGATCAAGCAGTGGAACAGCCGCTATGATCATTCTTATGGTGTAGGGAATAGCTGGCTAAAAAAGTTGATATCTGAATGATGCCTGTAGCTGCACTCATCATTCAAATATCCCCGCACAAAGTCAAGGACGTCGTATGATGACCGGCGGGCGGGAAGTGGTTAAAACGCATTTTTTTTTAACACAAAGTTGTCCGTTTATATAATATTTCTAACACATAGCATGTACATACCAAAAATGACACCCCAAACTAGATTCTCCTACTCCTCCTGAGTACAGCGATATCACATGTGTGAGACTTCCACAGCCTGGCCACATACTGAGGCCAAGTACAGCTGAGTATGGCTGAGCATGGCTGGGTATAACTGAGCATGGCTGGGTATGGCAGAGTATGGTTGGGTATCACCGAGTATTGCAGAGTATTGCGGGGTATTAAAACAATTATAAAAGAAAACCTGCGCTAATGAGCAAAGACGACAAATAGAATGAAATCGCAGCTGCAACAAATTACCTCAAATATCAGTGAAGTGAAAAATCATATATAAACAAAACATTGTGCGCTAGCATAGGATATATCATATATTTTAAACTAGAATTTAATTTGCAAATATGACTTCTCAGAACGATACCGGGGGCCACAGTGTATATGTTAAGACAAACCACAGTGCAACGTGATATTACAATTATAGCATATCTCCGTGAAGGAAAATATATAAAAAGTGTGAAAAGTTCAATCAAGAATACAAAAAAATAAAATATAAGTTTCCAATTGGAATCCAGATCGCATGAAAAGCGCTTTAATCAGTTCATGGAAATCAGAATCACAAAGAGAAATTTGTGAGAAAAATAAGCCGTTCCTTTGGTGTATCACATCAAGATGGAAAGATGAAAGGTATAGGGACACTTCCAAGCCACCAATAGTTCAGAGGGAGTAATTATAGGTGTACTCTTACCGAACGTGTTGGACCTCCTATATAGCAAGGTCATAAGGGCCTGCAGATATAACCCTCTGCGGGGACAAATGGATACCGATGCTCTGGTCCTGCTCGTAAGCGCCACCCACTGCAAGATGTTTTCACTGCTTCAGCGTCAGGAGGGAGACTCACTTCCGCTCTTGCCACTGCAAACTGCAATAGAAGCCACACCACGCATGCGCCACTCCCCGAAGCTCAGGGTTGGAAGACAACTTTCCACTCTATTTATTGCGGGGTATTGCAGAGTATGGCAGGGTATCGCCGAGTATCACAGAGTATGGCTGGGTATTGCAGAGTATTGCAAAGTATTGCGGGGTATTTCAGAGTATTGCAGAGTATTGTGGGGTATTGCAGAGTATTGCACAGTGTTCTGGGGGTATTGCAGAGTATTGCACAGTATTGTGGGGTATTGCAGAGTATTGCACAGTATTGTGGGGTATTGCAGAGTATTGTGGAGTATTGCAGAGTATTGCACAGTGTTGCGGGGTATTGCAGAGTATTTCAGGGTATTGCAGAGTATTTCACAGTATTATGGGGTATTGCAGAGTATTGCGGGGTATTGCAGAGTATTGCACAGTATTGTGGGGTATTGCACAGTGTTGTGGGATATTGCAGAGTATTGCACAGTGTTGCGGGGTATTGCAGAGTATTGGAGGCTATTGCAGAGTATTGCAAAGTATTGCGGGGTATTGCAAAGTACTGCGGGGTATTGCAGAGTATTTCGGGGTATTGCAGAGTATTTCGGGGTATTGCACAGCATTGCACAGTATTGTGGGGTATTGCACAGTGTTGTGGGGGTATTGCAGTGTATTGCACAGTATTGTGGGGTATTGCAGAGTATTGCACAGTATTGTGGGGTATTGCAGAGTATTGCACAGTGTTGTGGGGGTATTGCAGAGTATTGCACAGTATTGTGGGGGTATTGCAGAGTATTGCACAGTATTGTGGGGGTATTGCAGAGTATTGCACAGTATTGTGGGGGTATTGCAGAGTATTGCACAGTATTGTGGGGGTATTGCAGAGTATTGCACAGTATTGTGGGGGTATTGCAGAGTATTGCACAGTATTGTGGGGTATTCAGCAGTGGTGGTCACTGGTCATTAACCTCGCCTCAGCCTCCTCCCCTCCCCCCAATCCAGCCATTTATTAATCTGTTTTTTAGTGTTTACTTACACAAGTTCAGACTCAGAAGTTATGAGTCTGAACTTGTGTAAGTAAACACTAAAAAACTGATTAATAAATGTCTGGATTGGGGGGAGGGGAGGAGGCTGAGGCGAGGTTAATGACCAGTGACCACCACTGCAGTGCTAAATATCTGAGTCAGAACACAGGCACTGCGCTCTTCTACCTTCCAGATTGAATCCAGCCTGAGCCAGCCAGCCAGGCAGCAGCTCCTCAGCTTCTGTTATCTCCGCTTGAGATAACAGAAAGCGCGCCGACACGACACAGCTCAGCTCTCACTTCACAGCTCCCGCCTCCCGCCTTCCTGCACTCCTCTCTGTGTCCTCCCACCTCGCCTCCGGCCGTGAGTGACGTCACGGCGCTGGCAGAGACAACGGGACTCCTCCGTAGGGGAGTAACGGTGCAGTTGTGTGCTGAGGGGAAGGGAAGGGAGGATCATGCAGGAGCGCACAGCTGCGCCCCCCCCCCTATACCAAATGGTACCGCCCAGGGCACGTGCCCTCTCCGCCCCTGCCTTGTACCGGCCCTGTCAGAGACCCTTCCAATTCTAAAGCAATGGGTCTCCGAGGCTAAGCTGCTAAATGCTAAAAATGCTCAGCAGCTCCAAGAAGCAATGGTATCAGATGCTGATAACACAGCAGTTCAGTCACGCCTATGCTGAAAAGCAGTGGAGAACATACAGATATTATTTTTTTTCCTGCCACAATGTGGGAAAACATTTAAAGACATACTACTAACCTCTAAAATCATTATAGATTATTTGGTGGACAGGAGACAAATTTAAATAAAAAGAAGCAAAACTGTGACCCAGTTTAAATGTCTCTACAAAAATCATTTTTATTTTAAAAACTCACAGATTTAAATAAAGGTATGTATATGCATCCACACCCACCCACATTAAAACTGACAATGTTTGCAAAGTACCAAAGTAGGTAAAAGCCTCACCTATCACCCACTCACGCAAGGTAGTGACTTAGTTGTATAAATATTTCATAATGTAATAAAATGAACAGTAGGAAGCAATGTGCATCTATCTCGAAACATGCCAGCTGATCATAAATGACAATTCTTTCACAGTGCCTGAAGGTTTGATTCCAAAAGAAATGTGCAAGGGACATCGGTCCCGAAGAGGAAGAGGCAATTCAGCCTCATCTGTGCCCACCAATCCCCCTGCCAGTACCACCTGCCAGTGCCCACAGTGCCCACCAGTGCCACCTATCAATCCCCATGAGTGCCACCTATCAATGCCCACAAGTGCCACCTATCAATGCCCACCAGTGGTGCCAATCAGTGCCACCTAGCAGTGCTGCCTATCAGTGTAACCAACCAGGGCCGATCAGTGCCCATTATTGCCACCCATCAGTGCACATCACTGCCACGCATCAGTGCCCATCACTGCCACCGATCAGTGTCCATCAGTGCTGCCTCATCAACGTACACCAATGAAGGAGAAAAATTACCTGTTTGCAAAATTTTATAACAAAATATAAAAATATATAATTTTCTTTTTTTTAAATTCGGTCTTTTTAAATTTTTTTAACAAAAAATAAAAATCGCAGAGGTGATCAAATACTACCAAAAGAAAGCAAAATTTGTGGGAAAAAATTATAAAAATTTAATTTGGGTACAGTGTTGTATGACCGCGCAATTGTCATTCAAAGTGCATCAGCGCTGAAAGCTGAAAATTCGTCTGGACAGGAGGGGGGTTTAAGTGCCCAGTAAGCAAGTGGTTAACTGATGATTGCACAGCAGTGGTGGCCCGTCAATAGCCCCCCCCAAGCTGGACATGAAAAAAAAAGTGGCCCTTTAAGAGCATCCTGTCACTGGACACTGAGCTGTCCACTAGAAGCTTGACTGCTGCAATCAAGTGATTGCAGCTGAAAAGCTTCATTGGGCGGTGTTTGGAGTGTAAACAGGGTGCAGGCCATACATCCTGTTCACACTCCTAGTCCCACTCTACATCGAATCATTCATGATTCCATTCCACCCTGTTGCACATGATTGGCGAGTCTGGAGGGTGGTGCACGGGGCTTATCACGGACCATCACTTCCGGTTTCTCCACCACTTGGAGAGCATCACCGACCATCCTTCTCTCCTGCACACTCGTTCTGTACCTTCCAGCCCTCCAATCCAACCCCCCACCTCGATCTCCAGTGCCTTGCTGAGAGAAGCCAGAGCCGGAGCACAGCCTATGCTGACACTGCAGAGAGAGAAGTGTGCTGAGATGCTGTCTGAGGTAGTCTTTCATGTTGGGATGCAGGACATGAGATACTAACAAGTAGGGTCAGAAGAGCAGGGGAGTGTGTGTGTGTGTGTGTGTGTGAGGTGGGGGGAAGGGGAGAGGTTAGTCTGCAGTCTCCCCATAGCTGATACACATCTCCTAAGCTGGCAAACATTCACTGTTAACCACTTGCTACTCAAGCCAAATCGTACACTCCTCTCCTACATGTAAAAATCATCTTTTTCTGCTAGAAAATTACTCGGAATCCCCAAACATTATATATGTTTTTTTAGCAGAGACCCTAGAGAATAAGATGGTGGTCATTGCAACTCTTTATCTCGCATGGTTTTTGTGCAGCAATTTTTTAAAAGCATTTTTTTTGGAAAAAAAAAACAATTTTTTTGTATAATGTGAAAGGGGATGTTACGCCGATGTCACACACTTCCAAATTTCGCACATTTGAATGGCGCCAAACTTCGGTGCTTAAAAATCTCCTTAGGCGACGCTTTAAAATTTTTTACAGGTTACATGTTTAGAGTTACAGAGGAGGTCTAGCACTAGAATTATTGCTCTCACTCTTACGTTTGCGGTGATACCTCACATGTGTGGTTTTAATGCTGTTTACATATGCGGGCACGACTTTCGTATGCATTCGCTTCTGCAAGCAAGCACGCAGGGACAGGGGCATTTTAAATGTATTTATTTTTTTATTGTTAATTTTACTTAAATTTTTCTATTTTGATTCTTTCTTTTTACATGTCAGCGGTATTTTTTCAAATGTAGAGGCTGCGCGTGACCTCATAACATCACGCCCGGCCTCTGAACAATCATAGAGACTCCAGAGATTGTATACCCTGATCTGTAATGTTGAGCTATATACCCTGATCTGTAATGCTGAGCTATATACCCTGACCTGTGAGGCTGAGCTATATACTCTGTCCTGTGATGCCTTTACTGCATACTCCTGTCCTGTGATTCTGGGGCTGTATACTCCTGTCCTGTGAAGCTGAGCTATATACTACTGACACTATGGGTGGAAGCAAGTGGAATACAGGGGACGGAGTGGGTGGTTTCTATAAGGAGTAGGGCTTATGAGAAGTGTTAAGGGTCAAAAAGGACCATCCTAAAATTTTACCAGCTACCTCTGTTGCACAGATTCACAGGTGTGGCAGTTTTAATTAAACAATTCCCAAATAGCCAGGACCCAGATAAAACTGGGTTCAAGCTTCAAGATATCTATTTTGTATTGGACAATGCAATACGATGAAATATCAACCATAACTTGAGATGTTTTAATGCAATAATAGTTTCTGCTGTAATCATTTTGAATCCAAAGGATTTTTCCACAGTGTGTAGATCAAATTTATCATATAATAAAATCTCAATGACATCCACACATCATGGGACAGGGGAAGGATGCCACTTGCCAATGCATAGATGTATTAACCAGCAGACTCTCATCTATCCAGACCTCATGGAAGGGTAAGCAAGGCCACGCAAAGTAACATCATTGTTTCACCATAGTGTTGAGACTTCATCCAGACTAAATGAATTAAAGTAAAAAGGGAGCAGAATAATGATGCTTGTGTTTGCAAAGTTGAGAATATTTTTCTATTATACATCTTCTACTGGAACTGAGAATTGAGGACACACAGAATTCTGCATGAACCAAGAAGTGAGGATATAGACTTATACATGAACTGAAAAGTGAGGATGCACAGACTTCTGCCTGAACCATAACTTAAGGATGTACAGATTTCCGCCTGAACTAAGAAGTAGGAACAGAAGCAATGGGCACACACATAATTCTTCCTGGACTGAGAAGTAAGAACACAAAGACTTCTTCCTGGATTGAGAAGTAAGGACACAGACTTCTGCCAGAACTAAGAAATAAGAGCATATATACTTCTACCCTACTGAGAAGTGAGGACAAATGAACTTCTGCCTGTACTGGGAGGTGAGGACACACAGACTTCTTCCTGAACTGAGAAGCATGGATGCACAGACTTCTGCCAGAACTGAGAAGTGGGGACACTCAGACTTCTACCAGAACTGGGAGGTGAGAACACACAGACTTCTTCCTGAACCGAGAAATGAGGATGCCCAGACTTCTGCCAGAACTGAGAAGTGGAAATACACAGACTTCTGAATCAACTGAAAAATGAGGATGCCCAGACTTCTGCCAGAACTGAGAAGTGGAAATACACAGACTTCTGAATCAACTGAGAAATGAGGATGCCCAGACTTCTGCTGGAGCTGAGAAGTGGGAACACATAGACTTCTGAATGAACTGAGAAGTGAGGACGTACAGACTTCTGCCAGAACTTAGAAGTGGGGACACAAGGACTTCTAATTTAACTAAAAAGTGAGGACACACAGACTTCTACCATAACTGGGTCGTGGGAACACACAGACTTCTTCCTGAACTGAGAAGTGAGGAATGCACCAACATCTGCTAGAACTGATAAGTGGGAACACATGAACTGAGAAGTGAGGATGCCCAGACTTCTGCCAGAACTGAGAAGTGGGAACACATAGACTTCTGAATGTCCTGAGAAGTGAGGACGTACAGACTTCTGCCAGAACTGAGAAGTAGGGACACAAGGACTTCTAAATTAACTAAAAAGTGAGGACACACAGACTTCTACCAGAACTGGGTCGTGAGAACACACAGACTTCTTCCTGAACTGAGAAGTGAGGATGCACAGACATCTGCCAGAACTGAGAAGCGGGGACAAAGGAACTTTTGCATGAACTGAGAAGTGAGGACACACAGACTTCTTCCAGAACTGAGACGCAGGGACACATGAACGCTTGCATGAAGCAAGAAGTGAAGACACAAACTACTTAAACTGAGCAATGAAGAGACATAGGGGTTGATTTACTAAAGGCAAATAGACTGTGCACTTTGCAAAGTGCAGTTGCACTCTGCAAGGGCAGTTACTCCAGAGCTTAGTAAATGAGGTAAAGCCTCACTTTGCAAAGAATACCCAATCATGTGCAAAGTGAATTAAAAAAATGCTTTTTTGCTTGCACATGATTGGATGATGGAAGTCTGCAGAGCTTTTGCTCATTTAACAAGTTCTGGAGCAACTGCTCCTACAGAGTGCAACTGCACTTTGCAAAGTGCACAGTCTGTCTGACTTTAGTAAATCAACCCTATAGACTTCTGCCTGAACTGAATAGTGAAGACACATAGGGGTTGATTTACAAAAATTGGAGAGTGTGCAAATTCCGGTGCAGCTGTGCATTGTAGCCAATCCGCTTCTAACTTCAGCTTGTTTTATTAAGCTTTGACAGAAAACATGAAAGCTGATTAGTTTCTATGCAGAGCTGCACCAGATTTTGCACTCTCCAGTCTTAGTAAATCAACCCAAATGACTTCTTGAACAGAAAGCTAAGGACATGCCAAACTGAGGGCATACTAGCTTCAGTCAGAACTGAAAAGTCAGATTCTGCCTCACTGTTGCGGGGCATGTTTTGTCTATATTAAACAGTATGTTTTCTATTTGTTGCATGGCGGCTTGAGTGTGTTAAATGGCAGGTTTTGGCTGTCTAAGGGCAGGTTAAAACACACACAAAACCCACCCTTCAACACACCCACAACCCGCCTTGCAATAGCGAGGCAGAATCTGACAATTACATTCTCCCTAGCAGATTGTCAGATACTGCTTCCGATGATCTGTTGATGCGCCGTGTTGACATCACGCCTGCTGATCAACATATCAGCCGGAGTGACGTTGCGTACTGCGCATGCGCAGACCCATCAGAGGTATTTTTCAATGGAGGTGATTCTGTCAAGCTTCAATTACATAGTCTCATTCTTACCCAGTACCAAGAATGTAAGGGCTGACACATTGTCGCAACACTTTTCCTCTGCTTCCAAGATTGAGTCGGTGCCTGTTCCTGTAATACCTCCCGATCGCATTTTGGCTACTATATGCACCAGTCTCACCTCACCTTTGGGTGACAGAATTTGTGCCGGTCAGATCCAGTCTCTTCCTGAGAAACCTGGTGACCACTGCTTTGCTCCAGACTTACCATTCTCCAAAGGCGGCTGGCCACCCAGGCAAGAATCAACTCATTTGGGCTATTTCTCATCAATTCTGGTGGTCTAGTCTCTGTCCTGATATAACCGCCTTTGTAGCTGCTTGTTCTGTGCGTGCACAGAGTAAGACACCACAACACCTTTCAGTGGGCCTCCTACAACCCATACCCAGTGGAGAGAGGCCTTGGACCCACCTGTCTATGGATTTTATTGTGGAGTTACCCAACTCCCAGGGCAACACAGTTATTCTTATGGTGGTTGACTGGTTCTCGAAAATGTCACGTTGTATTCCACTAAAGAAGTTGCCCACATCCAAAGAACTGGCATCCATCTTTGCTCGGGAGATCTTTTGATTACATGGGCTACCCGAGGTTATCATCTCTGACAGGGGCAGTCAGTTTGTCTCCAGGTTTCGGTGTGCCTTTTGTGCACAGCTGGGAATTCAGCTTTCCTTCTCTTCTGCGTATCACCCGCAGTCTAATGGAGCCGCAGAACGAGAAAACCAAGCCTCGGAGCAACTTGCAACATGCCAGTGAGAGGTACACTCTCCATGCTGACCACCGACGCCTGCCTGCGCCTTTCTACCTGGTTGGGGAGAGGGTCTGGCTGTCATCTCGTAACCTCTGACTCCGTGTTCCCTCACTGAACTGGCACCACAATTTATTGGGCCTTTCCGTATTCTACATAGGATCAACCTAGTGACTTACGCATTAGACCTTCCTTCTAACACGCATATTTCAAATGTTTTTCATGTCTCCTTATTGAAACCTTTGGTGTGCAGCCGCTTCACCATCCTGGTACCTCGTCCTCACCCGGTGCAGGTCGAGAACCATGAGGAGTATGAGTTACAATCGATCATTGACTCCCATAGGTTCCATGGGCACATACAGTACCTGGTTCATTGGAAAGGGTACAGTCTGGAGGAACGCTCTTGGGTTTCATCCTCAGATGTACATGCTCTTGTCCTCCTCTGTGCTTTCCATAGGCATTTTCCCCTCAAACCTTGTGGTCCTCCGAAGCGGAAGGGGTACTGTCAGGGCTGGGCTCTTAGCCCTTCCTTCTCTGTGCTCAGGTTGCTCAGCTGTCGGTTAATTGGCAGAACTCATCGGTCAACCTGTTGATCATCTCTTGCTCATCAGTCAAGCCCACAGCCAGCCCCTCCTGGCCATTTAAACTGCCTGGTTCATTTCATCAATTGCCTTCGCCTTGATCAAACGTATCTGGAGACTCTCTGCTGTGTTCCTGTTGAAGACTTTCCTGGCTGATGTGCCTTCTGGTTCCTGATCCTGTCTGCTGCCTCTGACTACGCTGATCTCTGACTATGCTGATCCCCAATTTCCTGCCTTGTTCTGACTACCTGATTTGGCTACCGAACCCTGGCTATGTTTTCACTGCGTTTACCAGTTGAACCATTTTTTACCACTTTATTAAAAGGTGTGATTTTTACTGCATTTTCTGTCTCCGTCTGTTTCATGGTTCCTGACAGATAAATCATGGAAACATTGAAAAAAACCATGTAATGAAAACAACGCCTCCCTCTAATGACTGGGTGCTGGTCCAGTCCGTGGTCTGAGCATGATATCCAATATACGAGAAAATATGACCACACTCTAGATTGTAGAGCATGAAGAACTTTATTCCATAAAATCCAAGAAATTATCAAAACATCACGATACAGACAGACAGTAGCAGGGTTGACGCGTTTCACAAAAAACTTTGCTTAGTCACAAACAGACTAACCAGAATAATCAGGTTATGACTAAGCAAAGTTTATCATGAAACATGTCAACCCTGCTGCTGTCTGTCTGTATCGTGATGTTTTGATATTTTCTTGGATTGTATGGAATAAAGTTCTTTATCCTCTACAATCTGGAGTGCGGTCATCTTCTCTCTTATATTGAAAAAAAAAAAACAGCCATAAAATGGGTCATCTAAAACAAACAATAACAACAGCTTGGCTATACATACACTTATTTTATTCTTGAAATTAGCTTCACTTATCCTTAGCAGTGTAGAAAATCTTATCTGTCTGTATTCAAGCACAGGACAGAAATTGAAGCAAATTCAACATCTCATTGACTGACCCATTTTTGGCTGTTTTTCATAACAATGTTTCTGTGATTCACCCAGCTAGTATATTCTTGTCCTAAAGTCATACTAAAGATACATTTACATGCAGGAATCAGGAATAATGGAAGCAGTACAATCACTGTAGAGATTTGTCTCTGTTAAATAGGCTTTCACTCTTGGGATAAGCTTTATATAGTGACTCCCCTGCCATGACGAAGATTGTAACTTGTTACATGTGAAGATAAGCACTTCATTGTCACTCACTGTACATCTCAGTACAATAATAATGTTCAGGTGATGCAGGGACAAATTGCTGCTGTTTGTGCAATACTAAAGCTACTTAGAATCTAGTAATTGTTTTCAGTTGATAATTACAGAAAATTATAAAATAACTTTTTTTTTTAAAACATATCATGTTCAATCGCAAAAAGTAGCTCCTTACATCAAAGACTGTGTGGGGTAGAGCATCTATTTTATTTTGGTTTATTTTGTAATTGTACACTTGTGTTGTTTTTAAATGATATGCATGATGATGCATATACCTTTGGTATTCAATATTCAGAATAATAAATCAAAAGCAAGCTGCTGTCATAACCTTGCTTCCAACAGCTGAACGTACTTCACTGCTCACCCACTGACAGAGAATCTGTGCATTTCAAGCCTCTTTTATGCCTCAGTAAAGCTGGCCTTGGTAAGAGAAGAAACGGCTACACTCACTTGGTTTTGTCATAAGCGTTCACAGACCCCTACCTGTAAAAGTCTATATAAATCATTGTGTTTTTCAAGGATTTGCTAGTGTAGCATTAACTTCTTATTCGCCAGAGTTGCTGCATCATGTAGATAAAAAGTTAGGTTTTTAAAGTGCCATATGGATGTTCAGATAATCTGTTCCATGTGGCGAATAAGTGTCAGTCTTTAACCACTAGCCTACTGGGCACTTTCACCCCCTTCCTACCCAGGCCAATTTTCAGCTTTCAGCGATGTCGCAATTTGAATGACAATTGTGCAGCCATGCAACGCTGTACCCAAACAAAATTTTTGTTATTTTTTTCACACAAATCAAGCTTTCTTTTGGAGGTATTTAATCACCACTGTTGTTTTTTATTTTTTACTAAACAAATGAAAAAAGACCGCACAATTTTTGATTTTGAAATGTTTCTTAGTTTCTGTTTTAAAAGCTTATAAATAAGTAATTTTTCTCCTTCACTGAATGGCACTGATGAGGTGGCACTGCTGGGCACTGATAAGGTGGCACTGATGAGGAGGCCCTAATATGCATCACCGATGGGCACTGATAGGCGGCACTGATGGGCACTGATAGGAGGCACTTATGGGCATTGATAGGTGGCACGGATAGGCGGCACTGATGGGCACTGATTGGTGGCACTGATGGGCACTGATAGGCAGCACTGATAAGCAGGTACTGATGAGCACTGAAAGCCAGCAATGACAGGCATCACAAGGTTTAAGAGTGTGTCTATGGGAATGTTTGACTATTCTTCCAGAAGCACATTTGTGAGGTCAGACACCGATGTGGACAAGAAGGCCTGGCTCACAGTCTCCACTCTAATTCATCCCAAAGGTGTTCTGTCTGGTTGAGGTTAGGACTCTGTGCAGGCCAGTAAAGTTCCTCCACCCCAAACTCGCTCATTCATGTCTTTATGCACCTTTCTTTGTGCACTGGTGCGCAGTCATGTTGGAACAGGAAGGGGCCATCCCCAAACTGTTCCCACAAAGTTGGGAGCATGAAATTGCCCATCCCCCTCTACCAAATGATTCGGACCAGTGCACAAAGCAAGGTCCATAAAGACATGGATGAGCAAGTTTGGGGTGGAGGAACTTGACTGGTCTACACAGAGTCCTAACCTCAACCAGATAGAACACCTTTGGGATGAATTAGAGTGGAGACTGTGAGCCAGGCCGTCTTGTCCACATCGGTGTCTGACCTCACAAATGTGCTTCTGGAAGAATGGTCAAACATTCCCATAGACACACTCTTAAACCTTGTGGACAGCCTTCCTAGAAGAATTTAAGCTGTAATAGCTGCAAAGGGTGGGCAAACTCAATATTGAACCCTACAGACTAAGACTGGGATGTCATTAAAGTTCATGTGCGTGTAAAGGCAGGTGTCCCAATACTTTTGGTAATATATTGTATCTAAAGCCTTAACTTTTTTCTTTTTGGATGCAGATATTTTAATATAAATTCCCTCTCAAAAAGTTGCCACTGGAGCATCTATTGTCTTTGGAAGATTTTACCTCTTTTCCTGTTTCATTGACAATTGTAAAATGTTGGATTTCCCATTCATTTCTATCCTGGTGTCAGAGGCCAAATAGAGAGTTATTCTTGCCAGTAGGGACACAAACAGAAGTACTAACCTGAAAAGGGTTTCAACTCTTCTCTATCCTGGCCAGAACTGAACCAAAAAAAAAGTTTGGGCTTCAGACAGATTTCAGTCACAAGCACTGCAACCCCTGGAGTGGAGCATCAGCTTTTGGTTGGTCACAGTGCTGAACATTAGTGCCTTTCTTGGCAAGGTGCCCTGGCAGACACATCTATTGTCTCAATGTTGTCCCATGCTTGTCTTCTGGTAACTGCACCTTGAGATTTGGCACCATTTTTCAAATTTTCAGTTGTGTTAATAAATGGTTTAACAAAAGGGTTGTATGGCTAACATAGCTTCCTTGATTGTTAGACTTAAATTCAACCTCTATGTCATACCCGATTGTAGACCACTCTTGAGGGCATGTGGGCTGGTGTGGTTCAGGAGAAAGGTTACATGCTCCCCTTCCCCCCCCTTGCCTGTTTGGCTGTATGCTTGGATATTGGGCTGAAAGTTTTAACGTGAGCTACTCAGGCTTTAGAAGAGGTGCAAGTCCTCCGTCCATTGCTGTAAGTGCCGGCTTGGGAGGGAGCTCGTCCCAGCTCCAGAAGTCAGTGTGTGTAGGAATGGATATCCTTGTAGCCGCACATCAAACTGATCCCACTTGTAGTTGGTATATGGCAACCTCAGCCTGGGCTCCAACTAGGCCACTCCTTGATATTGGTCTGGTATACAATTCTTTATTTATTTTTTGTCCCTGTTGATCCCAGACAAAAAAACTATTTTAACATTCAGCTCCCATTGGCTCCCATTGACTTCAGGTTCAGATTCAACCCCAGAACTTCAGTAATGTTTGTCAAATTCCTCCCTGTACTGTAAATAACATTCTGCTATAAAAAAAAAGGTGCTCAAAGTTGATATTAACATTGGAAAACATCTGGAATCCCAGAATACATTTGTAATAATATTACATTAGTTATGCACCACTCCAGCTGGGATCTGAATAGCATGGTTAAAGACCTGGGTCATACAGCTGAATTCTAAAACATTTTGCAAAGAGCTAAAGTGATCTTAACAGACCTCTACTACTGTGTGAGTGGTGGCTGTGGCTGTTTCCACGCTGTTTGAACCTGTTGAAGTTAATGTGTCTCACTAGGCAGAAGCCAGACATGTTAACTCTAATATCACAGCAGTTTAAAGTGAAGCACCACTTATGTACATCCTTTTTGTACATTGCAAGGCTTTTTAGCAACTTTAATGCTGATTTGTTATTTTTTATTTTTTCTAATTCGGTTGTCCAGTTGCACAACAGGACATTGCATTAACTTGCTCAAACAGATGGCTAAATAAGAGGGTCAGCCTGCTACAATCTTACAATCAGTCCAAGTCATAGTAAAAACAAAAGCTGCATCTCTACATCTCTCCGTCTACCCCTACTTGACAATTATCTCACCGACAATGAAAGGCTTGCTAGAGTTACCCTAAGGACTGTTCTGAGAGTGCTTAAAAGTTTGCCTAAAACTCTGTGCAGATGCTTGGAAAAAGCAGTACACCAGTGACACAAGCGGCAAATGTGATTACTGGGAGCATTCTGTACACAATGGAAGAATGCCATATTTTGATGGTGTTTGAATTTGTTACCAGGTTTAGAAAACCATACCGGGCTTCAGATTGAAATAGATAGATCATTTTCAATAACATTAAATTATGACAAATAG
Source organism: Lithobates septentrionalis (assembly GCA_037952835.1). Taxonomy (NCBI): domain Eukaryota; kingdom Metazoa; phylum Chordata; class Amphibia; order Anura; family Ranidae; genus Lithobates; species Lithobates septentrionalis. The sequence goes on from JBBDGP010000065.1 coordinate 3,209,854, forward strand.
ATTGTTCAACAATTTTAGAGGTTATTTAAATTTTAGCACAGTTTTCCTTTTAGCTGTCAGTTAGCGGTTGGAATTCAGTCATGACTCATAGTCACAGTATTTATTCAGTTATTTGTGTGCTATTAACACTTATTACTACATCATTTGCACATTCACAGTCTAAATGACCTACAGAACCCCTTTACAGGGAGATAATTATCCTGTCCATGCGATAAAAAAGCTTGAGTGACAAGAAATGCCTTCCTGTGCAATGGCCTGAAATTTAAAACAGTGTTATCAGTCTTTCCAGTTCTCTTCTGTGAACTAAAGAACCTCCCCATATTGTAGAGATGAGAAAAGGAAAAGTGTTGGAGTGCAAACCAGGATAGGTGAAAACACAGCTCCTCTAAAGATGCAATATCATAGATAGAGTACAATGTGTGGGCATTATCACCCAAAGACAGGAAGTGTGTCACTGGCAAAATCTCAGTTAAAATAAAATAAAAAAAGCCTGAAATAAGAATATGAATGCAGCCATCACCTCTAAGGACTAGTAAGTTGCAATATATATGTTTTGTTCTTGGGATTAGATACACTCTAATGTTTAAGTTAGAATATGGGCTGTGTTAGGGTTTAGATAAGCTCTTAGGTTAGTTTTAAGGCTTAGGTTAAGGGTTAAGGTTATTTGATAATGTGCAGAGTATTTGTTACTCTGTTCTATGGGACAATCCGACCGTCTGTATGCTCCATCGGACAATTGTTGGTTTTTCAACAGACAAATGTTCACTGTGCATGCTCTCAAACTTTTCGACAACAAATGTCCAATGGAGGATAATCCGATCGTGTGTACACAAGTTCATCGGACTAAAGTCCAAAGTACAAACACGCATGCTCAGAACCAATGCTAAATCAGCCAACAGTAGCAGAAGTTGCCCAAAGGGTGGCGGCAAAGAGCTGAAAAACCATGTGATTTGGTGAAAGTTGGCTGAAAATGTTCTGCCGTGTGTATGCAGAACAAGTTCACGGCCAACGCCCATTTGGACAAAAATCCACGGAAAAGTCCAATGGAAGTCCGATCGTGTGTATGAGGCTTTAGAATCATGTTAAAAAGAAACCTTTCCTGAGAGAAACGAAGGCTGCCATTGCAGACTTATCTTTAAGCTGCTGACCTGAAAAAAGTGCACAAAAAAAGATTTTCTGAACTGCATATTTCTTCCAGGTCTGTGCCTCAAGGGATTATTTAAAGCAGGATGGTCAGCATAAAGGGCAAATGTCTTTTATTTAACACTTTTACTACCAAAGCAATTTTTTTCATTTTTCATGCACAGGCATTAACCACTTGCCACCCACCCACAGTACTTTTACTGCGAGCGGGCTGCAGCTGCAGGCACCGTGATGTACTGATATGTCGTAGCTCACATGCACACTGGCGCATCCCTTGGAGCACACTGTGGCGCAATCTCATGACCGCTGTATCTGGTGGACACAGTGGATCATGGCGCTCAGTACCCAACCACTGTGAGTGACTGGGGTATCATGTGATTGCTATGACCATTCATAGCGAGCACATGATTACATGTAAACAAAACAGTCATGAATGGCTTTCATTAATGACTGCTTGCTTACTATTGTGATGATGCGATTGGCCCAGCTATCACATGGTATCTTGCACCCTGTGATTAGCTGTAGACAATCACAGATCACAATTGTAAGCAAGCTGTCATGAATAAAAGCCATTCATGACAGTTAAAACAATTACTCATAACAGTGACAATGATTGTTATAAGCAATAACAGTGTAAAAAAAATCTCCAAATCCAAAATTAGTACAGTGGCTATTTAAAAAAAAGGTTTAAAAAATTGAATAACAGATTATAATTATTTTTCTTTCTTACATAGTGTCACCAGTCAGTATCCCTGATCATCACCACACCAGTTATATGATGATGCTGTACTGCACCGGTGACAGTATGTAAAAAAAATATTGTGGAAAAAATAACAAATGTTAAATCCCCTGATGAAGTCACGTGTGTTGGTGATGTCACGCGTAGGGATGGGATAGGCGCTCTGCTCTGACGTGGACATACGAGCTCGCCGCTCGTCACATTCAATGCCGTTTATACTGTCATGTATGTGAGTACCCTGAAGTTGCTTTTTTGGAATAAAGACTACTAGTGTTCAAACAATATCACACTATTGGGTATCCTCCTTTGTCTTACCTCTTCCATACCCACTGAGGGACCAAACCCTGTAGGGATCACACCGTGGCTCAGGGCTACAAGGAGATGCTATTACCTCATTACCGTAAGGTAAGAGGCCACTGCTCACTATTGTGTGATTGGTACACGAAGAGGAGTCACTACTTTGTTTCAGTTTGAGCACTGCACAGTGGAACTTTTCTATTCATTTAAAGGAATATTGTCATTTTGACTCTATCATCACTATTTTGCGATTTTGCACATATGAACTGTTTTGCATTGTTTGATTTGTAGTTTTATTTATCCATTTTTCACCCAGTTTCCATCTACACTTTGTACATTGCTATTTGCACATATGAACTTTGTTGCATCTTCATTGTATTTAGCCACATTTATTGATTTATATATTGTCACACTTTTGGCACTTCAATTTTCAGTTTATTGCAGAGATTTGCACATATTTTACACATAGTGATTGGAGAGTTTTATATGTCACATAGTTTTGGTGATAACCTTTTTTTAGATGTTTGCATGCTGCACTTCAGTTATGATGTCACGTTGATTATTATATATCGTGTCAGTGGCCATTTTTTCCCTTCCTTATAGTATCGGTATTTCTATATTTTTTTGATGACATTATTCAGGTGTTTTTAGGCTGTTCATTCTCACTATTTATCATATAGTGATCCTGTGAGCGACCGCCCATTCTTGCACCTTACATTTCATTTTTTTATCCAGCTACAGTATTAATGGTCTATTATAGTGGTTTTTAATCTTATTTATACATATTTATTTTTATTGATTTTCGCCTCATGTGATGGATTAGCGCAGCACCTCCCTCTATCTTTAAATGTTATTTAATATCTTAATTTTCCAAAAAATCATGACAAAAAATGACAACTTCAAAAAAAAGTGCCATGCCTCTTACTAAATACCTTGGACTATCTACTTTCCAAAAAGGGGTCATTTGGGTAGTATTTGTACTGTTCTGGCATTTTAGGGCCTCAGGAAATGAAATGTCCGTACATCAGGCATTTTCCATTTTTAAATATATATTACATAATTTGTAAACTCTTACACATAGACTAAATAATATACACTGTTTTGGGCTATTTTTTACCAAAGAAATGTATCAGACAAAATATCTGGGATTGCCAGGTTGAATAGGATATTAATCAAAGGTGAAGAGAGAGAGAGAGTATTGTGTATTACATTTATTGCAAAACGACAATGTAAAAAGCATAAGAGCCAAGTGCTGTTGTTTACAACTTTCAAAGACAGTGGGGCTCCCAGACCAAATAAATGAGCAGATATGTATGGAAAATAGTTGCAAGTATTCTATTTCAGACCAGTGGTTAGGAGAATATTGATTAGATCAAGTGATTTGCCATAGGTGGGTAGTGTAGCAGTGTTAAATCAAGGATGGGGCACCCATGCCCCCCCCAGATCATGAAGAGAGCAAAACCGTGCTTTACAATGGTATTCATTACGCCAGATGAAGTTAGCCAGGTCACAGGCTGGTCGACTCTGTCTTTATGGAGTAATAGAAGAAATAGCACGTGTGTGTGTGTTGCGCTGTTTGCAGAAAGTGAGTGACAGAAATCCAGAGCAGCAGAATAACATCAAAGTTTGATAAAAATTTGGAAAGGTGCGAGTAAAACTTTAGCTCTCTTGCAAAAGTCTTATGGTGAACATTCCATGAAGAAATTAAATGTTTTTGAATGGCATAGGCAGTTTAATGGAGGGGCAGGAAGATGTCAACAATGACACAGGAAGTAGACAGCCAAAAACAGAAAGGATGGATGCTAATATGGACAGAGTTCAAACCCTTATACACCCTGGTATGTTTTTCTTATCACAAGTGGACAATTCACTACGAGCTCATAGAACATGGTACAACAGTGAACCAACATTGTTACTTAAAAATTCTGAAAAGTTTATAGGAATCTGTTCAGAAGAAAATATGGAACTCTGTCCTGATAAGTGGATTCTCAACCACGACAATGCCCCTGCACAAACATTGTTTTACATCACACCTTGTATAAGGTAGAATGTGTGGGGGTGATGCAAACCCCCAAATATTTAAGAGGGTGGGAACACCAATGGTAGGAGAAGTTTGTTTGTAAAATAGCAAGCTTATGGGCTGGAATGTAGAGTGGTTAGGCCTCTGTGTTTGTGGTATTTATTTTATATCCTGAGAGAGAAAGACAAAAATAGTCAATGTTTTATGTAACGTTGGCAGTGAGGTGTGAGGATTTGTTAAAGTGAACAGCATATCAACTCCAGCAAAATGGCTGCCAATCTATTAAAATACAATAGCTTTTTAGGACACTAAGCTCGCTGGCCACCACTCCCTGAAAAAAGTCACGTCACCGTGACATAACATGTAGGCTGAGCAATGTCAGATGGAGACTGGAAAGTGACGTCATGCAGAAGCAAAGCCCGGGAATTTCGTAATACAGCTCTTTTTAATCTTTTTGAATGTATGTGCATTTGGATTGTAATATATTGCATTTAACCGTAATACTGCGCCATAAGAGGCTTTTTTGAAATTCCCCCGATATATGAGCTTGGCATTTGGGCAGCATGAATGCAGACCTATCTTAAAGGCACCGCACCCACCAGTACTGGATTTAATAGGAAGTCCTAACAGAGATCCCCTAGAGGTCAAGAGGAGGAAAAGGAGGAGAACACCTCCATCATCTAGGACAGGGATCTCCAAACTACAGCCCTCCAGCTGTTGTGGAACTACACGTCCCATGATGCATTGTAAAACTCTGACATTCACAGACATGACTAGACATGATGGGAAGTGTAGTTCCTGAACAACTGGAGGGCCATAATTTGGAGACCCCTGATCTAATCATATATCTGCTTTATAACACCTATCTGGAGGTGAGAGGCCAGAGAGCACACAGCACAAAATGTATGAAGTCACAAGCACCCTCATGAGGAATTTTATGTTTTTTGAACTCCCAGAACTATATCTCCATCCCCATTTTCACTTTATCCCTGGGAATACCAGGATCACTTGGATAGCAGGAACTGTCGCACCTGTTTATTTATTATATTTAGTTGTATAGCTATTTACCTAGCACCAGATCATTATTTCGAAGTTTATGTGCACGTATTTATTTTTGATTCTATTTATGTTAGTTCAATATTACTGAATTTTCCAGCAGCACAGCATCTAACACACTATTTCTCTTTAATCCACCTATGTGGGAACAGCAGTAGCACTTGAATGATATAGCACGTACTATTGTATTTAATTATCACTCCTACACTTCATTACCAAGATAGCGCAGGAGTATCACCGTTTAAATAAGAGAATATATATGGCCAGCCTAGCCTATCAAATGCTTTTTAGGCATCTAAACTGAACAGTAAGGAAAGGGTTTTAGCCCTATTAGGTACCTAAACAACATCTAATGTTTGTCAAGTGGTATCACCTGCAATTGGTCTATAGTTATCCCGGGAGGCTGGGTCTTTCCCAGGCTTCAGTATTACAGAAATGTAGGAATGCATGAATTATGGGTCGGGAACTTCCTCTTTAAATAAAGAGCTTTATTAAGCGAGCGTGTAAGGGCCAAAGTATGTAAAAAGCTTTGTAATATGGATACAGGAGACTCTCAGATCCAGGGGTTCTTGTGGGTAAATGTTTAACAACCCGAGAAAGTTCTTCCAAGGTTAGATTGGCATTTAAAGATCCAAGTCAAAGGAGGACACCTTAGGAAGCTCAATGATTTAAAAAAAACAATTGACGTCCTCCTGGTCAAACGGGGGGGGGGCTGTTTATCCAGAATAAGACAATTATAGAGCTTTTGAAAAAAATCTCCGTAAGTCTTGGCAATAGGTGGGGTGCCATCAGACTGGAACTGGAAATCAGGCATGGCAACAAAGGATCAAGCCCTAAGCTTATTGACCAACATTGGGAGTATGCTATAGGCCCCTTAACATGAGGGAGGAGGCGGAGGTCGACCTCCTATCACAATTTGGATTAGCAGCAAGGATGGGAAGTGTCATCATAATGGGGGATTTTATTTATCCATACATAGACTGGGCGGAGGGAACCATGCATTCGTCTATGGCTCGCCAGTTCCTAAATGTCTCGCAGGACAATTTCATGGGTCAGATGGTAGACGCACCAACTAGAAATAAAGCGTTACTAGATCTACTGATTACCAACAATACAGACCTGATCACGGATGTCAGATGGTAGACGCACCAACTAGAAATAAAGCGTTACTAGATCTACTGATTACCAACAATACAGACCTGATCACGGATGTGGAAATACAGGGCAATTTAGGAAACAGCAGTCACAGGTCAATTGGCTTCAATATAAATCACACAACTAGGAAACATAAGGGTAATACAAAGACACTGAATTTCAAAAGAGCCAAATTCCCTAAACTACGTACCTTGCTAGAAGGTATAAATTGGGATAAAATCTTAGGAACAAAGAACATGGAGGAGAGATGGGTTTGCTTTAAGAGCATATTAAAAAAGGGCATTAGCCAGTGCATCCCATTGGGTAATACATTTAAAAGAGCAAACATAAGTCCTGAATGACTTAACTCCAATGTAAAAATGCATATAAAAGCAAAGGAGAAGGCCTTCAAAAATACAAGGTTGAGGGATCATCATCAGCATTCAGACTTTATATAGAATGCAATAAGTTATGTAAGGGTGCAATTAGGATGGCTAAGATAGAACACAAAAGACACATAGTGGAGGAGAGCAAAAAAATCCCCAAAAATTCTTTAAGTATGTAAACAGTAAAAAAGGAGGACAGACCATGTTGGCCCCATAAAGAATGAGGAAGGATATCTGGTTACAAAGGATGGGGAGATGGTGAAGGAATCAAATTTATTCTTTTCCTCAGTCTTCACGAGGGAATCGAGGGGCTTTAGTAACCAAAACTGCAGTGCTCGTCCTCATGACACGTCACAGGAAGCACCCTCGTGGCTAACAGAGGACAGAATTAAAATTAGACTTGGAAAACTTAACATTAATAAATCACCAGGATCAGATGGCTTGCACCAGAGGGTACTTAGGGAACTCAGTAAAGTAATTGCCAGACCATTGTTCCTAATTTTTACTGACAGTCTACTGACTGGAATGGTACCAGTAGATTGGAGAAAAGGCAATGTACAGTAGCACCAATATTTAATAAGGGCCCAAAATGCATCCCTAGGAATTACAGACCAGTTAGCCTAACATCAATAGTATGCAAGCTCTTGGAGGGGATGATAAGGGATTATGTACAAGATTTTAGTAATGAAAACGGTATCATTAGCAGTAATCAGCATGGATTTATGAAGAATCATTCCTGCCAAACAAATCTATTAACCTTCTATGAGGAAGTGAGTTGCCATCTAGATAAAGGAAGGCCAGTAGAGATGGTGAATCTGGATTTTGCAAAAGCATTTGACACAGTTCCCCATAAACGTTTACTGTACAAAATAAGGTCCATTGGCATGGACCATAGGGTGAGTACATGGATTGAAACCTGGCTACAAGGGGGAGTTCAGAGGGTGGTGAAAAATGGAGAATACGCAGAATGGTCAGGGGTGGGTAGTGGGGTCCCACAGGGTTCTGTGCTGGGACCAATCCTATTTAATTTATTCATAAATGACCTAGAGGATGGAGTAAACAGTTCAATCTCTGTATTTGCGGACGATACTAAGCTAAGCAGGGCAATAACTTCTTCACAGGATGTGGAAACCTTGCTAGAAGATCTGAACAAATTAATGGGATGGGCAACTACATGGCAAATGAGGTTTAATGTAGAAAAATGTAATATAATGCATTTGGGTGGCAAAAATATGAATGCAATCTATACACTAGTAGAACATCTGGGGGAATCTAGAATGGAAAAGGACCTGGGGGTCCTAGTAGATGATAGGCTCAGCAATGGCATGCTATGCCAAGCTGCTTCTAACAAAGCAAACAGAATATTGCCATGCAATAAAAAAAGCATTAACTCCAGGGATAAAGCGATAATTCTCCCACTCTACAAGACTCTGGTCTGGCCGCACCTAGAGTATGCTGTCCAGTTCGGGGCACCAGTCCTTAGGAAGGATGTACTGGAAATGGAGCGAGTACAAAGAAGGGCAACAAAGCTAATAGGGTCTGGAGGATAAAAGTTATAATGAAAGGTTGCGAGCACTGAACTTATTCTCTCTGGAGAAGAGATGCTTGAGAGGGGATATGATTTCAATTTACAAATACTGTACTGGTGACCCCACAATAGGGATAAAACTTTTTTGCAGAAGGAAGTTTAACAAGACTCGTGGCCCCTCATTAAAATTAGAAGAAAAGAGGTTTAACCATAAACTACGTAGAGGGTTATTTACCCGGCCAGTATGTGGAATTCCCTTCCACAGGCGGTGGCCTCAGCGGGGGGCATCGATAGTTTTAAAAAGCTATTAGATAAGCACCTGAACAACAACAACATACAGGGGTATACAAGGTAATACTGACATAATCACACTTATAGGTTGGACTTGATGGACTCGTGTCTTTTTTCAGCTTCACCTACTATGTAACTATGTAACATCCTTGGGGGGGGGGGTTAAATATTCATAAAATGTTTACTTAGCCCATAGAAGTGATCATGCTATTTTTTGCATCTCTAGGACCCTAATTTTATCTCTTGGTGATGTGACTGCCTGCAGGCAAAGAACTTATCGATTTTGAATGGGTAGCCATTTGGTCCTATGTAGCTGATGTAAAATTAAGATTTTGGCCTACAGTAGTTCATGTCTTGTTTCAACCAAGTGCATGCTGAGATGCACTGACCTCTAAAAAAGGCCTTGTGGGTTTCCCCGAAGGATAGAGAGCTGTTGTACAGAGCCTGCATTAAACTGAAAGAACTGTTAAGTCTTGATTGAATTGCTTACGAATATCATCAGCTTGTATATGATGTTTGTTCAAGTGCCAGTGATAGGCTTAAAGCCCCATACACACGGGCAAAATGTCAGGAGACATTTGCCGATTAAAAAAAGAACATCTGACATTCTGTCCGTGTGTATGTCGGATGTGCATGCTGGAAAACCAGCAGCCAACTGACTCCCGATCAGCGCTCTCAGTCAATGGCAGTGTCAGTTCCCACCCAGTCTCAGATTGCCCACTGCACTATCACAGCCCCACTATAAGTTGCTAATCACCACCATTACTAGTATATATAAAATAAGAAAAAAATACTAGTATCTATACCATCATATGTAGACGCTTTAACTTTTTTTTTACCACGGACATGTAGCAAAATACATTTTAGCATAAAATTATGGCAATTGCCAGTTAAAGGAGCACAGTCCTAAATAGCAAAAAAATGCTCTGTTCATGAAGGGAGTAAAACTTGCTGGAGCTAAAGTGGTTAAAGCACCTCTGTCCTTGCACAAACTGATACAAACTAAAAAGTACTCATTAGACTTGTGCACAACAGGAAATTTAGTTTAGTTTCGGTTCATTATCATTAAAAAAAAAACATAATTTAGTTCTGTTATATTCGTTATGTTACGTTAATTCATTTTTGGATTATTCGTAGAGTTTCGATATTCGTTATACTGAATCTCGAATCATGTTGAATCCATTTGTTATATCCGCTATAATTTCTTTCGTATTAGTTGAAATTCGATATTTATGTATGTATATATATTCGTGATAATGATTTGTAGTTTGGAAAGTCGTTGGTTTATTGAATCTATTAACATACACAAGACAATATCTCTTCTCCTCTGTTCAAATACAATACAACACCCTTCTCACTCAGTTCTCAGGAATGAACTTTGCCAGTAATCCAACCTCCAGCACAAAATTGATGAGCTGATTGGATTGGAAGATTTACTTTGAGTTGAACTTTTGTTTCATTAGATCTTTAACGAATTACCGAATCATGTCGAATTCATTTGTTATAGTCGCTATAATTTCCTTCGTATTAGTTGAATTTCGTTATACTGTTATTCGGACATTCGGATGCATCTGAATGTCCGAAAGATGCAAAATTCAGCCAAATTTTGATTCGTTACGAAACGTATAGCACATGTCTAGTACTCATAGGGCATGCAAGTACTTGTTAAAAATTAGTGCACAACATACAACAGGAAGGGTCACGCAAGCTGGAATAAAAAAAAATAATTTTAGGTTTTACATTTGTAGCTTATTCTAAAGTGATGAGTTCTAAAGCCATTTACAGCACTGTCTATTGCCATCTACTGCAATTGTTCACTATTTTGCTGGTGTATGCAGTTTTGTCTCTACAAGACTCTGGTCCAGCTGCACCTGGAGTATGCTGGGCACCAGTCCTCAGGAAGGATGTACTGGAAATGGAGCGAGTACATAGAAGGGCAACAAAGCTAATAAAGGGTCTGGAGGATATTAGTTATGAGGAAAGGTTGCGAGCACTGAACTTATTCTCTCTGGAGAAGAGACGCTTGAAAGGGGATATGATTTCAGTGTATAAATACCATAGAAGAAAAGAGGTTTAACCTTAAACTACGTAGAGGGTTCTTTACTGTAATGCAGCGTACACACGAGCGCACATTCTGACAACAAAATCCATGTTTTTTTTCCGATGGATGTTGGCTCAAACTTGTCTTGCATACACATGATCACACAAATCTTGTCGTCAAGAACGCGGTGACGTACAACATGTACGACGAGCCGAGAAAAATGAAGTTCAATAGCCAGTGCGGCTCTTCTGCTTGATTCCGAGCATGCATGGAACTTTGTGCGTCGGAATTGTGTACACACAATCGGAATTTACGAGAACAGATTTTGTTGTCGGAAAATTTGAGATCCAGATCTCAAATTTTTTTTGTCGGAAATTCCGACGGAAAATGTCCGATGGAGCCTACACACGGTCGGAATTTCCGACAACAAGCTCCCATCGAACTTTTCCCATCGGAAAATCCGACCATGTTTACGCGGCATAAGAGCGCCAAGGATTTGGAATTCCCTTCCACAAGCAGTGGTCTCAGTGGGGAGCATCGATAGTTTCAAAAAACAATTAGATAAGCACCTGAATGGCCACAACATACAGGGATATACAATGTAATACTGACATATAATCACACGCATAGGTTGGACTTGATGGACTTTTTCTTTTTTCAACCTCACCTACTAGGTAACTATGTAACTATGATGCTTGACATATTTCATATCTGTTGCAACATATGCAGCACAACCTCACCTTTATTTCTTTCAAATAATTTAGGGTTTAGATTATGTTTGTGTGTAGGTTTAAAAATGTGTACAAAAAATGAAAAAATTGCTTCAGTGCTTAGTGAACTGAATAAGTATTAGGAATCAGATGTAGGCAGTACCTGAAGTTATCTTTATAGCTTGATGCAGAAGGGCAAAAATCAGCATGTCCAAAGGAGCTCCTGTTTTAAAAAGTTACCAACAATGTATGGAGTTCATTTCCCAATGGTAACATGGTATTTTCACTGACCATCAACATAACAGAGCAACTACACAGACTACCAATGTAACATATTCATTTACAGTAAACACTAATATAAACGGGGCATCATTACTGACTGCCAATGTAACAGATGCATTTACACCCACTTCAAATGTAGTAGAACAATTTACACTGATTACCAATGTAACAAATGCATTTATACCCACCACCTACTGTACAGTATCTCAGAAAAGTGAGTACACCCCTCACATTTTTATAAATATTTTATTATGTGATAACGCTGAAGAAATTACACTTTGCTATAATATAAAGTAGTGAGTGTACAGCTTATATAACAGTGTAAATTTGCTGTCACCTCAACATAAATCAACACACAGCCATTAATATCTAAGCCGCTAGCAGCAAAAGCCCAGTTAGCCATTTTTCTTCCCCGGTGTCATGTGACTCGTTAGTGTTACAAGGTCTCAGGTGTGAATGGGGAGCAGGTGTGTTAAACTTGGTGTTATCACTCTCACTCTTTTATACTGGTCACTGGAAGTTCAACATGGCACCTCATGACAAAGAACTCTCTGAAGATCTGAAAAAAAAGAATTATTGCTCTACATAAAGATAGCCTAGATTATAAGAAGATTGCCAAGACCCTGAAACTGAGCTGCAGCACGGTGGCCAAGACCATACAGCGGTTTAACAGGACAGGTTCAACTCAGAACAGGCCTCACCATGGTCGACCAAAAACGTTGAGTGCACGTGCTCATATCCAGAGCTTGTCTTCGGGAAATAGAAATATGAGTGCTGTCAGCATTGCTGCAGAGGTTAAAGGGGTGGGTGGTCAGCCTGTCAGTGCTCAGACCATACGCCGCACGCTGCATCAAATTGGTTTGCATGGCTGTCGTCCCAGAAGGAAGCCTCTTCTAAAGATAATACACAAGAAAGTTTGCAGTTTGCTGAAGACAAGCAGACTAAGGACATGGATTCCTGGAACAATGTCCTGTGGTCTTATCAGACCAAGATAAATGTATTTGGTTCAGATGATGTCAAGAGTGTGTGGCAGCAACTAGGAGAGGAGTACAAAGTCAAGTGTGTCGTGCCTACAGTCAGGCATGGTGGTGGGAGTGTCATGGTCTGGTGTTGCATGAGTGCTGCCAGCACTGGGGAGCTACAATGCCAACATGTACTGTGACATACTAATCCACTCCCTTCGGAGACTGGGCCACAGGGCTGTATTCCAACATGATAATGACCCCAAACACAGCTCCAAGATGAACACTGCCTTGCTAAAGAAGCTGATGGTAAAGGTGATGGACTGGCCAAGCATGTCTCCAGACCTAAACCCTATTGAGAATCTGTGGGGCATCCTCAAACAAGGTGGAAGAGCACAAGGTCTCTAACATCCACCAGCTCCGTGATGTCGTCATGGAGGAGTGGAAGAGGACTCCAGTAGCAACCTGTGAAGCTCTGGTGAATTTCATGCACAAGATGGTTAAGGCAGTGTTGGAAAATAATGGTGGCCACACAAAATATTGACACTTTGGGCCTAATTTGGACATATTCACTTAGGGGTGTACTCACTTTTGTTGTCAGCAGTTTAGACATTAAAGGATGTTTGTTGAGTTATTTTGAGGGGACAGCAAATTTACACTGTTATACAAGCTGTACACTCACTACTTTACATTGTAGCAAAGTGTCATTTCTTCAGTGTTGTCACATGAAAAGATATAATAAAATATTTACAAAAATGTGAGGGGTGTACTCACTTTTGTAAGATACTGTATGTGATGGAGTAATTTGCAATGACCTCAGAGTAGGGTGGAAAGTTCAATAGTCACCAGTGTAAAAGTGGAATTCACACTGACTACCAATCTAACAGGGACATTTAAACTTCTTTTACTTTGGCAGCCTGTATAAACACACATTGTTACAGGGGATGCTATGCTGAAAATTAGTGCCAAAAAATTAGTGCCATTTGCTATCCATAATAATTTTCTCCTAAAAGTGTTCAATTCACAAACATAGTTACATAGTTTGTCAGGTTGATAAAAGACAATAGTCTATATAGTAGGGATGAGCTTCGCGTTCGAGTCAAACCCATGTTCGACTCGAATATCGGCTGTTCGATCGTTTGCGAATGATATGGGCCGTTCACACCAAATTCGTGTGGCGCGTCACGGCCCATAATTCACTGCGGCATCACAGTGCATTGCTGGCTGATGATTGGCCAAGCATGCACTATAACCCGCATGCTTGGCCAATCACAGCGCCATCAGTAAAGAGAGCTGTAATTGGCCAAAGCCAGGGTGGCTTTGGCCAATTATGGATCAGGGGGTTTAGAACACGCCCCACACTATATAAGGCCGCCTGCACAGCGGCCCTGTGTAGTGTGTTCCAGCATGCTTAGATAGACAGAGGGACAGTGTCATTTCATTTGAGCTAGCTAGATTAGGCAGGACAGTCAGTGCGTTAGCTGCACTTACAGTGTATTGTTTATATATATGCATCACAGGTGTTATATATGTATATATATATATATATATATATATATATATATATATATATATATATATATATACACTGTATTCAGTTTAGTTAGATCCGTTGCTGTTATCTTCCTACTGACAGGCAGGCTTGTCTTGTTACAGTATTTACAGCTACCTGAAGAAAATTGCTGGTGTTCTGTTGATCCTATTAGTACCACAGTCAGGCAGCTAGACTATTTAGAGTTAGTGTAGTGCGTCCTCCTCACAGTGTTCAGTTAAAGCTACAAGTTAGTTTAGTGTGACCTCTGCACAGTGTTCAGCTAAAGCTACAAGTTAGGGTAGTGCGTCCTCCTCACAGTGTTCAGCTAAAACTACAAGTTAGTGTAGTGCGACCTCTGCACAGTGTTCAGCTAAAGCTACAAGTTAGTGTAGTGCGTCCTCCTCACAGTGTTCAGCTAAATCTACAAGTTAGTGTAGTGCGACCTCTGCACAGTGTTCAGCTAAAGCTACAAGTTAGTGTAGTGCATCCTCCTCACAGTGTTCAGCTAAAACTACAAGTTAACGTAGTTCGACCTCTGCACAGTGTTCAGCTAAAGCTAAAAGTTAGTGTAGTGTGTCCTCTGAACAGTGTTCAGCTAAAACTACAAGTTAGTGTAGTGCGTCCTCTGAACAGTGTTCAGCTAAAACTACAAGTTAGTGTAGTGCGTCCTCCTCAGTGTTCAGCTAAAGCTACAAGTTAGTTTAGTGTGACCTCTGCACAGTGTTCAGCTAAAGCTACAAGTTAGTTTAGTGTGACCTCTGCACAGTGTTCAGCTAAAGCTACAAGTTAGGGTAGTGCGTCCTCCTCACAGTGTTCAGCTAAAGCTACAAGTTGGTGTAGTGCGTCCTCCTCACAGTGTTCAGCTAAAACTACAAGTTAGTGTAGTGCGACCTCTGCACAGTGTTCAGCTAAAGCTAAAAGTTAGTGTAGTGCGTCCTCTGAACAGTGTTCAGCTAAAACTACAAGTTAGTGTAGTGCGACCCCTGCACAGTGTTCAGCTAAAGCTACAAGTTAGTGTAGTGCGTCCTCCTCACAGTGTTCAGCTAAAACTACAAGTTAGTGTAGTGCGACCTCTGCACAGTGTTCAGCTAAAGCTACAAGTTAGTGTAGTGCGTCCTCCTCACAGTGTTCAGCTAAAACTACAAGTTAGTTTTTTGCGAGCTCTGCACAGTGTTCACCTAAAGCTACCTGTCGAAGGTTGGTGGTGTTTTCCTGATCCTATCACTACCGAAGGCAGCTAAATAAGCTACAAGTTAGTTTTTTGCGAGCTATGCACAGTGTTCACTTAAAACTACCTGTAGAAGGTTGGTGGTGTTTTCCTGATCCTATCACTACCGCAGGCAGCTAAATAAGCTACAAGTTAGTTTTTTGTGAGCTCTGCACAGTGTTCACCTAAAGCTACCTGTCGAAGGTTAGTGGTGTTTTCCTGTTCCTATCACTACCACAGGCAGCTAAATAAGCTACAAATTAGTTTTTTGCGAGCTCTGCACAGTGTTCACCTAAAGCTACCTTTAGAAGGTTGGTGGTGTTTTCCTGATCCTATCACTACCGCAGGCAGCTAAATAAGCTACAAGTTAGTTTTTTGAGAGCTCTGCACAGTGTTCACCTTAAGCTACCTGTAGAAGGTTGGTGGTGTTCTCATACTACAGGCTGGCAGTTGATTTTGCGAATAATTTTTTTTGAAATCTCAGATCCCTTCAAAGACTGCCTATGCTGATGCTGAGTGACTATCCTAAGTAATTATCCTCTTCCTCCTTAATGATCACGCTGATAGCTTGTAAGAACATTTTTGGTTCTGGGCACCACCACCAGTGCCTAAGGCCCAATTTTTAAGCCCCTGTTTAACAGGGGTGTGTAATTACAATTTTTGATGCAATACTTTGCAGCAGGGCTCGTTTCTGCGTTCCAAATAGAGTGTCTGTGAGGGGTTGCAGTGTTGTGGCACCAGCACCACTGCCTAAGGCCCAATTTTTCAGCCCCTGTTTAACAGGGGCGTGTAATTACAATTTTTGATGCAATACTTTGCAGCAGGGCTCGTTCCTGTGTTCCAACTAGAGTATCTGTGAGGGGTTGCAGTGTTGTGGCACCAGCACTAGTGCCTAAGGCCTAATTTTTCAGCCCCTGTTTAACAGGGGCGTGTAATTGCATCAAAAATTGTAATACTTTGCAGCAGGGCTCGTTTCTGCAATCCAACTAGAGTATCTGTGAGGGGTTGCAGTGTTTTGGCACCAGCACCAGTGCCTAAGGCCCAATTTTTCAGCCCCTGTTCAACAGGGGCATGTAATTACAATTCTTGATCTAATATTTCACAGCAGGGCCCGTTTCTGCGCCCACCAAGAGCGAGTGAGGACTTACAGTGTTGTGGCACTAGCACCACCACCACCAAAGGCCCAATTTTTCTGCCCCTGTTCAACAGGGGCATGTAATTACAATTCTTGATCTAATATTTCACAGCAGGGCCCTGTGAGGGCTTACAGTGTTGTGGCCACAACAGCACCTAAGGCCCAAATTTCTGCTGAGTATATAGGGCAGGCCCCTACTTTCAAACATCCAACTTACAAACGACTCTTGCAAACTAGCACTACTTGCAAATGGAAGGAGACAACAGGAAGTGAAATTAAATCTACCCCTAGGAAGGGAAATTCTCCCCTGTAAGAGTTAATATGGGAAAAAACGTTTCTCCTTTCCACTGATGCTTTATCACCAATCCTTCTTTCACAAAAAACCCCAA
The DNA here is from genome assembly GCA_037952835.1 of Lithobates septentrionalis. Taxonomy (NCBI): domain Eukaryota; kingdom Metazoa; phylum Chordata; class Amphibia; order Anura; family Ranidae; genus Lithobates; species Lithobates septentrionalis. The sequence goes on from JBBDGP010000065.1 coordinate 3,226,708, forward strand.
ATTTTCAAAAAACATTTGTCATTGGGACAAAAAGTGAGGTGAAATCTTCTGAAGAGGAGCACAGACAGCAAAACAAATGTCACAGGGGTGATAACCCTTCCCTATGTTTTCCAAAAAGCTTAAAATAGATTTTTTGGCTGGAGCTAAACACGTTAAAAATGTACCAGTTCAAAATTACGAACAGATTCTACTTAACAACAAGCCTACAGTCCCTGTCTTGTTTGCACCGCCTGTATACTGCTGTTCAGAGTATATAGGGCCTGGTGGCCCCACGCCTTTCCTTTTTTTAATTTGGGTGTGGGGTTCCCCTTATTATCCATACAAGACCCAAAGGGCCTGGTAATGGACTGGGGGGTACCCATTATGTTTGTCTCACTGATTTTCATCCATATTGCCAGGACCCGACATTACATTAAAGCCGCCATCAGTTTTAAAATGACTTTTTTTCCTTTAAAAATGACATTTTGTGCAGGGACTGTTCTAAGCACGGGAAACACGCGCCACTTTACAGGCATACTATAGGCACCCCCCAGGTACGATATTTAAAGGAATATTTCACTTTTTTTTTTAACTTTAAGCATCAATAAAATCACTGCTCCCGAAAAAAAACGTCCGTTTTTAGAAGTTTTTTTTGCATTGATACATGTCCCCTGGGGCAGGACCCGGGTCCCCAAACCCTTTTTAGGACAATACCATGCAAATTAGCCTTTAAAATGATCACTTTTGATTTTGAACGTTCGAGTCCCATAGACGTCAATGGGGTTCTGACGTTCGTGCAAATTTTCGGTCCGTTCGCAGGTTCTGGTGTGAACCGAACCGGGGGGTGTTCGGCTCATCCCTATTATATAGTTTAACTAATATTAAACATAAATATAATTTTGGTTTGAATTTTTTCAAATGAAATGAGCATTTTCTCAATTTATTGAGCTACTATGCAAGTGCTATCAGTAGTATTGAACGTGGGTCTTTAGCTTTCATTGGCCCTTATTGCTAAGCAGGAAAACAAAAGATTACAGTTTCTGTACTGTTGTTTAGATGTTATAGTGTGTACATTCTCTTCTTTATTGAAGCAGTGATTTCTAAAGCAATTTTGGTTTGTATTACTGTACTATTGCAAAGGCATTCTTGTAGAGCTCTTCATGTGTAATGTTATATTTAACTAAAACTGCTGTAAGTGTGAATTGATACGTTGTAAGTGCTGAGTACAAGTGGATCCTGTTATTGGGTTATATCAAAACTTCAATTTGTCAGAACAACAATGACAGGTATAGAAAACGTGTCTGAATATGTAAACTGACAGGAGTATTGTAACCATTTTAGCACAGCCAAAATGTGTCACCCAGCATATTAAAGCAGTATTACAGTATCCAAACATACAATAGCAACCACTACAAAGAAACTATACTCAATACATACCCATGGAAACAGGTTGGGTTCTAGCTACCCTGTTACTAGTCCAGGGTTAAAAAATAAAAGTAACTTAAATATATTAGATGGGGATTCTTTATTAGGCATGCTGAGTAGGGCAATAACCTCTTATATTTACCATCCCCTCTACCTCACAGACACCTGCTGGCTTTTTTGTTCCTTTTCTGGACTCTCATGCAGATGGGTTAACCCTTTTGGGACTAAAGTCCTTGTAATGAGGGTTTGGAGGCTCTTTCCCATCCAAAGACTCTCTGAGGCTCTGAATTCCAGGTCCCAAATGAGGACTTACCAAGAAATCAGTCTTCTCATTCTCAATTGTCTCTTGTATACCTGCATGCCTTTTGTATGCCACTGAGTTAGGAATAAAAAGTGCATCTGCGATGCATACTAGCTCATTATGCCTTTGTCTTACAGTTTTTTTTTTTTAAGGTTTTCAGCACTTTTGTCCATGCCATTTTCACTTTCTTTCTTGTTTACAATATTCCGTTTCAACAAAAATCAAAAGCAAAGCCTGACCTTTATTTCAATTTATGTTAGAGAAAATTGGGTTTCTTACTTCATGGAAGGGAACCATCACATATGTGTTATGGTAGTCACAGAATACTTACCAGGATTTCCAGAACTTATTCTCCCAGTATCCCTGTTGAGACTTTCAATGGTGCTTTTAAAATCTTTGCCAGGACCTCAAATGGTGCTTGCAAAATCCCCAATAGGACTTCCAAAGCTGTCTGCAGAATCCCTACCAGGACTTCCAATGGTGTACACAGAATACCTGCCAGCACTTTCATTAGTGCTTGAAAAAATCTCTGCCAAGACTTTCAGAGTTCCCTAAAATAACCCTGGGCGTGGAAGTGGCTGGTGCTGTGTCTTCTTGCCAGCTACCCTGCTTTGTGCAAAAGAGCTTGGGACAGGCCCAACTAGGACAGAGGTTTTGGGAGAGGACTGGGGCAAGCCTCCTACCCACTGATTATGGCCCATGGAGAGAGCAGATCATTCTCAAATGATGGACAACAACGTGAGGAACACTGAGAGCGAGGCTTGGATTATTTCTATGAATAAGGGCAATAAAGCTTCCCTTCTGGTGTGGATAGAAAGGCGTAATATTGATCTTGTACAGGTTAATGGTCAGAAGAAATATAGTGGCCCTCCTGCAGACTGTGTTGGAGAGACTCCTTCACTTCCCTCAAGAAATCCATGAAGATAAATTAATTCCACTGCATCAAACTGCTGGAACATTGTATAAGTTGGTCTCATAGACTGTTGTAGACAGGTGCTGGAGAGCCTGTGGGGTGGGATCACTGTTTATGTTATGTGTGTCTCTCCCATTGTGTGCCTCCTAGATGTGCATTTCCATTATTATTTGAGTTAATTGAGTCACCTATTGTTTATGTCTGTTGGCTAATTTGACTAACTCTTGAAGGTTCTTATGATGGGATTGGGGTCAACTTGAGCTCGCTATCTAACCCTTGTGTAATGTTTTGTGTAAATATTTGGTTTTATTGTTCATGTGGTGATTGACCTACTTTTGAAGTGTATAAAAACCTGTATTTCTGTTCAATATTTAGTCATTCCTTTGGTTCTACCTCAACACCTTGTCTGTGTACGATGCTTGGGATAAAAGGGCTGGTATTAGCTCTCGGTCTGTTGGAATGGTTTGGAGGGCAGGAAGCACTGTTTGGCGGAAGCACCCAAGCGGGATGCCAAGCATTCCATCACAGAGCTATACTACACTACTAATTTCCAGTTGGATCACTCCCCTGCATTGACCGGATAATAAGCTTGCCTGTTGCCTTACCAAGACCTCTGCTTTAACCTGACCACTCCCTTGCCTGCTGCTTGTCCACATCTGCCTAGCTCTGACTACTATTTTGTGTTTACAGTTTCCACACCATAGCAGTACTGTTCCAGCTATCCACATGGTGCTATGACCTGGTGACAGCAAAGTAAACTGTGACCATTAGGTTTCTGGCCCATCGCCACCATCAGGTATTCTGATGAAGACCAGCTGTCACCTAGACTCTGCACCTCAGAGTATATGTATATAAATATATAATATATATGTTAGGTGCATACACGGTAAGTAATATGTATAGTTGCATTTTTGAGCACCACAACATTTAGATGTGAACAACCACACCATTGTGGTGTGTTGCATTGAGAATAAAGGTGTAGTTATGTTATTATATATACCTAATAGAGTCCTTAAAATAAGTACCCAGAGGCTTTATTTCAAACAGCAGGTAAAGCAGCAATCAAATTCATTGAGGCATGTCTTTGTGTTGCGCTTAGTCATAAGGCTCTTTATAGGAATAACTGTACTTTTAAAACATTCTTTTTTATTATCCAGGAATGCCACTTTGCCACTTTCTGCAGTCTGCAAATATAATTGTAAAAAGCAATTTGCTACCCACAGCTGACTGTCTGAAATCACAAGGGATGGGCAGGGCTAACCTGCTCATACTGTATGCTGGTGCTGCCTGCTTCCAGTAATTTGTGATCTGTTTCTCTAATGATCAAATGACATCACTGCAGTATAGAAATCACCATTTATAACTTTGGTCACTGAAGGCATTAAGTTTTAATATACAGTAACAAACAAAATGTCGTATTTTCATTGTTGTTTTAATACCATACCATTAGCAATACCAAAGAGATTTTAACATATCATACTTACCTCCACTGTCTAGTTTGTTTTGCACAGTGTGGCCCTGATCATCGTCTTCTGGGGTCCCCCGGCGGCGTTTGCGGCTCCTCCTTGCATCAGTAAACCCCCTTGGCGAAGCGCCTTCCCAGGGGGGTTACCTTGCGGGCGCGCTCCTGAGTCCAGCATTTGCGTGCATAGACACAGAATGTGGGATTCAGTCCCGTGCCCGGTTCATTGGATTTGATTGACAGCAGCGGGAGTCAATGGCTGCGCTGCTATCAATCTATCCAATCAAGAGCCAAGAACCCTGGGCAGAGAGGAAGAGCGCAACTCCGCCGAGGGAACCAAAGCCTCAGGTGAGTAAAACGGAGGGGCTGGGGGGCTGGTCAGTGTCAGAAGTTTTTTCACCTTAATGCATAGGATGGATTAAGGTAAAAAGACGTGAGGGTTTACAAACCCTTTAACAGCGTGTTTCAATGGCACGTGCCATTTCAAAGAAGTGCTAATAAAATATACAGTTATACTTTCAAACAATCCCTGAAGAATAAACAAATATATTGCAAAAAATAAAGAAAAAAGTACAGTATATTGCATGACTGTTACTCATTTATCAAATTCATGTTTTGTTGTGGCACTTTCCACAAATTTAAAGCTGAAAGATTTACAGAGTGATGATTAAAGGGGATCTTCACCCAACCCCTATCTCTTGTTTTCTCTTTTACCCCCATTTACCAGGAGGTGGGATATATACCCATCCAGCAGATCCAGTGTTGTCCCTCTGAGATCCTGTCATCCCTTGCCACGGCTCAGGCTCACGCCGTTGTTTCTGACATCACTGAGACCTGCCAGCTCTTCTGGGTTCAGCGGGTAGGCCTCCCAATGATACACCACTAGTCTTGCTTCCCTCCTTCTTTGTGAATTATACATTATGCCTCTTGGGATATGTGATGTGCATATCCTAGCAGGCACAGTGGACACTGTCCACATTATTTGCCTTGGAAGATGATGTGCATGGGGGAGAGAGTCCAAACACTTTTCTTTAAAAGTTTGTTTTTTTAAAAACAGCACTATTCATGTACGGGATGGGAGGAGGGGTGGAGTGGAGGGAATTTCATTAAGAGGATGAAGATCCACTTTTAAGGGAAATTTTTACCAGAGTCATTTAAAATACATCCTACAGGCCTAATACAGTATATTATTATTATTATTATTATTATACAGTATTTATATAGCGCCAACAGTTTACGTAGCGCTTTACAACTTGAGGGTAGACAGTACAAATACAATTTGATACAGTAGGAATCAGAGGGCCCTGCTCCTTAGAGCTTACAATCTAAGAGGGAAGGTCAAGAGATACAAGAGGTAATAACTGTGGGTGATGTGCTGATTGAGAAGATAAATGTACAGTTGTTAGGTGGGAGCCAGATAGGCTTCTCTGAAGAGATGAGTTTTCAGGGATCGTCTGAAAGTGGATAAAGTAGGAGAAAATCGGACGGATTGGGGTAGAGCATTCCAGAGGATGGGGGAGGCTCTGGAGAAGTCCTGAAGGCGAGCATGGGATGAGGTGACAAGGGAGTTTGAGAGCAGGAGGTCTTGGGAGGAGCGAGGAGAACGATTAGGTTGGTATTTTGTGACTAGGTTAGAGATGTAGCTAGGGGCCAGGTTGTGGATGGCTTTGTAAGTTATAGTTAGTATCTTGAATTTAATTCGGTGACTGAGTGGCAGCCAATGGAGGGATTGGCAGAGGGGTGTAGCAGACGCTGAGCGGTTTGTGTGGTGGATGAGCCTGGCCGCAGCGTTCATGATGGACTGAAGTGGGGATAGCCTGTTTAGAGGTAAACCAATGAGGAGGGAGTTGCAGTAGTCAAGGCGGGAGATGACCAGGGAGTGGATTAGAAGCTTTGTGGTGTCATTGGTTAGGAAGGGGCGTATCTTGGAGATGTTGCGAAGACAGAGGCGGCAAGCTTTGGATAGTGATAGAATGTGGGGTCGAAAGGTTAGTTCAGAGTCCAGGATTACACCTAGGACCTTGGCGTGGGGAGATGGGTTGATAGTTGAGCCGTTGATCTTGACAGGGAGATCAGGGGAAGTGGCACCTGAGGGAGGAAATATCATGAGCTCGGTTTTGGATAGGTTGAGTTTGAGAAAGTGATGTGACATCCAGGCTGATATGTCTGCTAGTAAGTTGGTAATGCGTGAGGAGACAGATGGAGAGAGCTGGGGGGTGGAGAGATAGATTTGGGTTTCATCAGTGTAGAGATGATATTTAAAGCCGTGGGAGGCAATCAACTGACCCAAGGAGGTGGTGTAGATTGAGAAAAGGAGAGGTCCGAGAACAGAACCTTGGGGGACCCCAACGGAAAAAGGAAGAGGAGAGGAAGAAGTAGAGTTGTAAGTGACATTAAAGATAATGAACAAGAGCAGGAATAAGCCATTATGGTTCACTTGCATTGCGGGCTTAAATTAGCAAATGGATAGTGTTTAATGCGTCCAGTGTAGTGTTAGTTTGCTGTGCATGCTTATTATCCAAATAATGCTGCTTTGGCGCCATCTGCTCTGAGAAGGTGCACTAAGATCTCTATATTTTACCTGCAAATGAAAATAAAATAAAAACGAATGTGACCAGCTCATTCAGCATTAAGCAAATGCTCATATGCCAACCAAAGCAGATGGTCAAAAATAAACCCTATGCCATGCTGTCATAGCAAAATAATGCAGCAAATGTATGGGTATTTTCATTGGAACCACCTTTTCAAGTGGCAGGGTATGAAAACATGTGCTCTGTGTTCACAGCTTGCATTATGGCTTTTTTACACTTACTGTTTTTTTTTTTTTTTGTTTTTTTTTATATCACATTTAATGATATTAGTATGCACTTTGTGTAACCGAACAAGTAAAATCACTAACAGACCTTAACAGACAGAAACAATAGAGAGAATGAAAATGTTATTTTAGACACCACAGGTCAGCTGGCATACATTTGCTTGCTGGAGCACAAGCTAAATAGCAAACCAACGTCTTTGTAGTCTGTACATTTGTGTCCATGAGGGTATAGTAAATTACAATATTTAGTAAATGAGGCCCAATATGTTCATTTTTGTAAGACACAGCTTCTCCCTTACAGATCACCTGTAGAGAATTAGCCACTGTAGCATGCCTGAGGTATCCTGAATATATAATGTCCCCTTCCTGCATGAGAAATTCATTAGTGCCATCACATTACTGCAAACAAGTAATTTAATGGAAGTACATTTTTTATAATAACAGTTTATTATTTCTATTACATAAATGCAGAACTTGACTTGGTGGCTTTACTAAGATTTATTTTCAGAAAAGCCGCAAAAAACAAAGTCTTTATTGCTTCTGTAATGGCCATAATGTATAAACCGTATATTAATCAAATTACTAATGTGCTCATGGTATATGGAAAAATTACCCAAGTGATTAATAAGAAGCACAACTAATATTGTTCTAAAGCGTTCCACAGACGCAGGAACCAACAGAGGTGAGCACTCAATAAACAGGTTCAAGTGTACTACATACATTTTGTCAGTATAGATAGGATCGCTGAGAGGGTGCACACGTGCTATTATATTAGTGTTAACAAATCACGTGAGACAATCAATGTTCCTCTCAGAGAGGATGGCCAGGGGAAAGTTTTCCCATTTTTTGGAGATAAAAGGAACTATCAGTTTTGGCTGTGCTACAGCGCATCATATAGCCCTTTGCTTTGGCTCCTCTATAAGAAAAAACACTCATTGACCAAGTGCATTCATGATTTGATCATGTCAACAGGCACAGCAGGGTAGGGCTGGTCTATATGGCGCCCTTGGATGAAACCTCTCACAGCACAAAAATTGGGGATGCCCTGTCATCCAATGCCATGCAGATTAGTCATTGTTTATGGTTCCAGGCAGTGTTGGAGAAAGACATCAGAACAAGTCAAGTGCAACCAAAAAACAAAGTAGCTTTCATTTTCGAAAACTTTGCCTGATAACAGATATCTGAAATTCTATGATTACTTGCCAGCAACCTGGAATATTTATATCAATAAACTGTTATGCCCTGTACACACGATAGGATTTTCCTATGGAAAATGTGTGATAGGACCTTGTTGTCGGAAATTCTGACCGTGTGTAGGCTCCATCATACATTTTCCATAGGAATTTCCGACACACAAAGTTTGAGAGCTTGCTATAAAATTTTCCGACAACAAAATCCGTTGTCGGAAATTCCGATCGTGTGTACACAAATCCGACGCACAAAGTGCCACGCATGCTCAGAATAAATTAAGAGACGAAATCTATTGGCTACTGCCCCGTTTATAGTCCCGACGTACATGTTTTACGTCACCGCGTTCAGAACAATCGGATTTTCCGACAACTTTGTGTGACCGTGTGTATGCAAGACAAGTTTGAGCCAACATCCGTCGGAAAAAATCCATGGATTTTGTTGTCGGAATGTCCGATCAATGTCCGAACGTGTGTACGGGGCATTACACTGTTTTAACATTTCCATTGTTATTCAATCAGCTGTATTTCATATTAAGTTCAATAAACAATAAGTTCATTTGTTTCAATCCAAAATTTAGAGGGTAAGAAGGTCCTCAAAACATCTGCAGTTCATTGCATTTCAAGGGCGATTTATGTCACCTGCTCATCACCTGTTTTTAGACCTAAAGACACACATTATTGCACCACAACCACATGCATTGCATGCAGTTGTGGGGCGGTTGTGGCACAGTCCCATTCAGGTGCATGGTTCATGCTCAGTGGGCAGTACTGCCTGCCAAGCGTGACGGGTGGGGGGAGTAATTTTTGCTGCACTGTTATGTACATCCTCACTGGTGCAGTATGTGTACAACCCCTCTACTGCCCTTGCAGCTTAAGAGAGAGTAATGGGGGGGGGGGGTTTAAGTAAGTTTTTATAAATATTGTTAATCAAATGTCATCACTTCTGGTGCACCTTCAGGTGATCCCAAGCTGAGTATATAAAAGTAATGTTCATCCAGTTGTCTATGGGACAAAGTTATGCACTCATCATCTAAACAACGTGTTCTGTAAGTGAATGCTGAGCATACTAAAATGTTTAAAGTTAAGTTTTAAGTTCTTTTGATAGAGAGATTACTAAATAATTATCTACCACAGATACAGTTTATGTGTACTTGGCTTACACCATAGAGATTTAAATAGGTTGATTCACAATTGTTTTCACCCAAGATTCACACAAATGTTCAATTAAGATGTAAACGTTTTTCTAATTGAATTAAATTTGGATATCGATAGACTCTAAAGTGTCAGAGCAAAACAAAAAATAATATATATATATATATATATATATATATATCACATCTGCTCTTATGATTTAGCTCCCTTTTTAAAAAGAAAACTTTGCACATACAGAAAATTACCTTTTGATCTGCCAGAAATCCAGTGTGCTCCTAACTTCCTGTTTGGGTTGACAACACAGAGGGAATTCAAAAAAGCTGCTACACCACTTTTGTGGCATTCATCCCTCTTGTTAATGTATTGTGCCAAATTTGCAACACTTTTGGCTTTGACAGTGACTTGTGCACTAAATTCAGGTGGTTCTAAGATACTAAGGTGATTCTTTTATTGTGGCTCAATGAATGTACCAAATTAAAAATAAAATACCGACAGTTTGTGTCTTACAAAAGTGGAGCTAATTAAGACCAACTCTTTTTTGGCATACTGAGAGCGAAACTGGTACAGACAGATTTTGCAAAAGTGTCTCGTGTGCATTCTAAAAGTGGTGCAACATGTACCAAAGTACAAGTTCTAGACAGGTAAATTAATTTGGCGCATGCTATAGCACTTTTAGAACACATGAGAGACACTTTCGCTAAATCTGTCTGCACTGATATTCCAACCAGTGTCAGCACACATTTGTCCCACATCATGTGTACACACTGATTTTTTTTTCCAGCACATAATGATTATTTGACTCCCAAGAGCCTGTCCACACACTCCTTGGAATTCATAAAGACTGGTGCAGACAGATTTTGCAAAAATGTCTCTCATGCGTTCTGAAAGTGCTATAGCATGCGCCAAATTCATATACCTGTCTACAATTTGAACTCGAATTTGGTGCATGCTGCGCCACTTTTAGAATGCACATGAGGAACTTTTCAAAATCTGTTTGCGCCAATTTTACTCTCTGTACACAAAAACAGAGTTGGTCTTAATTAGTTCCACTTTTGTAAGATGCAAACTGTTGGTATTTTATTTTAAATATGGTGCATTCATTGTACCACAATGTAAAAGTGGCGCATTGTACAACTACCTGAATTTAGGGCATGAGTCATTGTCATAACCAAAACTGTCACAAATCCTTCAAGAATTTAGCGCAATATGTCAGCAAGAGGGATTACACGTAAAGCCAGAAAAGTGGCACAGCAGCTTTATTGAATTCCCCCCACTGAGTGTAGAGAATGTGCCCTTGAGAGATGTAGTTCTGAGGCTGTGCCTACATCAATAACAACTGATCAATAGGAAAAGGAACAAGGTAAAAGAAACGCTAACATTGGAACAAGCTCTACAGTGGACGAGGGAGGTTTGGGGATATATTTAGGTAATGCCTGGACATACAATTTAACAAACTTGTGCATTTCAACTTCTGTTATTGTGGTCTGTTAGTCAGTGTCACATGCCGTTACAAAAAATATCTAAAATTCTTGCCTCACACCTCTCAAATCTATTGTACTAGTTCCTGCTTTTACAAGCTAATGAATATCTTATAAACATCATTATCTGTACAGACTCAACAAGCTCTTAGCGCATTCATTATCTGTAAGTTCTCCAAAATTGTGACCTCAGAAACAAATTATTGTAGAACCAAATATTTTACCTGAAACACTATTCAGCCCTGTCTTTTGTGTAATGTCTTAAAAACGCTATTCAAATTGTAACAGTTTTAACAAGATAGATTCATGGTTATGTTATCTTATAATGTATTGGGAGCAAACCTCACAGCCTATATGAGAGAATGGTTTATGATGTCCTTTTTTCTTCAGAAATGTAAATTTACATTATTATGCAAAGTCACACCCATTCCTCTGGAAGTTGTAAGTCAGAAGGTCTGTATTAAGTAAAATAAATGCTAGATAGCATAATGCAGTGGTCAGCTGTGCTTCTGTGGAATAGTTGGTGAACCATGGGGAGGCATTAGCTTTGATCCCTAAGTACATGTGCTGAAAAGTGCATACATTTACTTCCAACATTAGCTATATCCAATTTTATCATACACAAACATACAAAATGGATAAACCATTTGTTAAAAAAAATAAAAATAAAATAAATCATTTTATGAGATTGATTGAACAGAAAAAGTCTTTTGAAACCTGAAAAGAAAAAAAAAATTTGATTACTTACTTACCACTGATAACTTCCCATGCTGCAAACAGTCATTGTCTTAAAACAGTAATTTGTGTCACTGATCTAGACCAAGCATGCAGATAAGGACTTTTTAGTTTTTCACTTTGACTTTTCTGGGATGTACATTTGTTCCAGGTCTGTGACCCCCACCAGTGGTTCATCACAATAGCCAGACAACTAGCATTTTCAGAAGGGGGGTAAAAAGGATGAGACCCCAAAATGGAACCAATTTTTGGTCAGTGGAGGCACCCCCTAAATAAAAGGTGCTTCCTAATGGGTTCCTCAAGAAGGTTGGTCTTCTGTTTTTATGTTCAACAAATACCAACTTTCTTGAGAATTCACTTGGAAGCTCCTTTTATTTATTGGTGGCTCTGCTGAGCACACATTGGTTTGATGGTGGGGCCTCGTCCTTTTTACCATTGTTCCAAAAATCCAATCACAATCTGACAAAGTGCAAGAAAACCTGGACTAGCATTGAGAACAACCGCCCACACTCTGCGTGGAGAGAGTCATATTTTCCACATATGCTAAAATAGGTTGCATGCCTCTACCATAGGTATCCAGCAATCTTATGAATATGAGTATAGGCTTTTTTATAAATATACAACTGGGTATTGTACGTAATGTGGCTTTTACCCCTCTTTTTCTCCTTGTCTCTGCTCCACTGGAGCACCAATTACTCATTATTGCTCCTGGGAAAAAGTACTTTAACCAGTTCCCGTCTGACCTATAGCAAAGTGACAGGCGTGCAGAACTTTCGTCAACGGTTGGACATTATATGGCGACCTCCCAGATCGTGCCTTACACGTGCTGCGACATGATCTGTTACCGGCTGTGGCCTTGTTACCGGCTGCCTGTACCATGTGATTGCTGTTGCCAATCACAGCAAATCACATGACATTTGAAAACAATGGATGGCTTCCATTCATGCCATCCATTGTGCACAATTGTGTTGCTAGCTGTGTTTTGTCACAGTGATTACATGGTACAGGCAGCCGCTAACAGGACCAGAGGCCAATCACAGCCCATCTGTACCAGTGAAAATAGGCACATAGGATTATGCACCTCAGGTACAATAAATGGATAAGAAATGGCTAAAAAGATGGGATGAAGTCCAAGGTTCGGAAGAACCATGGTAAGGGGATAAAAACAATTCAGTGCATAGTCCATGGTTCAATGGAACTATATTAAATAGGTTAAAATACAGTATAGTCAATACACAAGGGCTGGCTTTTCTCAGGAGCTAATGCAGACTCTAGAATTTTAAAAACCAAAGGAAAAAGACAAGCGACTCTTAATATATAGACTGTAACAAAATTTTATAAAATCACAAGTAGAACAACTCACATGCGATAGGAGACTAAAAGGCTCATAAGTGTAGAAGTCCCCATGGAGGGTTGCCACTGCATAGTGGTAGGAGCTGCAGGAAACCCGATGCATAGCCACTGGCATGGACAACTCTATCGCACATTACAACTGAATTGTCAAGCTATCAATGGGGTGGTGCTATAGCTGATCACATGTGCAGCACCATGGCAGCTACAGATCAAATAGAGGCTAAGATGGCCGATCGGTGCGGGTTCATAGATATCTATTGGAATCATCCCCCAAAGTCGCCAAAAGTAGTCGGCGTTGCATCGATTCAGATGGTGCCATTGCTGGTAATAGACTGTCAAATCGCCCCGATGTAAACGGGGGCTGAAACTTGTAAGCTGATTGGTTAATATGCACAGCTGCATCAAATTCTGTGTTCTAGTTTTAGTAAATCCCCCCCCATTGTTTAAGTAGTCTTCAACTTCTCTAAATAGTGGGGCAAATGTCAATGAATGCAGTCTATTCCAATTCAGGAAATTCTATTTTCGATTCAAATCCTTATACTTCAGGCTAAAAAAACCCAAGTGATTCCCACTTTATCTTTTCAGTATCATTGACAAATTTGGTTTCCAATGCACAGACAAATCTCACAGACTAATCGGTGAAATAGTAAGTGCGGTGTGTTTGTCATTCTGCCAGGTAATAAAGCAGTTACCCTACTTGCTAATATTGGAAACTTTGTTAGACTAAAGACAAACTGCCAATATACAGTATCTCACAAAAGTGAGTACACCCCCACATTTTTCTAAATATTTTATTCTATCTTTTCATGTGACAACACCGCAGAAATGACAATTTGCTACAATGTAAAGTAGTGAGTGTACAGTTTGCATAACAGTGTAAATTTGCTATCCCCTAAAAATAACTCAACACACATCCATTAATGTCTAAACCGCTGGCAAAAAAAGTGAGTACACCCCTAAGTGAAAATGTCCAAATTGGGCCCAAATGTCAATATTTTGTTTGGCCACCATTATTTTCCAGCCCTCCCTTAACCCTCTTGGGCATGGAGTTCACCAGAGCTTCACAGGTTGCCACGAGAGTCCTCTTCCACTCCTCCATGATAACATCACAGAGCTAGTGGATGCTAGAGACCTTGCACTCCTCCACCTTCCATTTGAGGATGCCCCACAGATGCTCAATGCTCTGCTTCAGTATGTCACGTTACATGTTGGCATTCATGGTTTCCTCAATGAACTGTAGCTCCCCAGTGCCGACAGCACTCATGCAGCTCCAGACCATGACACTCCCACCACCATGCTTGACTATAGGCAAGACACACTTGTCTTTGTACTCTCCACCTGGTTGCCGCCATACACGCTTGACACCATCTGAACCAAATAGGATTATCTTGGTCTCATCTGACCACAGGACATGGTTCCAGTCCTTAGTCTGCTTGTCTTCAGCAAACTGTTTGCGGGCTTTCTTGTGCATGATCTTTAGAAGAGGCTTCCTTCTGGGACAACAGCCATGCAGACCAATTTGATGCATTTTGCGGTATATGGTCTATGCACTGACAGGCTGTCCCTCCCACCCCTTTAACCTCTGCAGCAATGCTGGCAGCACTCATACGTCTATTTCCCAAAGACAACCTCTGGACATGACGCTGAGCACGTGCACTCAACTTCTTTGGTCGACCATGGCGAGGCCTGTTCTGAGTAGAACCCGTCCTGTTAAACCGCTGTATGGTCTTGGTCACCGTGCTGCAGCTCAGTTTTAGGGTCTTGGAAATCTGCTTATAGCGTAGGCCAACTTTATGTAGAGCAACAATTCTTTTTTTCTTTGCCATGAGGTGCCATGTTGAACTTCCAGTGACCAGTATGGGAGAGTGAGAGTGATAACACCAAATTTAACACACCTGCTCCCCATTCACACCTGAGACCTTGTAACACTAACGAGTAACATGACACTAGGGATGGAAAATGGCTAATTGGGCCCAATTTGGACATTTTCACTTAGGGGTGTACTCACTTGTGTTGCCAAAGAAAAGACATTTGGAGGAGACTGAGAGCAATAGAAGGTACTTTTTTTTTAACCTAAGAGTACATACTGAATTTTTTTTTTTTTAGTTTAGTGTCACTTTAAAGTTTATTTCCTGACGCATCTCCATGGCAGCACATGCTGGGTTGTGTCTCCTCCCCCACAACCTGATAGGATTGGTTAACTATAAATTTGAAGGAGAGGCGCCCCCCTTCATTCTCTTTTTTTATCCTCACCTGACAAGATTGAAACAGGATTCCGCACCCTTACCGCATTCGCCCCACCAGGTTAAGCCTCTCCTGGCTAGAAGTCTCTCCTGTGCAGTTTCTAAAGGAGCCTTTACAGAGAGAACCCCAATCTGGTGGTCTCGGGGGCAAAATCTATGGCACTCATACAAGCGTTAAAGAAGCTTAGACTTCCGCAGTGGCCTCCTACCTTTCATTCTTTCTCCATTTTTTATTTGCAAAGTATGGCTGAGCTCTGTAGTTCCACGAGCCAGAGTCACTCCCATCCTGGTGGCCGTGTCCTCCTCGGCACTCTGCGCATGCGCCGGGGGAAGTGAGGTAACTAGGCAGGCTCTCTGCCCTTCTCCAAGATGGCGCTCGGGGCGACAGTTCGCTTCTGCGCATGCGCTGTGATGTCATTTCCGCCACGATTGTGGCGAATTTAAAAAGATCTGTGACCTGTCAGTAGTTGCTGATGGTTGCAGGCATATTACAAGGGATACCTTTGTAAGGCGTCCCTTACTGCCCTCAGTCTCAGGTAAGTCCCACATCTCTTTTTTATGGCTAATTTGTATCTGTTGCTCTTTTGCCTGCACTGCAATTCTATGCCGTTTCACTCCTTATCAGATCTTCATGGAGGCCACTGCCCAAGCAGACCACCCTCAACATATCAGGTAAGAGGTGCCCAGCATGTATGGTAGGTATGGAAGAGGAAAAAGAGTGCATGTCCTTTAATGCTTCGACTTTCTGACAGCCTCTCCAGGTCAAAATCTACAAACTCCAGGCATCAAGGTTGCTCAAGCCATACCTCAAGCAGTGAGAGATCTAAGAGAAGTTGCTCAAAATCTTCATCTCGCCATCATCACTCTGACCACAGCCACTCACACCACAGTCGCTCACGCTGTTGCTGCTCACACAGAAGGTCACCTTCTCCCCATCATAAGAGCAGCTATCACACCTGCCCTGCAGCAAGTGCTTGCTGGGTGTGCGGATCTCCAGCTTTGCCACACAAGTTAGCCTGCCGCGCATGCTTTAACGAAGAAAAGGAGTCGAACGCAAGAGAGGTAACTGACCTCATCAGAGTGTCTGTGCAGAAATCTATCCTGGAGACATCAGTCCCCGAACCAGACAAGGTAGGCCCAAGCACATCATCTGTAGCTCCCAATCCTTCTATAGATTTGGAATCAGCTTCCGACAATGAAGATTAAGAGATCTCCACAGGATTTGACTTTACTCTGGTGGAGCCCTTCATAAGGTCAGTAAAAGAGGCCAAAGGATGGGAAGAAGCGAAAGAGGCCCCTCGCAAAATCCAGAAGTACTTTCCTAAACTAAAGAGGGAACCAGAATCCTTCCCCTTTATTGAGGAACTGGATGACCTCATTAAGGATGAGTGGGAGAGATCAGATAAAAGATCTAACCTGAATAATAGATTAGCAAAACTGTATCCTGTGAAGGAACTGAAGGTGAATTCACTGATCCACCCACCAGTGGTCGACGCTTCCTTAATGCGATTCTCAAGTTATGTTACTTTACCGATAGAGGATGCCGTAACCTTCTGGGACGTGCTGGATCGGAAGATTGATCTGGGCATGAAAAAGGCATACTGCACAGCAGTAGACCTGCAATAGCAGCAGCTGCAGTCGGCAAAGCGATTTCTGGATGGTCTGCCAATATAGAAAGATCCATTTGCGAGGGGGCTGACCTGGAGAAAATAACCAGTTCTCTTCAGGCGATTTCATAACAGAGGCCTCAGTGGATGTCATTCGTTCTTCCGCAAGGGCTATGTTGGCATCAGTCATGGCTAGAAGAGCCCTGTGGCTCAAGCCATGGGTAGCGGATGCAGCATCAAAGACCAATTGGTGCAAGATCCCTTATGATGGGGTTAATCTTTTTGGTTCAAAACTGGACTCGGCAATCTCCAAAGTGACAGGAGGCCATCGGGACTGATCCCCTCTGACAGAAGACCTAACCCACAGAAGGGTCCTTCTTTCAAACACAACCTCCCGGAGAGGTACAGGGAGGCGAGAGCATATAGGCCGGGAAGAGAATTTAAAAGAACTTGGAAGAATCCACAATCATCTTTTTTGAGGCTTCAGAAATCTAAGATCACCTTGTCAGGGGAAAACCAGAAGTCTTTTTGAGGGTACGCCCGTCTTACCTGGGAGAGTGAGAGCCAGGCTCAAAAAATTCAAACAGGTCTGGACGGAACACATAGAGGATGCATGGACATTGTCCACAATAAAACATGGGCACAGATAGAGATTTATAGACAAAGTACCCAAAAGTCATTTTCAGTCAACCAGACTGCCGTCATCACCAGTCAAGAGAAGAGAAGGCTGCTTCTCAAGTATGTGGTGGAGCTAGAAAGAAAGGGGGCAATTTTGGAGGTTCCAACCCCCCGAAAGAGGAAGAGGGTATTACTCCCCTCTATTCTTAGTAAGGAAAAAGACAGAAGACCCACGACCTGTAATGGACCTAAAGGGGCTCAACAGAAGAATTCAGGTAGAAGCCATCAAAATGGAGAGCCTCCAATCAATTCTATTAGGTGTAAACTTAGGAGACTGTGCCTTATACACCCCAACTTTCAAAAGTATCTGTGATTCTCAGTCAACCACCAACATTTCCAGTTTCAGTGTCTTCTATTGGGCATCTCCTCTGCTCCTAGGACATTTACCAAGACTCTCCTTCCTGTGATCGCGTTCCTAAGGGAGAAAGGCCTGAGACTCAATCACTATCTGGGCGACATTCTTCTCCTAGCAGACAGTCAGAAAACGCTGATTCGCCAACGTGCTGTACTGTTCAACACACTTCAGAGCTTTGGGTGGTTAATCAACTGGAAAAAGAGCAACCTTCAGCCCACACAAAGTATGACCTTTCTAGGGGAAGAACTTGATACTTTATCAAACAGAGTCAGTCTACCTCAGGAAAAGATAGGTCCCTTAATACGAAAGTTAAGGAGACTAATGTCAGCAAGATTCCTTCAAGCTAGAGTCTGTCTGAGCACCTTAGGTTTGATGTTGGCCACTCTACCAATTATTCAGTGGGAGCAATGGCACATGAGGACAATGCAGTACTCATTCCTTACTCAGTGGAACGGAACATCAATGCTAGAGTCAATTGCTATTCACCAAAACGTGAAACAGTCAATTTGGTAGTGGATGCATATAAACAATCTCAGGAGACACAGACCTATAGTTCACCCAGAACCGAAGGTGATAACTTCAGATGCAAGCCAGACAGGATGGGGAGCCCATTATCGGAACAAGGTGGCTCAGGGTCAATGGAAATTTCATGCAGAAGGTCTAGTATTGAATATTCTTGAGCTCAGAGCAGCCTTCCAGGCCCTTCTAGCCTTTGGCTCGTCCTTGAGGGGGAAAAGTGTCTTAATCCGGATGAACAACAAAGTGGCAGTAACATACATTCAGAGACAGGGGGGTACCAGAAGCAGTACTCTGTTGGAGGAAGTCCATCCCATCCTGGAATGGGCCCAGTTATTTCTAGCAGATCTACGAGCGGTGTATGTTCTGGCAGCTCAGAACTTGCTAGCCAATTATTTGAGCAGAGATTTCCTGTCAAACAACGAGTGGTCCCTTAACCATCAAGTCTTCAGTCTCCTGACCCAAACTTGGGGAATTCCGGAGATCGATCTGGCCGCGGTACCTACAAACTCCAAATGCCAGAGGTTCCTATCGAGAGCAGCATATCCATCTGCAGAGGGGGTGGACTGCTTTCTTTATCCATGGACCTTTCGACTGGGGTACATATTCCCACCAACACCTCTAATTGTGAGGTTCCTATCCAGGCTCAGGAGGTCTTCAGTCAGTAATAGTGGTTATTCCTTTTTGGCCCAAGAGGCCTTGGTTCACGACTTTACTGCAGCTCAGCCTAGAAGATCCACTACCTTTTCCACTGTCTCAGGATCTACTTCACCAGGGGCCGTTCCTCCATCCAGCTCCAGAAAGGCTCCATCTAATGGCCTGGATGTTGAGAGGAGTAGGTTCCTAGAGCATGGCTGTTCCCAGCAGGTCGTTTCAATGTTACTTTAGGCTAGGAAATGCTCAACTAACGTTACTTACGATAGAATATGGGAAAGATTCACGATCATGGCCCAGCAGAATGGCTCGGACTCACTATCTCCAGAAGCTCCACAAATCCTAAATTTTGTTCAAGCAGGCTTATCTAGAGGACTCAGTTCAAGTACCCTTAAAGTACAGATTTCAGCTCTGTCAGCAAAAACAGGCTTCAAATGGACCACACACCCTCTTCTAATCTAGTTTATAAGAGCATGTGTAAAGATCAGGCCTCCAAGAAGACTGACATTCCCAGCATGGGATTTATCAATAGTTCTGAATACACTATCAGGTTCACCTTTTCACCCATCTGACTCAATTACATTGTGGAACTTAACTCTGAAATTTAGATTTCTTATTGCCATCACTTCAGCTAAAAGAGTCTCGGAGATACAGGCGTTAATGATTTCAGAACCCTACATGGTCTTTTACCCAGACAGGGTGGTACTGAAACCCTCAGACCACTTTACTCCAAAAGTGACATCATCCTTTCACTATAATCAGGAAATCAACCTTCCATCATTTACCGATGATCAAGGGCAACCACATTCTTTGGACATTAAGACCATTATTAGGAACTATCTGTCAGCTACAGTCTCTGTCAGGAAGACTGATAACCTATTGGTGATTCCTCATGGAGGAAGAAGAGGCCACGTGCCATCATCTCGCACCATTGCATCTTGGCTAGTTAAGACCACCAAGAAAGCCTACAACAGTCAGAATCTGCCGGTACCTGGAGGCATTAGGGCTCACTCAACAAGGGCAGTGGCAACTTCCTGGGCAGCGTATTGCAGGGTGTCACCCGAGACAATCTGCAGGGCAGCAACCTGGTCCTCCAGGCATACATTTATGTTCCACTACAGAGTGGACTCGGCTCAGTTATCAACGGTAGATTTTGGAAGATCCGTTGATTGGGCCAATTCTACAGCTATATGATAAATAAATAATTAATAATTAATAATAACATTTAAATAATAAAAACAGAGGTGATGAAATACAACTAAAAGAAAGCTCTATTTGTGGGAAAAAAAGGATGTCAGTTTTGTTTGGGTACCTCATCGCATGACCGCGCAATTGTCAGTTAAAGCGATGCAGTGCCGAATTGCAAAAAATGCTCTGGCCAGGAAGGGGGTAAAATCTTCTGGGCCATAAGTGGTTAAGCAAGAAAAAGACACTATCAGCAAATTTTAGATTTTTTTTTCACTTTAAAATTTTTCATTAAAGATAACACCATGGTGACCGCCGACCACCCACGATCACTCCGCAGAGAGCCATAGCAGGGATCTGTCAATGTAAACCAATAGATCCCCATACTGACAGGGGAGTAAAGAGAGATCGTCTGTTCCTAGTGATTAGGAACTGCAATCTCTCTGTACTTCCAGTCAGTCCCCTCCCCCCACAGTTAGAAACACCTCCCAGGGAACACATTTAACCCCTTGATCGCCCCCTAGTGTTAACCCCTTCCCTGCATTTTTATAGCACTGATCGCTGAATAGATGTCACTGGTCCCAAAAATGTGTCATACGTGTCTGATCTGTCTGCCGCAATGTTGCTGCCCCACTAAAAATCGCTGATCACCGCCATTACTAGTAAAAAATAATAATAATAATAAAAATGCCATAAATTTATCCCATATTTTGTAGACGCTGTAACTTTTGCGCAAGCTAATCAAAATACGTTTATTGCGTTGTTTTTTTTTTACAAAAAATATGTAGTAAAATACATATTGGCCTAAACTGATGAAGAAATTTTTTTTTTTTTTTTTGGGGGGGGGGGGGGGGGATATGTATAAGCAAAAAGTAAAAAATATATTTTTTTTTTCTAAATTGTCGGTCTTTTTTTGTTTATAGCACAAAAAATAAAAATGGCAGAGGTGATCAAATACCACCAAAAGAAAGCTCTATTTGTGGGAAAAAAGGACATAAATTTGGTTTGGGTACAACGTCGCACGACCGCACAATTGTTAGTCAAGGCGACGCAGTGCCGTACCGCAAAAAATGGCCTGGTCATTAAGGGGACAAATCCTTCCGGTCCTTAAGTGGTTTAAGGATTCATTCATTATACATCTGGTAATACTACAAAATCTACATAAACATGGAGCATGTTGAAACAAACAAAAAATGCATGTGTAGGTTCCTTGTCATACATGGAAGATGAGGTACAAAAAATTCCATTGTCCTTCTTGGAGTGACTGACAATTCTTATAGCATAAAAAAATGCAAAGATAAATAACGATAGGTAGAAAGAAAAGAGAAGAAAGCGCAGAGAAGAGAGAGGGGGAGGAAATGGTCAGAGTCCCTTAAAGATCAGATAGCACTCTATACTTCAACAATCGGATGAAGTGCATTACTGTAGGTCTGCAGTATGCAGCTAGGATTCCAGCAAAGTTTTGCCAAAAGTAGGCAGCAAATATTTATCCACCCATGGCTGCCAGATTGTTAGATGCTTTGGGACACGGTCCAGCAATGTGGCCTCAACGTTGCTATACATCATAAGTAATCTAGATTTTTTTTTTTAAGTTGTTTAATGCAAATGAGAACATATAGTAAATATGAAGTAGGTGTTATCCTAATTTGACTGCAAAAGTGGAAATACACTCAAAATATTTAAAGATTAAATAATTTTGTTCCATTAACCTCCTTAGCGGTATTCCTGAGTGTGGCTCGGGGTGAATTTTCAGTACCAAAAGCGGTAACCCCGGCAAAGTTACTTACCTTGTCCCCAGGATCCTGCGATGTCTTCCCGCTCTGTGTGTGCGAGCCGTCCTCCGCCGGATTTATCACAGTGCCGAGCTCTGTTCCCTGTGAACGTTGTGACACACGGGGACAGAGCATGCGCCAAATTCAAAAAGTTAAAAACACATTACACATACAGTACACTGTAATCTTACAGTTTACATTACTGTATCACATTATTTCACACCCCTTTGGCCCTAGTGCTTTGTCCAGTGCCCTGCATGCAGTTTTATATTATATATACTGTTTTTTCTGCCTGGAAACTAGAGATTGTCCATAGCAACCAAAAAGTGTCCCCTTACGTCAAAAGCGTTTTTTGACCAGCTAGAAAACAGTGATAATAAATTAGAATCACTTTCAGAATTGAGTGATAGTGATTCGTGGGGAAATTCATCATTAAACACTGAAAGTAATGACAGCGACAATTCCGCAACTAAGCAAATTTCAGTGTTTTTGCTTGGATTACATTATTAAATAATTTTTATTATTATTATATAATTATTTGTTATAATTATTTATAGTTATTTATTATATTATAATTTATGATTTTGTGTTTCAAATGTTATCATACCCGTGATGTCTACTAGACTCCTGCTTGGACAGATTTAAGTGTTATTCCTAAGAATTACCGGCCTACAATATAAAACGCCAAATTTCCATGCAAAACATTGTACCGCTTTGAGCATCAAAAATCTGACATAATCATACCGCCAGGGAGGTTAAACTAAAAATAAATAATATTTGTATTATTTTTTGCATGAAGTTTATAAAGTGCAGTATACTGGAAGCATTGTCAGAATATACAATGAGTAGTTTTTCACTAACCTGAAACTCAACTAAAACACTAAACTCAACTGAAATCTTATAAAAGCTTTTCCTTTCTGGCCCAGCCCCACTGTCCCTTTAACTGGGTCTTTATGCTCAGGGGATGAGAAGGACTGGCCCATCACATGGCCATTGTCATATGTAGAGCAAGAGCTGTCTTTGATGAGAGTGCAGCGAGCGCAGATTATGTGAGTGGCAAAGGGTTGCTAATACAATTTCAAAAGTCATTTACAATATTTTTAGATCAACCGCTTTTAACAAATTACTAGTCAGTGATCCTATTCAGATACTTCCTGCAAACAGATGACAGAGTTCTTATTGTTGTCTTTTAGTTGTGCCCCTGCCTTGTCATCTTTTCACACGGGCTTCTGATAGAGACTACAAGTGGCCCTTTCAGAAACACATTACATTACTCTGACATGGCCCACTGGTGTCTCCATTATGTAATATACCCTGAAAAAAAGCCATGCAATTGCCTATTGAGTGCATGCATGCAGATAAGAAGGCACTGTAAGGAAGCTACAGGAGATCAACAGCTTAGGGATGGATGAGAAAATAGATAAGAAAAAGCATAAAGCTAAACTCCATGCAGACATTAAATATACAAATTATTGCAGATTTGTGTTATTTAATACATCATTAAATGTATTAAAGCAGTGTTTTCATTTTGACCTGTTATAGGCCTTTGTAGTCCTTGTATAGCAGAGGTCTGACGGGGAGGGGAAGAAACAGCGCAAGAAGCCAAAGAGTGGTACTTAAGTGCAAGGAGCATGCTGATAGAGGGAAAGAGCAGAATGACAGAAAGATGAGCCAATTAATCTGCTGCTTTTCCTTTTACTATCCAGTTACAGGGTAAGGGAGGGACCAAAAATGTACGTATAACTAAACTACAGCAGAGAAACATTAGGTCTCTTGCCTTACCAGACAGTGCCTTGAAAAAGTATTCATACCCCTGGAAATTTTCCACATTTTGTCATGTTACAACCAAAAATGTAAATGTATTTTATTGGGATGTCATCTGATAGACCAACACAAAGTAGCACATAATTGTGAAGTGGAAGCAAAATAATAAATGGCTTTAAAATTTTTTTACAAATAAATATGTGAAAACTGAGGCATGCATTTGTATTCAGCCCCTCTGAGTCAATATTTGTAGAACCACCTTTCACTGCAATTACAGCTGCAAGTCTTTTTGGGCATGTCTCTATCAGCTTTGAACATCTAGAGAGTGACATTTTTGCCCATTTTTCTTTGCAAAATAGCTCAAGCTCTGTCAGATTGGATGGAGAGCGTCTGTGAACAGCAATGTTCTCATTCAAAGGTTTTTATTGAAAGATCAACATATGGTAACAAGTATAATGTATCAATTAAAGGTATTTTAGTAGTTACATGTAAAATAAAGAAGCAGGTTACGGCATTGTATTAATATAACACACATATGGTAAAATTAATGTTAGATAAGTTCCCTTTTTTATTGAAATGATACAGAGTTTTCAGACTGTTTCAATATTAGCTTACATTAACCACTTCAGCCCCAGAAGATTAGGCTGCTCAATGACCAAAGCACTTTTTACAATTTGGCACTGCACTGCTTTAACTGGTAATTGCGCGGTCATGCAATGTTGTACCTAAACGAAATTTGCGTCCTTTTTTTTCACAAATCGAGCTTGCATTTGATGATATTTTATTTTTATTTTTTGCTATATAGACGGAAAAAGACCAAAAATTGGGAAAAAAATTATATTTTCTACTTTTTGTTATAAGAAAAATCCAATAAACTCAATTTTAGTCATACATTTAAGCCAAAATGTATTCAGCCACATGTCTTTGGTAAAAAAAAGTCAATAAGTGTATATGTATTGGTTTGCACAAAAGTTATAGCGTCTACAAACTGGGGTACATTTTCTGGAATTTACGCAGCTTTTAGTTTATGACTACCTATCTCATTTCTTGAGGTGCTAAAATGGCAGACAGTACAACCCCCCCCCCCCAAATGACCCCATTTTGGAAAGTGGACACCCCAAGGAAATTGCTGAGAGGCATGTTGAGCCCATTTAATATTTTATTTTTTGTCACAAGTGATTGAAAAATGACAAAAAAAAAAAAATTCACAAAGGTGTCACTAAATGATATATTGTTCAAACATGCCATGGTTATATGTGGAATTACACCCCAAAGTACATTAAGCTGCTTCTCCTGAGTATGGGGATACCATATGGGTGAGACTTTTTGGGAGCATAGCTGTATACAGGACCCTGAAAACTAATCACCGCCTTCAGGCCTTCTTAGGCCCCTTTCACACGTGGCAGACTCCGCTTCCACGGAGTCCGCCTCTGTCCGCCGGCTCAGCGGGAGATCAGTCCGTTGATCTCCGCTGAGCCGGCAGATGACAGGTCCCTCTCTGCTCACTGAGCGGGGAGGGACTTGTCAGGCGCCGCTGCCGCCTATGGAGGGATCGGATGAAAATGGACAGCATGTCCGTTTTTATCAGATCTCACCCGATCCGATCCGCCAGCGACGGACCTGGACGTAGGGCCATCCGTCTGCTTTTAGCGGATCGGACCGGGTCGGATGTCAGCGGACATGTCTCCGCTGACATCCGTCGCTCCATAGGCTAACATGGAGCGGCCGTTCAGGTCCGCCATCAAAACTGACAGGCGAACCTGAACGGTCCGATCGTGTGAAAGGGGCCTAAGGGTGTAAACTTTTGATTTCACTCCTCACTACCTATCACAGTTTTGAAGGCCATTAAAATGCTAAGATAGCACAAACCCCCTCCCCCCCCAGATGACCCAATTTTGTAAAGTAGACACCCCAAGCTATTTGCTGAGAGGCATGTTGAGCCCATGGAATATTTTATATTTTGCCACAAGTTGCGGGAAAATTCCATTTTTTTTTGCACAAAGTTGTCACTAAATGATATATTGCTCAAACGTGCCATAGTTATATGTGGAATTACACGCCAAAATACATTCTGCTGCTTCTCCTGAGTATGGGTATACCACATGTGTGAGACCTTTTCTTTTCAATTTTCAAAACTTTGTGACAAAAAGCAAGATCTGCAAAATACTCAACATGCCTCTCAGCAAATAGCTTGGGGTGTCTACTTTTCAAAATGGGGTCATTTGGGGGGGGGTTGTGCTATCTGGGCATTTCATGGTCCCTGAAACTGTGATAGGCAGTGAGGAGTGAAATCAAAAATTTACGCCCTTAGAAAGCCTGAAGGCAGTGATTGTTTTTCGGGGTCCTGTACACGGCTAGGCTCCCAAAAAGTGGTATCCCCGTACTCAGGAGAAGCAACAGAATGTATTTTGGGGTGTAATTTCACATATGCCCATGGCATGTTTGAGCAATATATCATTTAGTGACAACTTTCTGTAAAAAAAAAAAAAGGATTTTCCCAAAACTTGTGGCAAAATATAAAATATTCCATGGACTCAACATGCCTCTCAGCAAATAGCTTGAAGTGTCTTCTTTCCAAAATGGGGTCATTTTTGGGGTTTTTGTGCTATCTTGACATTTCATGGCCTCCGAAACTGTGATAGGTAGTGAGGAAGTGAAATCACCATTTTACACCCTAATGCCCCGTACACACGAGCGGAATTTCCGTCGGAAAAATCTTGGATGGTTTTAAGGACAGAATTCCGCTCAAGCTTGGCTTGCATACACACGGTCACAATAAAGTTCTCTGAACGTTCGACCGTCAAGTACGCGATGACGTTACAACACTACGACAAGCCGAGAAAATGAAGTTCAATGCTTCCGAGCATTCGTAGGAATTTTGCGCGTCGGAATTGCTACAGACGAACAGGATTTCCAATCTGAATTTTTTCCGACTGAAAAATTGAGAACCTGCTCTCAATCTTTTGCTGGCGGGAATTACACATGGTTGGAATATCCGACTAAAAGCTCTCATCTGACTTTTGCTGGCGGGATTTCCGATCATGTGTACGGGCTTTAGAAGGCCTGAAGGCAGTGCTTGGTTTTCGGGGTCCTGTACACGGCTAGGCTCCCAAAAAGTCTCACACATGTGGTATCCCAGGAGAAGCAGCAGTATGTATTTTGGGGTGTAATTTCACATATGCCCATGGCATGTTTGAGCAATATAGCATTTAGTGACTTTGTGCTAAAAAAAAATTTTTGTAATTTTTCCACAACTTGTGGCAAAATATAAAATATTCCATGGACTCAACATGCCTATCAGTAAATAGCTTGGGATGTCTAGTTTCCAAAAATGGGGTATTTGGGGGGTTTTGAACTGTCCTGGCACATCACCCACTCTTTTAACCACTTGAAGACAAAGCCCTTTCTGACACTTTTTGTTGTTTACATGAAAAAATATTTCTTTTGCAAGAAAATTACTTTGAACCCCCAAACATTATATATTTTTTTTAAGCAAATGCCCTACAGATTAAAATTGTGGGTGTTGCAATTTTTTTTTCACACCATATTTGCGCAGTGATTTTTCAAACGCAATTTTTTGGGAAAAAAACACACTTTTTAAAAAATTTTAATGCACTAAAACACACTATATTGCACAAATGTTTGATGTAATAAAAAAGATGATCTCATGCCAAGTACATGGATACCAAACACGATATGATTTAGAATTGCGCACAAACATGCAGTGGCAACAAACTACATATATTTTTAAAAGCCTTTAAAATCCTTTACAGGTTACCACTTTAGATTTACAGAGGAGGTCTACTACTAAAATTACTGCCCTCAATCTGACCTTCGCGGTGATGCATGGTGCAATTGCTGTTTACATATGACACCAGACGCTTGTGTTCACCTTTGCTTTTTTATTATTTATTTTGGTATTTTATTTTTAAACTGTTCCTTTCATTTTTTTTTATCATTTTTATTGTTATCTCAGGGAATGTAACTATCCCCTATTATAGCAATAATTAGTGACAGGTACTCTTTTTTTAAAAAAATGGGGTCTATTAGACCGTAGATCTCTCCTCTGCTCAAAGCATCTGACCACACCAAGATCGGTGAGATAAAATTCTTTCCCAATCTCCCAATGGCGCTGTTTATATCCGGTGAAACCAAAGTCATGAAATGCTCGTAGCTTCCGGTTTCTTACAGTAGGTCATAGAGATGATTGGAGCCATTCTGGTCTCTGATCAGCTCTATGGTCAGCTGGTGGAACCACTGGCTGCATTCTCGGGTTCCCTGTTGGGACAGGAGAGCCAGAGAAAACCATGGAAGATGGTGGGATGGGGGACGTTCCCTCCCACTGCTTGTAAAAGCAGTCTAGAGGCTAATTAGCCACTAGGATTGCATTTACATGAAAGCTAACCGCTGGCTGAAAAGAATGATACCAAGATGATACCTAAACCTGCAGGTATCATTCTGGTATAACCACTCAAAGTTCAGCAACATACCAGTACATCGCTGGTCCTTGTTGGGCATACATTGTAATGTTCTTTTTTTCATGCAGCTTGTGGGCTGAACAAAAAAAAGAGATTGATTTGTGGGTATGCCCACCATTAGAATATCGCCCTTCATCCACCCACTTCTAATGATGGGCATACATGCACCATTTTTTTTTTAACTGTGGTAGTGAAATCACCTCCTACAGCGCTGGAGTCGCTGATTTACGCATCGTGGGAGCAAACACTGTTGCTGTCAAGATAAATAAATCAGTGCTGCAGCTGAATGGCATACATGCTAAGCAAATGATGGTTAACAATAAAACAAAGTAACATTACAGTATAACAGTAAGACGTACCATACCTGCTAAGCAAATACAATAAAACATAGTAATAATATAAAATTTTTTAATGCAATCTGTGCCTAAAAAATATATGCCGAAGCATGGGGGCAATCCGCCCCTAATGTTAGGAGCAAATCGCTCCATCCCTGCCGCCATGCTTCAGGATATATGCTCTTTTTTTTAACTGTGGTGGTGAAATCACCTCCTACAGCCCTGGAGTCACGGCTTTACGTATCATGGGAGTAAACACTGTTGCTGTCAGAATAAATAAACCCATGCTGAAGCTGAATGGCGTACCTGCTAAGCAAGTGATGGTTAACAATAAAACAAAGTAACATTACAGTATAATGGTAAGACATATCATACCTGCAAAGCAAATACAATAAAACATAGTAAAAATCAAACATTACAGTTCTAAAATACAGTAACAACAGAGAGAGAACAATAGCTATAGAACAATAGTGAGTAAACAATAGAGTGGACAATAGAGAGCGAACATAAAAGAGAGAACAATAGAGAAAGAGAAGAAAAATAAAACCACAACTGTTTTTGGCTTTTTTATTTTATTTTTTGTGTGTGTTTTTTTTTTCACTTTTATAAAAACTGTAAACTGTGAACGTTCCAGATTAGGGTCTCTCAAAATGTGATGGCCAGCTCATCTTTCGAGACCCTGTGTTAGTGTGCCCTAGGACTGTGTAGTGCTGTACCCTACACTAATACTCCACTAGTGTGTGGTAGAGTTTGAAACAGTCACCGATGTAGAGACTAGGTTGGTCAGGACAGGAGGGACAATAAAAGCGGGTGTCACGCCTAAATCCGCATTTTCTGCAGACACGACATCTTCTTTGGGGTGTTCTTTGGGTAGGGGTACCAGGGAGGACATACAGAAAATGCCTCCCATGCAGCCGGCTCACTGCATTTGCATTGGGAAGATGGGCCATAGCACCGTCTGGAAAAAGAAGGGCTGTGATGATCTCTTCCTGGAATTTTAGGAAGGATCCAGTTCATCCTGAAGCTTTGTATAGCACAAAAGCGTTCAGCAGAGCCAATTGAAATAAGTATATAGACACTTTTTTGTACCAGCGCCAACAACTGGTCATTGAGGTCCACCCCCCCATGTTAAGGTTGTATTCGTAGGCACAGAGGGGTTTCTCCACAACACCAGTCGCCATAGGAATTTGGATTGTCATATCTGCGTGAAGGAAGGACAGAACTAAAACATTCTGTGAATTCCTCCACTTCACTGCTAACAAATTATTACACTTCAAGCAGGCTCTCTCCCCCGTCTAAGTTGGGATTTTACAAGCCTTTGGGGGAAGCCCCGGCAATTAGATCGCACGATGCCACATGCGCCAATTCCATATTTAAAAAGGTGACTAAAAAGTGGCACGCTCTTGTAAGAATTGTCCACGTACAAATGGAGCCCTTTCTGAATAAGGGTGACACCATGTCCCACACAATCTTACCAGCGCTCCCTATGTAGTTTGGGCAGTTCTCCGGCTCTATGTGACTATCTTTTCCCTCGTAAACCATAAAACTATATGTACAGCCTGTTGACCTGTCACAAAGCTTATACATCTTTACCCCATATCTGGCACACTTGCTGGGAAGATACTGTTTGATAGACAAGCGGCCAGGATACTTAATCAGGGACTCATCAATGCAGACAACTTGATAGGGAGTAAACAAGGATGCTTTAAGGTCTTAAAGTGGGGTTCCACCCCAAAAAAAAAAAAAACTACATGAAAAATCCTAAAAAAAATACAAAAAAACATTTGGATATTTTTTTTTTTTTACTCACCTCTAAATGCCTGTTGCTAGGGGGTCCCTCGTAGTCTGCCTCTTCCAGTTCCTGGGTTGTTGACATCACTTCCCCCTCGGCACAGGAAGGGCTCAGCTCTGCTCCCCCCCTCCTGTCAATCATCTGGGACCCATTACAGGTCCCAGGTGACTGAGCGGCCAATCACGGCGCTCGGCGCCGCTCGCACATGCGCAGTGGGTGCCAGGCTGTGAAGCCACAGCCCGGCGCCCACAGTTGCAATGCCGGCGCCACCGAACGGAGGGGTAGACGAGCGGGGCTTCGATCCCCCGCATCGCTGGACCCAGGGACAGGTAAAATGTCCAATTAAAAGTCAGCAGCTGCAGTATTTGTAGCTGCTGACTTTTAATTTTTTTTTTTTTTTTGACTGGAACTCCTCTTTAAATTCGGAGACCGTAATAGGTTTCCATTCTCTGGCAAGGGTCAACTGGGGATAAGCGGCGATGAACTGACCAGCATACAAATTGCTTTGGTCCACAATAGATCTATAGAAATCTTCCTTGAAAAACAGTGAATAAAAATCAAGTGACGTATAATCAACTGTTTCCACCTGAATTCTGGGTTGGCCAGTGAATGGGGGAAGTACGGGTGCTGCAGAAATGGTGGGCGCCCAATTAGGATTGGCAAATGCAGCAGTAAGGGCACTATGGCCTCAACAGGCCTGTGTTTGTCTTCTTCTTGGTGGCTGTGGGACACTACTAGTGCTAGCCACCTCACCAGCTTGAACTGCACTTATGGGACTCGCCATGTCACCAAGTGCTACTGCAGTGTTGGATGTACGACCAGGATATACTAGGCCGCTGGTGCTTGCCAGTTCACCAGAAGGATGAGCGGCACTAGTACTGGTTCTCTGCTCCATACGAGAGCCCTGCGGTTCTTGCACCTCAACAAGAGCAGAAGAACGGGGTTGGGTACACCTGACCTTGGCAGGGACCACTACTCCATCATCAGAGCTATCTGTCAGGGTGCCCCTGCTGTCTATTCGTTCATATTCTGAGCCTGAATCTGACAGATGGGTGACTTCCTCTTCACTATCTGTCATATTCAGAAACATGTAGGCCTCTTCACTACTGTACCTTCAATTTGACATTTTGGCCTCTAAATTCACTGGTACAGTAGTGAGACTCACAGGAAAAAGAGCTCCTGACTGTCAGCAACTGCTTCAAACGCTACAAAAAAAAACTGTTAGGGTTCGCAGGGATCAGACCTGACTCTGTGAATGCTGCAGTTATGTGTTTAGTGTTTTTGTAAGTGACAGTGATACTGCACTTGGGTGGGCTGGGCTGGGCCGGGCGGAGGGGCTAAATGCAGGTGCTAGCAGGTATCTGGGATGATCCCGCTAACAATGCATTTTTGGGAACCCTAAACTGCTGGGGATGCTAGTATAGATCTGATCAGGTCAGATATTGATCCATTCAGACAATATACTACTAAGGGAGGTGTATGGTGAGTGCATGGGTGTTAGCGCTACTGGTACTAATCTGACACTGCCTGGGGTGACGCAGACCCTATCTGACACTAAAACCTAACTGGCATCACCCGCCGGGTGATCAGGGGGTTAAACCTTTATTTAGGTAATATATATAGGTGCCCTGACGCTATAAAATAAAGCTAGCTATTGAAATTTCAATAAAAATTCTTTAATGAAAAAAAAAATAAAAATAAAGCTAGCTAGCCAGCATCACCCGTGACACTAATACAGTGATCACTGGTGACAGGGGGTGATCAAGGGGTTAAACCTTTATTGGGGGGTTAGGGGGGTCCCTAGACCTATCTGGGCCTACACTATTTTTGTCACTAATGATGCCAGTACAGTGAACAAAAAAAAAAATATGAACACTGCTCTGGGTGACTCAGTGGCAGGGGGTGAAGGGGTTAACTGGGGGGGGTGATCGGGGAGTGATCGGGGGGTGACAAGTGTACCTACGTGAACTGGTGGCAGTGTAGTGTTGGTGCACTTACTCTGAGATGTCTTCTCTCCTCTCTCTGGAACGGAAAAGAGTTCCACGACCGATCACCAGGTCCAGGCCAGAAACCATTGGCCTGGGCATGGAGATTGATCGGTTCTGAAGCTAATCGGATCATCACGGCCACCTAGGGGGCGCGCACGGCGTATAGCTATGGCGCTTTGCCCAGCCGGGCCAACCTGCCGCAGTATAACTGCGGCGGCTGGTCCGGAACTGGTTAATATTTAGAGGATCATTATCAGTTAATGAAAGAAAATTAGGTCTATTTGCGTCTGAGTTCTTATGTGTGTTAAACGTTTGAATAAAGTATATGTATCAAACGACTTAGTGTGATATTTTAAATATATTCAATATCACCTGTTGCTGTTAGGTACCTTATGAAATGATAATAAGAGAGAAATGAGGAAGAGAAGAAAAAAGAAAGAAAGAAAATAAGGGTAAGGAAAGGGGGGGGGGGGCAGAGGGCATGGGGTGTTCCGGAGGCATAATCTATTCTTATAGTTTTATCATTGTTGCATATAAAAATGTTAGTTACCATGACTGGTGTACCTGGTGGTCAAAGTCTATAGGTAAACAATGTGTGATCCATGGTTTCCATAGACTTTCATATCCTTTCAGATTTTCTTTATCTAGGGCTTCTATTTTCGCATGCAACAATCACTGATTCATTCTGTGCTTGGTTTTTGCTATGTTTAGTAAGGCAGTTTTCCATGCTTTAGTTATTGTCTGTTTCACGGCCGTTATAAGTTGTATGAATAGTTTGAATTGTTTTCGAGTCATGTAATCAGGTTTTATATTTAAAAGGGCAATTTTTGGATCTGGCATTATTGTTATTTCAAAAATTTCTGAAGTGAGTAAAAGAAACTTTTTCCAGAATTTCTTTATAATAGAACAATTCCACCACATTTGTATAAATGTTCCTTGTTCTGAACAGCTGCGAAAGCAGAGATCTGAGTAATTAGGTGCAAATTTAGCTATTGTAGCAAGAACCAAATACCAGCATGAGAGTACCTTGTAGGTGGTTTCAGTATCTGTCACATTAGGATGAAAAGATTTGGTATTGGACCAGATTGCAGACCATTCTGTTTTATCTATAGTTCGATCAAGATCTTTTTCCCATTTCACCACATAAGATGGTAATTTAACATTTGATTTAACAAGCAATGTGGAGTATATTATTGATATGAGACCTCTGGCATGAGGGTCTTTTGTGCATATATTTTCAAACTTAGTAAAATCATCTACAGAGTCGTCAATGCTTAGGAAAGGAATACAAAAGTTCTTAATTTGAAGGTAACAAAATATTTCTGATTGGGGGAGCCCAAAAGACTCGCAGAAGTCTGGGAAGGGACGGATTGTTGCATTTAGGATCATATGATGTAAACATGTTATACCTGCTTTGGACCAAGCCTGAAAAGATCTGGGATAAGTCCATGCTGGATAGAAAGCTGGGTTTTTGAGAAAAGAAAGAAGTGGATTATGTTTGGATTGCAGACCATGAGAGATTTTGAATCTATCCCAGGAAGCTAGAGAATGATATTTTATGGATTGTGCTAGTTTTATAACTAATTTATAATTGTGCTAGTTTCTATAACTTGTGCTAGGCTTTATAATATAATGAAATGTTTGGAAATCCTAGGCCACCATGGATTTTGGGAAGGAATAAGGTTTCTCTAGCTATTCGTGGTTTGAGTTTCCCCCGAGTAAATTTTATACATTTTTGTTGTATTATTCTAAGGAAATAGGCCAGGATGTGTATTGCAAGAACTCTGAAAAGGTACAGGAATTTAGGAAGTATGGCCATCTTTATTATATGTATCTTCCCAACCCATGAAGTCGGTATAGATGACCATTTTAAAAGCAAGTTTGTAGTTAATTTTAGTAAAGAAGGATAGTTGGCGGAAAACAAATTCAAGTGGCTGGCAGTGAGTTGGATACTCAAATAAGGAATGCTATGTGTAGCCCATTTAAAGGGTAATGATTATTTTACAATTAATTTTTCTGCAGTGGTTAACGAGATGTTCAGTGCTGTAGATTTTTAAGTATTAACCGTAAGGCCTGAGATGATCGAATAGTTTTTTAGTATATTCATAAGGTTAGGAGCTAAAATTTGAGGTGAAGATAAAAATAGAAGGATGTCATCCGCAAATAAACATATCTTGTGGTGACACCCTTCCATTTCTATGCCTGTTATAGAAGGTTCCATTCTTATTCTTTGTGCTAAAGGCTCCATAAGCAAAGCAAATAATAAAGATGAGAGCGGGCATCCTTGACGTGTGCCCCTTTCTATGTTGAATGATTCCGATTTGTAACCTGCGTATTTAATGCACGCTTTAGGTTTGCAGTAAAGTGCTGAGATCCATTGTAAGAAATGGGGGCTGAATCCCCATTTACTAAGAGTATAGTGGATATAGAACCATGAAATGGAATCAAATGCCTTTTTTATATTTAATGACAGGAAACAGGCTGGGATGCGGCGTAATTTCGCAGCATGTAATAGATGGGAGGCACGTCTAATATTATCACTTGCTTGTCGGATAGGGATAAATCCTGCTTGGTCTTTATGTATAATTTTACCAATGAATGTATTAAGCCTAGTAGCAAGGATTTTGGCTAATATTTTAATATCTACATTTAGTAAAGATATAGGACGATAGTTCAAACAGATGCTATCGTCCGTGTTTGGGAAGCATACAAATAATTGCTGTTAATGTTTCCTGTCTAAATGAGTGGCCTGATAGTATAGAGTTGAAGGCATCAGTTAAGGTGAGAGATAATGTTTCAATATATGTACAATAATATAATGCGGAAAATCCATCAGGGCCAGGTCTTTTGTTTATTTTCAGTGTTTTGATAGCACGGGACACCTCTTCAACCAATACAGGTTTCTCTAGTAGCTCTAACGGTGTTGTGGATAATGGGGGGAGGGAAATGTAGGAAAAGAACTCATCTGCTTTGGATGTTTCCAGCTCAGTGTCAGAAGAATATAAAGTGTTTAACCACTTGCTTACTGAGCACCTAAACCCCCCTCCTGCCCAGACCAATTTTCAGCTTTTAGCGCTGTCACTCTTTGAAAGACAATTGCGCGGTCATACAACACTGTACCCAAATTAAATTTGTATTATTTTTTTCCAACAAATAGAGCTTTCTTTTGGTGGTATTTGATCACATCTGTGTTTTTTATTAAAAAAATTTAAAAAGACAGATTTTTTTTTAAAAGAATACAAAAACGTTTTATATTTTGGTAATAAATTTTGCAAACAGGTAATTTTTCTCCTTCATTGATGTACGCTGATGAGGCTGCACTGATGGGCACTGATAGGCTGCACTGATGGGCACTGATAGGCTACATTGATGGGCACTGATAAGGCGGCACTTATGGGCACTGATAAGGCAGCACTGATGGGCATTAATAGGTGGCACTGGTGGGCACTGATAGGTGGCACTGGTGGGCACTTATAGGTGGCATTGGTGGGCACTGAGAGGTGGCACTGATGGGTGGCACTGATGGGCAGCACTGATGGGCGGCACTGATGGACACTAATAGGTGGCACTGATAGCTGGCACTGATGTGTGGCAGTGATGGACACTGATAGGTGGCAGTGATGGGCACTGACCGGCACTGGTAGGTGACACTGATAGGCAGCACTGCTAGGTGGCACTGATGAGGCACTGATTGGCACCACTGGTGGGCATTGATAGGTGGCACTCGTGGGCATTGAAAGGTTGCACTGATTGCTGGCACTGTTATGTACTGGTGGGCACTGTGGGCAATAAGTTTAGTGGGAGAGTTGTGAGATTTGAGTGTGCGGGCTAATAGAGTTTCTGGTTTATAAGCTTTCATGTAAAAATTGTGGTGTGATCGATTGATAGTTTTATCTGCTAATTCTGTGAGAAACAGGTCAAATTCAAGTTTAGCCTTATCCAATTACAATTGTAACAAAGGGGAAGGATTGGATTGAAATGCCATGTAGCAAATGTTAAAGTTTGTTTCTAATTTGTTATATAAAGCTATACGTTCTCGATTAAAAAGTGCTGCTTGTCTCATAATATAACACGTAAAACTGGTTTGTGAGCTTCCCACAGAGTGAGCGGGGATATATCAGGGGTATGGTTGTCTACAATGTATTCTTTCAGTGCAAGTTCAATATTAAGTTTATGTGATGGGTTTTTAAGTAAGTAATCTCTAAGAAGCCAAGTCGGATCATGTGCTTTTGGAATGGTAGAGGCTATAGTGGTAAGTATTGCACTATGATCTGACCATGGGATTGGTAATATTTTGGATGTTAGGATTTCAGGCACCATACCTGTAGTTAGGAATATGTGGTCTATTTGTGAGAATGAGCGATGGGGATGTGAATAATGGGTAAATTGTCTTTTAGTTGGATTTAGTTCACGCCAAGAGTCTACTAAATTATGTTTTGTAATAAGTTGTGAAAAAGAGTGTCTATTAGGGACATTTGATTGAGATATAGGTGGTTTGTCTAGAAAGGGAAAGAGAGCTAGATTGGAATCTCCACATAAAAGTAACATTCCTATTTTATGTGATTCGATTACCTGTAAAAGGTGAGAGAGGAACGAAGAAGAACTTTTAGGGGCATAATATGAAATTACTGTTATGGCAGTATCATGCAAATATCCTGTTAGAATCAGATATCACCCTTCCGGGTCTTTAATCTCCTTTAATAATGTAAATGGGTTATTGCAGTGAAATGCAATAAGTACGCCTCGCTGTTTAGTTGAAGCTGAGGCTGTGAAGACCTGTGAGTAAATTTTGCTGAAAAATTTAGGGGTGGATTGTGGTGTGAAGTGGGTTTCTTGAAGGCACAAGATATGTGCTTTTCTAGTGGCAAAGGAGCAAAAGGCTTTAGTGCTGTTTTGTGGGATGTTCAGCCCTGAACATTCAGGGATAGCATATTTAACGGAGCCATAGGGTTATGAATGCATGAGGTAAGATATCATGTTTTCCAAAACATTGTGTAGATAGACCTGCCTCCGGAAGTGGGGGGGGGTAGAGAAGGATAGAAAAGGAAAGGGTAGAAGATTTAATAATAAACATAAATATTCTTCATTTTGAATAGTAAATAAAATATATATAAATTCATAACACTTCTGTTGGGGGGGGGGACTCCCCCCAAGGGTACATTGGCCACTGTCGATTGTCCACTGTATCAATGAACTAACCGAGAGTAGCAAAAAGGGAGCGCAAGAAATGCCCCAGAAAGAACAACAAAGCCTACTAGTAGCATTAGGAGGAACTGGGGGGGACAAATAATGGAAAGGAAACATGGATATTGAAAATTGATGCCTTTTGACCATTAAGCCATTTATCTTGGATCTGGAGTAAAGCCGTTGTTACGATATGTTATATTAAGAACTTGATAAGACAATTAACCACCTCCTGCCCGCGCTATTGCCGAAAGACGGCTGCAGCGTGGACCTAATGCACGAGCTCCTGTGTTCAAGCGGCCTGCATGCCCCCGCGGCGCGCTCAGTGATCAGCAAGTCTATCAGAAAAAAAAAGTCGATCACAGGCGGCTGTGAGAGGGACATCAGTCCCGATCATAGAGAGCCTCTGCAGAGGCTTCTGTGCCACCTACCAGTGCCCACCAGCGCCACCTACCAGTGCCCACAATACCACCCATCAGTGCCCACAGTGTCACCTATCAGTGCCCACAGTGTCACCTATCAGTGCTCACAGTGCCACCTATAGATGTCACCAATCAGTACCTCATCACCAGTGCTGCCTATCAATACCACCTACCAGTGCCCATCAGTGCCACCTACCAGTGCCCATCAGTGCCACCTATCAGTGCCCATCAGTGACAGCTATCAGTGCCACCCATCAGTGACATCCATCAGGGCCCATCAGTGCCATCTTATCCGTGTCCATCAGTGCCGTCTTATCAGTGCCTATCAGTGGCGCTTTATGTGTGCCTATCAGTGTCGCCTTATCTGTGCCTATCAGTGCAGCCCATCAGTGCTCATCAGTGCAGCCGATCAGTGCCTATCAGTGCAGCCTCATTAGCGAATATCAATGAAGGAGAAAAATTACCCGTTTGCAAAATTTTATAACAAACTATGAAACATGTTTTTTTTCAAAAATGTCTGTCTTTTTTTGTTTAAAATAAAAACCCAAGTGGTGGTTAAATACCACCAAAAGAAAGCTCCATTTGTGTGAAAAAAAGGATAAAAATTTCATTTGAGTACAGTGTAGCATGACCGCATAATTGTCTTTCAAATTGTGACAGTGCTGAAAGCTAAAAATTGGTCTGGGCAGGAGGGGGTTTACGTGCCCAGTAAGCAATAGGTTAAAGTATCTCCTTGAGGCGATAAGTGACAAAAAAAGATAATAAAGATAATAAGACTGTTTAGCTGTCTTATTAATCAAGAGATAGATGAAGAATGGATCCTAGAAGTATGAAGTTATGAAAATGGAAAAGATAGCTCATTTTCACATAACTGAGTGTGTCTAAATATAATAAGAATTAATTAGATGCAAAATGTGAAATAGACAGTAAGGACTGGTGAACTTATCCATCAAGTAGAGAGAGAAATATGAGTATATAGTAATCTTCAGTCCATAGAGTCATCAGGGGCTTGATCAGGCGATCGATATCGGCCCCTTTTATGTGAGTTCTGGTGTTCATTTCTCCTTGGCAACGTAGAAGATTTATTTGGAGCAGATGATGGCCTTCGTCGAGTGGTTTCTTGATTCT
Source organism: Lithobates septentrionalis (assembly GCA_037952835.1). Taxonomy (NCBI): domain Eukaryota; kingdom Metazoa; phylum Chordata; class Amphibia; order Anura; family Ranidae; genus Lithobates; species Lithobates septentrionalis. Next base: position 3,265,612 of record JBBDGP010000065.1, read on the forward strand.
GTGTCGGGTTCAGCAGATGCACATCTTGAAGGGTAGTTTGGAGTTCGTTAGCAGAACGACATCTAAATTTAGAGCCCTGTAATGCGAAACGCAATTTCAATTTCAAACGCAAGTCTGCAACAAGCTGGTAACTATGTCCTTGGAAGTTAAGAGTTTCTTTATTCCTTGCTGCAGATAGTAGTTGTTCTTTTGTTCTGTAGAAATGAAACTTTGCAATGATATCACGGGGTGGACCATCAGCTTTTTTAGGTGGTAGGGCTCTATGAACCCTGTCCATTTCCAGACAGTCTATCGGAATGGCTGGTTGTAGTTCCTGAGAAAGTGCTGTCATTGTAGCTTGTAAATCAATTACAGTTTCAGGAATACCTCTAATACGCAAATTAGAGCATCAAGCACGATTTTCATAGTCTTCCAATCTTGTCTGTAATGTTGCATTTTCCTCTTTAACCGGTTCCCGACCGGCGCACGCCGATGTACATCGGCAGAATGGCACGGCTGGGCAAATGGGCGTACCTGTACGTCCATTTGAATTCCCCCTCGTGCCATTGCGTGCGCGCCGGTGGCGCGCGCGCGCCGGCCGGGAGCTCCGTGAGTCGGGTCGCGGGTCCTGCGGACTCGATTGCCGCGGGGATAGCCGCGATCGCCTCACGGAGAGGACGAACGGGGAGATACCATTGTAAACAGTGTCACTCGAGCAGAGATCAGTGACGTCACACATACAGCCCATCCCCCTACAGTTAGTAATCACTCCCTAGGACACACTTAACCCCTCCCCGCCCCCTAGTGGTTAACCCCTTCACTGCCAGTGCCATTTACACAGTAATCAGTGCATTTTTAATTGCACTGATCGTTGTATAAATGACAATGGTCCCAAAAATGTGTCAAAAATGTCCGACATGTCCGCCATAACGTCGCAGTCACAATAAAAATCGTTGATCGCCGCCATTACTAGTAAAAAAAAAAATATTAATAAAAATGCCATAAAACTATCCCCTATTTAGTAAATGCTATAACGTTTGCACAAACCAATTATTAAACGCTTAGTGTGATTTTTTTTTTACCAAAAATATGTAGAAGAATATGATCGGCCTAAACTGAGGAAAAAAAATGTTTTTATATATTTTTGGGGGATATTTATTATAGCAAAATGTAAAAAATAATGTGTTTTTTTCAAAATTGTCGCTCTTATTTTGTTTATAGCGCAAAAAATAAAAATCGCAGAGGTGATCAAATACCACCAAAAGAAAGCTCTATTTGTGGGAAAAAAAGGACGTCAATTTTGTTTGGGAGCCACGTCGCACGACCGTGCAATTGTCAGTTAAAGCGACGCAGTGCCAAATCGCAAAAAACGCTCTGGTCAGGAAAGGGGTAAAATCTTCCGGGGCTGAAGTGGTTAAGGTTGTCAATTTCATTATAGCATTCTACATTGTTAATTTTTAAGTCATCTGCTCTGGTGGATAAGTGTGGATAAGTGCTGACCCAGCTCTCTTATTTCATTGGTAAGTCTAGTAGTAATATGGTCAGAGGTGCTTTTCAATGCTTCAATTTTTTCTATTTGTTTCAGTGTAACTGATGAGGTAATTTCATTCTGAGGTGAATCTTCCAAATACTCACAGTGTACTTCAGAATCATATGTCGCAGTCTGTGTGACAGTATATGTCTTTAAGTTGATATCATCACCGCTGGAGGTACCTGAGGCAGACTGCTGCAGCACCGTTTTGGCTGTGCTATGAGGCGGCACTGTTTTGTTGATTTCGGGACTCATTTTCTGTCCAGCAACACCAGGACCGAGACCCCCAAATTCAGGAGCTCTGTGGGCACAAATTGATATTATTTATGTGTGGGTGTTTGGCAAACACCCGCCGTTATTCGGTTTTATCGTTCTCTCAGAGAGCAGAGCTTCAGGCGGGCATGTCTGCTCTGCCTGGCTCCACCCCTCGGCCCCCTTGAACAGCAATTTTCAAGTCTTGCCACAGATTCTCAAATGGATTTAGGTCTGGACTTTGACTGGGCCATTCTAACACATGAATATGCTTTGATCTAATCCATTCCATTGTAGCTCTGGCTGTATGTTTAGGGTGTCCTGCTGGAAGGTGAACCTCCACCACAGTCTCACGTCTTTTGCAGACCCTAACAGGTTTTCTTCTATGATTGCCCTGTATTTGGCTCTATCCATCTTCCCATCAACTCTGACCAGCTTCCCTGTTCCTGCTGAAGAAAAGCATCTCCACAACATGATACTGCCACTACCATGTTTCAAGGTGGGGATTGTGTGTTCAGGGTGATGTGCAGTGTTAGTTTTCCGCCACAAATAGCATTTTGCTTTTAGGCCAAAAAGTTCAATTTTGGTCTCAGCTGACCAGATTACCTTCTTCCACATGTTTGCTGTGTCCCCCACATGGCTTCTTGCAAACTGCAAATGGGACTTCTTATGGCTTTCTTTTTGCCACTCTTCCATTAAGGCCAGATTTGTGGAGTGCATGACTAATAGTTGTTCTGTGGACGGATTCTCCCACCTGAGCTGTGGATCTCTGCAGCTCCTCCAGAGTTACCATGGACCTCTTGGCGGATTCTCTGATTGATGCTTTCCTTGCCTGGCCTGTCAGTTTAGGTGGACGGCCATGTCTTGGTAGGTTTGCCAATGTGCCATACTCTTTCCATTTTTGGATGATGAATTGAACAGTGCTCCGTGAGATGTTCACAGCATGGGATTTTTCTTTATAACCTAAACCTACTTTAAACTTCTCTGCAACTTTATCCCTGACCTGTCTGGTGTGTTCCTTGACCTTCATTATGCTGTTTGTTCACTAAGGTTCAAACAAACCTCCGAGGGCTTCACAGAACAGCTGTATTTATACTGAGATTAAATTACACACAGGTGGACTCTATTTACTAATTAGGTGACTTCTGAAGGCAATTGGTTCCACTAGATTTTAGCTAGAGGTATCAGTGTAAAGGGGGCTGAATACAAATGCACGCCACACTTTTCAAATATTTATCTGTTAAAAATTTGGAAAACCATTTATCTTTTTCCTTACACTTCACAATTATGTGCTACTTTGTGTTGGTCTATCACATAAAATCCCAGTAAAATACATTTACGTTTTTGATTGTAACATGATTAACCACTTGCCGCCCACGGGCGTCATATGACGTCCTGGGCTTTGAGCGGGTATATCATTCTGATATAGCCGGTTTCAGCCGGCGAATCCCTACACCATAGGAATGATCATAGCGGCCGTTCCGCCGCTTGATCGTTCCTATGGGAGGCGAGAGGGGACGTCCCCCCCCCTCCCGCCGCCCTCCGGTGCTTGTTCCGACTCACCGTTACGATCGGTGAGGCAGAGAGCGGATCCGCCGGCGCCGGATGTAGATCATAGAGATTTCCGGCGGACCAGATGGTCGCCGGAGTCTCTATGATCATCGGAGGCCGCGTGCGATGTTATGACGTCACGCCCGGCCTCTCCATTCAAAAAAACGGCGCCGCTTCGGCTGGGAAGCGGCGATCGTTTTATTTATTTTTTTTATTTCCGGCTTCCCAGCCTAGTGGTGAGATGTGGGGTCTTATTGACCCCATATCTCACTATTAAGAGGACCTGTCATGTTATATTCCTATTACAAGGGATGTTTACATTCCTTGTAATAGGAATAAAAGTGATCAAAAATTTTTTTTTTCAAAAAAGTGTAAAAAAAAAAAAATATATATATATATATATAATTATCAATAAAAAAAAAAAAAAAAATTTTAAAGCGCCGCTGTCCCCGTGTGCTCGCACGCAGAAGCGAACGCATACGTAAGTCCCGCCCACATATGAAAACGGTGTTCAAACCATACATGTGAGGTATCGCCGCGAACGTTGGAGCGAGAGCAATAATTTTGTCACTAGACCTCCTCTGTAACTCAAAACATGTAACCAGTAAAAAAATTTCAAGCGTCGCCTATGGGGATTTTTAAGTACCGAACATTGGCGCCATTCTACGAGCGTGTGCAATTTTGAAGCGGGACATGTTAGGTATCTATTTACTCGGTGTAACTTCATCTTTCACAATATGCAAAAACATTGGGCTAACTTTACTGTTTTGTTTTTTTTTAAAACACAAAACTGTTTTTTTCCCCAAAAAAACGCGTTCGAAAAATTCCTGCGCAAATACCGTGTGAGATAAAAAGTTGTAACAACCGCCATTGTATTCTCTAGGGTTTTTGCTAAAAAAACATATATAATGTTTGGGGGTTCTATGTAATTTTCTAGCAAAAAAATTATGATTTTTACAGGAAGAGAGAAATGTCAAAATTGGCCTGGTATTGAGGTGGTTAAATGTGGAAAATTCCAAGGGGTATGAATACTTTTTCAAGGCACTGTACATGTATTTCATCAGTGTATTTACCTGTTTGCCTCAAATTTAGCTCTAAAATAAGTATTTTATTTAAAAAAAAAATGGCAATTGTTTATGATATGTATTGCTTTAGCAATCTAAATGTCACTTAGTAAGGACTTCACACAAGAGACATGTCTAAATATGCACACTTTTTTATGTGTTTCCACGCATAGCATTTTAGGGCATCCCATTCATTTCAATGGGCTACCCTATGCACATGAAATACGCAAAAAAAGTGTTAGCATGATTTCTTAACTAGTTACGGACTGCCCGCCGCAGTTGTAATACGGCAGGTTGGCTCCTCTGTGCAAAACGCTGTCATTGTACGTCGGGCGCGTACACAGCGACTTGTGGGCGCATACCCATTTGCGAGCAGGGGAGACAACCAGCGATTGCTCCAGAGACAGGCAGAACGGGGATCTGTCAGTGTAACCACTTGCCGACCAGCTGCCGCAGTTGTACTGGGGCAGAATGGCACGGCTGGGCGAAACGATCCCTGCTCGCCCACGGAGCCGATGCGAGTGCCCAGCATTCGCAATCACCGCCGGGCTCCCGTGATTGCTTGGGGCACATGGAGAACCGGGATCTGTGTGTGTAAACACACAGTTTCCAGTTCTCCGAGGGGAGAAGTGACAGATTCTCTGTTCATACAGAGTATGAACAGCGCTCTGTCATCTCCCCTACACAGTCCCCTCCCCCCTACAGTTAGAACACACACTAGGGAACACAATTAAACCCTTGATCGCCCCCTAGTGTTAACCTCTTCCCTGCCAGTGACATTTTTACAGTAATCGATGCATGTTTATATCATTGATCGCTGTATTAATGCCAATGGTTCTAAAACTGTGTCAAAATTGTCTGATGTTACCGCCATAATGTCGCAGTTATGATAAAAATCGCAGATCGCCGCCATTACTAGTAAAAAAAAAAAATATATATATATATATATATAAATGCTATAAATCTATCCCCTATTTTGTAGACGCGATAACGTTTACACGAACCAATCAATATCCACTTATTGCGATTTTTTTTAACCAAAAATATGTAGAAGAATACATATCGGCCTAAATGTTTTTTTATATATTTTTGGGGGATATTTATTATAGTAAAAAGTAAAAAACATTGCGTTTTTTTCAAAATTGTTGCTATTTTTTTGTTTATAGCGCAAAAAATAAAAACTGCACAGGTGATCAAATACCACCAAAAGAAATCTCTATTTGTGGGGAAAAAAAGGACGTCAATTTTGTTTGGGTGCAACGTCGCACGACCGTGCAATTGTCAGTTAAAGCGACGCAAGCGGCGAATCGCAAAAAGTGCTCTGGTCAGGAAAGGGGTAAAACCTTCCGGGGCTGAAGCGGGTAAATAAACAGATCCCCTGTCAGGGGAGGAGAGAGACATCGTCTGTTCCTAGTGATTAGGAATAGCGATCTCTCTCCTCCTCCAGTCAGCCCAGCCCCCATACAATTAGCAACACATCCCAGGGAACATACTTGACCCCTTGATTGCCCCCTAGTGTTAACCCCTTTCCTGCCAGCGACATTTATACAGTAATCAGTGGCTATTTTTAGCTCTGTTTGCTGTATAAGTGTCAATGGTTTCAAAAAAGTGTCAAAAGTGTCCGATCTGTCCACCGCAATGTTGCAGCCCCGCTAAAAATCGCAGATCACCGCCATTACTAGTAAAAAATAAATAAATAATAAAAATGCCATAAATCTATCCATAGTTTGTAGATGCTATAACTTTTGCGCAAACCAATCTATATGCGCTTATTGTGATTTTTACAACAAAAAGACCTCAGATCTCACATTTACACTTAAAGTTCCCGGAGTTCCCACTAAAAAAAAAAAAAAAAATTTAAAGTCAGCAGCCACAAATACTGCAGCCCCGCTCGTCTCCCCCTCCGCTTGGCGGTGTTGGCATTAACTGTGGGCGCCCGACTGTGGCTTCACAGCCGGGCACCCACTGCGCATGCACAATCACATTAGTGATTTTTTTTGTTTTTGGGTGGAACTCCACTTTCAATGTAATTAAAAAAAAAATTAATGGAATTTTTTTTGCAACAAAAAAAAAATTCCCCCTTTAAGACCATTGGGCGGGATATCGCTTCAGCCATTTAATGTCATGGAGCCGAGTGGGGGCCATTTTTCCCTCACTCGGCTCCAGCCTGTCAGGGGAGAGGACGCGATAGGCATCGTCGCTACCGACGGCTCTGGTAAGATGACTGGAGCTAGCTGCTGCCATAACAATGGTATTTAGCATCAAAGTAATGACGTACAGCTACGGCGATTAGCGGTAAGTGGTTAAACACAAAACCAAAAATTTTATATATTGCAGCTTACCTATCCTTAGGTGTGGTGACTGCATTTGTTTTCTTTTTATATGCTTTTTTTTATCTCTGTTTTCACCACGTGATCTGGCCAGTAACACACCTCCAGTAGAGTGCCTCACTCTGGACGAAGGAGCACAGGGGACGCATTGGACTGTTATTGCAGTTTAATGAATGAGATCAAAAATATATGCATTTTTTGTTGGCATGTAATAGAGAAGATATGGTGCAAAATGCACCCATCACATATCAGCTATGGTGGGACTTTACAAATTCCCATCCATTATGACAGCTCACATTTTTCAGCCCCTGTTAAGAGCAATACAATTTTCTTTATTTTCCAGACGTAACACATAAGTTTGCGTTATTGTTTTTTTCAGCGGTTGACTGAACATCATGCTGGTGTGCCCTCTTGAGGTAGACTGACTACACTGTTCGGAGATCCTATCTGCCAGGGGACGCTAGTGTTAGTATAAGACTAAATCATCATTATTTTTCTGCATCTGTCTCTGTGAAAATAAGCTGCTTTATGGGAACAGCTTTGGTATCTTCCCCCTGCTTTGTCTATTATATGTAATCCAGCAATCTGTACAGACAAAAGCTCCAGGGCTTCAGTCTATGTAAACCCTTGACCAAGACATCAGTACATTGTGCAGTTGGACGCCTGCTGCTCAGGGCAGTCAGGAAATATGATCTTTTATTATAGGAACTGAAGTATCCTTAGATGGCCTCTGACATGACAAGCAAGGTTAACAATAATGGCACCCGGGCTTGCTTGTCTTGAAAAGGGTCAAAAGGACATATAGAACTGCTTCTACTGCCAGCCGATGATGAATTATAAATTATTTTCTAATTCCCATTACTACAATGCTCTGAACCAAGTTCACTGCTCTGATCTCTTACCGAACACATGAATCAAGATCATTAATCCTCCAAGTGCCCATGATATAGGGGAGGGGAAGTCACAAAGCTTTCTATAGCAGACAGTTGATAAGTAGAAAAAGGTTATCCTAGGACAGCACACAGATGGGTGTGAATGTCTGCTGTCATTCAGGGGACGATGTGCCCCCACTGCAATATGTGTCTAATAACATATGTGCCTCTTCTGCGTTGCTATTCAAGCGATGAAAAAAAAAAGCCAAGGCATAAGCCAAATAGTAAAGTGCATAAAAGTTATCCACATTTATAATTATGCTTTGATAAAATTAAGTTTCGTTCACTTAGTCACACCTAAAACCCTTGTGCTAGACACATATTACTCACCCAGATGAAGCATTTAGCTCTAAGTGGCCGTGAGCCAAGAACCGGAAGTCCTTTTAGTGAGACGCGTTTCATATTTCATTCCGAGAGTAATGTATTGACATTGCCACTACGCCGCAAGTTGAAATTCCCTGTGAAATTAATGGGAAGCAGTGTTTTCATAATCAATATTTTCTCCCAAGGAAGCATAAGCAAAAGATTCATGGCCCTTTTAGTCATCTTAAAGCTAGATATAGAGACCCTTCTTCTCGTGGCAGTTTGGAAATATATATATATATATTTTCCTAGTTTATGGCTGACACTCCCTAAACAAAATGTTTTTTTTATGCTTTAAGCTGAGAAAAAAATACTTCTCTATTCAAAGCTTTTTAAACATGGTCTGAAGTAAACTTTTTTACATTAATTATATGTCTACATAACGTCTAGAATTAGGTTTGGGAGAATGCATCATTATATTTCATTCCTAATATGAGAACATTTCAGCATATATAAATATAATATTACAGTGCTGACTGTTTTGGGCACATTTTTATTAATGTATTAATGGGCACTGTGGCATATAAAAGTATTTTTGATATTCAATATTTAATATGTTATTCATATTCAATAATTCAAATATGACTTATTATATTGGTGACATTGGTGAAATAATATAATTATTAATAATATAATTTACAGTACACTTGTATTATAGTGGTGTCCCTTTTTCAAGTATGCTTTTTTTTAATCAAAAAAAATATATAATTTTTTTTTTGTCATTGTTAATATTGATGGAACAAGTGGAAATAACTACAGCTCATATTAATAGTCAGAATTCACTTTACTGACTCAAAACTAATACAATATGGATTCTGATTGGTCACCCAAGATGCTTCTCTTTGCTACTTTGCTCCTTGCGCTCTGCTTTTCTGGACTAAACCTAAAAATGACTTTTTTCCATCGTTAGAATACACTACAAATGTTTGAATGCATGTTTTTTTTCAATAGGCAATAGATGTTTGCAATGCTCAGAGCTCATGTGTCCACACATACTATATACAGCCTTATACTGTAGCTGTTGAGCTGGAAATTCTGAAAATCTGTTTGATAAATGCCTTGATATAGTTTCAATAGAAATTGGATGGCACTGATCATGATAATTCTGTATATATTTTGTGGTCAGTAAAAACTGTTTAGTGATTGTCACGTATGTATGAAATTGTTACTGTTATTTCATTACCTTGTGAACATTGATCATATTCTTTTTACGGACTCTGGAAGAGAGAAGACAATCAGTAAGCAAACAATAGTGAAAATTAGTGATGAGCGAACCAAAGTCGAGTCCAGGGATGGACTGGCCATCGGGACTACCGGGAGATTCCCGGTGGGCCGATGGCTCAGAGTGGGCTGGTTTCAGCCGCATCTGCGGTGCTCGGCGATCTACCAGTCAACCACCGACAGCTGGCGCCTGACGGATAGATCGAGATTTAGCCAGCATGCAGAGTAGCACAGGAAGCGTCTGTCTGTAGTAAGTTCTCTCTCATGTCACTCAGCACTGGTCGCTCCCCGGTGGCCCCTCCTCTCTTCTCGTCTATCCCCATTGGCTTGTGACATCATCTGGGATAGACAAGAAGAGAGGAGGGGCTGCCGGGGAGCGAGTAGCGCTGCGTGACATGAGAGAGAACTTACTACAGACAGACGCTTCCTGCACTACTGCACTGCTCTGCATACTGGCTAGTAAGATCCCATGATGTGCCCTATAATGTGCCCCCTGATGTGCCCTATAATGTGCCCCATCATGGGTCCTAATGTGCTATGTGCTCCAATGTGCCATAATGTTCCCTGATGTGCCCCATAATGTGCCATGTGCCATAATGTGCCCCGATGTGCCATGTGCCCCGTGCCTTGATGTGTCCCGAGCCCTGATGTGCCCCGAGCCCTGATGTGCCCCAATGTGCTATGTGCCCTGTGCCCTGATGCCCCCTGTGCCCTGATGTGCTATGTGCCATGCGCCCCGATGTGCCCCATGCCCTAATGTGCCATGTGGCCTGATGTGCCCCATGCCCTGATGTGCCCCGTGCCCTGATGTGCTATGTGCTCTTATGTGCCCCAATGTGCCCCATAATGTGCCCTGATGTGCCACATAATGTGCCATGTGCTCTGATGTGCCCCGATGTGTCATGTGCCCCATGCCCTGATGTGTCCCGTGCTCTGATGTGCTGTGTGCCATGTGCCCCGTGCCCTGATGTGCTATGTGCCCTGTGCCCTGATGTGCCATGTGGCCTGATGTGCCCCGATGTCCTATGCCCTGATGTGCCCCGTGACCTAAAGTGCCCTGTGCCCTGATGTGCTGTGCCCCGATGTCCTATGCCCTGATGTTCCCCGTGACCTGATGTTCCTTGTGCCCTGAAGTGCCCCGTGCCCTGATGTGCCCCGATGTCCTGTGCCATGATGTCCTGTACCCTGATGTACTATGCCCTGACGTGCCCTGATGTGTTGTGCCCTGTACCCTGATGTGTTGTGCCCTGATGTACTGTGACCTGTACCCTGATATCCTGTACCCTGATGTGCTGGGCTCTGTACCCTGATGTCCTGTACCCTGATGTCCTGTACCGTGATGTGCTGGGGTCTGTACCCTGATGTCCTGTACCCTGATGTGCTGGGCTCTGTACCCTGATGTCCTGTACCCTGATGTGTTGTGCCCTGATGTGCCCTGTACGCTGATGTGCTGGGCTCTGTACCCTGTACCCTGATGTGGCATGGTGTGTTGTACCCTGATGTGTTGTACCCTGATGTGCCTTGTGCCCTGATGTGCTGGGCTCTGTACCCTGATGTGCTGTGCCCTGATGTACCATACCCTGATGTGTTGTGCCCTGGGCCGGTCTGGATGAAGTCCAGGGCCACATTTTTGTCCCAGCCCAGCCCTGGTCGAGTCCACAGGAGATTCAGCAAACCTAGCAAAAAAAATCAGCTAAAACAGAACCTAGCACCAATGGGAGCCAAATCTTCTTATTGTTTTCTGACTTTTTTCAAGGCCAATTTGCAAGCTGTTAAAAGGGGCATAGGTAGCGGGGCACTGTCATCGAGACATGTACCAATGTAAAAAATGCATTTTTTAATGCTATTTAGAAGATAGAGACTCTTTTAATGCACCTTAAAGGCCAACATTAAAATATAAAAATAATTTTAATAACATTTGGGAACTAAAGGCAATACTTTTTTTTTCATTTTAGATAAAGCAAGAGAGGATAAAAAACCCTATTGTCTTTTTTTTCTATAACCTGTGTCCCATTGTGGAGATGTCCCTTCACTTCCTGTCCCATAGTCAAACCAGGAAAGGAGAGGAAATCCTTCCAAAATAAGGGAATTCTCAATTGTCACCAGGGTCACTGTAACTAGTGTCCCCATTGGAAGATATTCCTTCTATTCCTGTGGTTTTTTTTACTTACACTTTTTGTGATATTTGAACAAGTAAAGAGGGGGAATCTCCCTAACAGGAACAAAGTCAGCAATAAAAAAAAAAAACAGGTGTTCTAATCCCTTTCCACTCTCCTACTGCTCTCGCTCAAACTAAAAAACAAAAAAAAAGTTTTGCTTTTAGTTATACTTCAAACCTGAATGTGAAGTTGTGCAGCATGTATCCCTTTAAAAAGTGACTTTATCCTTTTAAAAATCTTTTTGTTTTTTTACAAACACCCCTGCCACTTAATGACAGTTCCTTGCAAGCTTGTTTGTAAACAAACAGCTTGCGATCCTGGGTGATGCCATTAACCAAGTATGATTATGATCCCTACTACTGTGTTTATGCTCCATCAGCATTTGAAAGCTGTCATTTGCAACAGGAGTAGCAGCGGGACAGCATTGCAGGTCCACATCAATGTGTATTGCTCATCATGACTGACATCAATCTAAATTGCTTGACAGCATAATATACCTTAGATTTACACGAGTAGACAATTTTTTTGATAAATTAAAAATACTTTTCAAGGTGAGGGTGTTTTCATTTCCTATTCACTTATGGGAATGCTTAACAAGGGGTACCCTGTGCTCATTAATGTGGGGAAAGAACCAGATATCTGGGGGCCTCCTTATATTAAAGTGGGCTTCCAGATTCCTCCAGTCTTCCTTCTGAGTTTGCCGGCTCTGGACATTTGAATGGCCAAGCTGTGATGTTGTCACTCCTGCGCACGTGCATGGCAGCCACAATTGCGGCACGGTGCGCTGAATGGATGGCTCATTCAGTGACCTGTCAATTCAGGGGGCAGTGTGCATGCACCGGTTATGTCACCTGCTGCAGAAATAGTGAATATTTACTAAACGGTGCACGTTTCTTCTACCTAACGGTAAGCTTTGATTATAAGCTTACCAGTAGGTACAAGTCACCAAGCAGTGTTAAAGTGTTTGTTAACCCCCAAATAAAGTTCAGATCCTGGTCCCTTAAAGCAGATTAAACAGCACAGTGCTTGTGCTGTGTAGTCTACCCCCTCTAAACTGTAAAAAAACGCACTGAACCTGCCACTTCCTGTATCCCCTCTCTGTACTGACCACGAAAATCAGGGCTGCTGAGCCCTGATCACTGTGGTCAGAGTCTCCCCCTCACCCCCTCCTCCTTGCCTGTCAGCTCCCTCTCTGTGTCTCTGTCTCCGCTCTGCCCCCCCCCCGCTGCTATTATTAAAAATAAAAAAACTACAATTCTCACTGCCAGCCCCTCTATTAGAGTTTGGCATAGCACACTAAGTAAGTCATTTCTAAAAACAAGCATTGTAAATATAAAAGGTGGTAGATACTTGTGCGCACACCAACAAAACGAATAAAAAGGTTGTAGCTGCCACTAAACAAGTGTTCACACACCAATCAGAGATATATAAGAAAGTGTATGCGGCGCTTACTACCTATTAATGACTCAAAAGAAGGTAATTAAATGTATGTGAAACTAATAACCATACCAGGAGACTAAAGAACAGGAACTCCAGGTAATGATCAAGTTCATACAGTTGATTTTCCACTACTTTATGTGCAACCAAAGATCACGCCAAACCAATATTGCATCAAAGAATGAAGCTAATTTTAAACCGAGGTAAACGGGATATGAGTAATCAATAGCTGTTTCTATATAATATATAGATATATATATTGTATATTGCCATACATTCACGCTACACATGATATTGGGGAATTTATATAGAAACAGCTATTGATTACTCATATCCCGTTTACCTCGGTTTAAAATTAGCTTCATTCTTTGATGCAATATTGGTTTGGCGTGATCTTTGGTTGCACAAAAGTAGTGGAAAATCAACTGTATGAACTTGATCATTACCTGGAGTTCCTGTTCTTTAGTCTCCTGGTATGCTTATTAGGTTCACGTACATTTACCGGTAATTACCTTCTTTTGAGTCATTAATAGGTAGTAAGCGCCGCATACTCTTTCTTATATAGAGCATTGTAAATACCTATTAAGAGCTATCTTCAGGCCGTTCACATGACTCATGGCCATTTTTTACAGCTCTGAGACCGGGCTTCTGCAGGAGGCCATATGATCTCTCTGGCTGACGTCAGAGGGAGATCTTGACCCCTCCCGCAGAAGCCATTCATCAGAGCTGTAAAATGGCCGCGAGTCACGTGACCTGCTGGAAGATAGCTCTAAATAGGTATTTACAATTCTCCTTTTAAGAAATAACTTACATAGTGTGGTATGCCATGCTCTAATAGAGGGGCTGGCCAAAAGCTAAGATTCCAACTGCACTATGAACAAAAATATATGTATCCATTTGTTCCAGTACCCTCTGCTAAGATAAGAGATGATTGGAAGGCTATTGATTTGGACACTGCTAGTGCCAATAAGCGATTATGCCATTCCAACTTGATGGAGTGCAGATACATGCAATGATCCTTTTATTGATACTTTTTTCAGTTGCATGTATCTCAGTAGCTTTAACAGCAAGACTCAAATGTATTGCATTAAAGCAGACTTGGATGATATCAACTTATGAATCCATAGCCTAATAAATATATTTCCAATTGCTGCAATTTTCTCACACAGAGGTGACAAGTATGAATAACATGATACCTACAGTATATGAAAAGGCAAAGAATAAAATCCATCAACACATCTGTTGTTTGATGCACTCTAATAATGGCCTAGATTTTACTCTGAAATTTTTTGGAGAGCTGTGATCATGTAATTGCATCTTAAAAGGAACAATGAGTTATACTGGCTTTATTCTCTCATTCACTCTCGTTGTACTGATCTGGAACATGTTGTTAAAATGTACTGCCTCATTTTGCCTCGTCCCTAATGTGTTACAGGCTTGACTATTAATGCAACTGTTATTCTGCTAAGTAACATGATTATGTATAACGCTAAGAGATGCATTTGCCCTGGCTAAAACCTGGCAAATATTTTGTAAGCCTGCCACTACCGTGGGCATGTTTGAAATATACATTTTTAAATAAAGCTTGCTCGGAAGAGGATTAGTGTCCTACATACCATGCATTAAGATTAAAATGCCAAACATAAAATCTTTTGGAATGCAGGCTATGAAGAGAAGCAGTGTGAACTTCCTTTTTTTTTTTAATAAGCAGACGTCCCTCAAGGCCCAGTAAATCCTAAGTCCTCCCAGCAGATGAATGCACATTTTACTACCAGACAATTATTAAGTATCTATCTGTGAGGCTGCCAGCAGATTTACGGAGTGATAAACATTTTCTTCCTGTAAAGATTGTTAATCAGTTCTCGAGCATGGTCTCAGTAATGAGAAGGCCGGGCATGTGCTTGGCCTGATTAATGACAAGGGGCAAGCCCCTGTGTTGGCTGCAACATGAGGAGCATTCTTAAATTTCAGACTAAGTGTTGTATTGATACTAGTTACATCTGTTTACCACATGAACTGCAATGTTAATTACCGCAGACTGTAGTTAAGCTAAAAAGAATGAAGGGTTTTATTGACTGATCGAAGACACAGGAAACATAGAAACAATGTTTGTCCTTTAAATATAAATTAAAGGTAATGCAGTCGATGCACCTGTATGGAAGGAGATTAGACCATAATGCTTTCCATTTAAAGGGAAAAAAAATAACTGAAAAGAAAGTACTGTGAAAAAGGATGGGGAACCCTGTGTCTAAAGTTTTACTTACAGTACTTCTGCAGCCACACTGAAAAGACTACCTTAAAGTACTCCCTGCTGCTTCCCTTGTTACATGTAGAAGGCATTTGCTGGATGTTCACAGCAGGGCAGCAAATTTAAGTCTAATTTTGAATAGTCTGACCCATCACCCTCCATCCAAATCTAAATTAACTGCCTAGAGGAAAAAAATTCTAAAAAATTCCTCATGCAATGTGGTTTCTTACGTAATAAAAAATAATTTTTTAAAACCTTCCCTAATTAGATTTTGGTTTATTGTTGTTTTGTTTAGCGTTTTATTGTTTTTGTTTAGGGTTTTCAGATAAATATATAATGTACAATGATCTTGCGCAAATCCTTCAACTATGTAACATAATCAAATACATAGTGATCTAAACAATAAGTGATAAATTGATATAACAGTGAATAGTGAATAAAGTCCAATAGATATAGCAAATCCAGTGTTCCAATACAAATGTTCCAATGCAAATAGTGTACAGTGGTCTATAAGTGATTCCCAGAGAGCCTAGACGCTGCCACCAACACTTCGGTGCTCATAGAACTCTCACCTGATAGGCATACAACATAAGCACATCTGCTTACATAAGGTAAAATAACTAGTGCTCATTATGATAAGAAATCTGCATTTTCTGCCTCTCACGTCACTTTTGGTCTACGATGTGCTCTGCCACGCCCTATTCGTTAAGTCACGTCACGTGACTTCCTCAGGGAAACCAGATGCTCGGAGAAACTTGGGAATGAAGTGTTTCCGAGCGTCTCTGAGCATCTCTGAACATCACCGGCGCCCCTGCACCTCTGGCCAAATGCGATACTGCACCCCCCAGTGGGGTTATTTGCTAAAATAGAAGAGTGCAAAATCTGGTGCAGCTGTGCATGGTCGCCAATCAGCTTCTAAATTCAGCTTGTTCAATTAAGCTTTGACAAATAAAAAAAAGTGGAAGTGATTGGTTTCTATGCAGAGCTGCACCTGATTTTGCATTATCCAGTTTTAATAATTCAACCCCTATGTTTTTGGTACAAAGCATTGCAAAGTTATTTACAAATTTACAAATGAAATAAAGTTTTTTTCATTTCAATTTTGCACTAAAAAAATTAAGAAAATAAGAAAGAAGCAAATATACAAAGGAAAAAGTTTAAATATAAATGTTTAGAAAAATTAAAAATAATAGTTAGATGAAGAAGGGGAAATAAGATTTAATTAGAGCTAATTAGGGTACACTAAGGGATACTAAGAGGTTAAATAGCAACAAATACAAAAATTTAACTTTTTTTTTACTTGTCAGGTTGTTTTAATTGACATCATATACAGATTGAAGCTCACACATTTGATCTCCAGATGAATGAAACAGAGTAAATATAAATGTTATTTTGTATCTCTCTATCTCACAACTAAACAGCATTTATTTTGAGTATAACTAAAGGCAAAACATGTTTTTTAAAGTTTTGGATAGAGTGGAGAGGGATTGGAACCCCTGTCAGTCTTTATTGCTGTGGGAGATTTATCCTCTCTATTTGTCCTCTTTACCATTATCATTGAAAGTGAAAGTAAAAGAAAATCCCCAAATTTTGGGTTTTCCCCAGAAAAGTAATAGAGAAGAAATCTTCCGATGGCACACTAGTTCTGGTGACCTGAGGGTCCCCAATGAATTCCTTTCATTTGCAGGGATTTCCTCTCATTTCCTGCTCGGCTATGGGACAGGAAGTGAAAGGAAATTTATGCAATGGGACACAGATGGCGAAGAAAAAAATCTGACGGGTTATAACCTCCCGTATTCTATCCAAAATTATTCTACCCAAAAATCCCATATGTCTACATTAAACTGTGTCATACAGTCAGAGTTTTACATTATTTTTTGTCATTCAATCAGCTGGGATTGCCAGCAAGTACAAGGGATGAGGTAACATAAGAGCATAAGCAGAGGACATACTATACACACTCTGTATGCTTCGCTAAAGTTGTTTGGGTATTTGTAGCAAGCCCAGTGTCCACAAATGGTTAATAGGTCTAGGCCATTTATGTAGTACAGTGGACCCTAATCTGGATAATTAATTACATTTTAACTGATTGTCCAATGGCTGTCTTTACATATGCAGATTCTGAACATCTAACACTTTTTCTTACAGAGGGCATCTCATTCTTTAACAGAATTTGACAGCCATGTTGTTAGCAATGATCTTTCTTGGCTGATAATTGGTCCACACATGAGAATTACCAATGGATTGGTGATTTTGCAAAACTTGACATGATTCTATTTTCACCATACAGCACTGATGGAAATTCAACTAAGAAACATTCCCTGTGACTGTGTTTATAAAAAGAGACGTTGTATATCCCCATTCTCATCCCTGCATGATATGACTTTGTTAATATGTAAAGCTATTTGTCAGCAAAGCAATGTGATTGGCATGTCAGCACTGACATAGTGACACCTGTCAGTTTTTTGTTTGCTTTCTGTATATCTTTAGGGAGACTTTCCTTCACTTAACGTGCCAAAGACACAACAGAAAGAGGAATTTTTATTTCAAACTGAGGTGACAGTTGTCACCAATAGGTGTTCCCATTGAAAGATTACTCATAATCTCCTGCTCCCGTGACAAAAATATCCCATCATTATCTTTGCCGTAGACAATGAAGACAGAGGATTAATCTCTCCAGGATGGACACAGACACAAACAAAATATGACATGGGGGTAAACAATATATAAATATACTGTACACACATTCTGAAGCATTTTATACTAACCTAAACCAGTGTTGCCAATCTACCAGATTTAAATATACTGACACGACACCCAAAATTTCCTGGCACAGCCAAATTTTTACTGACATTTCCAACAGTTACAAATTACAGTTTTTAGTGCAAATTTTAGTATTTAGGCTACAAACAAGTACAATATGCAATTAGCAATGGGATTTAAGGTAGATTTTAGGGCAAAAAACATATTTTATTTTCGATATAGTAAGTAAGTAGCTCAGGAACAGGACTCAGGAGGGCAAGAAATTAGAATAGGAAGGCACACACACACATGAAGTTGACTCTTGGTCCCTTCAGTCCACTCCAGTCTAGACAGTCCTGCTGCCAACCAGCCCCACTCCTGTCCAGCAGACCCACACACGAGGCTCTGGCCGCTCTGCTTGGCTCCCTTGCACCATGACATCGCACGACACGCTCGGGCACTGCCTCCACCAGAGCTGCCCAAACACACTGTAGCTGGGACTCTGATGGTCTCGGCTGGCTCTGGACTGAGCCGAACATCACAGTGCTGTTTTTTACTGGCTGCCAGTAAAAATACTCATGGTTACTGACCCCCTCCAGCACTGACATCTTCACCTGATTATGTGAGCATCTGAAGAAGGACACCACCTCATATACCCAGTGGAAGAAAGAGGGACTGGAACATCCCATAACTGTGGATTTAAGTGACTAAAAGGGGCATTTTTTAATTTCTGATGGCAGAAATTTGGTGTGTGTGTGTGTGGGGGGGGGGGGGGGGCAGAACTGGGTTCAGCTTTGCTTAAAATATGTTTAATGAATTTTAACGTGTTACTAAACCCAGGGGCCTACATTCACTATATCTGGTCTCCCACAGTACACAGAACATAGAAATGCAACTATTTTAGTCAATATAAACTGCTTTTCTCATCAGCAGTATATAGCAGTCTTGTAACTTCTATCAGTGTCTGGTTAAAGCTTGTAGGAGGAGTTTTCATTCTCCTCTGACTGTCCTATGTGTCTGCAGGACCGCTGACCCTTTGTTTGGACAGTGCTGATTGGCCCAGTGCTGATCACCCTCACAAGAAAAAAAAAAGTCTCTAGCAATATAGAGAGAGAGGGGGGGTGGTGCTGCGCTAACCAGAGATGTCTCTACTTGTGGGAATAAATATTATATCCTGATATTCATAGATCACGGGAAGATTAAATAGTAAAAAACATCAGCAAATCGCATAGGTTAAAATAGGTATGGTGATTCAGAATAAATATGTGGATCCAATTAATACTTGTATATATAGGAATAAATACTAGTGTGAGGTAAAGACAAATAGTAACAACAGATTAAATAATAAAAATCAGTAAATCGCATAGGTTGAAAATAGATATAGTGATTCAAAATAAATAAATATGTGGATCCAATCAGTGCTTAAAAGTATGAGAATAAATACTAGTGTAGGGTTAAAACAAGTAGTAACAACCGATTAACATATATTGAAATGTGTAAAAATCCAATATGACTAATAGTGCTCGTGCTCTTGTGACTAAAAACTCAAAAATTAAACTCATTTGTTAAGGTGCATCAATAGATGAGGACAAACAGTCATAAATCAAGTGGTAAATGACAACCAGGTGAGATAAACAAAGAAAACGGAATGGTCGCTTTATCCTAATATTGCGACCTTGTGCAATAGTGCGACTATATTGTGAATGATCACATATGTGGATAAACCACTCTGATCATTGAGTGTCCAGAGTAAAAATAATTATAAAAATAATTCAAAGTGTCCAAAGCAAAAATGTGCTCAGCAAGCCAGTGTTTTAAAACGCAATCCCTCCAATGGCAGTGAGGTGTTATTTATAAAACATTCTCTATCTTCTTCATGCAGCATGCACTAGGGTAGGCAGTGGCCCCTTACCTAGCGGTGCTAGGTCAACCGCATATGAGTTGTTAACTTTCGTGGTCCTGGGTCTCTCCTGTATCTCTGTGTCCAGACTTGCTGACTCTACAGGATCCTGTATGGGGCTGGGATATGTCTAGCTGAGGTCCTGGGACAGTGCCGCTCCTAACTCCTCCTCCACATCAAATCTCCATTATATGCAAAATATAGGATAAAGTGCCCAGATAGTGAAGTATGTTTTTATAGGTCACTTTATTCACATAAATCATATACAAGGTACTCACATTAGCAGCTGTTCTTACAAAGCATAATATCCAACGAGCAGCGAACTCGTAACGCATTCAGCAAGGTAAAACGAAAAAAGCCTATTCCGTCCCTACGCGTGACGTCACTTGACCACGTGACTTCTTCAGGGGATCGTGGTCAAGTGACGTCACGCGTAGGGACGGAATAGGCTTTTTTCGTTTTACCTTGCTGAATGCGTTACGAGTTCGCTGCTCGTTGGATATTATGCTTTGTAAGAACAGCTGCTAATGTGAGTACCTTGTATATGATTTATGTGAATAAAGTGACCTATAAAAACATACTTCACTATCTGGGCACTTTATCCTATATTTTGCATATAATGGAGATTTGATGTGGAGGAGGAGTTAGGAGCGGCACTGTCCCAGGACCTCAGCTAGACATATCCCAGCCCCATACAGGATCCTGTAGAGTCAGCAAGTCTGGACACAGAGATACAGGAGAGACCCAGGACCACGAAAGTTAACAACTCATATGCGGTTGACCTAGCACCGCTAGGTAAGGGGCCACTGCCTACCCTAGTGCATGCTGCATGAAGAAGATAGAGAATGTTTTATAAATAACACCTCACTGCCATTGGAGGGATTGCGTTTTAAAACACTGGCTTGCTGAGCACATTTTTGCTTTGGACACTTTGAATTATTTTTATAATTATTTTTACTCTGGACACTCAATGATCAGAGTGGTTTATCCACATATGTGATCATTCACAATATAGTCGCACTATTGCACAAGGTCGCAATATTAGGATAAAGCGACCATTCCGTTTTCTTTGTTTATCTCACCTGGTTGTCATTTACCACTTGATTTATGACTGTTTGTCCTCATCTATTGATGCACCTTAACAAATGAGTTTAATTTTTGAGTTTTTAGTCACAAGAGCACGAGCACTATTAGTCATATTGGATTTTTACACATTTCAATATATGTTAATCGGTTGTTACTACTTGTTTTAACCCTACACTAGTATTTATTCTCATACTTTTAAGCACTGATTGGATCCACATATTTATTTATTTTGAATCACTATATCTATTTTCAACCTATGCGATTTACTGATTTTTATTATTTAATCTGTTGTTACTATTTGTCTTTACCTCACACTAGTATTTATTCCTATATATACAAGTATTAATTGGATCCACATATTTATTCTGAATCACCATACCTATTTTAACCTATGCGATTTGCTGATGTTTTTTACTATTTAATCTTCCCGTGATCTATGAATATCAGGATATAATATTTATTCCCACAAGTAGAGACATCTCTGGTTAGCGCAGCACCACCCCCCCTCTCTCTCTTACCAATTTTGTTTTGGGCTGGTGTTTGAGCCCTCTGTTTCGGTGCATGCAGCTTTCCAGCAAGAGAAGTTGCATATAGTCTCAATTAACTGATTAGGAGACCGACTTCCCCAACTGGTAGCGCAGGAATAACTCCCGTTTTTTCTCTAGCAATATACACCAAACTGAGCATGTGCAGAGGCTCTGTACTGTCAGGAGATGGCTTGAGGACAGTGGAAGAAGGGAGAAGGCAGAATCAAACAGCCTTTTTACACAATGTAGAGAATTAACCCCTTAGGTTCCACAGTGAGTTTTACAAGCATTCTTTACTGCATATAGAGACTGATTTTACTGTTCTGGGTTTAGTAACACTTATGACGCGTACAGACGATCAGAATTTCCGACAACCAAACCGTCGATTTATTTCCGACGCATGTTGACTGAAACTTTTCTTGCATACACATGGTCGCACAAATGTTTTCGAAAATTCCGATCGGCAAGAACGCGCTGACATACAACACGTACGACGGGACTAGAAAAAGGAAGTTCAATAGCCAGTGCGCCACCCTTTGGACTCCTTCTGCTAATCTCGTGTTAGTAGAAGTTTGGTGAGAGATGATTTTCAGCCTCGTGCTTTTACGATCATTACTGCTCTTCAGTTTGTGCTTGTAGGTTCGTATCTGGTTTTCAGTGCGTGTAGTCAGTTCGTATCTGGTTTTCAGTGCGTGCTATTTCTAGTACGTATTTGATTCCCAGTGCGTTCTTGTCCACTCATTTCTGTTTTTCAGCCCTGCTCTTCTGAGGCCTTTTTGATTTTCAGTGCATTCTGTTAGTTCGTTCTGACCAGCAGACCATTTTGAACCCATGTTGCGGTTACGTACTCGTCATAGAGTTTGTGCTATGCGGGAGCTTGGTGTTGGGGTTCTTACTTTGACCCAAGCCCAGTCCATGAACAGGGGGAGGAGGAGTTCATGGACCAAGAATTGGTTGCTCCAGCGTGACCAATTCTCGCACATGCCTTTGTTGTGGGAGATCCAGGAGAATAATCCTTTCAGGAATTATCTACAGATGACGGACCCCATTTTTTACCGTCTGTTGGCTTTGCTGTCCCCTTATATTACGAAGCAGGACACCTGCATGCAGCAAGTCATCACTCCTGAACAAAGGCTCATGGCCACCTAGCGGTACTTGGCGATGGGGAGAAGTCTGCAGGACATCAAGTTCTCGACAGGCATCTCCCCCCAGGCTCTGGGAATCATTATTCCAGAGACCTGTTCTGCCATTATTCAGGTCCTGCAGAAGGACTATATTAAGGTAAGTTTTCTACTTTAACATCACATTCTATGTATTTAATGTTTGCTAATGTATTGTATTTCTTTCATCATTCCCTAATTACCATTATTGTAATATGCTGTGAATGTCCTTTTTATCCTCATGCATGCTGGAAGTTTTTAATGCTCCTTTTTGTCCTTCATGCATATTTGCCTTCACTAACCTCCCCAGCATACTATCCTGGGCCCATACACACCTAGCCTAGTCACTTAACAATGTGTTTTGCAGCTCCATAGTAGTGCTTTACCCTAAACACCCCATAAAATGTGTACAAATGTTATTTTTGTCCTCTAATTCAGGCATAGTGCCAGAGGCTTTTTTTGGGGTCCCAAACTCATTTGAAACCCTCCCTTCCCCCAACTGCTAAGTCAACCGATACCAATACTCTATCTGCTGACTTTGCCAAAAAAATACACACTATACCTACCTCTTTTGTGGTCATATTTATTGATGAATTCACCAAAGCATGTAGTGCAAGGGCCTGCCTGAATACTTTCAAATGGTGCTGTTTAAAGTTTTGTTCTCCTATTATCTTGATAGGTAATTGCAGAATGTAAAAATGTGCTTCAATTTGTACAGTGTATATTTATATTTTTGTATTATGACACTTCTTACCTGTCCATTGGGCTACTAATAGTGTAAGTAAGGAGGGGCTGGCCAAAGTAACACACATTATTTATACATTCAGCTCTCAATGAAGTGGAGAGGGTTACCTGTCCAAAACATCTCCCCCCACCCCAAAATTTTTACAATGGGCCATCAGAGAGGGTGAGGAAACTGATAAGTGGATCTTATATTTTTGTCTTTAAATACTCCTTAAAATAAATGTTTTATACTTTTGTTGGCCAAGAATGTTTGTGTCTAATCTGCTTGCAATGTTATGTGCAAAAGTAATAATTTTTTTTTCTTGTTTCACTCCACGGTTTCCTTCAACGCCACAGGAATGGCAGACTGTGGCTTCCCAATTTACCAAGCGGTGGGACTTTCCCAACTGCGGAGGGGCAATTGATGGGAAACATGTCCACATCATGCCACCCCCCAACTCGGGGTCATACTGTTACAACTATAAGGGGTTTAATAGTATAGTGATGTTGGCGGTGTTATCGGCGACATATGAGTTTCTCTATGTGGACGTGGGGAAGAATGGCCGGATGGTGGAGTCATTGCCCAGACCGAGTTTTACGGATGGCTCCAGAGTGGTGGCTTGGGATTTACACCTCCGGAAGACAACGTATCTGGTCTACTGTTCGTCTTTGTTGTTGATGAAGCGTTTGGGCTTGGTGAACACCTGATGCGGCCATTCCCCATGAGGACCCTCACGCCGGACCAGAGGGTTTTTAACTAGCAGCTGGTCAGCGCCAAAAGAGTGGTGGAGAATGCTTTCGGCATAATAGCCAGCCGGTTCCGCCTATTCCTGACGCCAATAAACATGGCGGAATATAAACTAAACCATATAATACTTGCATGCTGCATTCTACACAACTTTCTCAGGAGAAATGCTACAAACTATGTGACTTCAGTTGGGACTGAGGCCGGATTTCCAGAACAAACAACAACCCTGACGGCGCTTGAAGCTGGCCATCCTGGCTTGCCCCCCAAAGTATATGGAATACTTTGCGGGTAGGGGGGCCATTGATATACCAGCAAATGTTTGATAAACATTTTTAAAATAAATTTTTTTGTTAAACTGAAATAATATTTCATTTGATCTACTGCTTGTGTTTCCTTTAACTGTCTCCTAGGTTCTCCAATGGGCTTTTCTTTTTGGCCATTTTCTTAAATAGTGCAAATGTAATTTATTTGATACATGAGGAGACAATCTCTTCTTTAGCTAACTATTATGTTGTGGGTCTGCTACACACACACACACATCTTGCTTTTGTTGTTAATGTATGTAATGCATTAATGATAAAAAACACATCCTTTTCAGCACCATGAATTAATTGTTTTGAGTCCCGAAACTGGCCTGATTTTAGAGCACTGTGGGGGTTATTTACTGAAGGAAAATTCACTTTGCACTACAAGTGCTTTTGAAACTGCACATGGAAGTGCACTGAAACTGCACGTGTAGTGCCAAGTGGATTTGCCTTTAGTAAATAACCCCCATTGTCACTGTAAACACCAGATTACTCCAAAAACTGGTATTGAGTATTGAAAGAAGGAGCCACACTCTGTTGAGTAGAAAACATTTTACTCAAAGCATATTCACATGTGCTTTAGAAAAGGGTTTTTGAACAAACCAACATATTTGTTGTATAACATTTTTAGGTTTGACAGCAGAAATAGCCTTTTTTGTGTTAAACAGGCTTGTTTAAAACCATATACATACACAACTCAGGAACTTACAAAGTTCAACTTTGACAAAGTGAAGGCAATATTAGACATTAGTATGTCCAAACTGTGTTGATATTGCCTTCATCAGATGGGGTGATGTCACCCCTGTGAAAGCCAAATTTTGAAGATGCACACAAATTGGGAGTCAAAATGGGGATTTCCCTCCTGATCCCATGCCTAATGTCAACATGTGCTAGCTCCCATCATGGGGGATCAATAGACGTGTTCCAGGGGTGCAACCCCTTCCTCTCATCTACATTAGTTGCAAGGAAGGGGTTGCACCCACAAAACGTGTACATTGATATCCTATGATGGCAGATAGCACATGTTGACACACTGTGCGCATCTTCAAAATTTGGCTTTCAAAATAATTTAAAATAGTTTGAAAAATCAGAAAAATAAAAACAAACTTGAATAATTTTGAGGTGTTTTAGATTCTGCCTAAAACATCAGTGATGTTTTTGAGTCTTTTTTCCACATCATTGATGTCTTCCTTGATCTTCTGTAAATCACGATTGCACACCATGATCTCCCCGATGAGGACGTGTGCACTTGCACTTGTGAAATGAGATTCTTCTTCCACAACATCCACATCACCTAAAATAAAAAAAAACACACCATGTATTATAAATATGCAGGTATACATCTATTACCCGAAGCTGTGGTCTCAGACACTCACCTGTTGTGGTCACTATTTTGCCCACTTCATAAACCTCTCCTTCCTCCATATCCTGAGGTTGTGGGGTGCTGAGTTCCCCTTCTTTATGAGGTTGGGGGTCCCTGATGTCCTCTGATGTCCCGAGTCTTTTCTCCCCTATGTGAATTAAAAAAAGGTATACTTAGCACACAGATATTTTAAGCCAGAAATAGGAATATGAAACATTGCTTGGAAGTGATGTACAATTGTCTGTTTTGGCAGAGTTCCAAGCTGAAAACAATTCATTTTCCCTTTCTAAAGCTAGAATACTTTCCTGTTTTGTGCAAGTTTCACACATGGAGACACCCCTAGTATCCATTGGATCACCTATGTGGGACACCATAAAAAGTTTGTTCTAGTGTCCTACACTAGTGCTCCTGCATCCAGATGTGTAAACAGCTGCTGAATGTCCTCTCCTTACACTGAATCAAGTTTGCATTTCATTCTAGTTACAAACCCATCTAGACAACAATGTACTAAACTTCTTTTAATACAAATAGCCATGAACAAATGTAGTTAACCTGCATCTGCCAAAAAACATTGTATTAGTGGGCGAATGAACAATGTTTACTATGAACGATTATTGTGCCCACGAACCTGAAACTTGCCATGTTAAGCTGTACAACAGTAAAGAAAAGCACATGGAGCAGCACAAAAGGACTAAGATTAATAGGAACATACGACAAAATACTTACTTTTTTGCAGCACTCTCTTGATTCTTCTGTACAGATCCTGCTCCCTCAATTTGAGGTCTGACCATCGTTTCCTCAGTTGATCCTTGGATCGCCATACCCCAAAATTCTTCTGCAGACTTTTCACAACTTTAGCCATGATCTTGGCCTTTATTACATTTGCGTTTGGGTAAGGCCCATGCTTCCCATCATAGTCGGCCCTCTTCAAGATGTCCACCATCTCCACCATCTCTACAAAGGACATATTTGAGGCCTTAAATCTCCTCCGGGATCCCAATGTTTGTGGCTCCGGGCTTTCGTCGTCCTCCTCGTTGCTGCTCTCCTCTGCATGCACTTGCTCTTTCTTCACTATGTGCGCTCCCATTGTGCCGAAAGAGAAGGGGCAGGGTATAGACTAGAAAAAAGGTCATGCGCGGGCGGAGTTTCACGCATGCACAGTGTATATAAAGCGTAACACTCGTGCGTCGTACGTACGATCTGTGAGCGGAGGACGGAGTAGTGTAAGCACCAGCGCTGATCGTGATAACTAAGGTACAGTTTGAATTTGGGGCATCAGTGGTCTATACTGCTTATAGATTGAGGCCTATAGTGGGACAAGATTAGGAGAGTTTAGCCTGACATTAGGGTTTGTCTTGTGTTGTGTCTTGCAGATAAAATGGATCGATTCAATAATCACAGCTTCCTCCCCCAATTCATTGATATGTACAGAGAGCTGCCCTGTTTGTGGCAGGTAAAACACCCCTTTTATACTAATAAAATAAAGAGGCAGGCAGCGCTGGATCAATTGCTGGAATTGGTGAAGCCGCAGATCCCCATGGCAAACTATTTGAAGGCCAAGATTGGTGGCTTGAGGAGCGCATATAATAGGGAGCGCAAGAAGGTCCAGGATTTCATGAGATCAAGAGCAGCAGCAGATGACATTTATGTCCCCAGGCCCTGGTGCTATGACAGACTGCGATTTCTGTCAGACCAGACTGAAATCATGCCATCACTCGCAACCCTTCCTTCCACTCTTCCTTCACTCTCAACCCTTCCTTCCACTCTTCCTTCCACTCTGCCTTCCACCTCAGATAAGGCTTCAGAAGTCCAACCTGGGCCTTCCACCCAGGAAGAAGATGTGGAGGAGCCCAGCTTGAGTCAGGTATAGCATTGTTTAACATATTTCTCAAAAAGCGGCAGCCAGGAGGTGGCCAGGCCCAGTAGCCTGACCAAATCCCAGGTTCCTCCCCTTCGCCTTCCAACAAAAAGGACCAGGAAGGGGAGGAACGTGCAGGAGTCAGCGCTTTCTTTGATTCGGGAGGCTACTGCGGCCCTCAGAACCACCTCCAATATTCAAGAGACCTATGCCTGCATGGCTGCCAGCAAAATGCTGGAAATGGAGGTGGGCCAATGCCTCATTTGTGAGGAAGTGCTGTATCTGGCCCTAAATAAGGGGTTGAGGGGCAAACTTACAAGCAAAACCCACCTGTGTGAGTTGGACCATCCTCCTCCAGCTCCCCAACCTACTGCCACAACTCCAACACCAGAGCCACAGCCTGGAAGCAAGTGTGAAAGCAAGCGTGGAAGGAAGACAAGAGTGTGATGGCCAGGGTTCAGTCTGGTCTGACAAAAGATGCAGGCTGTGTATGGCCACAGCCTGGGGACATATATGTCATCTGATGCTGCTCCTGATCTCTCAGAGTCCTGGACCGGATTGTGCTCCCTATTAAAGTGGTTGTAAACCCTTACAAACCACTTTTATCTACAGGTAAGCCTAGATTAAGGTTTACCTGTAGGTGCAAGAAATATCTCCTAAACCTACACGGTTTAGGAGATATTTGCAAAAGACAGGCACCGATGTGTATGGCACATGCACCGTAGACAACCCCGCGCAGGCGCACTGAGCGTGCCGTTTCTAAGGGCGATTGTGCCGTTAGTGGCATGCGCGGGAGTGACGCCATCGCGGCTCCGGCCAGTCACAGCACCGGAGCCGCGATACCCGGAAGTCACTCCGGGAGATATGGCGGCGACGGAGGAGGGGAACGAGGACCGCTTCGGGGGCTTCGATCTCAGGTACGTAATTTATAATGAGCTAGTATGCATACTAGCTCATTATGCCTTTGTCTTGTAGGGTGTTTATTTTTTATTTTTTTCCAGAGGGTTTACTTCCTCCTTAAATGGACTCCTCAGGCTACCAATTTTGCCTGTCAAATAATTGAAGTCTGCCCTGGGGTACAAAGGCTTTGCCATTTTCACCAGTTTATCCAGCGTTGCCTTCCTTTTTATTTTGTTATGACCCCTAATAAATGTCTATTTTTCTTTGACAAATACTTGGCTATGTGTTTTAGTTCAAAAAGGACACTTTGTTTGTGAGTAGGCAGGTACATTTCAAAAATACAATGTCAAATTAACAAGGGACACCAACACCAACCAATCTCTTTGAGGTTGAAGATAATAATGGTGACTTGACACACAAAACGAAAAAACATATTATGGAGATCACTATAAAAAAAAAAAAAACAGGATATCTTGATTTTTTTTTTAAAAAAAGTCGATCACTATAAAAAAAAATATAAACATTATTCTGGAGATCTGGCAAAAAAAAATAATAAAGATTATTTATGAGATCACGAAAAATAATAAAGAAATCAGTTTGTCAGAACTGTGTGAATATCAGCAGCAAAACAACTTCATTATTCTAGCATTATAAAGAAGAAGAGAATGCACTGCATTAAAAGCTTAAAAACTTTGCAGCGTGAGTAATATGCTATCTCGATTACGATTGCTAGTCTAACCAGACCGAGCGCTTCCATCTCGTACTTGATTCAGAGCATGCGTGGAATTTTGTGCGTCAGAATTGCCTACACACGCTCGGAATTTACGACAACGGATTTTGTTGTCGGAAAATTTGAGAACCAGTTCTCAAATTTTGTTTGTCGGAAATTCCGACAAAAAATGTCCAATGGAGCCTACACACGGTCAAAATTTCCGACAACAAGCTCACATCGAACATTTGTTGAACATTTGTTGAAAATTCCGATCGTCTGTATGCGGCATTAGAAATGCTTAAGGCCCCTTTCACACAGGCTTTCCGATCAGGTCCGCCTGTCAGTTTTTCAGGCGGACCTGATCGGACACTCCATTCACCTCTATGGAGTGGCGGATGTCAGCGGTGACACGTCCACGGACATCCGCCGATATCTGATCCAATCCTGTCCGTGAAATCCAGACGGATGGAGACCCTATTTTCCATCCATCTGGAGGATTGGATCAGATGGGATTGGATGAAAATGAATAGGTCTGTTTTCATCCGATCTCCCCATAGAGGAGAGCAGGGCTCTCTGCTCCATCTCTGCACAGTGAGTGGAGACGGACCTGTCATCCGCCTGCTCAGCGGGGATCAACTTCCTCCGCTGAGCAAAGCTTTCAACAGCCACCTGACAGTGTGTGTTGAAATAGTTTAAAGAGGAACTGCAGTCTGCTCACATAATTTCTAATTATAACATCTTTGCCATTCTGAAGCTTTCCTCCAGCCACTTTGCATATTACTTGCCAAATACGCTGCAGAAATCCTCCTCCACTAAGTCTGGCTGCAGCCATTTTAACTTTGGGCAGCTGAAGCTGCTGCCTGTTCGCTTCCTGGATTTTAACAGACACAAAGAGGCACACCTCCAGCTCTGTAGCCCTGCAGCTTTCGTTGGCCCTCTTATGACTCATCCCCCCCTCACTTCCTGGCAAACTCTCACCAGAGTGAGAGAGAGAACTGTGCATGATGTCATAAGCCTAGGCTAATGACCAGACAAGACACAGGAAGTGGGCTGTATAGGGTATTTACTGGCGGAACAAAAATGCTTTACTATCCAAGGTTAAAACAACAAGGGCAGAAGGTTTATTAAATGGAAAGTTGAAAAAATGACTAAAGGTCCGCTTTAAGGAGGGCTGACAGTCTGTTTTGGGATAGTTAGTTAGCTGCTATTCAGAGCTATTCTATGCTATATTGTGCTAAATAGCTGTGGATTTCAGTTTAGTGGGTTACATATTCTTGTTGTTCCCTCATTCTTATTCACAGTACAGATACCCTTTTTAGGACTAGCGTTTTGTGTGTCAGCAACAGCTATAGTTGCTGTTTATAGCTGCCTTTTTGCACTCTTTTTTATGTGTGTGTATAATTGCATTTGAGATAGGGACTTTGGATTGTAAGCTCCATGACTATAAACCCCCTGCTGATGATGCTAGTGACTGAACGTTAAATTCTAATCAGGCCTCAAAAAAGAAAAAGCCAAGGTTACCAGCTACTGCCAGCTTTCCCAGCCTTTTCCAATGCTGCTATCATACTGTCCATCCACTGAACAATATTTGGAAATATTTCCTCTCAGATAATACACTCCCAAACAGCTCCCGCTGCTGTCTCTGAGCCAATGGGGAGGGAGAGAGCTAAGAGAGCCTCAGCTCTCGTGCACATTGCTGGATCGAGATCGGGCTCAGATAAGTATAAGGGGGGGGGGGACTGCATGGAGAAGGTTTTCTATCTTATTGCAGAGAATGCATTAAGGTAAAAAAAATCTGCCTTTATAACCACTTTAAGCCAACTGTAAAAGTTAAAAAAATCCATTACACTTCAAAATATGTCATGTTAGAATTCAGTGTCACTGATGCTGTCCCTGAAAGTTGTATTGTTCTATAATACCACATAAAGCTTTAAGGCATCTCGCAAGCATGTAAATTAAAGGATTTTTGTTTTTCAAAGTCTCATTAAAAGAACCCTCTCCCCACTGTATGATATTAAAAAAAATGTTTAGCTCTGGTTAATGTCACCCATGGAAGTGCCCAGATCCATATGCCTTTTTTTGATAATAGCTAGTCTATTAACCTTGAATATGTCCAAAATGTTGTCTCAAGTCCCCCCCCCCCCCCCCCCCCCATAGACTTCAGTGGAGTTCTCTGCTAAACTCCACTCTACTTTTTTAAACAGAGTTCAAACCTCTGTCGGGTTTTTATTCCCATTTGAGGGATTCATCTCACCTCCTGTGCCAACAGCAGTTACCAGGACAGGAGGTGATAAAATAATCACACAGGCAGCAATTAAAGCCTAAAACATTTAAACCCTTTCCTCAACCAATCTCCATGGTTTTAATGACTAAGGAAATAATTTGGTGACAGCAGATTGGGGTGGACCAAATTTCTGCTAGAAATTTTGCCAAATAGGGATAAGTAAAATCATCCAATCCAACATAAAACGTCCCACTTTGCTTTCTGGAATTTTAGTGCAGGCAGCTATGTTTCACATACCGTATATACTCGAGTATAAGTCGAATTTTTCAGCACATTTTTTTGTGCTGAAAGTGCCCCCCTCGACTTATACTGGAGTCAAGCACTTTTCTGCAGCAAAAAAATTCATTTTCCGAACCGACTTTGGGGCCCCGTATCTCAGGGCAACTTGGTGCTAGAAACCCCAGATTTGGTATGCAAACCCAGTGGACCTGGTACCACAACATATCCAAAGCTGAAGTTCCTAGCACTAAGTGGCCCCGAGATACGGGGCCCCAAAATCGGTTCGGAAAATGTCATTCTCTGCTGCAGAAAAATGCTTGACATTTTCCGAACTGAATTTGGGGCCCCATATCTCAGGGCCACTTGGTGCTAAGAACCCCAAATGTGGTGTGCAAACCCACTGGAACTGTTACCATAACATATCCAAAGCTGGGGTTCCTAGCACCAAGTGGCCCTGAGATATGGGGCCCCAAAACTGGTTCGGAAAATGTCATTCTCTGCTGCAGAAAAGTGCTTGACATTTTCTGAACTGATTTTGGGGGGCCCTGTACCTCGGGGTCACTTGGTGATAGAAACCCCAGCTTTGAAAATTTTATGGTGCTAGTTCCACTGGGTTTGCACACCAAATTTGGGGTTCTTAGCACTAAGTGGCCCCAAGATACGGGGCCCCAAATTCGGTCAACTGTGTCTATCTGCAGCAATGTCATTTCGGGACCCTTTGGGTTCAGAGACCCCAAATTTTGGCTGCAGCTAGGGGGCATCTAGGAACCCTTAACTACCGAGTTTGAAGTTCAGGGGACCTATGGCTGCAAATGGGCACAGTAAGGCATGCAAATGGGCACAGTGATGCTGCAAATGGGCATTGTTGACCCTCTTTTCCACTTACAGTAGCTGTGCATTTCTCACCCTCGTCTTATACTCGGGTCAATAAGTTTTTCCCATTTTTTTGTGGTAAATTAGGGCCTCGACTTATACTCGGAACGACTTATACTCGAGTATATACGGTATTTGAACGACCACCTAAATTATTATTTCAACTGTAGATGCAGTTTGGTGATCTGAGTATCTGGCTGACTTTTTATGTCTATTGGAAACTCCAACTTTCCTTGTCATATTTCTTGGCTCTGTGTACACCCCTTTTGCAATTTTGGACTATTTTCACCACCTTTGGGTGTTTCTACTCCTCCATTTGTACTCTTTATAATATAAAAACATTTATCTTACAACAAGCTGGCACCAATATAGCTTGGCTCAAGTGTGTGATTTGGGCCACTATTGTCTACCTGTAAATAAAATATCCCTTTTAAGCGGAATGATTAAATGAGTGCTCCTGCAATATAATATTGTTTGATACTGTTCCTTTTTCAGGTAACTGTGCATGATACCACTTCACTAAGCTGAATTCTTGGCCCAAGTAAGTTTTCATTGATGTGCTTGTTAAGAGTACACAGGTATTATAGAAGAATGAAGTCAGAAGCTTTAGTTTTCCTATGGAGACTCTAATGACATCTTGGGTGTAGAACAGCTACAAAGGCACCAAATGTCTGCATATATACATGAAATATTATAAAATGTTGAAATCTAAAAGGATGCAACATTTCTATGATCAAAACTGCTGGCTTTAAAATACAGTGTTTAAATTTCTAATCACAGACCAGCAAAATTGGCAGGAGAGCACGGTGGTAGCAAAATAAAAAGGAAAACTTCCCCTTTCTTAAAGCCTCCCTCCACCCACCTGCTTCTAAAGCTGATTAGTAGAATAACAGAACCTTTTTGAACTTCTTCCAGACAGCTCCAAATTCTAAACTAATGCTTCAAACTGATGTCATTTCAAATATCATGAGAGCCAAGCTGGACTTTTTGTCAATGTCCTTAACCCAAAGACAATCTTTGACGAGCCTGGTTGTCTTGGAAGCACTCCTCATACTGGAAAATGAATCAGATTAAAAGCATTCTCTTTTACAAGTTTCTTTTCCTCTGCATACACATTTTGGATTTAATTCCATTGATATGTATTTAATCTGTGCTTAATCCAAATTCAACTGTAATCTATTTATGGCATTCATCCAACCAGCCTACAGATGTTACAAAATATTTCTTAGGTCAGTTTTAGGATGGCATAAGCACTTTACTATTTGGTTTAAAAAAAAGACACATATAATGTATGTGTGAAGAAATATAAATATATTAAAATATACATTAATATCTATTTGATAAATACAATTTCACAGTGCTTCAAAAAGCAATTATTTTTAATCATTTATCTCCCTGGCGATAATCCCGAGTGTGGCTCGGAGTTAAATTTCAGTACCAATAGCGGTAACCCTGAGCCACACTCAGGATTGCATCTCAGGATCCTGGTCCAGGTTACCTACCTCATCCCCAGGATCCTGCAATGTCCCCCCGCTGTGTCTGTGGGCTGTGTCCTCCGCCTGATGCCTCTGTGTGCCGCGCTCCTTTCCCTGCGAGGGTCGTGACGCATGGGGGCAGAGCCGGGTGGCAAATTCAAAAATGACAAAGTTCATAACACATACAGTACACTGTAATCTTACAGATTACATTACTGTATCAAATATTTTCACCTCCTTTTTGTCCCTAGTGCTTTGTCCAGTGCCCTGCATGCACTTTTATATTATATATACTGTTCTTTCTGTCTGGAAACTTAAGATTGTCCATGGCAACCAAAAAGTGTCCCTTTACATCAAAAGCAGTTTTAGACCACCTAGAAAACAGTGATAGTAAATTAGAACACTTGCAGAATTGAGCGATAGTGAATCGCGGGCAAATTTGTTTTAATTATTTATAGTTATTTATTATATTATAATTTATGATTTCGTGTTTTAAACTTTATCATACCCGGGATGTCTACTAGACTCTTGTTTGGACAGATTTAAGTGTGTCATTACTAAAAATTACAGGCCTGCAACATAAAACTCCAAATTTCTATGCAAAACAATGTACCACTTAGAGATTCAAAAATCTGACATAATCATACCGCCGGGGTGGCTACTGCTCTTTGTTTTAAAGAAGTCTAGTTTGTGTACAGGAAGACATTGAGTGAATTAGTACTGCTTGGACCTTGAAGGAGGGGACATACCGCGAAAGCTTGTCCTGAAAAATTGTATGTGTCTAGCAAATAAAAAAAGTATCACAGACAGTACTCGATTCTTTCTATTCAGTAAGACAGTGACAAACTCTTGTAACATTAGACATAACTATATTCCTAGTTCTGGTGATGCTTATTAATAACAGTAGTCTACTCTTAGCAATAGTCATGGTCTTTTATCAATGATCAGGTCTATTAGTAGACCCTCCTTGTTAGTAATTCAAAGGGCAGAATGCAATTAAGCTAATGCCATGTTTTTAGCAACAACTTTTCCCTTGAGATAAGGCTCATTTGCAGTGGCGGCCCGTCCATATGGCGCGTACGGGTGCCGCCCCCCCTATCTATGCGTCCACCCCCCTGATCTACATGCAGGGCACTGGACGCATGGATTCCAATATGTTTTTTTTTTTTTTAAGCACATGATTAGAGCCAGAGGCTCTAATAGGCTTCAAAAAAGGATAGGCTCAGGGCGCAGAGCACTGTGCCCGAAGCCCACCCAGTTGTGTGACAATAGCGAATGAATATTCACTATTGTAACACTGATTCTCCTCCCTCCCTATCAGGAAGTGGGTCCTGAGACCCATCACCCAATTGGCAGAAAGGAGATCTGATCAGATTGGCCACCAGGAGGAGAAGGGAGGAAGCAGACTCCCGCAGCATGGAGAGAAACCGCCCTGAGGAGCACTGCCCGCGACATGGGGGTAAGAGCGAGGCCCCGACTACTAACTGACCCACCCGTGGGTGGGTTTGCCGTCCGTGACCCGACTGGGGGGAGAGGGTTGCATTGGGTGGATTTTTTGTAGCCCCCCCATTTAAAAAACCACCAGCCGTCACTGTTTAATTGGGAACTTGGTTACTTCTTTCCCCATAGGTCGGTGATGGCGAACCTTGGCACCCCAGATGTTTTGGAACTACATTTCCCATGATGCTCATGAACTCTGCCGTGCAGTTGAGCATCATGGGAAATGTAGTTCCAAAACATCTGGGGTGCCAAGGTTCACCGTCACTGCCATAGGTATTACTATGCAAACTCAAAACAGAACTAAACCCTCCTATCCTTTACAGCCAAGGAAGCTGCCATTTTAACCTCTGTTTGATCTGCAGTTGCCATGATGCTGCACACACAATCATTTATGGCACCAGCCATTTGATACCTTGATAGTTCAGTTGAGCATACAAAAAAATGTGACAGTTATCATTCACAGTATGCCTTGAATGTAACTGTTTTGGGAAACAGCCAAATTGATTGATTTACTTCCACTTTAGGTGATCACGCTAGTATTTCAGTGCAATGCTTAACAAAAAAATATGATTGCCCACACTATCTAACGTCTGAGGCTAGCTTACACATGTAGTGCTCATTATGTGTGTAAAAATAAACAACTAAAGTTGCACTTGTTCCAACTGTATATTTATACCTAAATGGTAAATTCATTCAGATGTAAGGGCCTGCACAAAGAGAAAGCCTTTTTGCTTTTAAATTGATAACTTAGCATTATAACAAATATTGTAACTTGCAATGAAAATGAAAAATAGAGATACTTATTGTAAATATTAGAATTCACAGCTCAGTGATGGTATCCTATAATATTGAAATATACTTGTAATAGCTTTCCTTTTGATGGAGAGTGACTTAATAAATGTAAGTCTCGGCTATGGTAGTGGCTACTGAACTTAGGGACTGTGCAGCCACAGTGTCAATACAACATGTGTCAAAGGACACTGTTCGTGCATCATTAGCCATATAACATGAGATCTTTATAGTGGGAATGTAGACTCAACATCTCAAGACATACCTTTCCTTATCACAGCATCCACACTGTTTATTATACATTATGGCACATGTCCTGAACAATTAATATTGTACTAATGCAGTGCATCCGTGGTAAGCATGCTTCACACCCCTTCTTTGCATTCTAGGAAGTATGTTCAGCAGTGAACTGGTAAGCTAAGACTTTTTCAGGAATCTGCTTAGCATATGGAATAATCTTCCAGGGTCATGCTAGGCATATAGGGCACCCTGCTATGGATATACTGGGCATATAGGGAGTATATAACAGTTTTCCTAAGCACTTGAAGGACTTTATTTGGAACATGCTGAGTATACTGAGCAATCTTGCCAAGCATGTGCTGAATTAAATGGAATTCTTTGCTGGGCAAATGAGCAGTACATTGAGCACTCTGCCAGATACATGTCATGGACATGCCAATTGCATTGAACGGTATCATGCTGAGCACACCAAGCACTTTGCTAGGAACATGTTAACCATGAAAGAGAAATCAAGGACATGCTGAACACAAGGAATGCATGTAATTGAAAGGAGTATGGAACACTCTGCTACGCTCATGTTGATCACAGTTAAGACTTTGCCAGGCATACACTGAGCTCATGGGATGCCCAGTGAAAAGCAAGCAAAGTAATTGCTTAGAATGTAGAGCAGTAAGCCAAAGACATTC
The DNA here is from genome assembly GCA_037952835.1 of Lithobates septentrionalis. Lineage (NCBI taxonomy): Eukaryota > Metazoa > Chordata > Amphibia > Anura > Ranidae > Lithobates > Lithobates septentrionalis. Next base: position 3,302,769 of record JBBDGP010000065.1, read on the forward strand.
TGAATGAAAGAATTACTTTGCCATGAAAATTGAATGCACAAAGGATCCTCTGCCAGTCATACTAAGCATGTGGTGAGCATTACTATGGTCACCAGGAGTATTTTTTCAGGATCATGATAAGCGCAGTGGGAACAATAGAGCAATGGTAAGAACATTTTCTCCCAATAACTGCTGACTAAATCCTGCTCTGTCAATCTAATGACAATGACAGCGCTGGCAAAGTTTCTGTGATGTTGCCATATTTAGACAGGTTAAGGAATATTTTTCACATATTTTCTACAACTCAGTCACTAAATCAATTGGCATATATTTACTCACATATTCAAATGGTGCAAACCAGTTGAATTTACAGATTTCCGATATCTTTATTTCTTTGCTTGTTATTCCTGGGGAAAATTCCGCGTCCCGTTCCCTTTAATGCTGGTCACATAACCAATTTGCTACATTATTCCTACTAATGGGAATGATCTGAGCTCATGATCTGAGCTCATGTGGCCAAATGTCCAGCCTTTTAACTATGTAAGCAGCCCTGAAAGGCAATGTGGAACAGCAATTTTTTACATATACTGTAGGTAGGTATTTTAGACCTTCTATTACACTCTCTTTTTTGCAACCTAAGAAGATCCTAACCAGATAACAAATATGCAGGCTTTGAGGGCCTGGTGAGCTGGCTGGGAAGATATTGAATATTTGGGGCATTTCTTTGAACATTGTCTGTCTTCCTGAAATCCTGTCTGGTGAGGATGCAACTGTGAGAACTTTCTAGCTCCAGGGTCATTGGGCCTAGGGGTTGGAAAACTGCAGTATTCTCTCCTCCTGGAGGAAACCCTGAAGATGCTGGCTACTATTAATGTCCTGTTCTGAGCCTAGATGAAGCATGCAACTGCCCCCATAAGAGAGGAAGAGATTTGACTGTTTGAGTGGAAAGTTTACATGGGAAATTTAAAATTGCTGTCCTGCTTTGGAACATAAAAACTGAGTTACCATTTGAACCTTATTTGCCAAGGAGCCATTTGCTAAGTTTAGTGTCCAGCTGTCATAGAGAGCGGAAGCCAGAACATTTAGAAAAGTGTGCTTAAGACCAGAAACTGCGTTCTAGACAGATAAACCTTTAAGTATCCTGTGTTCCATCCACCCTCTTGGTTTAGCCCCTTGCAATTCCCTACACATTAGAGCTCAAAATGAGAGAGTGAGAAGCAACACAGGGACCCATGTGGTTCATATGCTGTCACGGAGCATGCTGATAGAAGGAGAGAGCAGTATCACTGACAGTTTAACTCATTAGTGTGATGCTTCTCCTTCACTGTCCAGTCATAGTCTGGGGTTGGGATTGAGGTCTGTAATATTACTTAAATACAGAGGATAATAAGCAGGTCCTTTACCCTACCATAAAGGGACTGTGCTGTGTTACTGACATCTATTGATATCACAACTGGATAGACAAAATGCAAATCCTTTGGCAGGTAAACAGCTTTCTTATATGTATTTTATATGTATATTTAGCTGTTTGCCTGGAGTTTAGCTTCAAATTTATGTATGGTATAATTTTTTTTTTTAGCTGTATTCTTAGAGGTAACATTGCACATGAGAAATACCCAAGCTGTGATTGCTGACCTCAGTTTGAAAATGCACATACTGTATCTGACCTGGTTTCAGTTTTCTGTTCTTTGCTAGCTGTGCTGCACGATTCCTTTGCAATTAATAGCATACTGGCATTGAATTATTCCTTACCATGACGTTATAACAGTAGGTTTCTGTCAGGGCTCAGAAATAACATTGTATTGCCTTGTAAACCTCTCTGCAGTTTTACTATACAGTAAGCATGTTCTTTTTCTCATGTTTGCAGGTTTCGGAACGATGTGACTATGTCTTTGTAAATGGAAAAGAAATGAAAGGAAAGGTTAATGCCATTGTGAATTTCACGTATCAACATTTTAAAGCCTCACTGGAAATGACAGTATGGGTGCCACGGCTCCCCCTGCTGATAGATGTGTCTGACACAGAATTAAATCAGATCAAAGGTTGGAGGGTTCCTATTATGACAAATAAGAGGTATATATTTTCCTTAACTTATATTAAAGAATTTTAGTAAATTTTGTAATAAGTGCCGATTTACAGTATACTAACATACACAATGCTAAGAGGATACAGTAGCTTCTAGATTTTCATCTAGCTCTCTAGATCTCAAAATAATTTCATCACTGGAAATTTCATGTTTCACTTTGCCAGTGTTAATTGTGTAAACCTGAATCTGTTTCAAGAATAGTTAGTCAATATTTCAACTTCATTTATATACTCACATATTTAGTTAAAAATTATCAATAATTTATGACTTATTAGCTAATTATAGAAAGATTATACAACTGGTATAAATGGTTAAGCTACAGTAATAGGATGCTTTTCTTGCACTTTACAGGACACCTTTTACTACTATTATGCCCTGTACACACGGTCGGACATTAATTGGACATTCCGACAACAAAATCCATGGATTTTTTCCAACGGATGTTGGCTCAAACTTGTCTTGCATACACACAGTCACACAAAGTTGTCGGAAAATCCGATCGTTCTGAACGTGGTGACATAAAACACGTACGTCGGGACTATAAATGGGGCAGTAGCCAATAGCTTTCGAGCATGCGTGGCACTTTGTGCGTCGGATTTGTGTACACACGATCGGAATTTCCGACAACGGACTTCGTTGTCGGAAAATTTTATAGCAAGCTCTCAAACTTTGTGTGTCGGAAATTCCAATGGAAAATGTGTGATGGAGCCCACACACGGTCAGAATTTCCGACAACAAGATCCTATCACACATTTTCCGTCGGAAAATCCGTCCGTGTGTACAGGGCATAACAATATAATCCAGGAGAGGAATTTTAGTTTGGAAGGGAACTCTGCTGTTTGTCAGAATTATTTTCAAGGCCAAACCCTTAATACACTAACACTTAGAATTACAAAGATTTGCTGACTAAGGTTCATGAATTAAAAAAGGTCAAAAAATCTATAAACTCTAATTATGTCTATTGGAGAATTTATACTAACAAGCATGCTTAACATGTATTTGTCCCCATTGTTGGTCAAAGAGGTCAGCTCAACCTAAATTATTTTGTTAGATAATGGAATGATAAATTAAAGCCGTACTCCAAGTAGATATATTAAACACATTTAAAGCAGTTTTATAATTATGAAAAACAATGTAAATAAAATAAAATTAGTTAAAATGGGACTTTGTCTTTATATCTGCCATTTACAATGATATGTATGGTGGGGCTTGGAAGAAGGGCAGGTCAATAGCCTGAGCTAATTTGCTGTTGCTCCATTTGTATCCAATCACAAGGTGGATGGAGTGCGGTGATCACACTGTACTGCAGTAAGTTCACCAACTTATGCTGTAAATCTCAAAACTGGATGGACAAAATTGTAAAACCTTTGGCAGGTTTCCATATATATGTATTTCAACATTGTATTAAGCTGCTTGCCTTGAGTTCAGCTATAAACCCCTAAAATGATTGTTGCTTACAGGCTTTTTAACTAGCTGAAGAAGCTTTTGAGACTGTAAGGAAACATTTAAATGAGACAAGACTCTTGACAGATTAACAGAACTCAAGTCACACTAAGTATATTCCTTGCTGGACCTTTCTCTCAACACAACCTATTTCATATACAGGAATAAGACAGGAACATTGCCGTGCTATATGATCACCTGTATCTCCAAGTGTAGATGACCTGTACATGGAAGAGGTGGGGAAGAAAGGCTTAAACCAGGGGTCTCAAACTGGTGGCCCCCCAGCTGTTCCGGAACTACAAGTCCCATCATACCTCTGCCTGAGGGAGTCATGCTTGTAACTGTCAGCCTTGCAATGCCTCATGGGACTTGTAGTTTTGCAACAGCTGGAGGGCTGCCAGTTTGAGACCCCTGGCTTAAACTCTTTCAGGGGAATAACACAAGTCATTGGTTCAAGTATGTGGATCATACATAAATAAAGAGTAGAAAAAGCTTTTAGTAAACACATAATTTCAAAGAACAAATACATCAACTTTACATAGGAAGAGGCACCAAATAACAAATAACCATTTTTGGACAGTGTGTCACATGTCAGGGAGGGGTGACTTTGCCATTGAGGTCTACACAAAACACCTACACAGACTAGTATCTGATTTGTGACTCCCACCACTGGAACACAAACTGGAGGTTAAAAGAAGATCAGGTTTAGATAGTAACAACAAGCACAGAGTCTACAGAAATAGAAATCAGACATCTCAAAAGTGCTTAGAAAGTTTGTGGCTGCCCAGGCTGGGTTTTTGCTAAAACATCCACAAGGTCAAGTAAAAACACAGGGCCATCAAACAGAGCAAGAAGCTGAACACCCAGAGTAATATAGTCATTTGTATGTAGCTAAAGGGTCAGAAAAAAAGTCTAAAAATACACTGAGGCAGACGCTTGTACATCCAAACATACCAACATCCAAACACAAGAAAAGTACCTTGGTATATGCAGTGCACTGTAGTGAGGAATTCACAGACTGATACACTGGGGAGATAAAACAACCTCTAAGCAAAGGAATGGCCCAACACAGGAGGGCATGTTCTGGACCCGTCTGTTGTAAGAGGTGAAGCGATACTTAAAGTGAATGGGAACTGGGTGAAACCAATAATAATATCTTACTGCTAAATCCCCCAATATGAGGTGACTCAGCTAACTATTTTCTGCTTATACAAAAAATACTGTCTTGGATGGGCTGATTCCTTTAAAAACATGTCTTCACTCTCTGGCTGGTAGTAAAATAGACATGTGTGTGATGAGATTTGGTGCACTGCACTTGAAATGAAAACTTGCAGTTTGGAGATAAACATGTCCCCCCATTGTGGTGCTCCAAATGATGATATATGATATATGATGTTCTCATTGCCAGAGCTCAACTGTTAAAATGTTTTAATTCCCTTACAGACCAGCAAGGGACAGTGAAGATGAGGAGGATGATGATAAAAAGGGTAAAGGTTGTACTTTACAATACCAACATGCCTTATTGAGAGTCCTTACACAGTTCATTGCCGAATCTCCTGACGTAGCTGGACAGCTGAATTATCTGCTTGGATCTGATTGGCAGGCGGATATAACTGATCTAATTAGTGAATTTATCCAGATGGATGAACCAAAAGTTCTAAGAATTCAAGGTCAGATACTGATTGGGCAGGAAGCTGGTATGACAACTTTACAGGTAAGAATGGCTTTGGACAGCAATGAGTTATTTAACCATGCTTTATCATGGTTATCCTGGTTTACAAAAAATTAATTGCTTTAGGTTCATAACTAAACTTTCAGTTTACCTGTCATTTTTCCTTCAAGCTGGACAAAAACTCTGACTCTTCCTTTCTTGGAGAGAAAAATTTGACTCCTTCCCAAAACACATTAATGTGAACTTTAATGGTATCCCAGTCTTAGTCTGTAGGGTTCAATATTGAGTTGGCCCACCCTTTGCAGCTATAACAGCTTCAACTCTTCTGGGAAGGCTGTCCACAAGGTAGAAGAAAATGAACAGCAGGGCGCTGAGGACAGTATCAAATAAAAACACTTTATTAAAATAAGCAGCACCCTTACATTGACATTAGCATGAAACAGCCTGGATAGGGAACACCTGAGACCAAGCAGCTGTGATCAGTGCGAGGCTGTAGGCATCACTGAGCAAACAGAGACCGAGGATGACAGGGAGCCAGCCAGCTCAAAGTATGGCTATTAGCAGCGGTGTTCTAAGCTGCAGTCGAGGATGACAGCTTTTAAAATGCCTGGTGAATGTTAGGAAATGGGGTGTACCTGAGCATGGACAGTGAAGTGAAGTGATGGGCTTATAAAGCCAAAATGGCAGCAAGGGGTAGAACATGGGAGGGGAAATTGTGAGAAAGCTGAGCTGCTGCATAGAGCCAGAGGGGCGGGAGAGGGAGGAAAGTGGGAGGGGAGAGAAAGCTGAGCCATTAACCCTTGGCTTGCAGACGGCCAGTATCAGGGAATTCAATGTTACCAATGGAGACAGGGAGCAAATCAAGAAAATACAAAGCAGATAAAACAAAATAGCTGCACTGCAAATGTAAGGATCAAGAATTACATGGATATAAATAAATAAATTATATATATATATATATATATATATATATATATATATATATATATATATATATAGATATATATATATATATTATGAATATAAGACAAATATATAATTTAAAAAAATTATATATTTACAGTATCTCACAAAAGTGAATACACCCCTTACACTTTTGTAAATATTTTATTATATCTTTTCATGTGACAACACTGAAGAAATGACACTTTGCTACAATGTAAAGTAGTGAGTGTACAGCTTGTATAACAGTGTAAATTTGCTGTCCCCTCAAAATAACTCAACATACAGCCATTAATGTCTAAACAGCTGGCAACAAAAGTAAGTACACTCACTACAAAAAATGTTATATATTGCAGCTTACCAATTATTAGATGAACTGTCTGCATTCATTTTAACCTGTTGATCCTGCCAAGATCTGTCTGTTATTTATACATTTCATTTAACAAATAGAGCTGTCCAGCAAAAGTTGCAGTTACAGTGTTGAGACAAACCTTTTAACACTGACAGGGGTACTTAGAATGTTCAACTTTAATTCATTTATGTAAAACCACCTATGTAAATCCACCTAATGCAGCTTCCTGTGATGGCATGGCAATGATGCTGCACTGTTCCTAAATTAAGAGCACTATTGCCACTTTCATTTAGGCTGTACCTGCATGCACTACAATGGGATGAAAGAAAATGTGTTAGGCTTTAATAATTGAATTTGGTACATGTTTTGACTGTCATACAGGATTCTATAGCTATACTTTAAGTAAAATTCAAAGTTTCATTGAGCTTTTGTGCAGCCTGCAGGACAATGATAGCTAAATGATCCACAATGCAAGTGCAGTTATCATTTAATTGCTTTGCTTCTTATTTCTAAAACCAAACTAGCAGGGTGCTGATTGATTTATGACATTTTAAAATTTGTAGATCCCTTTGGGCTTCTAAATGATTTAAATGACTGTATCTTTTTTTTCCCAGATATATTAAGGTTTATTTCCGGGGACCTTTCCCTGTCCGGGCACATATAATTTGATTACATGGTATTCTGCAACCTTAAAAATATCTTGCATCAGTATGATACTTAAAAAGAGTGAATTTATGTGTTTTACCTGCCTGCTATAAAAAGAGAAATTTAAACTGTGCTTTTCCTTAGATACTGTCCCCTCTTTCGGATGCCATCCTAGCCGAGAAGACGGTGATCGTTGTAGATGAGAAAGTGACAGTCACAGATTTAGGAATTCAGGTAGTGACAGGATTGTCACTATCTCTTCAGCTCAGCCCGGGGAGCAACAGAGCAATCTATGCAACTACCACAGCACATGAGCACTTCAATTCTCCAAAACAGGTATTCAGTTTTAGGATTTACCTTCCCGGATGAATGATGTAAATGTACGTGTTAATGTTTCCCTGTACAGTTGGTAAATGTTACAACACTAGACTCTTGTTAAAATGAACCATGCAGACAGTGGGCCCCTCTGACGCTGAAATGGTTAAATGCTAGTCTAGGGGGATAGGAATAAGTGGTAATACTTACCTTACTCCTCACTCCTGCAGTCTTCCTCCCGGTTATGCGACCGGTCTAATGAGGCTCCTTCTCTTCTCTGTTTCTCTGGTCACTGGTTCTCTGACATCATGTCACAGTGGCGTCACTAGGGCTGGTGTCACTCCCACCCCAATAACTCTTTTTCATATAACACTGCATGTAATGGCATTACTAGTGCCGTTAACAACTACCAACTAGCAAATTTGAATAACAACATCATATGAAAATAATAGAGCTCAAAGTTCAAACTTTTAAAGAACTACTGTATGTGTGGCGTGACAGCAGGAGCGCCCCTGCAGGGCGCTGGGCAGACTAGTTTTGGGCTGGCAGCATGCGGTCACAGTGCGCATCCCTATCCGGCCCCTGCAAATAATGTGGTCGGTGCCAGTGTCACCATCGCAGACGGATATCACTTCCTACTTGGTGGTGTCACCCCCCCTCCCTCCCGCACCCCTATAGTGACGCCACATTCATGACATACAATGCAGGACCAGTGAAGAGTGCCAACTACCAGGCGGGACAATGAATAAGGTAAGTAATTGTGTTTATTCCTGACTAAATGACTATTTAACCTTTAAAGTGCTAGGTGGGACTACATGGTTAATTTTTAAAGCTCAGATTTAAGCCTGGGTTCACACATGTGCGGTGCAAATTGAAGCTCAGGTTTCACTGGTAAGATAAAAATCAGTTGTTCAGAGGTTTCACTGTGTTGTAGCTGCGGATCAGTGAGCAGGGAGAGGAGGAGGGAGGGGGGGAGAGGGGGAGGTGTAGTGAGGAGAAAATCCTTGTTCAGAACGCAACGTATCTTCGAATCAGATGCGTTCCCATAGGAGATAATGGGCTTGTAATTCGCACCACAATGCCCAAAAAACGCACACGTTTTTTGTACAATGCGCAGTGCGAATGCAACGCACATATGTGAACCAGATACATTCAAATGAATGTATTTTAAAATGTCCTGCGAATTGGATGCGGTGTAAGCCGCATTTAATTCGCATAGGTGTGAACGGGGGCTAAAGGTAAAACATGAGGCTGATTCATCAACAAAATAAAATTAGCAAACAATTGAATTTGCTACCCATAGCATTTAGAAGTCTTGTTTATCTTTAACATGAAAGCTGAAACGTAATTGTTTGCTATGGAAAATAGCTCCAGTTTTGCACTTTCTCCGGTTTTGGCAAATCTGCTCTAATGTGTTTCAAGCATACTTTCAATGCAATTTTTTTTTCACTTAGATGAGTGCTATAGAAATTACAGAGTTAAATGTCTCATCAACTAGGCAGTACTGATGATAGCAGCTACTCACAGGTTACTGCACATTCATGTCCTTTTTACCATGTTATTGACAAGTATACTAGTACATAAGGGCAGTAGATATAAACCCGAACCTCTGAGAGAATGCTAAGACAATTGGGCCTAATGTGCAAATCTCTTATAGCACACTGAACAACTAGTCAGTAATCAGATTTCACTGAATTTGTTACAGTAAGCTGAATTTTGATTGGTTACTTGACCTTTAAAGTGGTTGTAAACCCTTACAATCCACTTTTTGCTACAGGTAAGCCTATAATAAGGCTTATCTGTAGCTACCCCGGATATCTCCTAAACCTGCACGGTTTAGGAGATACCCCCTGTATCTGCATGTGCCGACATCATCGGCACATGCACACTGAAGCAATGGCACTTGCGCACTCCTGCGCACATGCGCGAGAGTGATGTCATCAGGGCTCCGGCCAATGATATCTCCAGAGCCGCAATACCCGGAAGTAACTCCGGGGAGAAATGTCGCCGGCCGGTGCTGTGTACGGGCACCACAGCGAGGGCTTCAATCTCAGGTAAGTATTACATAATGAGCTAGTATGCATAGCATACTAGCTCATTATGCCTTTGTTTTGCAGGTCTTTTTTTTTTTTTCATGTGGGTTTACAACCACTTTAAAGCCCAGCTCCTGGAAATCTAAAAATGTTCCCTAACAGTGGGGCTGCACCTGCACTGCAAGAATGAACTGCTCATTTATTCTAGGGGAGAGCGAAAGCATTTTGCGTCTGAATCCTCCACTCCCCTGGCAAACGGCGCTCACCAATGCTCTGGTGGTGACTGTTCCTCGCCATCCTCATGTCCAGTGCAGGGCTATGGACCCTACTTCAGTCTTGACAAAAATGGGGGTTGGTGCCGTGCTAGTCCTGAGGTCAAATCCAGTCGCTGAGTGTGGTGGATATGTGTTCCAGCCTATATTGCAATAAGGGGTGTTGATGCAATCCTAAAACATAAGTGTAGTGCTAGGTGAATAAGCAAATAGAAATGCCAAAATGGGTGCTCCAAATGAAAGAAAACTATATAGTAAAAATATATATGTAAAACCCTGGAGCTCACCCCAAGGAATTATGTATTACAATGCGTAGTATACAATAATCGACCAATAAAGTGACAATATAAAATCCGGTGGTCGAACAATAATAGAATAAATATTCTTCAAAATTTGCACGGTATTTACCTCTAACATATTTAAAACCAATATAAAGTACTGTGCATATATATCCAAAAATTGATGCAATATATTAAACCGTGATTAATAACTAAAATATGTGACTGGGAATATCAAATGCCAAAAACAAAGAGGATAAAAATTTGTTTTTCATACAGTGTTATAATGAATAGCCATAGTGATCTGAACAAAGGTGCATCATGCAGTAAAGTGTCCGGCAACCAGCAGGGGGTGCTCAAAATTCAGGTAATACAGTTCAAGAATAAAAGTGCCTCAGTGCAGCAAAAACCAGCTTCAATGTTTCCTTGGTGGTGTCACATTAAACATGGCATGCAGATGGGATAAAATGACATAACTTCAGAGGAATGGTGACTGTGCAGTATTAAAACCAGATTGTGTCCATGCAGGAATCCTCAAACAGTGGGTAGTGGCCTCTTACCTCACTATACTGAGGTTACAGCATAGAACAGCAGTTGCTATTGGTGTCTCCTATGCAGAGGGATCCTAGGTGCTGTGCTGTCAATTAGTCAGATCTCAAGCCCATAGGGGACATCATGTTGGAATGAAGAGATAAAATCCCATATAGTGTAGTATTTAGTGGTAAAAGTTAGGATTTATTTCGTATTATAACATCATACAGGGTACTCACACAGTGTGCATAGGACGGTACAATGTATCCGGACGAGCGGCAAACTCGTACACTGCTACCAGTGGTCGGTGCCTGTCCCTACGCGTGGCGTCACGGGTCATGTGGCTTCATCCCCTGCGTGGCACCAACTAGCGTGGCACCAACCCCCATTTTTGTCATTGCCACCTATCGGGGTTTAAGGCTGAACCCCACTCGGTGCAAGCTGCTTTTCCCTATTTTTAAATCATACTAGTAGCACTGATTGGTAGCGCAGGAATAACACTCCCCATATTGATCACATACTTCAGTCTTGATGACATTAGAACTTTAGACTGCTGAAACATAGGAAGAAGACACTGCGGGGACAGGTTTAGCAGTGTGGAGGAGTGGAGGATTAGGTAAGTAAATCTACTTTTCCATGCCCCTTGACCTAAATGAGCAGTTAATAGTTTAGCATAGCCAAACTGCTTTAGCAATAAGTTTGTATTAGGCATATACAGTGGGGACGGAAAATATTCAGGCCCCCTTAAATTTTTCACACTTTGTTATATTGCAGACATTTGCTAAAATCATTTAAGTTCATTTTTTTTCCTCATTAATGTACACACAGCACCCCATTTTGACAGAAAAACACAGGATTGTTGACATTTTTGCAGATTTATTAAAAAAGAAAAACTGAAATATCACATGGTCCTAAGTATTCAGAACCTTTGCTCAGTATTTAGTAGAAGCACCCTTTTGATCTAATACAGCCATGAGTCTTTTTGGGAAAGATGCAACAAGTTTTTCACACCTGGATTTGGGGATCCTCTGCCATTCCTCCTTGCAGATCCTCTTCAGTTCTGTCAGGTTGGATGGTAAACGTTGGTGGACAGCCATTTTTAGGTCTCTCCAGAGATGCTCAATTGGGTTTAAGTCAGGGCTCTGGCTGGGCCATTCAAGAACAGTCACAGAGTTGTTGTGAAGCTGTGTGCTTAGGGTCATTGTCTTGTTGGAAGGTAAACCTTTGGCCCAGTCTGAGGTCCTGAGCACTCTGAAGAAGGTTTTCGTCCAGGATATCCCTGCACTTGGCCGCATTCATCTTTCTCTTGATTGCAACCAGTCGTCCTGTCCCTGCAGCTGAAAAACACCCCCAGGGCATGATGCTGCCACCACCATGCTTCACTGTTGGGACTGTATTGGACAGGTGATGATCAGTGCCTGGTTTTCTCCACACATACCGCTTAGAATTAAGGCCAAAAAGTTCTATCTTGGTCTCATCAGACCAGAGAATCTTATTTCTCACCATCTTGGAGTCCTTCAGGTGTTTTTAGCAAACTCCATGCGGGCTTTCATGTGTCTTGCACTGAGGAGAGGCTTCCGTCGGGCCACTCTGCCATAAAGCCCCGACTGGTGGAGGTCTTCAGTGATGGTTGACTTTCTACAACTTTCTCCCATCTCCCGGTTGCATCTCTGGAGCTCAGCCACAGTGATCTTTGGGTTCTTCTTTACCTCTCTCACCAAGGCTCTTCTCCCCCCCCGATAGCTCAGTTTGGCCAGACAGCCAGCTCTAGGAAGGGTTCTGGTCATCTCAAACGTCTTCCATTTAAGGATTATGGAGCCCACTGTGCTCTTAGGAACCTTAAATGCAGCAGAAATATTTTTGTAACCTTGGCCAGATTTGTGCCTTGCCACAATTCTGTCTCTGATCTCTTCAGGCAGTTCCTTTGACCTCATGATTCTCATTTGCTCTGACATGCACTGTGAGCTGTAAGGTCTTATATAGACAGGTGTGTGGCTTTCCTAATCAAGTCCAATCAGTATAATCAAACACAGCTGGACTCAAATGAAGGTGTAGAACCATCTCAAGGATGATCAGAAGAAATGGACAGCACCTGAGTTAAATATATGAGTGTCACAGCAAAGGGTCTGAATACTTAGGACCATGTGATATTTCAGTTTTTCTTTTTTAATAAATCTGCAAAAATGTCAACAATTCTGTGTTTTTCTGTCAATATGGGGTGCTGTGTGTACATTATTGAGGAAAAAAAATGAACTTAAATGATTTAAGCAAATGGCTGCAATATAACAAAGAGTGAAAAATTTAAGGGGGTCTGAATACTTTCCATCCCCACTGTACATACAATTATAAAGGTACAGGTACAAATAACCAAGTATGTCATCTAACATCAATGTTAGATGTTGCATGTGTTAGATAACATACTTGGTTATCTGTACCTGTTGTATAATTGTATGTACAGTGGTACCTTGGATTACAAGCATAATTTGTTGCAGAAGAATGCTTGTAATCCAAAGCACTCGTTATTTCAAAGCAAGTTTCCCCATAGGAGTCAATAGAAACTCAGATAATTTTTTTTCCACAATGATTGCTATTGTATGCAGTACAGCATCTGGACAGAGGGGGGTGGGGGGGTGCCAGAGACACTCGGAGCCGCTCTGATGCACTCGGAGACACTGGTAGAGGCTCAGAGACACTCGGGAATGGAGTGTTTCTGAGTGTCTCTGAGCAGCTCCGAGTGTCACCGGAGCCCACGCACCTCTGGCCAAATACGGTACTGCACACCCCAGAGGCTTGAATCCTGCTCGTCTCTCCAAACCGAGTCAGGATTTTAAAAAACATGAAAACTCATATTGCGAAACGCTCGTAAACCGCGTTACTCGCAATCCGAGGTAACACTGTATATGCCTAATACAAACTTATTGCTAAAGCAGTTTGGCTATGTGGTGTGCTTACTCTATACACTATATTGTTAAAAGTATTGGGACACCTGCCTTTACATGCACATGAACTTTAATAGCATCCCAGTCTTAGTCTGTAGGGTTCAGTATTTAGTTGGCCCACCGTTTGCAGCTATAACAGTTTCAACTCTTCTGTAGGGATGAGCCGAACACCCCCCTGTTCGGTTCGCACCAGAACATGCGAACAGGAAAAAAGTTCGCTCGAACACGCGAACACCATTAAAGTCTATGGGACACGAACATGAATAATCAAAAGTGCTAATTTTAAAGGCTTATATGCAAGTTATTGTCATAAAAAGTGTTTGGGGACCTGGGTCCTGCCCCAGGGGACATGGATCAATGCAAAAAAAAGTTTTAAAAACGGCCGTTTTTTCAGGAGCAGTGATTTTAATAATGCTTAAAGTCAAACAATAAAAGTGTAATATCCCTTTAAATTTCGTACCTGGGGGGTGTCTATAGTATGCCTGTAAAGGGGCGCATGTTTCCCGTGTTTAGAACAGCCTGACAGCAAAATGACATTTGGAAGGAAAAAACTCATTTAAAACTACCTGCGGCTATTGCATTGCCGTCATGCAGCCATGCCGTCATGCCGCCATGCATGGATGCGGAGCGGCCCGGAGAAGAAAATTAAGAAGAGAAACAGAGAAGAAGAGAAGAAGAGAAGAAGGAAGAAGAGAAGAGGATGAAGATGAAGAGAAGAGCGGGAGCCTCCCCCCCAATGCCATGGGTGCGGAGCGGCCCGAGGAGAAGAAGATAGAAGACGCCGCGGAGGAGATGCTGGACGAGAACGCCGGAGGAAGAACCAGAAGAGCCAGAAGAACCAGAAGAAGAAGAAGATGAAGGAAGAAAGAAGAAGCATTTAAATAAAGGAATTGTCAAAAACTGTCTCTTGTCATTTTTAACTATTTTGACACTTTTTTAGTGAAATGGTAGGGGTAAGTACCCCCTTACCATTTCACACAGGGGGGGGGCCGGGATCTGGGGGTCCCCTTGTTAAAGGGGGCTTCCAGATTCCGATAAGCCCCCCGCCCGCAGACCCCCACAACCACCGGCCACGGTTGTGGGGATGAGGCCCTTGTCCTCATCAACATGGGGACAAGGTGTTTTGGGGGGCTACCCCAAAGCACCCTCCCAATGTTGAGGGCATGTGGCCTGGTACGGTTCAGGAGGGGGGGGGGCCGCACTCTCGTCCCCCCTCTTTTCCTGCGGCCTGCCAGGTTGCGTGCTCGGATAAGGGTCTGGTATGGATTTTTGGGGGAACCCCACGCCGTTTTTTTTTTTTTTTTTTTGGCGCGGGGTTCCCCTTAAAATCCATACCAGACCTGAAGGGTCTGGTATGGAATTTAGGGGGAACCCCACGTCATTTTTTTTTAAAAATTTTGGCCGGGGTTCCCCTTAATATCCATACCAGACCTGAAGGGCCTGGTATGGAATTTAGGGGGACTCCCACTTCATTTTTTTTTTTTTAAATTTTGGTTCGGGGTTTCCCTGTAGGGAATTCCCATGCCGTTTTTATCAATGAACTTCTATGTGTATTGACAGCAATGCAATAGCCGCGGGTAGTTTTAAATGAGTTTTTTCCTTCCAAATGTCATTTTGCTGTCAGGCTGTTCTAAACACGGGAAACATGCGCCCCTTTACAGGCATACTATAGACACCCCCCAGGTACGAAATTTAAAGGGATATTACACTTTTATTGTTTGATTTTAAGCATTATTAAAATCACTGCTCCTGAAAAAATGGCCGTTTTTAAAACTTTTTTTTGCATTGATCCATGTCCCCTGGGGCAGGACCCAGGTCCCCAAACACTTTTTATGACAATAACTTGCATATAAGCCTTTAAAATTAGCACTTTTGATTTCTCCCATAGACTTTTAAAGGGTGTTCCGCGGCATTCGAATTTGCCGCGAACACCCCAAATTGTTCGGTGTTCGGCGAACTTGCGAACAGCCAATGTTCGAGTCGAACATGAGTTCGACTCGAACTCGAAGCTCATCCCTACTCTTCTGGGAAGGCTGTCCACAAGGTTTAGGAGTGCGTCTATGGGAATGTTTGATCATTCTTCCAGAAGCACAATTGTGAGGTCAGGCACTGATGTTGGATGAGAACTGGCTCGCAGTTTCCATTCTAATTCATCCCAAAGGTGTTCTATGAGGTTGATGTCAGGACTCTGTGCAGGCCAGTTCCTCCACCACAAACTCGCTCATATATGTTTTTATGGCCCTTGCTTTGCACTGGTCCGAATCCTTTGGTGGAAGGGGGATTATGGTGTGGGGTTGTTTTTAGGGGTTGAGCTTGGCCCCTAAGTTCCAGTTATGGGAACTCTTAGGAGGCCGGTATACCAAGACATTTTGGGCAATTTCATGCTCCCAACTTTGTGGAAACAGTTTGGGGATGGCCCCTTCCTGCTCCAACATGACTGTGCACCAGTGCACAACGCAAGTTCCATAAAGCCATGAATGAGCCAGTTTGGGGTGGGTAAACTTGACTGGCCTGCACTGAGAACACCTTTGGAATGAATTAGAGGGGAGACTGCGAGCCAGGCCTTCTCGTCCAACATCAGTGCCTGACCTCACAATTGCGCTTCTGGAAGAATGGTCAAACATTCCCATAGACACACTCTTTTTTTTTTTTCTATATTTTATTTTTCAAAAACGAGAAGTACATTTTTTATATATATCAACAAATAAACGGACATTTTGCTGAACCAAAAGTAACACAGCGTATACAGAGAAAAAAAGAAAAAAAGAAAAAAAAAAGAAAAAAAAAAAAAGAACACAAACCACACACAGATTCTTCCCCTGTTTCTAGTATATCCAATCTACATACACGAATGTGCGCATTTGTCCATATGCGCACCTTATGCACACACATACATACCTGCATACATATATAGTTTCCCCGTCCTCTTCCCCCCCAGCATTCCACAAATGCTATTTACCAGGGAGAGAAGGGAAGGGGAAAAAAAAAAAAAAACAACCCCCAGAATGCTCTCACTCTCTCTCCTTACCCGCCTAGTCCTCCATCTGCTCTCCGATCGCACATCCGTATTCCCTAGTGCAAACCAGAAGGGACCAAGAGTTCCATTTTTTATTGAATTTCTCCACCTTACCCTGTATAGTTGCAATGCCTTTTTCCATACCGTATATCCCTGCTATTTTTTTAAACCATAGTGAGATCAGGGGGGGGGGGGGGGGGTGATTCTTGCTTCCAAACGGCCAGGATACAAAGCCTTGGCTGCATTCAAAAGGTGAACCACCAGGGAGTTCCAATATTTATGCTTAGGAAGATCCAAAAGGTGGAGAAGATATCTTCCTTGATCAAGCCCCAAGTCATACTCTGTTAACTGTCTTACGGTATCCCTCACTTTAGACCAGAAATCTACTATCTTCCTACATGACCAGAAGATATGGAGCATATTACCCTCTGACTCTCCACACCGCCAACATTTATTCGTCCTATCTGGGTACATTTTTTGTAATAGTGATGGAACTTTGTACCACCTTGTAAGAATTTTGTAGCATAACTCTTGGTAATGACTGGCTGTTGAGGAGTAATGGGCAAAATGAACCAGAGGATTCTGGTTCTGACTCTGAAGTGCCTTAATATACTGGTTCCAGTGGCTGTAGAGAAACCCCTCCTTAATGTCTATTGGAGAAGATTACAGCAAACCATCCATACCTAGGTGTTGATACACCACTGCCTGTTTGACCCATTTAGTATAAGCTGAATAAGGTCCATAAATTCCGGTAAGCCTCATTATATCACATTTGGTGGAAGAAGTCTTTCACAGCGGTGATTCTTCTTTTTGTATTTGGGTGATTGATCATCATCACTTGGAATCACAAAGTTTATGGACTCACCTGTATGAACTACATAAGAGTTATCTTATTGTGTCATTTATTTTTCACATTTTATTTTTTCACATTTTTCTTTATTTCATGATTCACTATCATCAATGATTTTACATTTTCATGTTTTTCATGCTGCACTGTTTATATTTATAATTTTTTTGCACAAGTTGTCCCCTGTAGTGCTGGCTGCTTTGTTATATACTCTGAACACTAAGCACAGTTTTTACACCATTTACCAGTTATGGGTATTAAACAAACGTATATATGCTGATATTTTAGTATACCAGAACTCTTTGCTGGTGTTATCTGATAAAGTGAATTTGTCACATGTGAAGAAGGATCATGGTGGTTTTGTCATTACTGTTTATATCACTGACTCATTGCCTGGACACGGCTCTTTATTATTTAAAATGGCTAAAACATAGTGAATGTAATTTCACATTATAACATTAATCCAGACACTAACAGATTCATTGGAAACATGCTGTATTATTTACTTTGTGGACTGCTTCTTGTGCAATCACACTTTTATATGGAACAGATACCCCTAAAGGTGCATTCTCTGTATATTCCAATGTAATGTAGTTTTTGAAAAACATGTAAATGAAGAATGCACTTCAAAGAAGAGAAGCAGGACCTAAGGTCACAAGAATGTATTGACTGTACACATTGGGAAAATCTCCCCAATTGGTATAATTAAGCAATAAAAAGCCAACAAAAGTTTTAACCCTTTTCTCCTTTATCAAGAACTAAATGTGTTGCACTTAAAATATAGACGTGAAGTTAAAGTGGGAGCAGAGATAGCAAAATTCATCATTATATGAGGGTTACATACAGAATGTCATAATTTCTTTAGAGTAACCAGAAAAAAATCTTTAAATTAAGACAGTCTAGAAATATGTAATTCTTTTTTAATTTAAATATACAACTGCCATCATTTAGGTTATCTTTTAATAATGTATTCTGACAGTCACTTTATTATTCCGCTGTTAAATTTGAATCCATTTCACCCTGGGGACCCATTGTCTTTATAGAACCACGGAGAAAGAAAACACATTTTATTGCCAGGAATCTTAAACTAGTGTTTTTATGTCTAAGGAATGAATGTGTGCCCTTCACCTCCTAGTTTACATTTTATTATAGTATTAAATGTTGTTTTATGCTGTTTGCTGAGCTTACTTTTTCTTTGGTTTTGCATACAGGAAGTAGAAATCAGTTGCTGGATCCAGTTTAGCGATGGTACAGTGACTCCTTTAGAATTTTACGATCCTAAAGACTTTTCATTAAGTGTGACGTCATTGGATGAAAAGGTTTTCACTGTTTCTCAAGATGCCAAATCAAAATGGCCAATATTCTCAACCATTGCAGAAGGCCAGGGAGCACTGGTCAAGGTAGAACTCATGATAAGTGAGCTTTGTCAAAAGTCAAAACGAAAGAGCATCCTCACTATTGGTTTTGGACACATAAAAGTCAAATTTGGGCAGGACACTAAAAATGACAGCAGAAATGTACATTATAGGGATCGTTTTGAAACCCACTACATTGGCAGAAGACAGAAGATTTCACTAGAAGGTTTGAGACCTGATGGTGCATATTTTGGCACGCCATCAATGGAAAGAGATGTTATGGTCATGAACAGGGCTACAACTGACAGAAGTCAACTCAACAAAAAAAGAGAACGGGATAGCCTTTTGGATGATGACAGTCAACTCTCCAACATCCCCATGGATTTTACCAGTTTTCCTGTACAGGTTGATGTACCAAATAATAATGGAGATACAGAAGAAAATGATCTTGTGCAAAATACACGAGGTCTAAGTGATCTGGAAATTGGGATGTATGCATTGTTGGGTGTCTTTTGCCTGGCCATACTTGTCTTCCTTATAAATTGTGTGACATTTGCATTGAAGTATAGGCACAAACAGGTCCCAGTAGATGAGCAAGAAACAATGACCCATGCACACGACTGGGTTGGTCTTACAAATCGGACAGAAATTTTGGAAAACAATATTAACTTTCCTTTGCAGCCAGAAGAATGCATAACAGCAGTAGACAGAGGAGTTAATGTTACAGAAAGCAAATACCTTCTTACTTCAAACCCACCCAAAACTGTTAATGGACAGACATATAGATCTGCAGAGACTTCATTCAATGAAGTGAAGGAACAAAGGGGGGAGTCTGCTGCCTCACCTACCTCCAAAAGGAAACGTGTAAAATTTACCACGTTTAGTAATATCCCTTCTGAAGATGGATGCCCTAACATCAACCCCATGTTAGTGAACAATGAGGATGATATAAAATGGGTGTGCCAAGACTTAGACATGGGAGATTGCAAAGAGCTTAGAAACTATATGGAAAGATTACATGAAAATGTATGAACACAGACAAGACTATTAAGGTGATGAAACTTACTTGGAGTCCTTAAAAGACAGTTTTTTTTTCAACCCCTATCTTGCTCCACAGTTACTATATAAGATGGAATGATGGATTCATGCACAAACTTTTTTTTATATAGACTTGTACAGGGTAGAAAACATCTAATGTAATGCAAATTCTGGTTAAAATAAACAGTTATGTATTGTATTTAATGTGTCACGCATATAGTGGATATAGCAATGATTACAAATAATGGGGAGTATACTATTTAATACTTACATAAAGAGAGAATGCAAAAGAATGCAGAGTCAACCAGATTCCCTACATTGTACATTTAGGCTTGTTAAATACATGAGAATAAAGTGCATTGATTATGTGCAAAACGCGATAACCAAAATTAGCCAATCAGAATTCATCCTCATTGATCTGGCTACAGTAAGTGGAAAACTTAATGAATGCTGTGATTTACTGTATGTTGCCCATAGCCATTTGCACTTTGCACTGCCTAATTACATTATTTTAAGTGTATATTCATTAGTTCTTGGACAGAAAGCATGATGAAAACACAGAGTATTACCTATCAGGAAGACAAATTAGCATTTAATCTGTGATTGTATATTAGGAATTGCATACAAGAAGGTTCTCACCCATTTTCCTTGTCTAGTATTGCTACCTTATAAGCAGAAGAAAGAGTGCATTGATTCATCAGGACCAACATTGTTGCATTTTCTCATACACTGCCAGGAGATAATGCATTGACCTAGACCTGCATGTCTGCCTTTCTTTCTCTGGTATTTAAAGGAGTTTTGCAGAGAAGTAAAGCTTAACATCAAAGAAAGGAAGGAGTAGCACCAGAAATTCTCTTTCAATAAAAAGGGGTGTGTTTGTGAACCTAGGGGAGAATCTTTTAGAGAAGGTAAATTATCTTCATAAAAATGCAAGGTTCACTAAACGTAGTATCTGAAAACAGAATATAATTTGTATACATGTACATGACTTGTTATTTATGTTTTCCGTTAAAATGATGAAGATCATGAAGTGTTCTGTACCCAAATGTTGTGTTCTTTTTCTGAATTTTCACCACTAATATCAACAGAATGCACATGTCAAGAAGGGAATGGCAGTGCTTTCTTGGAAAGGACAGGAGACCTTTCTTTAAAAGAATCTTGTCAGAATAGAAATATGGGAATGGGAGTTCCAGTACAGTTCAGAACACCTCCTTCTCCTATAATTACCTGTTCTATTCTGATGGCCTACATGATAGCCTTCTAAAGCAATTTTTTTTGCAATACGCAAACAGGAATAATATAAAATTGTTAATATGTACGCCTGCACATCACTTGGAATGAAAGAAACCTGCATACACCAAATCATGACTGGTTCACAATAAAATAGATTTGAATACACGGTAATCATGAGATGGGGAGGGGAGGGGGTGCTTGGGGTTGGAAGCCATGAAAAAAACACCAAATTCTAGTATTATTTTTGTGTTACAGACTAAAGCATTAACAAAGACTCATTGGTTTCTAGAAACAACAGGAATAGCCTGTCTTTCTAGTGACTTCTAATATATTAGCTAAGCCTCACAGAGTTCTGAATTACAAAAAGAACCCTTTCTTGAAAAGGTCAGGTCCCCATCATTTCATAGAATAGAATCATGATTACAGCTTATTTTACATTCAAGATAACTATGGTTACTTGAAGTGGAACTTCCGTAATTTTTTCAACTTTCCATATATTAAATCTTCTGCCCTTGTTGTTTTAACTTGGATAGTAAAACATTTTTTTTTCTGCCAGTAAATACCTTATACAGCCCACTTCCTGTTTCTTGTCTGGTAAAAAGCCTAGGCTTATGACATCATGCATAGCTCTCAATCTTATGAGAGTTTACCAGGAAGAGAGTTGGGATGAGTCTAAAGAGGGCCAATGAGAGCTGCAGAGCTGGAGGTGTGCCTCTGTGTAAATCCAGGATCCAGGCTTCAGCTGCAGTTAAAATTGATGCAGCCAGACTTAGTGGAGGGAGATTTCTGCAGCATTTTTGGCAACTACAGAATCACAGTATACATAAAATAATATGCAAAGAGGTTGGAGGGAAGCTTCAGAATGGCAAAGATGTTTTATTACAAATTATGTGAGCAGACTGCAGTTCCAGCAGTCTTTAAAGCAGAACTAAATGCACTATTCTCACCTCCACTCGATTGGTCCGAAGTCTGCAAGTGGTCCCTCCCAGTGACAGTATTCAGGCATTTTTATTGGCTGACAAAGGATGACCTAACTCCTGTGCATGCGCAGTCATCCTGACACACTGGGACTATGTGCACAGCCAAGATTATATTTAGCAGAAAACCATGAACAAGCAAGTGGGTGTATTTTTTTTATTTATTATTATTATTATTATTATAAATGTGCAGCACTTAATAACTTAGGCCCCTTTCACAAGGGGCTTTACATTTTGACAGACTCCGCTTGCTCAGCAAGGATTGATCCCTTGATCTCCGCTGAGCAGGTAGATGACAGGTCTGTCTCTGCTCACTGTGGAAAGACAGACCTGTCAGAGCCCCGCTGTCCTCTATGGGAGATTGGATGAAAACGGATCTGTCTGTCCGTTTTCATCTGATCCGCCAGACCAATGGAAAATACGGTTTCCATCCGCCTGGATTTGGCAGATCGGATAGCGCTGGATATCAGCAGACATGTCACAGCTGACATCCGCTGCTCCATGGAGGTGCATGGAGTGTCCAATCAGGTCCGCCTGAAAAACGGGCAGGTGGACCTGATCAGACAGCATGTGTGAAAGGGCCCTCAGTGATAGGTGATCGAATTCAAAACATTACAAATTAAAAATCAAATATCAATGTATCAAATAGTGAATAAAGTTCAATTTGTGCCACTCTTTCTTGAAAAACAACATCAATGTGTGCACCACCTTTTGATGAAAAATTGTGTTCAGTTCACTCAGTCCAGCTAATTTTCCAAAATATGTGAAGAATCGTGCTCCCAATGCAGAAAACCTCCACTGACCACCCCCCAAAAAAATGTGTCTGGTCAACTTCAATATAGGCCTTCTCAACAAAGGTCAAATGTGCATGTTAAAAAACATCAGAATGCAGGTAAGTATCAGAAAGCTTCCAAACCATAGAGAGCTTCTGCCCAAATCAATTGTTTCTCAAATGTCAGCCTCATGGATCAAACAGGATCAAAACAGAAACATCCATAGTGTTCTCCACAATGATGCATTGTTAATGCAATGGATGATACACATTCAAAGTCCAGGTCATTCCACACAGTCACAGCAATACCTTTCCCATAGAACACCAATCTGATTCCAACAAGGGAGAGGTATTGATGTGACTGTGTGGAGTGGCCTGCACTTTGAAGGCATATCATTCACTGCATTAACAAGTGCTGTAGCACCAAGCATTGTACAAACAAGTGATTGTTCTGTTTTTTGTTTTTTTTGGGGTTTTTTTATGTGAGTTTTATTTCATTTATTTTATTGAATAACATTTGTGCGGAGAACACTATGGATTAATCTGTTTTCCCTTTTTGCTGATATGTGGGATTAATTCCCTTTGGCTGGACTGGCTGTTTGATCCATGAGGCTGACCTTTGAGAAATACATAATTGATTTGGGCTGAAACTCTATCTGGTTTGGAAGACTTCTGAAACTATCCTAAATTCTGTTGTTTTTTTAACACACATAGTTGACCTTTTTTGAGAAGGCCTATACTGAAGGTGAGCAGACACCTTTGGGGGCTTAGTGGAGGTTTTCTGCATTGGGAGCACAGTTCTCAAATATTGTGGAAGATTTGCTGGATTGAGTGAACTGAACACAATTTTTTACCACAGGGTGGTGCACACATTGATGTTGTTTTTCAAGAAAGACTGACACAAACCAAACTGTATTCACTATTTGTTGCATGTTTATTCACTTTGATGTATGTTATATCACGTTTTGTTTAATGTATTACTGTAATGGTTTGAATTCGATCACATATCAAGTTATTAAGCACAGCACATTTATTATACTATTATTAAGTTATTTTTTTTCACTAAGTGTCAGAAGCTAGAAAATAGTAAGGCTCGGTTCACACTAGCCAACTCCAAAGTTGCGCGGTTTCAGACTCTTTTGCCACGTACACACGAGCGGACTTTACGGCAGACTTTGCCCGGCGGACTTTTCGACGTACTTTACGACGGACTTTCTGAATGAACGGACTTGCCTACACACAATCCACCAAAGTCCGTCGAATTCGTACGTGATGACGTACGACCGGACTAAAACAAGGAAGTTCATAGCCAGTAGCCAATAGCTGCCCTAGCGTGGCTTTGTGTCCGTCGAACTAGCATACAGACGAGCGGACTTTTCGACCGGACTCGATTTTGACGGATTAATTTAAAACATGTTTCAAATCTAAGTCCGTCCAACTTTTGAGAAAACAAAGTCCGCTGGAGCCCACACACATCGAATTGTCCGACGAAATCCCGTCCGCCAGGCAAAGTCTGCCGTAAAGTCTGCTCGTGTGTATGCGGCATTTGGCATTAAAAGTTGGATCAAAGTAGTGCAGGAAGCTTTTCTGAAGTTGCAGCAACTTCAGTAGGGTCAATTGGAACAGCTCTCATAGAGATACATGGCATTTCATATGTCCTGTGACTTTGGGTCTCACAAGTTGGATCCTAAGTCACAGGAGTGTAAACTGAGCCTAACTGTTGCAGATTTTTGTTTATATTCAATTTAGGTATATTTTTTTTATGTAGAAGAGCCATAGCACATCTCTTCTTCAATAAATAGCCTGCTCACAAATATTTCTTAAAGGCTTCAGTTCCGCAATAAGTGCCCATACAAATCAGTAGAAAATGTGTAAAAAAAAGTATTTATTCTAGGGGTACCACATCCAAACTGTCATTATATTAGTTTATAGTCTAATTACTAAATGTTATGCTTTAATTACGATAAAGTTAATATCTATACAAATCAGATACTAAGGACCAGATGACACCCAAGCACAGTCAAAGAAGACAGTGTCCTGCTCTATATGCACATTGATTAAAGTGTATTTCCAAATTGGTATAACACCTTCTTTAGGTGCTCTATTCTGGATTCTCCAGAAAGCAAACATCCTACATAGTTCTCTTTTTTATGAGGGGGTAGGCAGCTTTGTTTACCATAATTAACCCAATCTGCACTGTGCTGGCAGATCTTATTATCAATTGTAACTAGATTTTAATACTGTTTGTTCTAACAAAGGATTAAAAAAAGTTAGAGACTGGGCTTCTTGCATTTTTATGTCAATGAGGGCAGACTTAAGGCAGGCTAACAGTGTTGAAAAAATCTTGCAGTCAGCCATGACACCTCCTCCTAAGAAACATCTAAAAGGAAAGAAATATTTTTAAAAAATTAGGCACGCTGCATGATTGGGAACACATAAGAAATATAGTGGGGTTTTCAAATTGGACTGCAAAAGTGGAAATACAATTTAACTACTTCCCACCCGGCCAATGTACATAAACGGCCGGGTGGGCGCTCTCTCCTTCTGAGTGGACGTTCAGGAACGTCCCTCAGAAGGAGCGGGATCGCGCGCGCGCGTGCCCGCGCAGCGGCGCGATCCCGATGCGCTCGTGTCCCCCGGACACGGCGCATCTCGGATCGGCAGGAGGGCTCTGTGATTGGCCCTCCTGATCACATGACGGCCGTGTCCAATCACAGCTGTCATGTGATGTAAACACAGCCGGTTGCTAGGCGATCAGCTCTCCTCTCCTCACACGGAAGTTGTCGCTGAGGAGGAGAGGAGAGGGGATCGCTGCAGCCGGCTGATGATCAGTGAGTATGAGCTGTTTTTTACAGCTTTTTACTCACTGATCACCAACCTAGTGTCAACACACACATGTAAATACATACATGTAAAACACACACATGTCCCCACATAATGTAAAACACAAACATGTCCCCACATAATGTAAAACACACATGTCCCCAAAACACATGTCCCCAAATAATAAAAAAAGCTGTCCCCCACATATGTCACACTAAAATCACATGTCCCAATGGTAATCTGCACACATATGTACGTGATCACCTGCACACATCTGTACATGATCATTTGCGTACATATGTCCGTGATCACACAAACCAATTATTATACACTTAACAGGATTTTTTTTATCAAAAACATGTAGCAGAATACATTTTGGCTTAAATTTATGACAAAATTCGATTTTACTGGATTTCTTTTAAAACAGAAAAAAGAAAATATTGTTTTTTTTCCAAATTTCCACTATTTTTGCGCTTATATCGCAAAAAAAAAAAAATGGAGTCGTGAATAAATACCACCAAAAGAAAGCTCTATTTGTGCGAACAAAATGATAAAAATTTCATTTGGGTACAGTGTAGCATGACCGAGTAATTGTCATTAAAAGTGCGAGAGCGCTGAAAGCTGAAAATTGGTCTGGGAAGGAAGGGGGCGAAAGTGCCCAGTATTGAGGTGGTTAAAGCTGAACTCCAGTCTTGCCTTCAGTCCTGCACCTTTGTACAGGCTCCTCTCCTGTACTGAAAATGCTTACTCTGATTTCACTGCACACTCTCGGGTTGATTTACTAAAACTGGAGAGTACAAAATCTGATGCAGCTGTGCATGGTAGCCAATCAGCTTCTAGCTTTTTCAATTAAGATTTGACAATAAAACTTGGAAGCTGATTGGTTTCTATGCAGAGTTGCACCACATTTTGCACTCTCCAGTTTTCATAAATCAGCCCCTCTGTGTATTAGAAGCTGCAGTAAGTAAGAAAAAGCTTGCCTCATTTCCTTGCTATCATCTAGCTGTTCCCTCTCCAGGCTAATGGTCCCTGGCCCGCTCCTTTCATTCATTGTATTTCAGTTCTTTCAATAATGGAGGCTCACTAACACAGGTGGACATTGCCTAGGGCAGTGTGCATGCAAAAACAGCCTGCCTAATAAAGTCCACTCCTCCAGACTTCCACCCTCCTATTAGGGCATTTTGATAATTGCATAACTCCTCCCAAGAGCCAGCCCACTGATGAATCAGGGTCGGGGGCTCTTACGAGGAGTAAAAAGGCAGGCTTCTCTGAAGCTTACAGTATGTGCAGTACCCTTCTCACTTTCCATATAATGAAAGCATTGCATAGAGAACACAGGGAACCAGTGATGACCAATGAGTCTAAAATAAATGATATAATGAAAAAAGATTTTATTTAAAGAAGTGAATAAAATATTGATCAGAGGGGAGGGAAGAATCAGGGAAGGCAAAATCTAAGCAGATTACTGTAAGCGTCAGCTTTAAATAAATATATGTTTTGGCAGCAGCAGTAGCTTTTCTTTACATCTGACTGTTGTCTAATGTCTAAGGGTACTTTACCTAGCTTGTTTTACCTTTATTTGTACCTTTGTAATTTATCTCACATCAAGCTGCTAGGTTCTTTTCTTCTTAAATGGACTCTGTCAAAAAGTATCTCACCTGTGAGATAAGCGGCTTCAATACTCCCATGGCAGTGAAGCTAGTTTGCAGCCTGGGTGTCAGTCTAGCAGCAAAATGATTGACGAGGCTTCTCCCACAGGAAAAAATCATTGTGACAAAGTCCCTTTAAATGTCAAGTAAGGACATTATTGTATTGTGAAGATTCATTCTTAATAGTCATTTGACAAAAATGTAACATTGCATTTATCATGTTTGGGTTTTATGACATATTCGTCTGTCTTAAATGACAGAAAAGGTGAGAAATAAGACCGAATCTTTCCTGTTGAATCGCAATTTAAATACTTTACAGTACTTGACTTTTGGTCATATATGGTACAACTGGGTATGAACTGTTATACTTCATTGATATCTGAACATGTTTGCCTTTTTATTGACATGCACAATTGTTGAAGATTGTTATATTGCAATGTGATGTAATAAAATAACAGCAAACTTGGTTGCAAAAACAATGACTTAACGAAGCATAGCAAGTCTGCCATATACAGTAGGTTAGCCTTGGCACCATTTGTAAAAGGCAGTTGTATTCAGCAAATCAATGATCCATACTTTAGTTGTGATATGCTGCAAACCACAGCAACCGTTGTGCAAAGAGAACAAATGTGTTGTAACCTACAGCACCCAATCTCAAATCAGTTTTTGGTAGTCTAGTGCTGTCATGCAAACAACAGAAAAAAATAGAATTAGTTACAATGGGTAATTGGTGTGTTTCAGTATACTTTTTTATACTTTTTTTTTATATTAAAAGACAACAGGCCTTCTACTTTATCCTTAGGCCTAAACTGTCCTTTGGGTTTCAACTGCATACAGCAATTAATCCTCTTGATTGAAAGGATAAAGAAAGTTTTCCACAGAATTGAGGACTTCCCCATAGTCTTGTGGGGCAATAAAATAAGATATATGACTGGATACTATGGGAGAACCTTTGTGAGAATTTTTTTTCCACTTTTTTTAAAAGGCCAAAGATTTGTTAAAAAAAAAAAGGTATCTGTCAACAGGAGGTTAGATAGCCCAGTTGCTAAAGACTAAAACTGCTTCTATTGTTTAGCCATAATTCTAACCTTACAGCAGCAGGCAGGTGTCTCTGTGAGAATGATGAGGGGATGGACATCTGTTCCTTGACAGTAGCAAAAAGGCCTGTCACCGAGGGAAGGTTTGTCCAAGATGCAAAGAGAATTTTCCAACAAGTTACAAAATCTCAATAACCTTATCAAATTTACTTTTTACATTTGAAAGTGTTCATTATTGCCCTAAAGGTAGCCTTAAATGGTCCAGTCATTTTCGGAGTGTCATATCCAGCATTGGATCAGGCCATTTATTGTAAACTAAGCCTATAATTTAGAATTTTAGAAGGCAGGGTATGTCAAAGTTGTCAACAGTTGACAGAAACAGAAGTTTTACTCAGACAAAATCTTCTATCTTGCGAGCAACCATCAATGAAATACATAAAAATTCCACTGTCAGCAGCAAGCACGTCTCACATTCCCATAAAATGTGTAAAACGTATAAAAAAAAACAGTTAATGTGCCACGCTTATAATAAGTAATCTAATCTAATCGACAGTGATATATCAATCAAAAAGACTTTCCCTAGAAAATCACATCTGTAAAATAATAATGAAAACAAATAATCACTTGTGCAACTTATGCATAAATAATATTAATACCAATTCACAATACCTGTGCAAATGACACTGTACATAAAAATATAAGAATAAAAGTCGAAAATAGACATAAAGAACATATATATATATATATATATATATATATATATATATATACAGTTCCTTGAAAAAAAGTATTCCTACCCCTTGAAATTTTCCACATTTTGTCATGTTACAACCAAACGTAAATTTATTTTATTGGGATTGTATGTGATAGACCACCACAAAGTGGCACGTAATTGTGAAGTGAAAGGAAAATGATAAATGGTTTTCAATTTTTTTTTACAAATAAATATCTGAAAAGTGTGGTGTGCATTTGTATTCAGTTCCCTTTACCCCCTGATACCCCTAACTAAAATCTAGTGGAACCAATTGCCTTAAGAAGTCACCTATTTAGTAAATAGAGTCCACCTGTGTGAAATTTAATCTCAGTATAAATACAGCTGTTCTGTGAAGCCCTCAGAGGTTTGTTAAAGAACCTTAATGAACAAATAGCATCGTGAAGGCCAAGGAACACACCAGACAGGTCAGGGATAACGTTGTGGAGAAGTTTAAAGCAGGGTTAGGTTATAAAAAAATATCCCAAGCTTTGAACATCTCACGGAGCACTGTTCAATCCATCACCCGAAAATGAGAAGAGTATGGCACAACTGCAAACCTACCAAGACATGGCAGTCCACCTAAACTGACAGGCAGAGCAAGAAGAACATTAATTAGAGAAGCAGCCAAGAGGCCCATGGTAACTCTGGAGGAGCTGGAGAGATCCAAAGCTCAGGTGGGAGAATCTGTCCACAGGAAAACTATTCGTCATGCACTCCACAAATCTGGCCTTTATGGAAGAGTGGCAAGAAGAAAGTCATTGTTGAAAGAAAGCCATAAGAACTTCTGTTTGCAGTTTGCAAGAAGCCATGTAGAGGACACAGCAAACAGGTAGAAGAAGGTGCTCTGGTCAGATGAGACCAAAATTGAACTTTATAACCTAAAAGCAAAATGCTATTTGTGGCGGAAAACTAACACTGCACATCACCCTGAACACACAATTCCCACCTTGAAACATGGTGGTGGCAGCATCATCTTGTGGGGATGCTTTTCTTAAGCAGGGACAGGGAAGCTGGTCAGAGTTGATGGGAAGATGGATAGAGCCAAATACAGGGCAAACTTAGCCGAAAACCTTTTGGACTCTGCAAAAGACTTGGGGCCAGGGCAGAGATTAACCTTGCAGCAGGACAACAACCTTAAACATACAGCAAGAGCTACAATGGAATGGTTTAGATGAGGGCATATTTATGTGTTAGAATGGCCCAGTCAAAGTCCAGACCTAAATCCAATTGAGAATCTGTGGCAAGACTTGAAAATTGCTAGCAAAGAGCGATGGGAGTTTTAAGGTGCCAAATTATTCAATTGAAACAATAATCAAAATTTACAAAATTTTATTAAATAAACATTAACATTTTTTAAAATCAAAATATGAAAATTCATACGATCGTAGTACATGGTATTTTCAGCGCTACATGTTTTGCCATCAGCATGGCATTCCTCAGGAGCTTATTATAAACCTTGTGTACAATATCACCAGACTGCAAGCACCGCTCCAAAGGACCACCAGATCCCCCAAGTGGACAGTCTTTCACAAAGTAATAAGTATTTCACAGAGAGGATATATACCCCTTAATTGGACCCTGCATTTGTAGAGACTTAGGGAAGCAGAAAATGACCTCTCTTTAGCAAAAACCATGTCAAAAAAGCCACATCAAAAGACATGTATGGCTTAAGGGAACTGTGTAACCTGGACACAATAATCTTTAAGTGCCACAAAGATGAGGTCTCTTTGTCTTTGGCATTAACAGACCAGTAAGACAGGATAAATCCAAATCACTAGTCAAGATAATGAACAGGAATCAACACTCCTTCCAAAGGAAAAAAGGTTCTCCTGCAGGAGTCAAATACGGCAGATGGCTGAGTGTTAATTCCTGTTCATTATCATTATAATTTGTTTTCATTATTATTTTACACATGTGATTTTCTAGGGAAATTCCTTACTTATTATAAGCACAGTACATAAACAATTTTTTTTTAACAGAAGTTTTGGGCCTCATGCCCATGGACGTTTTTACAGCTGCTTTTAGGAGCGGTTTTTACAGCTTAAAAGCGCCTCTCTTTATGTTAGCCTATGGCCTCATGCCCACCAAGACGTTTAAGGAGCTGTAAGTGGCATAGGCGTTTTTAAGCTCCAAAAAAACCTGGACCAGAGAGTTCTGAGCTATAAAAACGCCAGACGCTGGTAAAAAGTGTTAAACGAGATTTAACTAGGCTTAACGCTGTATACAGCGTTAAGCCTCGTCCGGCGTTTCTCTGTCTCTATTCAAGATCAATGGTTCCCTGTGGGAGTCCATTGATTTCAATAGAAGTCGGATCAAGATGATCCGACTTCCGGTGCGACTTGTCTGCTGAGAATCTTTAAAGAGAACCCCGCCAAAATGTAAAAAAAAAATTGCGTGAGGTTCCTCCAAGACGATACCAGAACCTTCGGTATGGGCTGGATCTTAAGGGGAACTGCCACGCCAAAAAAATGGTGTGGCGGTCCCCCCAAGATCCAAACCAGACCCTTATCTGAGCACGCAGCCCGGAAGGTCAGGGGTGGGTGGGGGCTAGGATCTAGGGGCCCCCTTGTTAAAGGGGGCTTCCAGATTCTGATAAACCCCTGCCCACAGACCCCGGCAACCACCGAGCAAGGGTTGTCTGGAAGAGGCCCTTGCCCTCATCAACATGGGAGCAAGGTGCTTTGGGGTGGGGGGCACAGGGCCCCTCCTGCTCTGAAGCACCCACCCCCCATGTTGAGGGCATGTGACCTGGTATGGTCCAGGAGGGAGGCGCTTGCTCGCCCCCCTTTCCTTAGCTTTTGGGCTGCATGCTCGGATAAGGGTCTGGTATGGATCTTGGGGGACCCCCATGCCATTTTTTTGGTGCGGGGGTTTCCCTTAATTTCCATTCCAGACTGCAGGATCTGGTACCATCTTGGGGTGACCTCACGCAAAATTTCTTTTTACATTTTGGCGGGGTTCCCTTTTAAGATTCACAGCACACAAGTGGCACCACAAGTCGGATCATCTTGATCCGACTTCTGGTGCGACTTCTATTCAAATCAATGGGCTCCCATAGGGATCCATTGATTTTGAATAGAGACAGAGAAACGCATCTGAAAGCTAGCGCGACTAAACACACATTGAGGCTAGCGCGCCAGCGAAAAAGGCAGCTGAAAGCTAGCGCGGCATCTCACATACATATGAGAAGCACCTGCTCTTCAAACATTCCACTAGCCTGCCCACTTTACCCTGTAAAGGATATCTAAACCCATATTCGTTTACACATGACATTGCCATGTTACTCTAGTCTACATTGCTCCTCCCTGATGGAAAATGTACATTTTCTATTTAATGTCCACCTTATAATGCCATGCTCCATTGTTCTGACAGTGCTGGGACAAAGTTCTCTAGACCCCAAGATGTCAAAAAATAGCCATCAGACAGGTTGAAATACTGCTATTTGCTAGCTTGATTCATACAGGGGCTCCTGTTAGTGCTCCTAATACATAGAATGTGATATAGCTGTCAAACTGACAGCCAAGACCTTGGTCATAAGACACAATTTATTGTAAATTAATGATTTTGTTCTATGATGTTTTAACACCAGTTCCATTTTTATCACTCTCTATATAGATGAGTTAAAAATGTTATGCAAATCTTAACACTGGAGGGGTGTCTGAAGGCAATGAGGTGAAACAGTTTGGTGATTTGGGTTGATGTAGACATGTTATATGAAAGAGAATTATCAAATTCTATTAACGTTTTGTTTTAATTGTGTTATATTTATGAATGCCTTTAAAATATTAAAATCAATATTCTCAGGGTTGAAATGATTGCACTTCTATACCCCTGATACCCCAGATGTTTTTTAGTCTACCTGTGTATGGAGGAGATTTGAACAGTTTTGGAGGGCCACTGTAATATACTATGCAACTCCTAAACAAATAATGGAGGTAATATTACATGGACATTATTTTTTTTAAACATGAATGAACATTAAATAGCAATCATTACTAATTATTTGGTATAAAGTAGATTAATATTTAGGCTAGTTCATGTTGATCTAGAGCAGGGATCCTCAAACTACGGCC
Source organism: Lithobates septentrionalis (assembly GCA_037952835.1). Classification (NCBI taxonomy): domain Eukaryota; kingdom Metazoa; phylum Chordata; class Amphibia; order Anura; family Ranidae; genus Lithobates; species Lithobates septentrionalis. The sequence goes on from JBBDGP010000065.1 coordinate 3,335,830, forward strand.
CAGATCTAGAGTCTATAGCATCAGATGTTGCATTTTCATATTTTAATTAAATAATAGTTTGATGTCACTGGGATTTGTACACAGGTACATAAAAAGAGGGAAGCAGCCAGTGGATACTGACAGGCTCTGATAAACAAATTTCATATGCTAATGTTTGCTTAACATTGATAAATATGCCCCTATGTGTAAATATGTAAGAACCAGCACTGTAGAAAAGGATCACACACAGATAAAAACAAGTATGCTGACATGTCATTTTGCTCTTTATTTCACAGCTACATCTTTCTCCTAAATATAAACTTCAAAAGAGAAACCCGTGATGTGAAAGCAAAGTGGAAAAAGTAGAGAAATGCAAAATAAAAACTGAGCAACTACCATAAAACAAGAAAAAAAGTAAAAATCTGAAAAATCTGTCCATTTAAAGGAAGTTCCTTTACCTACTATACTGAACTTAAATACAGGTGCTAAACCTAAAGTGATATAAATTAAAATATTTTTGTCAAAAAAAATTATATACAATTTAGAAAACAGTGCAATAGCCATGCGGCAGAAACTTTATTGTAGTACTTGATAATTAATGGAGCTGTCTGATATATAGACAAGAGAAGGATATCTACATATTTATAATCATATATGGAATAAGATCTTTCAATATCTTGATAAGAATTAGGAGATTAGGGATTGGTAATATATAAACTCACTGGAGTTGATTTATTTCTAACTTAGCTGGGTGAAGCTACTGTATATTTACTTCAATCATCTAATCATGTGGAAAATAAAATATTTTTTTACACTGCTTTGCACATGAATGGGAGACTGAAGTTAACAAAGTGTAACTAATCTAAATTAAATTTCAACTTCTTTAGTAGATACCCCCATTGCAATTGTTAAACTATGTTAAACTCCCACTGTCAAAACTCATTATTTGAACAATTGAATTGTATCATAACACAGAGTGGTACTGTGTATACATATAGAGTAAAAGAGTACCGCTTCCTATAGATTAATTGTAAAGGTAGGAGTGGGGGACTTTGGACTTTTTGGACTTTTTAGGCACAGTAACACAAGAATTAATACAAAAATATTTATTGAAAAAGCATATAAAAATATACATTTGCATAAAAAACCACAAAAAATCTGGATACACATATACTCGATAGGATTACTGCTGTGCGAGATCATACAGCTATAAAACTCGAAAATATGAACGTCATTCCATGGTAAACGAAGGTCCAAGAGTATGGATGAACAGCAGACAAACGGTATAGTATTTCAACATTGAAATGGGCTCAACATGTTGCGCGTGCATTCACGCTTGTTCAGGAGCATAGAATATTGTGGCTAACAGGAATAGAGAAAATAATACAATTAATATAGAGTAATCTAACAACAGAGGTAAATATCATAAGTCATCACAGCTTAATGACCCTGTGGTACCCAACCCAGGCAGCGCAAGATAGGCAGAAGGGAACATATATGGTCACTACAGGGGCTACACTACCGTTCAAAAGTTTGGGGTCACCCAAACAATTTTGTGTTTTCCATGAAAAGTCACACTTATTCACCACCATACGTTGTGAAATGAATAGAAAATAGAGTCAAGACATTGACAAGGTTAGAAATAATGATTTGTATTTGAAATAACATTGTTTTTACATCAAACTTTGCTTTCATCAAAGAATCCTCCTTTTGCAGCAATTACAGCATTGCACACCTTTGGCATTCTAGCTGTTAATTTATTGAGGTAAGCTGGAGAAATTGCACCCCACGCTTCTAGAAGCAGCTCCCACAAGTTGGAATGGTTGGATGGGCACTTCTGGCGTACCATACGGTCAAGCTGCTCCCACAACAGCTCAATGGGGTTCAGATCTGGTGACTGTGCTGGCCACTCCATTACCGATAGAATACCAGCTGCCTGCTTCTGCTGTAAATAGTTCTTGCACAATTTGGAGGTGTGTTTAGGGTCATTGTCCGGTTGTAGGATGAAATTGGCTCCAATCAAGCGCTGTCCACTGGGTATGGCATGGCGTTGCAAAATGGAGTGATAGCCTTCCTTAGCTTTTACCCTGTACAAAGCTCCCACCTTACCAGCACCAAAGCAACCCCAGACCATCACATTACCTCCACCATGCTTAACAGATGGCGTCAGGCATTCTTCCAGCATCTTTTCATTTGTTCTGCGTCTCACAAACGTTCTTCTTTGTGATCCAAACACCTCAAACTTGGATTCATCTGTCCACAACACTTTTTTCCAGTCTTCCTCTGTCCAATGTCTGTGTTCTTTTGCCCATCTTAATCTTTTTCTTTTATTGGCCAGTCTCAGATATGGCTTTTTCTTTGCCACTCTGCCCTGAAGCCCAAAATCCCGCAGCCGCCTCTTCACTGTAGATGTTGACACTGGTGTTTTGCGGGTACTATTTAATGAAGATGCCAGTTGGGGACCTGTGAGGCGTCTGTTTCTCAAACTAGAGACTCTAATGTGCTTATCTTCTTGCTTAGTTGTGCAACGCGGCCTCCCACTTCTTTTTCTACTCTGGTTAGAGCCTGTTTGTGCTGTCCTCTGAAGGGAGTAGTACACACCGTTGTAGGAAATCTTCAATTTCTTTGCAATTTCTCGCATGGAATAGCCTTCATTTCTAAGAACAAGAATAGACTGTCGAGTTTCAGATGAAAGTTCTCTTTTTCTGGCCATTTTGAGCGTTTAATTGACCCCACAAATGTGATGCTCCAGAAACTCAATCTGCTCACAGGAAGGTCAGTTTTGTAGCTTCTGGAAGGAGCTAGACTGTTTTTAGATGTGTGAACATGATTGCACAAGGGTTTGCTAATCATCAATTAGCCTTCTGAGCCAATGAGCAAACACATTGTACCATTAGAACACTGGAGTGATAGTTGCTGGAAATGGGCCTCTATACACCTATGTAGATATTGCACCAAAAACTAGACATTTGCAGTTAGAATAGTCATTTACCACATTAGCAATGTATAGAGTATATTTGTTTAAAGTTAGGACTAGTTTAAAGTTAGCTTCATTTAAAAGTACAGTGCTTTTCCTTCAAAAATAAGGACATTTCAATGTGACCCCAAACTTTTGAACGGTAGTGTATATCCAAGCTAATTGGTCGGTAATTGTAGCCAAAAGTCGAGGTTTTAAAAGAAAAAGGTAGTACTTACTACATGTTGTGTATTAGGATGGAGAATTTAAAACCAGAAATACCGTAAGGGCAAAGACACCTACAGGAATGGTATCAGAGGCGCTAGGTGATGGGGAAAGTATGTAAAACGAGGTCCAGTGTCAGCAATAGTTTAATCACTGCCTATAAAGAAACATAGAACATTTGATAATAATACAAAATGGCAATAGCCAAAATACTTGGTAGGGTAGGTAGGGCAGGTAGTAAGGAACTAGAGACATAGGACCAAGATAGGACAATGATTAATCAGCGTTCTAATAGCTGGTTATTCATTGTCCTATTTTGGTCCTATGTCTCTAGTTCCTTACTGTGACCGTCTAGTCCATTATTAAAAAAGTTGATTTAGATCGCATTATTAATGCTCTGTATCAGTATCTTTGTTCATTGGCATGTCAGTGTGTGGTTTCCTTTTGTGGGCACAGCTCACTGTTACTGCCATTTGTAATTATTGATAAGTTTGTCTCTCTGTACATTTATATTATTGCTATTATAGTACTCGTTTTGTTGTACATTTTTGTTTACCATTGTCTAGCAGCATATCCCTTGTGATTCTCTGGCTCACTCAGTACTGGTGGGCTGGAATCAGGGTTACATTTCGGTCACTATGCGGCCGCCCAGTGTCACACCATTTATCTATCTGTTGGTGTGGCGCACGCTTTGGCCAGCGGGGGGAGCTCCCAGCTCTCCATCTCCGCTGACCACTGCCAGTCACTCCAAATGCTTCCCTTTCCTTGATGTGGCGTCATTACGTCCAGATGGCCCGCTCACTGATCGGGCGCATGCGCAGTGACTATTTGGACGGTTCGAATGACGTCACATCGGCTTATCTGATTTGCTGATGACGGGCGGGACGTACATACAAATAGGACATGTTCGGACATTCCAGCAGCTGATACTGCTAACGGTCGCTGGACTATTTTCAGCTTGCTGATCCTGGTGGGTCCTTGTTAGTAAGGTATGTTCTGCCCTATTACCTTCTTACCCTTATGGACTGTCTGTATCTACTGCATAGTCCTTTCCATTATTCTTATCTGGTTATGCTGTTTACCTTACAGGTTATCCTATTGATACCCCCTTTTTCTATCTGTGCGGGACCCAGTCCCTTTATGCGCACATACAAGTCTGTTGCCGGGCTATTATACAATGCACTCCTTGTCTCCAATATGACTATCTGTGGGTCCCCTGGTGTTACCTTCCCCCTTCCTCCCCTGTTTTTACAGCATTTCTTTGGGTTTACCTTCTAATTGGTGAATTTTCTGCAATCTACCTACCCTACCAAGTATTCTGGCTATTGCTATTTTGTATTATTATCAAATGTTCTATGTTTCTTTATAGGCAGTGATTAAACTATTGCTGACACTGAACCTCGTTTTACATACTTTCCCCATCACCTAGCACCTTTGATACCGTTTCTGTAGGTGTCTTTGCTCTATTTCTAGTTTTAAATTCTCCATCCTTATACACAACATGTAGTAAGTACTATCTTTTTCTTATAAAACCTCGACTTTTAGCTACAATTACCGACCAATTATCTTGGATATAGTTATATATATTGTCACTACTATTGGGTATGGTATTTCTGGCCACTTTTCAATATTTCTCATAGAGTAACCAGTTTATTAATAATTCCTTACGTTTACATTTGTTACAATGTTATGTACGCCCCTGTAGTGACCATATATGTTCCCTTCTGCCTATCTTGCGCTGCCTGGGTTGGGTACCACAGGGTCATTTAGCTATGATGACTTATGATATTTACCTCTGTTGTTAGATTACTCTATATTAATTGTATTATTTTCTCTATTCCTGTTAGCCACAATATTCTAATCTCCTGAAGAAGCGTGAATGCACGCGCAACATGTTGATCCCATTTCAATGTTGAAATACTATATTGTTTGTCTGCTGTTCATCCATACTCTCGGACCTTCGTTTACCATGGAATGACGTTCATATTTCTGAGTTTTATAGCTGTATGATCTCACACAGCAGTAATCCTATCGAGTATATGTGTATCTAGATTTTTTGTGGTTTTTTATGCAAATGAAATGTATATTTTTATATGCTTTTTTAAAAAATATGTTTGTATTAATTCCTGTGTTACTGTGCCTAAAAAGTCCAAAGCCCCCCCCCCCATCTTTACAAAACTCATTATTTGGCTCCATGCACACTGGACGTTAAAATAATGTTATAAAAACGGCAGTAGCTTTGCAGTGAATCTTTCAACGTTTTTTACGTTTTTGCAATAGTGTTTATTAGCGCTTTTTTGCGTTTTTCCGCGTTAGGGTTTTTTTAGCAATTTTTGTTTTTTTTTGTTTTTTTCAATGGATCAAAAACATTAAAAAATGCTGGTGAGCCAAGTTTTTGAGCATTTATCGATGTTTATCAGCGTTTATGAGCGTTTGGCGTTTTTTGTGGTCAGAAAAACGACTCCTGAACGCGATTTTATGGCGTTCAGAAAACAGCCCATAAACTCCACTGCTGATAAACATCCAAAAACATCCATGTGTGCATGGACACATAGGATAACAGATGGGAGTTTATGGGCTGTTAAAAAAAACGCCCAAACTCCCAAAAATGGCAGCTTATAAGCTTCAGTGTGCATGGAGCCTTTTTGTGTACTTTCATTGTTGATTTGTTCAAATTCTACGTAAACATACTTACAATTACCAAAGAAACTACACAGGCAGCCAAAGCTAACACCAGTTGTCCGAAGCTAAAAAAAAATTTGTCTTGTAGTTTGAGAATGTTGCTTAATTTTTCTTTTTCTTGCCTGTTTTGAGTTTGTCTTTGCCTGGCTACCTTTTTATGAGATACAGCACATCATGTTTCTTTTGTCATGGCAGTCTAAGAGCTTGAAGAAGAACCGCACATTTGACATCTCAGGTCACCAAAGGTAAATTAATTACAGCAAAGAGAGATTCTATTTTTACACGTGTTGACATATTTCAACTAAAGAAGTAACATTAAAGAAAATGTAGCTAAAACATGATTTTTCACTGTTAAACACGTTATAAAAACTCAGTCTGTGCCAGTTGAGATCACACCATTGAGTACATGCAAGGTTCATTTTTAAACAAGCTCTCTGAATTTAATTTCCTTCATTTTTTCAAAGCAAGCATGTCTTAAAATATACTCTTTAATTTGAATAAAATGACACAATTTAATTTGAAAAAAATGACACCATCATAGGAAACACTGACCTGTGTAAGGGCACTTCTTCAGAAACAGTATATTGCTCATGGGATGGAGGATGACTGTTTACATCAGAGCCTAATAAATATAAATTTTGCTTCATGATAGAGTAATTTTAAAAGTTTACTTGCAGAGGATACACAGGCAGCTAAATAACATGGCCATGATGGTCCAAACAGAACCGTCACTTGGTCTGATTCTGAACTGCAGTCTGCCATTAAGTGATGCCTGCTATAAAACATTACCAAACAAAAGGGAAAAAATACTTCCTATTCCCCCTAAGGAAACCAGATATTCCCTTGGTTAACACTCTGGGGTTTTTACTTATAAATATTAATAGCAAATTGTCTTTATGTCTGTTTATTATGAGCTGTAGAGCCTGTGTTGACTGGTTTTGAACTTTCATAAATGGCATGAGTTTGACATCAGTTTAAGACAAAATTTAGATCATTTATAATTCCTTGACAGGTGCATTTTACAGGCAGTCCCCTAGTTACAAACTTACAAATGACTCCTACTTACAAACGGAGGGAGACAACAGGAAGTGAGAGGAAATCTACCCCATAGAAGGAAAATTCACTTCTGTAAAAGTTATTATGGGAAAAAGGTACCTCCACTGATGCTTTATCATCAAGGCTTGTTTCCACAACAACCCAAATTTTTCAAAATCCAATTGTCATTGGGACTGAAAGTGAGGTGAAATCTATTGAACATGGACACAGACAGCAAAACAAACGTCCCAGGGGTGTTAACCCTTCCTTATGCTATCCAAAAAGCTTAAAAATAGAATTTTTGGCCGGAGCTACACTTAAAAAAAATTACCTGTTCCGACTTACAAACAGATTTAACTTAAGAACAAACCTACAGTCCCTACCTTCTCTGTAACCCAGGGACCACCTGTAACTACAGTTGACCTTCTTCAGACCTTTATTTGACGTACCTAAAGCAGGTTTTGCATTCCCATAGACTTGGTTGAGATTGAAAAACCTATTGATGTATTTCTGAATGATAAAAATGCTGCCTCTTCTGTGTATACAGTATTCTCTGTAAGGATTCCTCTGCTGTTGCTACTTTAAGTATACCTGTCTTTTAAAGTAACCTACAACTACCTTTATAAACAATAGAGTACTTCCTGGTGGTTACAAAGTCTAGTCTGCTTCCACCAGCCATCTGCAGCTTTATCTTGAAACATCATTATAATGAGAAACCTTACTAACCAACAGAAAAGATTGAAAGGCGGGAGGGGGTAAGCCAGCATTCACTACCACAAAGTTACTCTGAATGTTTCGGGAGTCTTAGCACTATTGTAGACCAATGAAGGCATGTACATTTAGGTGCCTGCACTGCATACACATTTTAAAATTACTTTTTTTTTTTTAAATGACAATTGAACATTAAAAGAGTAGTTTAGAAGTGTAACAGGTGAATCTTGCAGAGAAATCGAATACATAGTAGAAACAGACTCTCAGTTTCTGAACTGTGCTTTATAGGGGAACTTCAACAGAGGAATGGGATGTGTCAAACTTTTGACTGGAAAAGTAAGATGATCATACTACACATGTTGGGATTGGAAAGATATATTCAGAAAGTTACAGAAATGCTTGGAGATATTTGCAGGCACCTTGGTATGCATACTATTATATCATGCAGTTCCCAGTTTCATTCCTTACATCTGTAAATTTTCTCTTGCTGCAGATCAGCAGTGGTTGTAATGGTCTACACTGATGTCAAACATCAGCAGTTTGACTACAATCCATTACATAAGGTGCATGCCTAACTATAATTTCCAATTGCAAACATGGTAGTTAAAGAGTGAATCAACTGAATATCTTAAATAGCAGATGCTGGTGGTTTGAGTGTTTCATTGGTTTTGCTGTATATTCCTCCAAGACTCTGCCAGAATGATTTCTGCCTCATACACAATGCTTGTCACAAGGGGGCTCTCTTTCTCTAATTGCAATCTGCCTTTTATTATAGTACATTATTGTGATTGAAATAGGTGGTCACCATGAGAAGTGAGACTGTAATGGGATATGCAGGGTTGTATACTTCAGACTTACCACTGGAGTCCAAAAGAGATATTCTAAGCCATTCAGCCAGATACCATCCAATCATAAATGAAATACCATTTTTCTGATGCCTGACCCTTTAAGACAAGACTTTTTGGAAATCAGCCTTTTATTTCCCCATTATGTCAGTTTTTCAGCTCATGTCAAAGTGACCTTGCATTGGTATAATTTCAGAGACTAGGGCTATTAACAGTCAATCAAAATGTATATACATATATATATACTGTATATATATATGTGCGTCACTTATGCTCACTTGTAGTCTTCTTTTGCATTTTTCGCTTCCCAGCTTTTTGTTCTTCTCTGTTATTCTGGTTTAATCTGCACAATACTATAGAGTACTAGAGTAAAAAAAGTTCTGTAGATTGTAAATATGTAACATATATTTATAATAATGCTTGTAAATAAAGTTTGTTTTTTGTTCTCTGATTTTCCTGTTTTTCTGTTATTTAAGTAATATGTGAATGTGTATTTCGATAAAGCACAGCGTGGCAAGCTGCTAAAGTATGAGTCATTGTTCATTCAAGAAAGGAAACTACAGTAATGTATAATGTCTACTAGGTACTTCAAAACGCTTATTCAAATAAGGGCATTACATTTTCTTTAAAGGTAACATAATTAAGGATAACTACAGCTTAAAGTTATACTAAACCCAAAAATGTATTTAAGAATGTACTCTTAAATCAAAAAAGTCCCTTCTATTTCTCCTCCAAATTCCTTTTTTTTTGTTGCTGTGATCCATCTTTCTGTAAGAGGGTGCCTTTGTTAGTTTTCCATGGTCCCACTGTATGTAGGAACATATCCTTTATCTCTTGCTTGGTCCCGAGATGGACTATGGACTGTGTACTATGGGAACTGTTCTACACTAGTGTTGGGCGAGCAGTTCGGAAAGAGCATAAGTTTGGCTTGAACATTGCCTGTTTGCATGTTCGGCGATCACCAGAATTTGTGGGGTGCTCGGCGGGATATTCACCGATGAGCATCCCACAATGCAATTTGCGCTGCACAGTGCATTCTAAGCCCTGATTGGCTGAAGCAATTCGCCTGACCACTGGTCAGGTGCAAGGTTTTGCCCAATCAGGGCACAGTGAAGAGCTGGTTGTTAAAGCGGAGTTCCACTTATTTTTGTGTTTATTAAAAGTCAGCAGCTACAAAAAGTGTAGTTGCTGACTTTTAACCACTTCAGCCCCAGAAGGATTTACCCCCTTCCTGACCAGAGCACTTTTTACAATTTGGTACTGCGTCGCTTTAACTGCTAATTGCGCGGTCATGCAATGCTGTACCCAAACAATATTTGCGTCCTTTTCTTCCCACAAATAGAGCTTCCTTTTGATGTTATTTGATCAGCTCTGCGGTTTTTATTTTTTGCGCTATAAATGGAAAAAGACCAAAAATTTAGAAAAAAAAATGATATTTTCTACTTTTTGTTATAAAAAAAATCCAATAAAGTCAATTTTAGTCATACATTTAGGCCAAAATGTATTCGGCCACATGTCTTTGGTAAAAAAAAATGTCAATAAGCATATATTTATTGGTTTGCGCAAAAGTTATAGCGTCTACAAATTAGGGTACATTTTCTGGAATTTACACAGCTTTTAGTTTATGACTGCCTATGTCTTGAGGTGCTAAAATGGCAGGGCAGTACAACCCCCCCCCCCCCCCCAAATTATCCCATTTTGGAAAGTAGACACCCCAAGCTATATGCTGAGAGGCATGTTGAGTCCATGGAATATTTTATATTTTGACACAAGTTTCGGGAAATTGACAATTTTTTTTTTTTGCACAAAGTTGTCACTAAATGATATATTGCTCACACAGCCCATAGGCATATGGGGAATTGCACCCCAAAATACATTCTGCTGCTTCCCCTGAGTATGGGGATACCACATGTGTGGGACTTTTTGGGAGCCTAGCCGCGTACGGGGCCCCGAAAACCAATCACCGCCTTCATGATTTCTTAGGGTGTAAATTTTTGATTTCACTCTTCACTGCCTATCACAGTTTCAGAGGCCATGGAATGCCCAGGTGGCACAACCCCCCCCCCCCCCAAATGGCCCCATTTTGGAAAGTAGACACCCCAAGCTATTTGCTGAGAGGTATAGTGAGTATTTTGCAGCTCTCATTTGTTTTTGAAAATGAAGAAAGACAATTTTTTCAATTTTCAAAACTTTGTGACAAAAAGTGAGGTCTGCAAAATACTCACTATACCTCTCAGCAAATAGCTTGGGGTGTCTACTTTCCAAAACAGGGTCATTTGGGGGGGTTTTGTGCCACCTGGGCATTCCATGGCCTCCGAAACTGTGATAGGCAGTGAAGAGTGAAATCAAAAATTTACGCCCTTAGAAAGCCTGAAGGCGGTGCTTGGTTTTTGGGGTCCCGTACGCGGCTAGGCTCCCAAAAAGTCTCACACATGTGGTATCCCCGTACTCAGGAGAAGCAACAGAATGTATTTTGGGGTGTAATTTCACATATTCCCATGGCATGTTTGAGCAATATATTATTTAGTGACAACTTTGTGCAAAAAAAAAAAAATGTGTCTTTTTCCCGCAACTTGTGTCACAATATATAATATTCCATGGACTCGACATGCCTCTCAGCAAATAGCGAAGAGTGGGAAAAAGGGGGACAGTGGCTGATGTTGGCCCGGTAATATTCCCACCCTGGAAAAGACTGGACTATATCGGTACAGATAGACAACAATAATAAATAATAAATAAAAAGTTTATTACAAAGAAGAATACATGTTGTACTTGTTAAAATTGCAAAAACAGAGGCTTGGGAATACCCAAGGGACATCTGTAGTTACAGGGTATAGAATGGTCTGGTTCTCGACTAGTTTCGCGGTATTACCGCTTCCTCAGGAGGACCAATCTATGGGACAGATAATAAAAATAATACAACCATAATACATACAAACATTGTAATGCAGCGTGTAAAAACCAACATAACCTAAGAAGTAAATACAGGAATGGCTTACCCTATATTTGGGTGAATATGTGCGGTACCCAGCTGCCCAAACATAACTCCCCCGCGGCGGACAAGGGGGATTGTACGGAATTCCCTGAATGGATAACAAAATAGCAATTGAGGGGTCTGGTATATCAACTGGTTGGGGGTAGAAAAGATTAGCCATTAGCATAGGAGAGGGAGATAAATGAGGGCGGAAAGGAAAGAGGGGAGTAAGAAAGGAGAAAGGAAAGGGATAGGAATAAGGGAGGGAAAATGGGGAAGGGGATAAAAGGGATGGGGAGGGGAAGGAGAAGGGAGGGGGAAGAGAGGGAAGGGAGAGGGGGGAAAAAAAAAAGGGCAGGGACGGAGGGGAAGGGCAAGGCAGGTGGTGGGGAGGGAGGATGGAGGCTAAAGGGGGGAAGGAAGGGAAGGGGGGACTGGGGGTGGGAGGGGGGGGGGAAAGACCGATGGAGAGAGTGGGGAAAGAGGAATGGGGGGGAGGGGAAAGCAGAGGAGGGGGGAAAAACAAGATGGGGCAAGCAAGGCACAGAAACGAAGAGAAGAAGGGGGGATAAAGTGCCCACCCTCGCTAGTGATATTGAGGCAAATGGTGTGACTTACCATGGTTATTAGCCCAAGGGATGATATAAAACCAAGTAATATAGAGGCTTGTTGAAAACGCAGAAGTCAGATGACTCATAGGAAGCAAGAGCACCTACTGTGTCCACCGAGAAGGGGTTCAAAGGGGGTACATGACTGTGGGGGCCCAGCGGTATGAGGGGATGCCCACAGGGTAACATGGAATCTGTCAATAAAAGTGTATCACATATAACATGAGATACAGGATAGTATCCATGAGGCGGTATCAGTAATAGATAACGTAAGGTAAAGGATAGTATCCAAGGTAAGAATTGAGGATAAACATACCCAAAGATGTCCCCGGTGGGACAACGGAGGCGTCCCTTGCATCAAAGCCCCACGTGTACAGGTCTATGGTAGAGAGAGCCGCACTGCTCACGTCAAAGGGCCCGAGGGCCCATTAAGTGAGCTCCCCAACCCGGAGACGCCCACGACGCCGCCGTCCGGCAGCGTCTGACGTCGCCATCCGGCGGCGCCTGACGTCGCCGGGTCAGTTTCCCCGCACTGCGCAGGTGCGCGACCAGCGCTACTGCGCAAGTGCGTTCAAGGCGAGCCCGTGGGTGGAGAGCCCTGGGCTCGACGAGAGCAAGCGAGGGACAAACAGGGCACGTCTTCCCTGCCAGGGGAAACACAAGTCCGCCGCTAAGGGAGGCAAAGGCAGCCACGAACCGCACCAGGCACCCAGGGATCACCATAGCAATAAAATTGACATTGAACAATAATAAAAGAAGAAATAATAATATGTAAACAGTTATAGATAACATAGATATGAGTGGCAGTGTAAATGCCACAATAACAATTACGGTGTTTGGTAAACACAGAGGGAGTTGACACTCCATAGATGGCTAAGGTTACAAGGGGAACCCATTAACGGAAGCCATTGTGTAAGGTGAAGGGGGTAGTGCCCAGGGACAGGTTATGGGTAGGTGGTAAAAAGTGGGGAACCGTAGCCAGGGATGATCACTGGACTGCGGGCACATTCTGGATGATAGGAGGTGGGTGAGGTAAGCAGAACAAATTAAAGAATTGATAAGGTGAAGGGGGTAATGAAGAATGTGGGACAGTGAGCTTGGAACAAGTGCACTGTAAGTGAGATGGTGTACTGAATATGAGGAGTAAAGGGGGTGATGTAGTGTGATGATGACCCAAAGGAGGGAGGTCAAATAATTTCAGTTAGAAGTGAGGGGTATCCCAGAGGTGAAACAATTGGGGATCTAATGGCAGGGAGGCAGATATCACCATACAATGTTGTACTCAAAAATTATACAAGGGTAGTTGCAAATGATGCGATAAAATAGCAATATGATCAGGTTGATTATAAGGTTTATCATGGGTAAAAATCAGCTGGGGATTATAAATGTGGATAGCAAAAATAATCACAGTTAGGCCGGAGAGTTTCCGGTCCATAAAACACATGCTCTTAGGTAAAGGCAGTGAGTTAAAGCTGAATAACCCAACTAATGAAGCATAGTAAGTTGCACCTAAAGTACTAAACTTGATATAATAAGATGGCTAGAAGAGTGACTGTATGGAAACAGTAAGTCTACCTAATCCGTAATGGGAGTGTCCAGGTGTCTGAACCGTGTAGGAGGGGCAACTACCAACGTAATCGAATAGATACACATGAATGGTAGTAAACTTAAGAGTTAGAGGCACTCAGGGGAAAGAGAAAGGGGTGTGTTATCCACCCAATGAATATGCACAAATATTGAGTATAGCCTCATGTAGTCAAACATAGCAAATTTGTTTGTAAAAACGTACCATCATCCAAATTAATATGCACAAACAGAGAAGAGTGGGAAAAAGGGGGACAGTGGCTGATGTTGGCCCGGTAATATTCCCACCCTGGAAAAGACTGGACTATATCGGTACAGATAGACAACAATAATAAATAATAAATAAAAAGTTTATTACAAAGAAGAATACATGTTGTACTTGTTAAAATTGCAAAAACAGAGGCTCGGGAATACCCAAGGGACATCTGTAGTTACAGGGTATAGAATGGTCTGGTTCTCGACTAGTTTCGCGGTATTACCGCTTCCTCAGGAGGACCAATCTATGGGACAGATAATAAAAATAATACAACCATAATACATACAAACATTGTAATGCAGCGTGTAAAAACCAACATAACCTAAGAAGTAAATACAGGAATGGCTTACCCTATATTTGGGTGAATATGTGCGGTACCCAGCTGCCCAAACATAACTCCCCCGCGGCGGACAAGGGGGATTGTACGGAATTCCCTGAATGGATAACAAAATAGCAATTGAGGGGTCTGGTATATCAACTGGTTGGGGGTAGAAAAGATTAGCCATTAGCATAGGAGAGGGAGATAAATGAGGGCGGAAAGGAAAGAGGGGAGTAAGAAAGGAGAAAGGAAAGGGATAGGAATAAGGGAGGGAAAATGGGGAAGGGGATAAAAGGGATGGGGAGGGGAAGGAGAAGGGAGGGGGAAGAGAGGGAAGGGAGAGGGGGAAAAAAAAAGGGCAGGGACGGAGGGGAAGGGTAAGGCAGGTGGTGGGGAGGGAGGATGGAGGCTAAAGGGGGGAAGGAAGGGAAGGGGGGACTGGGGGTGGGAGGGGGGGGAAGACCGATGGAGAGAGTGGGGAAAGAGGAATGGGGGGGAGGGGAAAGCAGAGGAGGGGGGAAAAACAAGATGGGGCAAGCAAGGCACAGAAACGAAGAGAAGAAGCGGGATAAAGTGCCCACCCTCGCTAGTGATATTGAGGCAAATGGTGTGACTTACCATGGTTATTAGCCCAAGGGATGATATAAAACCAAGTAATATAGAGGCTTGTTGAAAACGCAGAAGTCAGATGACTCATAGGAAGCAAGAGCACCTACTGTGTCCACCGAGAAGGGGTTCAAAGGGGGTACATGACTGTGGGGGCCCAGCGGTATGAGGGGATGCCCACAGGGTAACATGGAATCTGTCAATAAAAGTGTATCACATATAACATGAGATACAGGATAGTATCCATAAGGCGGTATCAGTAATAGATAACGTAAGGTAAAGGATAGTATCCAAGGTAAGAATTGAGGATAAACATACCCAAAGATGTCCCCGGTGGGACAACGGAGGCGTCCCTTGCATCAAAGCCCCACGTGTACAGGTCTATGGTAGAGAGAGCCGCACTGCTCACGTCAAAGGGACCGAGGGCCCATTAAGTGAGCTCCCCAACCCGGAGACGCCCACGACGCCGCCGTCCGGCGGCGTCTGACGTCGCCGGGTCAGTTTCCCCGCACTGCGCAGGTGCGCGACCAGCGCTACTGCGCAAGTGCGTTCAAGGCGAGCCCGTGGGCGGAGAGCCCTGGGCTCGACGAGAGCAAGCGAGGGACAAACAGGGCACGTCTTCCCTGCCAGGGGAAACACAAGTCCGCCGCTAAGGGAGGCAAAGGCAGCCACGAACCGCACCAGGAACCCAGGGATCGCCATAGCAATAAAATTGACATTGAACAATAATAAAAGAAGAAATAATAATATGTAAACAGTTATAGATAACATAGATATAAGTGGCAGTGTAAATGCCACAATAACAATTACGGTGTTTGGTAAACACAGAGGGAGTTGACACTCCATAGACGGCTAAGGTTACAAGGGGAACCCATTAACGGAAGCCATTGTGTAAGGTGAAGGGGGTAGTGCCCAGGGACAGGTTATGGGTAGGTGGTAAAAAGTGGGGAACCGTAGCCAGGGATGATCACTGAACTGCGGGCACATTCTGGATGATAGGAGGTGGGTGAGGTAAGCAGAACAAATTAAAGAATTGATAAGGTGAAGGGGGTAATGAAGAATGTGGGACAGTGAGCTTGGAACAAGTGCACTGTAAGTGAGATGGTGTACTGAATATGAGGAGTAAAGGGGGTGATGTAGTGTGATGATGACCCAAAGGAGGGAGGTCAAATAATTTCAGTTAGAAGTGAGGGGTATCCCAGAGGTGAAACAATTGGGGATCTAATGGCAGGGAGGCAGATATCACCATACAATGTTGTACTCAAAAATTATACAAGGGTAGTTGCAAATGATACGATAAAATAGCAATATGATCAGGTTGATTATAAGGTTTATCATGGGTAAAAATCAGCTGGGGATTATAAATGTGGATAGCAAAAATAATCACAGTTAGGCCGGAGAGTTTCCGGTCCATAAAACACATGCTCTTAGGTAAAGGCAGTGAGTTAAAGCTGAATAACCCAACTAATGAAGCATAGTAAGTTGCACCTAAAGTACTAAACTTGATATAATAAGATGGCTAGAAGAGTGACTGTATGGAAACAGTAAGTCTACCTAATCCGTAATGGGAGTGTCCAGGTGTCTGAACCGTGTAGGAGGGGCAACTACCAACGTAATCGAATAGATACACATGAATGGTAGTAAACTTAAGAGTTAGAGGCACTCAGGGGAAAGAGAAAGGGGTGTGTTATCCACCCAATGAATATGCACAAATATTGAGTATAGCCTCATGTAGTCAAACATAGCAAATTTGTTTGTAAAAACGTACCATCATCCAAATTAATATGCACAAACAGAGAAGAGTGGGAAAAAGGGGGACAGTGGCTGATGTTGGCCCGGTAATATTCCCACCCTGGAAAAGACTGGACTATATCGGTACAGATAGACAACAATAATAAATAATAAATAAAAAGTTTATTACAAAGAAGAATACATGTTGTACTTGTTAAAATTGCAAAAACAGAGGCTCGGGAATACCCAAGGGACATCTGTAGTTACAGGGTATAGAATGGTCTGGTTCTCGACTAGTTTCGCGGTATTACCGCTTCCTCAGGAGGACCAATCTATGGGACAGATAATAAAAATAATACAACCATAATACATACAAACATTGTAATGCAGCGTGTAAAAACCAACATAACCTAAGAAGTAAATACAGGAATGGCTTACCCTATATTTGGGTGAATATGTGCGGTACCCAGCTGCCCAAACATAACTCCCCCGCGGCGGACAAGGGGGATTGTACGGAATTCCCTGAATGGATAACAAAATAGCAATTGAGGGGTCTGGTATATCAACTGGTTGGGGGTAGAAAAGATTAGCCATTAGCATAGGAGAGGGAGATAAATGAGGGCGGAAAGGAAAGAGGGGAGTAAGAAAGGAGAAAGGAAAGGGATAGGAATAAGGGAGGGAAAATGGGGAAGGGGATAAAAGGGATGGGGAGGGGAAGGAGAAGGGAGGGGGAAGAGAGGGAGACGGGAGAGGGGGGGGGGAAGGGCAGGGACGGAGGGGAAGGGCAAGGCAGGTGGTGGGGAGGGAGGATGGAGGCTAAAGGGGGGAAGGAAGGGAAGGGGGGACTGGGGGTGGGAGGGGGGGGGAAGACCGATGGAGAGAGTGGGGAAAGAGGAATGGGGGGGGAGGGGAAAGCAGAGGAGGGGGGGAAAAACAAGATGGGGCAAGCAAGGCACAGAAACGAAGAGAAGAAGGGGGGATAAAGTGCCCACCCTCGCTAGTGATATTGAGGCAAATGGTGTGACTTACCATGGTTATTAGCCCAAGGGATGATATAAAACCAAGTAATATAGAGGCTTGTTGAAAACGCAGAAGTCAGATGACTCATAGGAAGCAAGAGCACCTACTGTGTCCACCGAGAAGGGGTTCAAAGGGGGTACATGACTGTGGGGGCCCAGCGGTATGAGGGGATGCCCACAGGGTAACATGGAATCTGTCAATAAAAGTGTATCACATATAACATGAGATACAGGATAGTATCCATAAGGCGGTATCAGTAATAGATAACGTAAGGTAAAGGATAGTATCCAAGGTAAGAATTGAGGATAAACATACCCAAAGATGTCCCCGGTGGGACAACGGAGGCGTCCCTTGCATCCCCTCATACCGCTGGGCCCCCACAGTCATGTACCCCCTTTGAACCCCTTCTCAGTGGACACAGTAGGTGCTCTTGCTTCCTATGAGTCATCTGACTTCTGCGTTTTCAACAAGCCTCTATATTACTTGGTTTTATATCATCCCTTGGGCTAATAACCATGGTAAGTCACACCATTTGCCTCAATATCACTAGCGAGGGTGGGCACTTTATCCCCCCTTCTTCTCTTCGTTTCTGTGCCTTGCTTGCCCCATCTTGTTTTTCCCCCCTCCTCTGCTTTCCCCTCCCCCCCCATTCCTCTTTCCCCACTCTCTCCATCGGTCTTTCCCCCCCTCCCACCCCCAGTCCCCCCTTCCCTTCCTTCCCCCCTTTAGCCTCCATCCTCCCTCCCCACCACCTGCCTTGCCCTTCCCCTCCGTCCCTGCCCTTTTTTTTTTTTCCCCCCTCTCCCTTCCCTCTCTTCCCCCTCCCTTCTCCTTCCCCTCCCCATCCCTTTTATCCCCTTCCCCATTTTCCCTCCCTTATTCCTATCCCTTTCCTTTCTCCTTTCTTACTCCCCTCTTTCCTTTCCGCCCTCATTTATCTCCCTCTCCTATGCTAATGGCTAATCTTTTCTACCCCCAACCAGTTGATATACCAGACCCCTCAATTGCTATTTTGTTATCCATTCAGGGAATTCCGTACAATCCCCCTTGTCCGCCGCGGGGGAGTTATGTTTGGGCAGCTGGGTACCGCACATATTCACCCAAATATAGGGTAAGCCATTCCTGTATTTACTTCTTAGGTTATGTTGGTTTTTACACGCTGCATTACAATGTTTGTATGTATTATGGTTGTATTATTTTTATTATCTGTCCCATAGATTGGTCCTCCTGAGGAAGTGGTAATACCGCGAAACTAGTCGAGAACCAGACCATTCTATACCCTGTAACTACAGATGTCCCTTGGGTATTCCCGAGCCTCTGTTTTTGCAATTTTAACAAGTACAACATGTATTCTTCTTTGTAATAAACTTTTTATTTATTATTTATTATTGTTGTCTATCTGTACCGATATAGTCCAGTCTTTTCCAGGGTGGGAATATTACCGGGCCAACATCAGCCACTGTCCCCCTTTTTCCCACTCTTCTCTGTTTGTGCATATTAATTTGGATGATGGTACGTTTTTACAAACAAATTTGCTATGTTTGACTACATGAGGCTATACTCAATATTTGTGCACTCTCAGCAAATAGCTTGGGGTGTCTACTTTCCAAAATGGGGTCATTTGGGGGGGGGGGTTTGAACTGTCCTGGCATTTTATGCACAACATTTAGAAGCTTATGTCACACATTACCCACTCTTCTAACCACTTGAAGACAAAGCCCTTTCTGACACTTTTTGTTTACATGAAAAAATTATTTTTTTTTGCAAGAAAATTACTTTGAACCCCCAAACATTATATATTTTTTTAAAGCAAATGCCCTACATATTAAAATGGTGGGTGTTTCATTTTTTTTTCACACAGTATTTGCGCAGCGATTTTTCAAACGCTTTTTTTGGGGAAAAAAACACACTTTTTAAAATTTTAATGCACTAAAACACACTATATTGCCCAAATGTTTGATGAAATAAAAAAAAAAGATGATCTTAGGCCGAGTACATAGATACCAAACATGACATGCTTTAAAATTGCGCACAAACGTGCAGTGGCAACAAAATGAATACATTTTTAAAAGCCTTTAAAAGCCTTTACAGGTTACCACTTTAGATTTACAGAGGAGGTCTACTGCTAAAATGACTACCCTCGATCTGACCTTCGCGGTGATAGCTCACATGCATGGTGCAATTGCTGTTTACATTTTGACGTCAGACCGACGCTTGCGTTCGCCTTAGCGCGAGAGCAGGGGGGGACAGGGGTGCTTTTTTTTTTTCCTTTATTATTTTTTTTCTTTTTTATCTTATTTTTAAACTGTTCCTTTCATTTTTTTTTTTAATCATTTTTATTGTTATCTCAGGGAATGTAAATATCCCCTATGAGAGCAATAGGTAGTGACAGGTACTCTTTTTTGAAAAAATTGGGGTCTATTAGACCCTATATCTCTCCTCTGCCCTTAAAGCATCTGACCACACCAAGATCGGTGTGATAAAATGCTTTCCCAATTTCCCAATGTCGCTGTTTACATCCGGCGAAATCTAAGTCATGAAATGATCATAGCTCCCGGTTTCTTAGGCATAGAGATGTTTGGAGCCACTCTGGTCTCTGATCAGCTCTATGGTCAGCTGGCTGAATCACCGGCTGCATTCTCAGGTTCCCTGTTGAGACAGGAGAGCCAGAGAAAAACACGGAAGTTGGTGGGGGGGGGGGGCATTCCCTCCCACTGCTTGTAAAAGCAGTCTAGAGGCTAATTAGCCGCTAGGATTGTTTTTACATGAAAGCCGATCGATGGCTGAAAAGAATGATACCAAGATGATACCTAAACCTGCAGGCATCATTCTGGTATAACCACTCAAAATCGTGAATTAGTAAAGTATAAAAAATTGCATACCTGAAAAGCAAACATGATAAAACATAATAACAATAAAACATTGCAGAATATAATACAGTAAAAAACAGCAGAACAATAGAGAGAGAATAGAGAGAGAGAGAACAATGAAACGACAACTATTTTTTTTTATATATATATATTTTTGTGTTTTTTTTACACTTTTTTTGTAACTAACTTTTATAACTGTAACCGATTCCAGGTTCGGGTCTCTCAAAATGCGATGGGATCTTGGGAGACCCTGTGAAAGTGTGCCTGTGCAATGCTGTACGCTAATACTCAACTAGTGTATGGTAGCGTTCAAAACATTCACCAATGCAAAGACCAGGATTGTCAGGACAGGAGGGACAATAATAGCGGGTGTCACGCCTATATCTGCGCTTGCTGCAGACACGACATATTTTTTGGGGGGGTTCGTTGGGTAGGGGTACTCTGGAGGACATAAAAATGCCTCTCATGCAGCCGACTGCATTTGGTTGGGGATGTGAATGGGGGAAGTATGGGTGCTGCAGAAGCGGTGGGTTCCCAATTAGGATTGGCGAATGCAGCAGGAAGGGCACTGTGGGCACGACGGGCCTGTTTGTCTTCTTCTTGGTGGCACTACTTGTGCTTGCCACCTCACCAGCTTGAACTGCACTTATGGGACTCGCCACGTCACCAAGTGTTACTGCAGTGCTGGTTTGACTACGACCGTGGTGTACTAGGCCGCTGGTGCTTGCCAGTTCACCAAAACGCTACCAAAAAAACTGTTAGCGATCGCAGGGATCAGGACTGACTCAGATATTGATCCGTTCAGATACTATACCACTAAGGGAGGTGTATGGTGCGTGCCTGGGTGTTAGCGGTACTGGCACTAAACTGACACTGCTTGGGGCTGGTGCTTGACAGGTCACCAAAATGCTACCAAAAAAACTGTTAGCGATCGCAGGGATCACGCCTGACTCTGTGAACGCTGCCGTTATGCGTTTAGTGTTTTGTAAGTGACAGTGATCGATCGATACTGCACTTGGGTGGGCTGGGCTGGGCCGGGCGGAGGGGCAAAACGCAGGTGCTAGCAGGTATCTGGGCTGATCCCACTAACACTGCGTTTTTGGGAACCCTAAACTGCTGGGGACGCTAGTATAGATCTGATCGGATCAGATATTGATCCGTTCAGATACTATACCACTAAGGGAGGTGTACGGTGCGTGCTTGGGTGTTAGCAGTACTGGCGCTAACCTGATGCTGCCTGGGGCTGGTGCTTGCCAGTTCACCAAAATGCTACCAAAAAACTGTTAGCGATAACAGGGATCAGGCCTGACTCTGCGAACGCTGCAGTTATGCGTTTAGTGTTTTGTAAGGGACAGTGATCGATCGATACTGCACTTGGGTGGGCTGGGCCGGGCGGAGGGGCAAAACGCAGGTGCTAGCAGGTATCTGGGCTGATCCCACTAACACTGTGTTTTTTGGGAACCCTAAACTGCTGGGGACGCTAGTATAGATCTGATTGGATCAGATATTGATCCTTTCAAATACTATACCACTAAGGGAGGCGTATGCTGCGTGCGTGGGTGTTAGCGGTACTGGCGCTAACCTGACGCTGCCTGGGGCGACGAATATCACTGCCGGGCGATCAGGGGGCTAAACCTTTATTCGGTAATAAATGGCGGGTGCCCTGACACTATAAAAAATAAACTAACTAACCAGCGTCACTCGTAACAGTTATACGGTGATCACTGGTGAAAGGGTTAACTAGGGGGCAATCAAGGGGTTAAAACCTTTATTAGTATATGGGGGTCCCTGACGCTATAAAACGCTGACGGCGAACCTAAATATTTACCTCCCTAACTAGAGTCACCAGTGACACTAATACAGTGATCAGAAAAATGATTGCTTATTGACACTGGCGACGGGGGGTGATCAAGGGGTTAAAACTTTATTGGGGGGGTTAGGGGTATCCTAGACCTAAAGGGGGCTAACACTAACTGCCCTACCACACTAACTGTCACAAACTGACACCAATGCAGTAATCAGAAAAAAAAACAAAAAACTGCTTGGTGTCAGTGTGACAGGGGTGGGGGGAGGGGTGATTAGGGGGTGATCAGGGGGGGTCGGGGGGTAAAGGGGGTGTATTGTATGCCTGGCATGTTCTACTGTATGTGTAGTGTTTGTGCACTCACATTGATGTCATCTCTCCTCGGCGCCGGAACGGAAAATACCGAGCCAAGGAGAGATGACATAATTTCCTCTGCTGCTATTTAGCATACAGCAGTAGAGGAATGATCTGATTGGCCGGGAGCGATCGCGAGGGGGGGTCCACGAATGGATGGCCTCCCCCTCACCTCCGATCACCGGGGGACAAACGCCGACCGCCTTGGACACCAGGGGGTCCAATTGGACCCCCCGCCCCCGTGGGAGGCAGATCACCTACAGGTATGTGATTCTGCCTGCCCGTGCCATTCTGCCGACGTATATCATCGTGAGGCGGTCGGCAAGTGGTTAATAAACACACACTTATCTTTCCCATGATCCAGCAATGTGGATGCCCAAACATTCACTTCTCCCCCTCGCCTCTCCCCAGCGCCGGCTTCACAAGTGTGGGCACCCGGCTGTGACAGCTTTCGGCTTAACAGCCGGGTGTGCGTTGCACTTCCCCAATGGCCGGGCCATCTTCTGGGACCTGTGATGTGTCCCAGAATATTGCAGGGAGGGAGGGGAGAAGGAGGCGTTGCCTAGGTTGCGAGAGAGCGGAGGTGGGAGCTGGGTACCTGTCAAAACTAGGTACCCGCTCCTCCCCCAAAAAAACTAAATGCCAAATGTGGCATGTTAGGGGTCCTTAAGGTGGAGCTTCCACTTTTGGGTGGAGCACCGCTTTAACCTCCCTAGCAGTATGATTATTTCAGATTTTTGATGCTGAAAGCGGTACAATTATTTTGCATGAAAATTTTGCGTTTTATATTGCCTGTAATTTTTAGGAATAACTCACTTAAATCTGTCCAAACAAGAGTCTAGTAGACATCCCGGGTATGATAAAGTTTGAAACACAAAATCATAAATTATAATAAAATAAATAATATTAATAAATAAAAAAAAAAGTATTATAATAAATACTATAAATAATTATAACAAATAATAATATAATAATAATAAAAATTATTCAATAATGTAATCAAATCAAAAACACTGAAATGTGCTCAGTTGCAGAATTGTCACTATCGCTCAATTCTGCAAGTGATTCTAATTTATTATTTCTGTTTTCTAGCTGGTCTAAAACCACTTTTGATGTAAAGAGACGGTTTTGGTTGCTATGGACAATCTCCAGTTTCCAGGCAGAAAGAACAGTATTTATAATATAAAACTGTATGCAGGGCATTGGACAAACCATTAGGGACAAAAGGGATGTGAAATAAATTGATACAGTAATGTAATCTATAAGATTACAGTGTATTGTATATGTATTGTGTTTTTTACTTTTTGAATTTGGTGCCGTTCTCCGTCCCCGTGCGTCGCAACGCTCGCAGGGAACGGAGTTTGGCTCTGTGATAGATTGAGCGGAGGACGGCTCGCACACAGAGCGGGGAGGACATCGCAGGATCCTGGGGACAAGGTAAATTTGCTGTACCTGGATCCTGTGATGCAATCCCGAGTGTGGCTCCGGATTACCGCTTTTAGTGCTTAAAATCCAGCCCGAGCCACACTCGGGAATACCGTCAGGGAGGTTAAGGAGCAGGCCGGGAAGCCAGCCACTGCGTCCTTTACAACAGATGAGTCATCAGCTGTCAGTGGGCTTCCCCACTGATAGCTGAATGAAAAAAAAAAATTGCCGGAAATACAAAAATGTGAAAAAAATGGCATGGGGTCCCCCTAATTTATACCAGGCCCTTTGGGTCTAGTACGGATTTTAAGGGGAGCCCCACACAAAATGTAATAAAAACAGTGTGGGGTCCCCCCAAAATCCATACCAGACCCTTATCCAAGCATGCAGCCCGGCAGGCCAGTAAAGGGTGGCGAGTGAATAACCCCCTTCCTTAATCATACTAGGCCACATGCCCTCAACATGGAGGGGTGCTCTTCCCCCCTGCCCCAAAGCACCTTTTCCCATGGGACAAGGCCCTCTTCCCGGGGCAGGGGGCTTATAGGAATCTGAAAGCACATTTTAACAAGGGAGCCCCCAAATCCCAACCCCCCATGTGAATGAGTATGGGGTACATTGTACCCTTACTCATTCACCAAAAAAAATGTCATAAAGAAAAAAAAACGCACAGTTTTTGACAATTCCTTTATTAAAAATAAAAATAAGGCTGCTTTCACACTGATGCCCTATGGTTTACCTGCACGATGGGTAAAGCGCAGTGCACCTGCAGCTTTCCTGCATGGTAGCTACACTTTGCCATATACCGGTACTTCTATTATATCTTGTAGGTATGGTGCTCTTTCTGAAAGCGAACCAAGGCTCCTGCATTCAGAAAGCACACCAAACCCACAGGATATAATATAAGTCTTTGACTCAGTGCAGCTAACCCACAGGAAAACAGCAGGCGCACTGTGCTGCACCCGAGGAGCAGTGTGAAAGCAGACTAATAGTTGCAGTGTATGTGTTGTTTAACCACTTGAGCCCCGGACCATTATGCTGCCTAAGGACCAGAGGTCTTTTTCCAATTTGGCACTGCGTCGCTTTAACTGCTAATTGCGCGGTCATGCAATGTTGTACCCAAACGAAATTTGCGTCCTTTTCTTCCCACAAATAGAGCTTTCTTTTGATGGTATTTGATCACCTCTGCGGTTTTTATTTTTTGCGCTATAAATGGAAAAAGACCGAAAATTTTGAAAAAAAATGATATTTTCTACTTTTTGTTATAAAAAAAATCCAATAAACTCAATTTTAGTCATACATTTAGGCCAAAATGTATTCGGCCACATGTTTTTGGTAAAAAAAATGTCAATAAGTGTATATTTATTGGTTTGCGCAAAAGTTATAGCGTCTACAAACTAGGGTACATTTTCTGTAATTTACACAGCTTTTAGTTTATGACTGCCTATGTCATTTCTTGAGGTGCTAAAATGGCAGGGCAGTACAAAACCCCCCCAAATGACCCCATTTTGGAAAGTAGACACCCCAAGGAAATTGCTGAGAGGCATGTTGAACCCATTGAATATTTATTTTTTTTGTCCCAAGCGATTGAATAATGACAAAAAAAAAAAAATATTTACAAAAAGTTGTCACTAAATGATATATTGCTCACACAGGGCATGGGCCTATGTGGAATTGCACCCCAAAATACATTCTGCTGCTTCTCCTGAATATGGGGATAACACATGTGTGGGACTTTTTGGGAGCCTAGCCGCGTACGGGGCCCCGAAATCCAATCACCGCCTTCAGGATTTCTAAGGGCGTAAATTTATGATTTCACTCTTTACTGCCTATCACAGTTTCGGAGGCCATGGAATGCCCAGGTGGCACAAAACCCCCCCAAATGACCCCATTTTGGAAAGTAGACACCCCAAGCTATTTCCAGAGAGGCATATTGAGTCCATGGAATATTTTATATTTTGACACAAGTTGCGGGAAAGTGACACTTTTTTTTTTTTTTTTTTTTTTTTTTTTTGCACAAAGTTGTCACTAAATGATATATTGCTCACACAGGCCATGGGCATATGTGGAATTGCACCCCAAAATACATTTAGCTACTTCTCCTGAGTACGGGGATACCACATGTGTGGGACTTTTTGGGAGCCTAGCCGTGTACGGGACCCCGAAAACCAATCACCGCCTTCAGGATTTCTAAGGGTGAAAATTTTTGATTTCACTCTTCACTGCCTATCACAGTTTCGGAGGCCATGGAATGCCCAGGTGGCACATAACCCCCCCAAATGACCCCATTTTGGAAAGTAGACACCCCAAGCTATTTGCTGAGAGGCATGGTGAGTATTTTGCAGCTCTCATTTGTTTTTGAAAATGAAGAAAGACAAGAAAAAACTTTTTTTTTTTTCTTTTTTCAATTTTCAAAACTTTGTGACAAAAAGTGAGGTCTGCAAAATACTCACTATACCTCTCATCAAATAGCTTGGGGTGTCTACTTTCCAAAATGGGGTCATTTGGGGGGGGGTTTGTGCCACCTGGGCATTCCATGGTCTCCGAAACTGTGATAAGCAGTCAAGAGAGAAATCAAAAATTCACGCCCTTAGAAAGCCTGAAGGCGGTGCTTGGTTTTCGGGGTTCCGTACGCGGCTAGGCTCCCAAAAAGTCTCACACATGTGGTATCCCCGTACTCAGGAGAAGCAGCAAAATGTATTTTGGGGTGTAATTTCACATATTCCCATGGCATGTTTGAGCAATATATCATTTAGTGACAATTTTGTGCAAAAAAAAAAAAAATTGTCTCTTTCCCGCAACTTGTGTCGCAATATAAAATATTCCATGGACTCGACATGCCTCTCAGCAAATAGCTTGGGGTGTCTACTTTCCAAAATGGGGTCATTTGGGGGGGTTTTGAACTGTCCTGGCATTTTATGCACAACATTTAGAAGCTTATGTCACACATCACCCACTCTTCTAACCACTTGAAGACAAAGCCCTTTCTGACACTTATTGTTTACATGAAAAAGTTTTTTTTTTTTGCAAGAAAATTACTTTGAACCCCCAAACATTATATATTTTTTTAAAGCAAATGCCCTACAGATTAAAATGGTGGGTGTTTCATTTTTTTTTTTCACACAGTATTTGCGCAGCGATTTTTCAAACGCATTTTTTGGGGAAAAAACACACTTTTTTAAATTTTAATGCACTAAAACACACTATATTGCCCAAATGTTTGATGAAATAAAAAAGATGATCTTAGGTCGAGTACATGGATACCAAACGTGACATGCTTTACAATTGCGCACAAACGTGCAGTGGCAACAAAATAAATACATTTTTAAAAGCCTTTAAAAGCCTTTACAGGTTACCACTTTAGATTTACAGAGGAGGTCTACTGCAAAAATTACTGCCCTCGATCTAACCTTCGCGGTGATACCTCACATGCATGGTGCAATTGCTGTTTACGTTTGACGACAGACCGCCGCTTGCGTTCGCCTTAGTGCGAGAGCAGGGGGCGACAGGGGTGCTTTTTTTTTTTTTTTTTTTTCTTTATTATTTTTTTGCTTTTTTATCTTATTTTTAAACTGTTCCTTTCATTTTTATTTTTTTTTAATCATTTTTATTGTTATCTCGGGGAATGTAAATATCCCCTATGATAGCAATAGGTAGTGACAGGTACTCTTTTTTGAAAAAATTGGGGTCTATTAGACCCTAGATCTCTCCTCTGCCCTCAAAGCATCTGACCACACCAAGATCGGTGTGATAAAATGCTTCCCCAATTTCCCAATGGCGCTATTTACATCCAGCGAAATCTAATTCATAAAATGCTCGTAGCTTCCGGTTTCTTAGGCCATAGAGATGTTTGGAGCCACTCTGGTCTCTGATCAGCTCTATGGTCAGCTGGCTGACTCACCGGCTGCATTTTCAGGTTCCCTGTTGAGACAGAAGAGCCAGAGAAAAACACGGAAGACGGTGGTGGGGGGGCATTCCCTCCCACGGCTTGTAAAAGCAGTCTAGAGGCTAATTAGCCGCTAGGATTGCTTTTACATGAAAGCCGACCGCTGGCTGAAAAGAATGATACCAAGATGATACCTAAACCTGCAGGCATCATTCTGGTATAACCACTCAAAGTTGTGAATGGCGTACCTGAAGACAAAAAAAATGGTTAACAATAAAGCACAGTAAACGGTAAAGTATAAAAAATTGCATACCTGAAAAGCAAACATGATAAAACATAATAACAATAAAACATTGCAGAATAGAATACAGTAAAAAAGAGCAGAACAATAGAGAGAATAGAGAGAGAGAGAACAATAAAACGACAACTATTTTTTTTTATTTTATATATATTTTTTTTTTTTTTTTTACACTTTTTTTGTAACTAACTTTTATAACTGTAACCGGTTCCAGGTTCGGGTCTCTCAAAATGCGATGGCATCGTGGGAGACCCTGTGAAAGTGTGCCTAGTCTGTGCAATGCTGTACCCTACGCTAATACTCAACTAGTGCATGGTAGCGTTCAAAACATTCACCAATGCAAAGACCAGGATTGTCAGGACAGGAGGGACAATAATAGCGGGTGTCACGCCTATATCCGCGCTAGCTGCAGACACAATATCTTTTTTGGGGGCGTTCGCTGGGTAGGGGTACTCGGGAGGACATAAAGAAAATGCCTCTCATGCAGCCGACTGCATTTGGTTGGGGATGTGAATGGGGGAAGTACGGGCGCTGCAGAAGCGGTGGGTTCCCAATTAGGATTGGCGAATGCAGCAGGAAGGGCATTATGGGCACGACGGGCCTGTGTTTGTCTTTTTGGTGGCAGCGGGACACTACTTGTGCTTGCCACCTCACCAGCTTGAACTGCACTTATGGGACTCGCCACGTCACCAAGTGTTACTGCAGTGCTGGTTTGACTACGACCGGGGTGTACTAGGCCGCTGGCGCTTGCCAGTTCACCAAAACGCTACCAAAAAATCTGTTGGCGATCGCAGGGATCAGGCCTGACTCTGCGAACGCTGCAGTTATGCGTTTTAGTCTTTTGTAAGTGACAGTGATCGATCGATACTGCACTTGGGTGGGCTGGGCTGGGCCGGGCGGAGGGGCAAAACGCAGGTGCTAGCAGGTATCTGGGCTGATCCCGCTAACACTGCGTTTGTGAGAACCCTAAACTGCTGGGGATGCTAGTATAGATCTGATCGGATCAGATATTGATCCGTTCAGATACTATACCACTAAGGGTGGTGTACAGTGCGTGCGTGGGTGTTAGCGGTACTGGCGCTAACCTGACGCTGCCTGGGGCTGGTGCTTGCCAGTTCACCAAAATACTACCAAAAAAACTGTTAGCGATCGCAGGGATCAGGCCTGACTCTGCGAACGCTGCAGTTATGCATTTAGTGTTTTGTAAGTGTCAGTGATCGATCGATACTGCACTTGGGTGGGCTGGGCCGGGCGGAGGGGCAAAACGCAGGTGCTAGCAGGTATCTGGGCTGATTCCGCTAACACTGCGTTTTTGGGAACCCTAAACTGCTGGGGACACTAGTATAGATCTGATCGGATCAGATATTGATCCGTTCAGATACTATACCACTAAGGGAGGCGTATGCTGCGTGCGTGGGTGTTAGCGGTACTGGCGCTAACCTGACCCTGTCTGGGGCTGGTGCTTGCCAGTTCACCAAAATACTACCAAAAAAACTGTTAGCGATCGCAGGGATCAGGCCTGACTCTGCGAACGCTGCAGTTATGCGTTTAGTCTTTTGTAAGTGACAGTGATCGATCGATACTGCACTTGGGTGGGCTGGGCTGGGCCGGGCGGAGGGGCAAAACGCAGGTGCTAGCAGGTATCTGGGCTGATTCCGCTAACACTGCGTTTTTGGGAACCCTAAACTGCTGGGGACGCTAGTATAGATCTGATCGGATCAGATATTGATGCGTTCAGATACTATACCACTAAGGGAGGTGTATGCTGCGTGCGTGGGTGTTAGCGGTACTGGCGCTAATCTGACACTGCCTGGGGCGACGCATATCACCGCCGGGCGATCAGGGGGCTAAACCTTTATTCGGTAATAAACGGCGGGTGCCCTGACACTATAAAAAATAAACAAACTAACCAGCGTCAACCGTAACGGTTATACGGTGATCAGTGGTGAAAGGGTTAACTAGGGGGCAATCAAGGGGTTAAAACATTTATTCGGTAGTATATGGGGGTCCCTGACGCTATAAAACGCTGACAGCGAACCTAAATATTTATGTCCCTAACTAGCGTCACCAGCGACACTAATACAGCGATCAGAAAAATGATCGCTTAGTGACACTGGTGACAGGGGGTGATCAAGGGGTTAAAACTTTATTAGGGGGGGTTAGGGGGGTACCCTAGACCTAAAGGGGGGTAACAGTAACTGTCCCAACACTGTAACTGTCACAAACTGACACTATGCAGTAATCAGAAAAAAAAAAAAAAACTGCTGGTGTCAGTTTGTGACGGGGGGGGGGTGATTGGGGGGGGATCGGGGGGCGATCGGGGGGGGGGGATCGGGATGTTTTGTGTGCCTGGCATGTTCTACTGTGTGTGTGTAGTGTTTGTGCACTCACAGTGATGTCTTCTCTCCTCGGGCCGGAACGGAAATTACCGAGCCGAGGAGAGATGACATCATTTCCTTTGCTGCTGTTTAGCATACAGCAGCAAAGGAATGATTCGATTGGCCGGCGGCGATCGCGAGGGGGGGGCCACGAATGGATGGTCTCCCCCTCACCACCGATCGCCGCTGGACAAAATACGACCGCCTCGGGCACCGGGGGGGGGGTCCGATCGGACCCCCCACCCGCGGAAGGCAAATCACGTACCATGTACGTGATTTTGCCTGTCCGTGCCACTTTGCCGACGTACATCGGCGTGAGGCGGTCGTCAAGTGGTTAATGCATTGACCTTCTTTTCCTCTTTCCTCTTCCAGCTTCTGCTGGCATCATTCTCCAGGCTGCTAGAAAGGTCCCAAGTACACTTGATATCATTCTGCCTGGGACAGGAGGCAGGGTTACAGAGGAAGCATCGGCTTTTACGGCTCCTGGTCCCTTTGTGGCCACCTACTTCCTCTGCTGCCGGCACCGCTCAATGCACTCTGAACTTCTGGGATGGCATGTGTATGTGCACACTGAATGAATCAATTTTATTCAGTAAAAATGGTTGCTAATTCCAATTTAAAAGGATAAGCAATCATAATGTGTAAAAAAAAAATCACTTCCCCAGAGTAGTGCAATGTTAATAGTAGTAGTACACCAATATATGGCAAATACCGTGTGACAAAAATGTGAAAAATTGCAAAACCAACCTATTTAATCTCTAGGGCCTCTGCTTTAAAAAATATATTATGTTTGGGGGGTTCTAGCTAATTTTCTAGCAAAAAAAATGCAAAAAGTGCCAGAAAATGCCTGGTCTTCAACTGGTTAATTCCCTCCAGCAATGGATTACATACCAACACAGTAATACATACAGTATAAAATATATATCGGAGGTTATGTATTCAACCATCGGTCAATTACAAAAGGTTATGTGCAAACAATGGTTGATGTTGTTGCCATATACTGAACAGTACTCAAAGATGAAGATCTCCTAAAGGAGCCTCCAAGTGGGATAGTAAATAATTATATCCACATAGCACATCTTCGAACATCCACTTCTCTTTATGAGTTCAACCAATTCAACCATGCGGTCAGATCCATCAATATAGTTGACAGCAATTATACTTTATCAAATGGGATGATGCATTTTGTCCTCAGAATCAATTCTTTAACATCCACAGCTATTGTAGATCATACAAATTTCAACATGTAATTGCATCCATCAGAAGAGCTGCTGGTTACTATTTTGCACATAAGAGCACGTCCATTACTTATAACCCCAAATAGTGAGCCTGCCAAAATAATAACATTCACATTGATCCAGACATTATTTATTAAATCATTGATGCTTATCTAATGTTAACCACTTGGGTGATATCACAATACACTCATAGAAGTATATAAGAATATCTGTCATGTGCAGCAACTGTCTAACCGATGCATCGTCAATTTCTTCATGGAAGGCATTGAAACAATTATACTGTACATACTGTATGTCGAAACCTACCAAAAAGTGCACTTTTTACGATATTAAAAATTAGTTGAAAAAAATAACTTCACAGTATCTGTTCCAGCTATAGTACAGCATATACCTAAGGGTAAATTTATCAAAGACTCCATTTATCCTAGTGAAAAATATGTGAATTCACCCAAGTGTAATTTGATGGGATTCGCTTAGTGACTTCTGTCTCAATTGCCTTATGCAACATTAATGGAGCACATCTTGTTACACTGAATCTTGCCAAGGCAAATATTATTGCACAGTAATGCCGCGTCGTACACGCGATCGCACATTCCGACAACAAAATCCATGTTTTTTTTCAGACGGATGTTGGCTCAAACTTGTCTTGCATACACACGGTCACACAAATCTTGTCGAAACTTCTGAACATCAAGAACGCGGTGACGTACAACTAGGGATGAGCTTCGAGTTCGAGTCGAACCCATGTTCGACTCGAACATTGCATGTTCAACCGTTCGTCAAATTGCGAACGATATTTGAGTGGCGTGTCACAGCCCATAATTCACTGCGGCATCGCAGTGCATTGTTGGCTGATGATTGGCCAAACATGCACTATGACCCGCATGCTTGGCCAATCACAGCGCCGTCTGTACAGAGAGGCGTAATTGGCCAAAGCCAGGGTGGCTTTGGCCAATTATAGCTCAGGGGGTTTAGTACACGCTCCACACCTAAAGCTACCTGAAGATAATTGGTGGTGTTCTTCTGATCCTATTAGTACCACAGGCAGGCAGCTGCAGTATTTACAGTTAGTGTACTGCGTCCTCTGCACAGTGTGCACCTAAAGCTACCTGAAGACAATTGCTGTTGTTCTCATCCTATTAATACCACAGGCAGGCAGCTACAGTATTTACAGATAGTGTACTGTGTCCTATGCACAGTGTGCACCTAAAGCTACCTGAAGACAATTGCTGTTGTTCTGACCCTTTTAATACCACAGGCAGGCAGCTACAGTATTTACAGTTAGTGTACTGTGTCCTCTGCACAGTGTGCACCTAAAGCTACCTGAAGAAAATTGGTGGTGTTCTTCTGATCCTATTAGTACCGCAGGCAACGGCAGTATTTACAAGTTATTGTAGTGCGTCCTCTGCACAGTGTGCACCTAAAGCTACCTGAAGAAAATTATTGGTGTTCTTCTGATCCTATTAGTATCGCAGGCAGCTGCAGTACAAGTTAGTGTAGCGCGTCCTCTGCACAGTGTGCACCTAAAGCTACCTGAAGAAAATTAGTGGTATTCTTTTGATCCTATTAGTACCGTAGGCAGCTGCAGTGTTTACACGTTAGTGTAGTGCGTTCTCTGCACAGTGTGCACCTAATGCTACCTGAAGAAATTTGGTGGTGTTCTTCTGATCCTATTAGTGCCACAGGCAGGCAGCTGCAGTATTTACAGTTACTGTACTGTGTCTTCTGCACAGTGTGCACCTAAAGCTACCTGAAGACAATTGCTGTTGTTCTGACCATATTAATACCACAGGCAGGCAGCTGTAGTAGTTACAGTTAGTGTACTGTGTCCTCTGCACAGTGTGCACCTATAGCTACCTGAAGACAATTCCTGGAGTTCTCATACTAATAATACTACAGGCAGGCAGTTGATTCTGCTAGCTGCAGTATCAGTATATATATAAACATCCCAGCTTTGTGCAGCTACATCTCACTGCAGGCCATTAGTATGTCTGGAAGGCCAACAAGGAGAGGCAGACAGTCACAAGTCAGAAAAAGAGGGCAAGCAGTCTCTGTGTCTAGAGGCAATAGTGCTGGTCGTGGAGATGGTGCATCCTCATCAGCACGTGGCCGTGGAACACGCTTGTCCTTTTTTTCGGCAGCTGGCCGTGTTGAGCCACAACATGCGTAAGACTTGGTAGAGTGGATGACCAAGCCGTCCTCATCCTCTCTCACCCAGACTCGGGGTACTTTGTCTGGCAAAGCAGCTGCCAACGCGGCCTCTTCCCTTGGCTCAATGGCATCAGTCACTCCTTCCCTAGCCCCACCATGCCCTCCTGAGGAGTCCCCCGAACTGTTTGACCACAGTGTTGGGTACATGCTCCAGGAGGATGCCCAGCGTTTTGAAGGCTCTGATGATGGGTACCCAGCTAGAGGAAGGCAGTAATGTGAGCCCAGAGAGAGGGGGTGCCCAAGAAGGACAGCAATCTGGCAGTAATGTTCCCCCAGCTGCAGCATATTGCCAGCTTTGCTCCAGTGATGAGGAGGGAGGGGATGATGAGGTCACTGACTCCACGTGGGTGCCTGATAGGAGAGAGGAGGAGGAGGAGGAGGAGGCACATCTCCAATCAGGCAGGATGCCCTCCAGGGGCCAGCTTAAGGGCAGCACACTGATTGCTTCACACCGCAGAGCTCCACATGTGCAGGGTGCTGCTATCGCTACGTGTTATTCCAAAAGTTCTTTGGTGTGGGCCTTTTTTGAGACAAGTGCATCAGATCTCACCGCTGCTATTTGCAACACATGTCTCAAGCGTATCTCGCGTGGCCAAAACATCACCCGCTTGGGCACCACATGCTTGACCAGACATATGTCGACCTGCCATGCAGTTCGTTGGCAAGCGTACCTAAAAGACCCACACCAAAGAACAAAGCGGGCCTCTCCTTGCTCCTCATCAGCTGGGATCTACAACCCCACTATACCTTCAGTCCTCTCTGAAACCTGCATTGAGAGGAATGAAGGTGTAGAATTAGGTGTGTCAAAGACAAGTACTTGCGGGCAATCTGCTATCGTTACACCGACGTCAGATTGTACCAGGCAAATTTCCCTGCCCCAGCTGCTGCACCGCCGAAAGAAGTTCGCTCCCAGCCATCCACTTGCCCAGCGGTTGAATGCTAGCTTGGCTAAATTTCTAGCACTTCAACTGCTGCCTTTTCAGTTGGTAGACTCTGCCCCTTTCCGTGAGTTTGTAGAATGTGTGGTTCCTCAGTGGCAGCTTCCCAAACGCCACTTTTTCTCATGGAAGGTGATTCCAGCTCTCTACTGGCATGTGGAAGGCAATGTCTTGGCCTCGCTGGACAGGGCGGTCAATGGTAAGGTGCATATTACTGCTGACTCATGGTCCAGCAGGCATGGACAGGGACATTACCTATCTTTCACCGCGCACTGGGTGACTCTTCTGGCAGCTGGGAAGGATGCAGGACAGGGTGCGGTAGTGTTGGAGGTTGTTCCGCTCTACTAGTGGTGATTCTGCCACACCTCTCTCCTCCACCCCCTCCTCTTCTTCTTCCTCCATGGCCTCTTCCTGTGCTGATTTGTCCTCGGAACCAGCGGTGCTCCGTAGGCGTTCAAGGGGCTACGTAAGCACGCAGGCAAAAAGATGCCATGCGGTGCTTGAGCTGGTGTGCTTGGGGGACAGGAGCCACACTGGGGCAGAGATTCTGTCAGCTCTGCAGGGGCAGGTTCAGAGGTGGTTGATGGCATGCCAGCTTAAGGCAGGTATGGTGGTTTGCGACAATGGCACCAACCTCCGACAGGGACAACTGACCCATGTGCCCTGTTTGGCTCACGTCCTTAACTTGGTGGTTCAGCGGGTCTTGGGCAGGTACCCAGGCTTACAGGATGTCCTGAGGCAGGCCAGGAAAGTCTGTGTGCATTTCCGCAGGTCATATAATGCCAGTGCTCGGCTGGCTGACCTCCAAAAGAAATTTAACCTGCCCAAAAACCTGCCTAATCTGTGACATGCCCACCAGGTGGAACTCAACGTTGGCCATGCTGCAGTGGCTGCACACGCAGCAGAGGGCCATCAATGAGTACCTATGCGACTATGGCACCAGGACAGGGTCAAGGGAGCTTATTTTTTTTCCCCACGCCAGTGGGCCATGATCAGGGATGCATGCACTGTCCTGTCACCATTTGAGGAGGCCACGAGGATGGTGAGCAGTGACAGTGCATGCATCAGTGACACTATCCCTCTTGTCCACCTGTTGGAGCACACGCTGGTTGGAATAATGGACAGGACACTTGAGGCAGAACATAGGGAGGAAGAGGAGGACTTCCTTACCTCTCAAGGCCCCCTTTATCCAGACAGTGTTCCTGCGTGCCCGCCGATCACACAGGAAGAGGACGAGGAGAAGGAGGAGGGTTGTGTCAGCATGGAGGTGGAGTCTGGCACTCAGCATCAGCAGCAGTCTTCAAGGGATCATTTACAGTCTGAAGAAACCCATGGACTTGTACGTGGCTGGGAGGAGGTGGCTGTGGATCATGTCGTCCTTAGTGACCCAAAGGACTCTGGACCGAATGCCTCAGCAAACCTACGCTGCATGGCCTCCCTGATCCTGCAAAGCCTGCGGAAGGATCCTTGTATTCGTGGTATCAAGGGGAGGGATGATTACTAGCTGGCAACCCTACTTGATCCACGTTACAAGGGTAAGCTTGCGGACCTTATCTTGCCGTCGCAGAGGGAGCAGAGGATGAAACATCTTCGGGAGGCCTTGCAAAAAGGTTTGTGCAACACATTTCCAGAGCCTGGGAGGTTACAATTTCCTGGTCCTCCTGGACAACGTGTTGCTGAGGCTTCGGTCAGTCACAGAAGGAGCAGTGGAGAAGGTGGCCGTCTGACCGATGCGTTCAGACAATTTTTTAGTCCACAACCCCAAGGTCTGATCGGTTCCAGCAACCATCGCCAGCGTCTGATTTACATGGTGCAGGATTACCTAGGGGCAAGATCAGTCTTGGACACCTTTCCCACCGAAAATTCTCTGGGTTACTGGGTCTTGAGGATGGATCACTGGCCACAGCTTGCACAGTATGCAATTGAGCTACTGGCCTGTCCTGCATCCAGCGTTCTTTCGGAACGCACATTCAGTGTTGCTGGAGGCTTTTGTAACCGATCACAGGGTGCGTCTGTCCACCTCATCGGTCAATCGGTTGACCTTCATAAAAATTCATCAGTCTTGGATCACCAGCTACCAAGCACCTGATGCTGATGTAAACGATTGTTTTTTTTTTTTAATGTGAGATCCCTTCAAGACTGCCTATTCTGATGCTGAGTGACTATCCTGTTATGCTGGCTTGTAATTACAATTCTTGATCTAATATTTCACAGTACGGCCCGTTCCTGCGCCCACCAAGAGTAACTGTGAGGGCATACAGTGTTGTGGCAACACCAACACCTAAGGCCCCAATTTCTGCAGAGTATATAGGGCAGGCCCCTACTTTCAAACATCCAACTTACAAACGGCTCCTACTTGCAAATGGATGGAGACAACAGGAAGTGAGATGAAATATACCCCTAGGAATGGAAATTTTCTCCTGTAAGAGTTAATATGGGAAAAACATGTCTCCTCTTCACTGATGCTTTATCACCAATCCTTGTTTCACTAAAAACCCCAAATTTTCAAAAAACATTTGTCATTGGGACAGAAAGTGAGGTGAAATCTTCTGAAGAGGTGCACAGACAGCAAAACAAATGTTACAGGGGTGATAACCCTTCCCTATGTTTTCCAAAAAGCTTAAAAATAAATTTTTTGGCTGGAGCCTCATTTTAAAAATGTACCAGTTCAAAATTACAAACAGATTCTACTTAACAACAAACCTACAGTCCCTGTCTTGTTTTCTTTTTTTTTTAATCATATCTTTTTTATTGGTTTTTCAATTTATACAATGTACTTCATAACCGAGGTAAAAAACAAAAGGCAAACAAGAAAACACATATTACAATACATATTTCCCAGAATCACCATCAATTTTAATTATAACTTACCCTACCTTTTTCCCTTAAACCCTCCCCCACCCCTGTTCACCCTCCCTCCTCCCCACCAGTTGCTAATTTTTAAAAATAGACGTATCCTACGCTTGGTAATACTTACTACCCCAGTGAGAATATTGTGCACACTACTTATTCCCAAGTAACTATTTCCTCGTGCATAACTTCCTTTCCTCGGTACTCTTTTATGTTTCCCTATTCTCTCCTTGACACCACCTACCCCAAATCCTAATAAACTTCTCATAGCTTCCCCTTCTAATATATATAGTCCTTTCTGTTCCCACTAGTATGTTCATGGTACTAACCCACTCTTCAGGGGTAGGGGACATTGTTGACAGCCATGCTTTTGCGATCAGTTTCCTGGCCTGGTATAAGCATCGTACAATTGCTATTCTTATGTAGCCATCCCCCATATCCTCTTTGATTAGCCCCAGGACACAGACTTTAGCCTCAGGCTCCAGCCTTATCCCGATCCTAACCTCTATGATGTTCAGGATCTCGGTCCAGTACCTCACTAGCTTCGGGCATCTCCACATAATGTGTATAAGATCGCCCGTATCTAGACATCTGGGGCATTTGTCGTCTGGTCTGCGACCCATTCTATGCAGCCTCTTGGGGGTGTAATAAGCTCTGTGCACAAGCAAGAGGTGCGAAGCCCGCTGCGACGGAGAGAGGGACACCAGCGGTCCAAGCTCCAGTATTCTCCCCCACTGATCATCACTCAACTCCCCCACATCGGCCTCCCACCCCTCCCTTGCGTGCAAGAGTGGGGTCAGGCCAGTTGCCCTGGTCATTAGTTGGTCATAACTTACTGATATTAGCCCCTTCAGGGTATGTGCCCTTACCACCTTATTAAGAAGTGATGCGCTACACCATTCCAGTGCATTGGTCTTAAATTGCTTGTCTAGTGCGTGCCTGATCTGGAGATAAAAGTAAAATGATTCCTTGGGGATTGCAAACTCCCGCCTCAGGTCCACAAAAGATTTTAATATATTGCCAACATATAATTGTACTAGCCTAGTTATTCCCGCCCTTTCCCAGATCCTATTTACTCCTATCGCCTGCATTTCTTGTAGCTGCCTATTCTGCCATATAGGTGTGAACTCCGTAGCCCCCTTATATCCCATTTCAATCTTTACTGACCGCCAAACTTTTATGGCCAATTTGTTTGTTGGAGATGAGCATCCTAATGCTCCGGCTTCCAATGCCCCTGCCAAGGATTTGTGCGGACTCCCCGACAGCATGATTTTTACGCTGGAGTCCACTTCCCCCCCACATTCACACCCACCCAGGTGTTGCAGTTGTGACGCCAAAAAATACCTGTATGGGTGGGGCACCGCCAGTCCCCCCTCCCTGTTAGGTCGTTGCAAGGTCTGGAGACTGATCCTGGCCTGGCCCTTTCTCCATATTAACTCACGGAAGATAGCATTTATTTTTAAAAACCAGTCCCTCCCTATCCAAATCGGTGAATTGTGTAATATATACAAAAGTTGAGGCATCCAAATCATCTTAATCAAATTAATACGCCCCGCCATAGATAAAGGAAGCCGAGACCAGATGTCTTTCTTCCTTCTAAACTTTTCCAGCAGCGGTGCTAAATTATCTTTAGTATACTGCATTGGGTTATTGGTCACCATTATACCCAAGTATTTAACCTTCTCCACCACCCTGAGGCGCGATACCACCTGCGGGAGAGAACCGTTGGTCGAGTCAAGCGGGAGAAGTGAAGATTTCCCCCAATTGACTATTAACCCTGATACTCTGCCAAACCCTTCCACCAGCTGCATTGCCTTTACTAACGATGGCCCCATGTCCCCCAGGAATAACAATACGTCGTCAGCATATAACGCTATTCTATCCTCGCCCTCTTTCCTTTTGTAGCCCTGTAGACCTGCTGATTTTCTTATTACCTCCGCGAAGGGCTCCATTGCCAGGGCAAATAGCAGGGGGGACAGGGGACACCCCTGCCTAGTCCCCCTCTCAAGAGAGATCCCTTCCGAATATGTATTATTTATTTTCAGTCTAGCACTGGGGTGTCGATATAGGGTCTTAAGCAACTTAATAAATAGGGGACCAAACCCAAATTTTCCCAATGTCCACCATAAGTACTCCCATTCCAGGGTGTCAAATGCCTTGGCAATGTCCAAGGACAAAATCACCCTGGAGCCTGGGTTCTCTACCGGGGTCTGGAGGTTCAAGTACCCCCTTCTTATATTTTTACTAGTAGACCTGTTCTGCACAAACCCTGACTGGTCCGGGTGAACCAAAGTAGATATACATCTATTCAGCCTGGCAGCCAGGATTTTTGCCAGGATCTTGGCGTCTGTGCCCAGCAATGAAATTGGTCTGTATGATGAGGTGTCTAACTGACTATTCTCTTCTTTCTGAATCAATACAATAATGGCTTCAGACATTGACAACGGCAGGCTACCAGCTGCAGCCGACCAGTTCAATGTTTTCCACAATTCCGGGGCCAGCACCTCCCCATATTGTTTATATACCTCAGATGGCAAACCATCCGGGCCTGGTGATTTTTGGTTCGGCATGTTCTTTATTGCCTGCCAGACCTCTTCCAGTGTTATCGGTGCTTCCAGACTATTCCTATCTGCGTCTGAGAGCACCGGCAACTCAGTACCTCCCAGGAACTCCTCCATCTCTGCTTGTTCAGGGCTATGACGCGATTTATATAGATCCCTATAAAATTCTACAAATGTTTTGTTAATTACCCTAGGATCTGAAGAGATATCCCCCTCCTTTGTTTTGATCATGGGGATTGTTGAAGAGGGCGAATTAGTTTTGGCCAGCAAGGCCAACGTCCGGCCCACTCTTTCGCCTTCTTCAAAACTCCTCTGCCTCTGAAAAACCTTCCTATTCTCTGCTCTTCTAATTTCTTCCTTTTTGTATTTTTCAATACCCAGTCTTCCCGGTTTTCATTTGTTGGGTCTAGTACATACTTTCTTTCTGACTCCCGAACCTCTTCCCTAATAAGCTCTCCCCTCGCCCTTGTTTGTTTCTTTATTTTGGATATCTGTTGGATCAAGAGCCCTCTGAGGTATGCTTTTAAGGCGTCCCAAATCACACCCTCCGAGGCAGTACCGGTGTTAAATTCAACAAATTCTCTCAGTTTTAAACTAATTTCCTCTCTATTCCCCAGTAAGTCCAACCATGCTGGGTTAACTGACCACAATCTCCGACCCTCATCCTCCTGCATGGTTATTATCATTGTCAGTGGCGAGTGATCGGACACCCCCCTTGGACGATATTCAATACTATTTATTAAGGGCTGGGCTTCCTGATTACCAATGGCCATATCAATACGGGATAGGGTATGGTGGGTCGCTGAGAAGCAAGAATATTCCTGACTATTAGGATTGCGCGCTCTCCACATATCACACCACCCAACCTCCTCCAAAAACTGTGCCAACCTTCCCCCCGGCCCTCCACCACCACTAACCCCAGAAGGGAACCTATCTAATCTGCTATCAAGGACAGTATTAAAGTCCCCTACTATAATAACTGGGACCTCTCTTTTATCTTCCAAAAACTCAAGCAGCAGGAACAATATCTCCATTTTAAATGGTGGGGGAATATATAAATTTGCTATGACAAAAGATCTGCCCTCAATTAAACAATGCAAAAAAATAAAACAGCCCAATCTATCAATGCTGACATCCCTGCAGGAAAACGTCAACCCCTTCCTAATCAGTATACTCACTCCCCTTGAGTAGGAGGAGTACACTGAATGATATTGTATCTGAAATTTATTATTTTTAATTAATAACTTAGTCTCGCTGGTCAAGTGCGTTTCCTGCAAGCATATCACCTCAGCAGCACAAGCATCTAACTCCTGGAATACAGTGGCTTTTTTCACATAATCGCTCATCCCCCTGATATTCCAGGAGCTTAAACCAAATGTTCTAGGCTTCATTCAACCTTGTACATCAATAAATACCCGCTATGCAAATACCAGGGTATAGTTACCCTTTTACTTATACCATGAAGAGTCACGGCTGAAAATTGACACTGTTCCATGCCAGTGCTTTTTTGAAGAGATACCAAAGAAAACATTTCCCAACTCTTGTTCTGCTTTACCACATGTGCCCACATACCCCTTTTGCTTTTGTGCTTCAAATCCACAATAGTCCTACCTACCACCCTCAGTGCTATTATTATGGGAAGGGAAGCGAGCGGCTCCGGGGGACCTATACCCCCACACCCCTCCCTCCCACCTCCATCCACAACAGTGTCGTTAACCCTCCTAAATTTTATAAACTTTAAGTATTTACACTTCATTTCATTTATCTTCAACACATTTTTTAATAGTGCTCTGTGCGATTTTACCTTAATTTTTGCAACTGTGGAGCCCCCTACTTTAAATAATCCCTTCTCCTCCCCCCCCCCTGTGCCTCACTTGGCATACCCTAGGGGCCTTCCTTGTGACCTTACTACTCCCCTCACCCCACTTCATCCACCACCCCTCCCTCCACCCTCCCCCACCCACCACCCCCCTCCCCCCTCCCCCCCAATAGACCCATCAACCCAAGGGCTAGAAGAACCCTCGTCACCACACTAAACATTTCTTTCACTCTTCACTTCAACCACCCTACTCTCTCCCTCCCAACCCCTAATACTGCTGAGCAGCCCAGAAAGAGAAAAAGAAAAAAAAAAAAAAACAAAAAGCAAAAAAGAAAAAAAACACATTTATAAGTTCCTTTTGTTCTCTTCAAACCAGTCCGTGGCTCCTTTAACCGTTTCGAAAAAACGGGTAGTCCCTAAAGCCTCAATACGCAATCGTGCTGGATACAATAGCGCATATGAAATGTTGTGGTTCCGTAAAGTGCGCTTAATGTCCAAAAAACCTGCTCTTCTCCTTTGTAATTCCAGGGAGTAATCTGGATAAATCGAAACCTTTGCACCGTTGAAAAGGACATCTCCTTTTTCTCTGGATTTTTGCATTAAGTTCAGCTTATCTTTGTAATTAAAAAATCTGATTATCATTGGTCTTGGGCGGTCTCCTGAATATACTGGTCTGGAAGGGACTCTGTGGGCTCGCTCAATAGAAAAAAAATGTGAAAAAGCCTCTACCCCAAAGACTTCTTTAAGCCATTTTTCCATAAATTCTTCAGGGCGGTGGCCCTCAACTTTCTCGGGGAGACCCATCACTCTTACGTTTTGTCTTCGCGACCTATTCTCCCATTCATCCATTTTGAGCTTGTTAGCCTCTAACTGAGCTTGCATTTTCTTAAACTCCTGTCGCAGTGGGGATACGGTGTCTTCTACTTGGCTAACCCTTTCCTCCACACATTTAATTCTCTCCACTGTTTGCTGGATTTCTTGTTTAATATTGCCAAATTCCTCACTTAGGGTTTTCAGCTCTTCCCACATCCCACTTATCGAACTCCTACAGGCATTTATAGCGCATAGTATCTCTTTTAAAGTGGGATCTTGTTCACTGGCTACAGCTGCGTTGGGGCTACTATCCCCTATTCCTCCCAGGGGCTCCCTCTCCGGGCTTTTTTTATTCGCTGTTCTCGTACTAGCCACCGGGATATCGGGACCTTTCCCCAAACTTTTTCTGTCCCCAGAGCCCCCCGCTGACATCTTCCCCGCAGGCGGCTGATTATTTTTGGCTGGGGACTGCGTGGTACTGTGGGCAAATTTTTCCAGCTTTGCCGCAGCAGCTGCTGCGGTTGCGTTTAGGGACCCCTTCTCCTTCTCTTTGGCTGAGCGGGTAGCTTGAACAGGCATATTATCCTGGGGATGATGATGCTGATCTTCCCCTTTCTTCTTAGTCATAGCCGCCCAGGACACTTTTAGGAAGTTTGTAACCCTCCAGCCTAACCAGTCCAACAAACAGTCCCTTCACGCTTTTAAAAGTCCAAGCCTCTAAGATAACAAGAGATGAGCTCCCGCTTCCCTCTTTTAACACAGAGTCAATACACTTTGCTTTTATATATAGATCAGGTTTTTTACCTGTCTTTAGTTGGCTTCAGGGATGTCTGCCGGTCTTTCACCTGGGACTCTGCAGGTAAGCCATCCAGCTCCACTGTCCTCCATTCAACATAGCCGTCTTTTCCTCAGCCGTTCTCCAGCCACCATATCTCCACCGCTCTTTCCTGTGTCTGTCTCTGGGTTAGCTCTCTCAGCTTTCCTTATTCAGCCTCCCGGAGTGTCTGTAAGCTGTCACCAGGCAACATTCCACCACCGTACTCGTACACAGCGGAGGCACTGTGTCCAGGTTTCCCTTCGGCTTCCCCTCGGAGCTCTGATCAGCAAAATCACACAGCGGTCAGCTGACCACAGACAGCTGATCCTTCCCAGGCTCTCCTCCTCTCCTCTCTTATCTCCCCTCAAGTCAGGATGCCGGTCGGGGAGCCGGTAAGACCGGTGGTAACCTGTGGGAGCCTTGGGGCATAAGCGGGATTCAGGCGGATTCACAGGGCACACACACAGCTGCCAAGGTCCCCACTTCACCGCGCTGGAGCAGCATCGGAGCTGGGGCCGGGAGAGAGCACACACACACCGCTCACACCTGCATCCGGTCACGCCCCCCTGCCCACCATATTATAATTTTTCAGCCCCTGTTTAACAGGGGCGTGTAATTACAATTTTT
The DNA here is from genome assembly GCA_037952835.1 of Lithobates septentrionalis. Lineage (NCBI taxonomy): Eukaryota > Metazoa > Chordata > Amphibia > Anura > Ranidae > Lithobates > Lithobates septentrionalis. The sequence continues at coordinate 3,380,247 of JBBDGP010000065.1, forward strand.
GATGCAATACTTTGCAGCAGGGCTCGTTCCTGCGTTTCAACTAGAGTGTCTGTGAGGGGTTGCAGTGTTGTGGCACCAGCACCAGTGCCTAAGGCCTAATTTTTCAGCCCCTGTTCAACAGGGGCATGTAATTACAATTCTTGATCTAATATTTCACAGCAGGGCCCATTTCTGCACCCACCAAGAGCGAGTGAGGACTTACAGTGTTGTGGCACCAGCAACACCACCACCAAAGGCCCAATTTTTCTGCCCCTGTTCAACAGGGGCATGTAATTACAATTCTTGATCTAATATTTCACAGCAGGGCCCTGTGAGGGCTTACAGTGTTGTGGCCACAATAACACCTAAGGCCCAAATTTCTGCTGAGTATATATAGGGCAGGCCCCTACTTTCAAACATCTAACTTAGAAACGACTCCTACTTGCAAACGGAAGGAGACAACAGGAAGTGAGATGAAATCTATCCCTAGGAAGGGAAATTCTCTCCTGTAAGAGTTAATATGGGAAAAACATTTCTCCTTTCCACTGATGCTTTCCAATCCTTGTTCCACAAAAAAAAACAAATTTTCAAAAAACATTTGTCATTGGGACAAAAAGTGAGGTGAAATCTTCTGAAGAGGAGGAAAGACAGCAAAACAAATGTCACAGGGGTGTTAACCCTTCCCTATGTTTTCCAAAAAGCTTAAAAAAGATTTTTTGGCTGGAGCTAAACACGTTAAAAATGTACCCGTTCAAAATTACAAACAGATTCTACTTAACAACAAACCTACAGTCCCTGTCTTGTTTTCACCGCCTGTATACTGCTGTTCAGAGTATATAGGGCCTGGGGGCCCCACGCCTTTCCTTTTTTCAATTTGGATGCGGGGTTCCCCTTAATATCCATACAAGACCCAAAGGGCCTGGTAATGGACCTGGGGGGGGGGGTACCCATGCCGTTTCTCTCACTGATTTTCATTCATATTGCCGGGACCCGACATTACATTAAAGCTGCAAGCAGTTATAAATGACTTTTATTCCTTTAAAAATGTCATTTTGTGCAGGGACTGTTCTAAGCACGGGAAACACGTGCCACTTTACAGGCATACTATAGACACCCCCCAGGTATGATATTTAAAGGAATATTTCACTTTTTTTTTCACTTTAAGCATCATTAAAATCACTGCTCTCGACAAAACGGCCGTTTTTAAAACTTTTTTTGCATTGATACATGTCCCCTGGGGCAGGACCCGGGTCCCCAAACCCTTTTTAGGACAATAACTTGCATATTAGCCTTTAAAATTAGCACTTTTTATTTCGAACATTCGAGTCCCATAGACTTTAATAGGGTTTTAAAGTTCCCGCGAACTTTCGGTCCGTTCGCAGGTACTGGTGTTGGGCTCATCTCTACGTACAACACGTACGATGGCACTAGAAAAGGGAAGCTCAATAGCCAGTGCGCCCCCCTTTGGGCTCCTTCTGCTAATCTGGTGTTAGTAGAAGTTTGGTGAGAGACGATTCACGCTTTTAAGTCTTGTGCTTTTCCGATCGTTACTGCTCTTCAGTTTGTGCTTGTGGGTTACATAGTTACATAGTTACATAATAGGTGAGGTTGAAAAAAGACACAAGTCCATCAAGTCCAACCTATGTGTGTGATTATGTGTCAGTATTACATTACATATCCCTGTATGTTGCGGTCATTCAGGTGATTATCTAATAGTTTCTTGAAGCTATCAATGCTCCCCGCTGAGACCACCGCCTGTGGAAGGGAATTCCACATCCTTGCCGCTCTTACAGTAAAGAACCCTCTACGTAGTTTAAGGTTAAACCTCTTTTCTTCTAATTGTAATGAGTGGCCACGAGTCTTATTAAACTCTCTTCTGCGAAAAAGTTTTATCCCTATTGTGGGGTCACCAGTACAGTATTTGTAAATTGAAATCATATCCCCTCTCAAGCGTCTCTTTTCCAGAGAGAATAAGTTCAGTGCTCGCAACCTTTCCTCATAAGTAAGATCCTCCAGCCCCTTTATTAGCTTTGTTGCCCTTCTTTGTACTCGCTCCATTTCCAGTACATCCCTCCTGAGGACTGGTGCCCAGAACTGGACAGCATACTCCAGGAGCGGCCGGACCAGAGTCTTGTAGAGCGGGAGAATTATCGTTTTATCTCTGGAGTTGATCCCCCTTTTAATGCATGCCAATATTCTGTTTGCTTTATTAGCAGCAGCTTGGCATTGCATGCCATTGCTGAGCCTCACATCTACTAGGACCCCCAGGTCCCTTTCCATCCTAGATTCCCCCAGAGGTTCTCCCCCCAGTGTATAGATTGCATTAATATTTTTGCCACCCAAATGCAAGATTTCCACATCCTGCGGAGAAGTTATTGCCCTGCTTAGCTTAGTATCATCTGCAAATACAGAGATTGAACTGTTTATCCCATCCTCCAGGTCGTTTATGAACAAATTAAATAGGATTGGTCCCAGCACAGAACCCTGGGGAACCCCACTACCCACCCCTGACCATTCTGAGTACTCCCCATTTATCACCACCCTCTGAACACGCCCTTGTAGCCAGTTTTCAATCCATGTACTCACCCTATGGTCCATGCCAACGCACCTTATTTTGTACAGTAAACGTTTATGGGGAACTGTGTCAAATGCTTTTGAAATTCAGTGTCTTTGTGTTCCCTTCATGTTTCCTATTTGTGTGATTTATACTGAAACTAATTGACCTGTGATCGCTGTTACCTAAATTGCCCCGTATTTCCACATCTGTGATCAGGTCTGTATTGTTGGTAATCAGTAGATCCAGTAATGTTTTATTTCTAGTTGGTGCGTCTACCATCTGACCCATAAAATTGTCCTGCAAGACATTAAGGAACTGGCGAGCCTTAAATGAATGCACGGTTCTCTCCGCCCAGTCTATGTCTGGATAATTAAAATCCCCCATTATGATAACACTTCCCATCCTTGCTGCTAATCCAATTTGTGATAGGAGATCTGGCTCCACTTCCTCCCTCAGGTTAGGCCCCCTAACCTGAGGGAGGAAGTGGAGCTAAATCTCCTATCACAAATTGGATTAGCAGCAAGGATGGGAAGTGTTATCATAATGGGGGATTTTAATTATCCAGACATAGACTGGGCGGAGAGAACCGTGCATTCATTTAAGGCTCGCCAGTTCCTTAATGTCTTGCAGGACAATTTTATGGGTCAGATGGTAGACGCACCAACTAGAAATAAAACATTACTGTTTGTTTGCTGTTTGTTTGCTGGGTTGCATTTTTGGGGCTTTTCCTTTTAGTTTTTAATTTGCCTTTTGCTGTCACTTTTTAAATAGACTATTGGAACCAGAGAAAAAAAAAAGCTATTTAAAAAGTGACAGCAAAAGGCAAATTAAGAACTAAAAGGAAAAGCCCCAAAAATGCAACCCAGCAAACAAACAGCAAACAAAGAGCAAGACTTGTACACTCTAACTCTGTTTTTTTTTAACTCCCACTTATTCCAGCTCCACTTACACCAAGTTCCACAGCTTCAGACTGAGCACGCTCAGACTGAGTCCTACAACCAGTTAAATAGTCACCTGTGAGCAATTAACCACACCCCTTAATTGATAGACTGATGGAACCAGAGAAAAAAAAAAGCTATTTAAAAAGTGACAGCAAAAGGCAAATTAAGAACTGAAAGGAAAAGCCCCAAAAATGCAACCCAGCAAACAAACAGCAAACAAACAGCAAGACTTGTACACTCTAACTCTGTTTTTTTTAACTCCCACTTATTCCAGCTCCACTTACACCAAGTTCCACAGCTTCAGACTGAGCACGCTCAGACTGAGTCCTACAACCAGTTAAATAGGCACCTGTGAGCAATTAACCACACCCCTTAATTGATAGACTATTGGAACCAGAGAAAAAAAAAGCTATTTAAAAAGTGACAGCAAAAGGCAAATTAAGAACTAAAAGGAAAAGTCCCAAAAATGCAACCCAGCAAACAAACAGCAAACAGCAAACAAACAGCAAACAAAGAGCAAGACTTGTACACTCTAACTCTGTTTTTTTTAACTCCCACTTATTCCAGCTCCACTTACACCAAGTTCCACAGCTTCAGACTGAGCACGCTCAGACTGAGTCCTACAACCAGTTAAATAGGCACCTGTGAGCAATTAACCACACCCCTTAATTGATAGACTGATGGAACCAGAGAAAAAAAAAAAGCTATTTAAAAAGTGACAGCAAAAGGCAAATTAAGAACTAAAAGGAAAAGCCCCAAAAATGCAACCCAGCAAACAAACAGCAAACAAACAGCAAGACTTGTACACTCTAACTCTGGTTTTTTTAACTCCCACTTATTCCAGCTCCACTTACCCCAAGTTCCACAGCTTCAGACTGAGCACGCTCAGACTGAGTCCTACAACCAGTTAAATAGGCACCTGTGAGCAATTAACCACACCCCTTAATTGATAGACTGATGGAACCAGAGAAAAAAAAAAGCTATTTAAAAAGTGACAGCAAAAGGCAAATTAAGAACTAAAAGGAAAAGCCCCAAAAATGCAACCCAGCAAACAAACAGCAAACAAACAGCAAACAAACAGCAAACAAACAGCAAGACTTGTACACTCTAACTCTGGTTTTTTTAACTCCCACTTATTCCAGCTCCACTTACACCAAGTTCCACAGCTTCAGACTGAGCACGGGTTCGTATCTGGTTTTCAGTGCTTGCCCCCCCAAAGCGCACGCGAGGTCTGTATAAAATATATGGCGTACTTTGCGGGTAGGGGGGCCATTGATATGTCAGAAAATGTTTAATAAACATTTTAAAAACAAATGTTTTTAGTTAAACTGAAATAATATTTCCTTTGATTTACTGCTTGTGTTTCTTTTAGCTGTCTCCTAGGTTCTCCAATGGGCTTTTTTGGCCATTTTCTTCAATAGTGCAAACATAATTTATTTGATACATGTGGTGACAATCTCTTCTTCAGCGAACTATTATTATGTTGTGGGTCTGCTACACACACACCTTGTTTTTGTTGTTAATGTATGTAATGCATTACTGATATAAATATTCATCATTTTCAGCACCATGAATGAATTTTGGTGAGTCACAAAAATGGCCCGATTGTGGCAAATTATAAAGCACTGTGGGAGTTATTTACTAAAGGAAAATCCACTTTGCACTCCAAGTGCACTGCAAAAGTGCACTTGAAATTGCACTGAGAGTGCATTTGTAGTGCAAAGTGGATTTGCCTTTAGTAAATAACCCCCATTTGGTGTAAACACCAACTTAGTCCAAAAAATGATATTTAGCATTGAAAGAAGAAGCCACACATTTTTGAGTAGAAAACTTCTTACTCAGTGCATATTCGCATGTGCGTTAGAAAAGGGTTTTTGAACAAACCAACATATTTTAGTAATAACATTGTTGTTTTTGACAGTACAAATAGCCTTTTTTGTGGTAAAACAGGCATGTTTAAAACCATAAAACAATGCACAACTCAGGAACTTACAAAGTTCAACTTTGACAAAGTGAAGGCAATATCAGACATTAGTATGTCCAAACTGTGTTGATCTTGCCTTCATCAGATGGGGTGATGTCACCCCTGTGAAGATGCACACAAATCGAGAGTCAAAATGGGGATTTCCCTCCCGATCCCACGCCTAATGTCAACATGTGCTAGCTCCCATCATGGGGGATCAATGGACGTGTTTCGGGGGTGCAACCCCTTCCTCTCATATACTTTAGTTGTGAGGAAGGGGTTGCACCCCCAAAACGCATACCTTGATATCCCGTGATGGCAGATAGCACATGCTGACACACTGTGTGCATGTTCAAAATTTGGCTTTCTAAAAAATATTTAAAATGTGTGAAAATAATAAAAATCCAAACAAACTAGAAGAAATTTTGGGTGTTTTAGATTCTGCCTAAAACATCAATGATGTTTTTGAGTCTTTTTTCCACATCATTGATGTCTTCCTTGATCTTCTGTAAATCACGATTGCACACCATGATCTCCCCGATGATGACGTGTGCACTTGCACTTGTGAAATGAGATTCTTCTTCCACAACATCCACATCACCTAAAAAAAAACACACACCATGTATTATAAATATGCAAGCATCCATCTATTACCTGAAGCTGTGGTCTCAGACGCTCACCTGTGTTCACTATTTCGCCCACTTCATAAACCTCTCCTTCCTTCACATCTTCTGGTTGTGGTGTGGGGATTCGCTTTTCTTTAGGAGTTGGGGGGGTCCCTGGTGTCCTCAGATGTCCCGAGTCTTTTTCCCCCTATGTGAATAAAAAAAAGCTATACTTAGCACACAGATATTTGAGGCGAGAAATAGTAATATGAAACATTGCTTGGAAGTGTTAAGTACCTGGTAGTAGAGCCTGACTGTAGGAGAAGACCTCTCATACAACGCTGGTTTAGGAGCCACTGGAGTGGGGACAGTGGTCTCCTGAGCGCAGTGGGGTAGGAGTGCCTGTTGGATTGTAGTCTCTGATGTAGAGGCAGAGATCCCTCCTGGGATGGTTGACTGCAGGTGAGAGGAGACTGGAAGCAGCAGCAGACTTGACACACTGGAGAGGAGCGATCACAGGGGCTGAAGCTGAAGGTGCTACAGCAAGTGGGAGCAGCAGGCACAGGCAAGGTCAGACAGTCCGGGTCGGCAGGTAACTGGTACAGGTAATCACGGCAGGCAGAGGCAGAGTCGGTGAACAGGCAGAGGTTGGCAACGGTAGCAGATAAAGACAGCAGAATGGTCAGGCAGGCCGGGTCGGGTTTGGAGCAGGTTGGATGGTCAAACAAGCCGGGTCAAATCAGGTAGCAGACAATCAGGTGCAGGTTCAAACAGAATCACAAGCTGAGACGAAGCAGCGATGTTCCCATGGAACAGGGGAACTTTTATGTGCTCAATGGCGCCAAACCGGCGCTAACGCGAACGCGCGCCCGTGTGCACGCACGCGCGAACGCGCGCACGCACCCGCGCGTGCCCAAGCGCCGCGCTGATGCACAGCAACAGCAGCAGTTTGATGCCGCGTCTGTACAGGGGCGCGCCGGCGCATAGGCGCATGCAAGCGCCCCGGTCTGGTGCTGGTAGGTCCCTGACATTGCCCCCCCCAAGGGGCAGCCTCCGGATGCCCAAAAGCCTCTTCTTCTCAGGATGTGTAGAAAAATATGCGCAAACTAAACGCCTAGCATGCACATTACTGTCCGGTTCCCACGAGTTACTTTCTGGGCCGTAGCCTTTCCACTTGATTAAGAATTGGTTTTGTCCTTGCCTTCTTCTACAATCAAGGATAGCCTCAACCTCAAATTCCTCGCTGCCATTAATTACAATGGGTTCAGGAGGTCTAGTCCCTCTAGCAGGAAAGGGATCAGGTACAGCAGGTTTGAGCAGAGATACATGGAATACTGGATGTATTTTAAATGAATCAGGTAAAGTCAGTTCATAAGACACTTCATTGATTTTCCTTCTAACTGGAAAAGGTCCCATAAATCTAGGTGCCAACTTCTTAGAAGGACATGCTAATTTGATATTAACGGTAGAAAGCCATACCTGGTCGCCAATCTGTAAGTTCAGCTCCCCCCTTCTTTTCCGGTCGAAGATTCTCTTACCATCTGCCTGAGCCTTGGACACTGTTTCCTGCAACAACCGGTTGTTGTGACTGAGGAACTCCACTGTACTTTGTACTGCTGGAACCGAAGACTCTGAAAGGAAATCAGGTAGAAAGGTTAGGTGAAAGCCATAATTGGCGAAAAAAGGGGATTAACCGGTGGCAGAATGTTTGGCGTTATTGTAAGCAAATTCTGCTAAGGGTAGCAGAGATACCCAATCATCTTGTGTGAAAGAAGTGAAACATCTGATGTATTGTTCCAGGATCTGATTGGTCCTTTCTGTCTGACCGTTCGTTTGAGGGTGATAGGCCGAGGACATGGCCAATTCAATTTTTAGAGTTTCACACAGGGCTCTCCAGAAACGTGAGGTGAATTGAACCCCTCTATCAGAAACTATGTTTACAGGTACTCCATGAAGTCTGATGATCTCCTTGACAAATATACGTGCAGTTTCGATGGCAGACGGGGTTCCCCTTAAAGGTAGAAAATGAGCCATTTTGGTTAAACGGTCCACTACCACAAAGATGGCTGAGCATCCTTCAGAACATGGAAGCTCCACAATAAAATCCATAGAAATCATTTTCCATGGTCTGTCGGGTACAGGTAATGGTTTTAATAGGCCCCAAGCTCTATTCCTGGATGACTTATTCTGGGTGCAGATGGGACAGGAACTGACATACTTTTCACAAAAGTCTTTCAGATTGGGCCGCCAGAATGTACGTTGCACTAGTTCCAGGGTTTTGCGAACTCCAAAGTGGCCCGCCAGTGGATGATCGTGGAGAAGCGTCAAAACCCTGACCCGAACATCTTCAGGAACGAAAATTTGGCTTCCTTTCCAGAACAGACCATCTCTGTTTACCAAAGTAATCCCAGTGGGCCTGGCTGACTCCGAGGATGCTTCCTTAATCTGGGAGAGTAAATCTGTTTGTAGAAGTAAGAAACTGTTTGCAGGTAAGATGGTGTCAGGAGTAGATAAGTCCTTAGGATTGTCATGCATTCGTGATAATGCATCCGGTTTAATATTTTTTGAGCCTGGACGGTAAGTGATATGGAAGGAAAAACGTGAGAAAAACAGAGCCCAGCGGGCTTGTCGAGGCTTCAGTCGTTTGGCAGATCGTAAATATTCCAAGTTTTTATGGTCAGTGTAAATTAGTACTGGATGCATAGCCCCTTCCAACAGGTACCTCCACTCTTCCAGTGCAGTCTAAATGGCGAGAAGCTCTCGGTCACCAACGTCATAATTTCTCTCCGCAGGGGAGAGCTTACGGGAGAAGAACCCTACAGGATGCATTACATCTTTGCTACCTTTACGTTGCGAAAGAATCGCACCTACCGCAATCTCGGAGGCATCAACCTCTAAAATAAATGGTAAAGATGGTTCAGGATGGCTGAGGATAGGTGCTGAGGTAAACAGTCTTTTGAGGTTTTCAAAGGCGTCTTGGGCAAGTTGGTTCCAGGAAAAACAGGTATTCTGTTTGGTTAACTGCGTGATGGGTGCAATTATGGCTGAGAACCCCCTGATGAACTTTCTGTAGAAGTTCGCAAACCCCACAAATCGCTGAATTCCCTTTTTGTCCAGGGGTACCGGCCAGTCCAGAACAGCGGAAACCTTTTGTGGGTCCATCTTGATGCCTGTTGCAGAGATTATTAGCCCCAGAAATTGAATGCTCTGTTGTTCGAACTCGCATTTTTCCACTTTTGCATAAAGTCTGTGTAAGCGGAGACGGCCCAACACCCTGCATACATGTTCTTGATGCAATTCACGGGATTCTGAAAAAATCAAGATGTCGTCCAAATATGCGATTACAAACACATCTAAAAAGTCCCTGAGAACATCGTTAATCAGGTGTTGAAAGGTCGCAGGAGCGTTGCAGAGTCCAAAGGGCATGACTAAGTATTCATAATACCCGAATCGGGTTTGGAACGCTGTCTTCCACTCATGCCCAGCCCGGATGCGGATCAAATTATATGCCCCTCTCAGGTCAAGTTTAGTGAAAATGACGGCAGTCCTTAATTTTTGGAAGAGTTCAGGTATCAAGGGTAGGGGATACCGTTTTTTGACCGTGATTTTGTTTAGTTCACGATAGTCTATACATGGACGGAGAGACTTGTCCTTCTTAGTGACGAAAAATATTCCGGCACCAGCTGGAGAGGTAGAGTGGCGTATAAAACCTTTGGCCAGGTTCTCATCTATATATGTCTTTAGTACTTCCTGTTCCTTTTCTGATAATGGAAAAATGCGCCCGAATGGAATTTCGGATCCTGGCAGCAATTCAATGGGGCAGTCGTAGGGGCGATGAGGTGGGAGAGAGTCTGCCCCCTTCTTACTGAAAACATCAATGAATTCATGATACTGTTTAGGTATGACCTGGCAAAGTTTCTGGTCGGTGTTCAGACAAAGTAGGGTGGAAGAGGAATCCGAATCTTTCTCAAAACAGTGTTCTTGACAGTAAGAACATGAGAATTTTACTTCTCCAGAAGACCAATGAATGTATGGGTTGTGGGCCTGCAGCCAAGGAATGCCCAGGATGATGGGAAACATAGTGGAGGAGATGGCATCAAGTACCAGCAGTTCCTTGTGTTGAGAGGAAGTGGAAGCAGACAGAGGCAGGGTTTCCTGAGTTACTTGTCCTGATCTGATGCGGGATCCATCCGCTAGAAATACAGAGAGTCCATGGGTCTTGGTCCGTAATGGGATGTTATGCTGGCTGGCAAAGTTCGAATCAATAAAGCAGCTGCATGCTCCGGAATCAATGATGGCGTTGACCGGTATTGTCCCTTCTTGAAGCTGTAATGCCAGAGGAAGGGCAATGTGGGTAGAGTTCGCAGACAGAGCAGAGAGGCTGGTATACACAGGAAATGGGCACTTACTTATTTTAACTGGACAGTTGAGGACATAGTGCCCAGTTCCACCGCAATAGAGGCACAGATTGAGTTACCGGCGTCGGGCCCGTTCTTCAGGCGATAAGGCAGGTCGCATCAGTCCTAATTGCATAGGTTCCGAAGAGTCAGGCGTGGTAATAACTGGATTCGAACCAGGTGAGGGTAAATAGCGTGTTGCAGGAATTGGTGCTCTGGCTGTCATCCAAGTCGGGCGGGATTGTAGGGCAGATCGTTCAGAACGACGTTCCCGGATACGTCGGTCGATTTGAATGGTCAAGGTAATCAAAGCCTCAAGAGTATTTGGTACACCCACTCGGGCAAGTTCGTCCTTTAGTCCTTCAGATAGACCCAAGCGGAATTGATGACGCAGGGCCGCATCATTCCACTGAGTGTCCGCGCTCCAACGCCTAAAGTCCATGATATAGTCCTCTGCAGGCCTGCGGCCTTGCTGGAGCGCGAACAGAGCGGATTCAGCTGTGGCAGTCTGTTGAGGGTCTTCGTATAATTGTGCCATGGCTTCAAAGAAGGAAGATAGTGACTGGGTTAGGGCTGAGTCTCCCTCAAGTAATCGATGAGCCTGAAGTCTGAGGTTCCCCTTGTAGGAGGGAGATCACAAACCCCACCTTGGTGGCTTCCAGTGAGAAAGTTCGGGGCTGTAGTGCGAAGAAGAGCTGGCAGGCGTTGCGAAAGGCCCGGAACTTGGCCCGGTCTCCAGAGAATCTATCAGGAGTGGGAACCCTTGGTTCAGGTGGAAGCATTACAACGGAAGGACCTGGAGCAGTCTGTGCAGGAGTTGCGGCTGAAGAGGAGGCCAGGGGGTTAGGCCCTGGACTTGTCCTTCCAATCTGTTGTAATTATCCTGGAGGGATTGTACGGCTTGAGTGAGGGCCGCAAGGTGTGTGCATATTTCTTTTAATGGAGAGGTATCTCCTGCAGGCTCAGACATGGTTGCTTCGTACTGTTAAGTACCTGGTAGTAGAGCCTGACTGTAGGAGAAGACCTCTCATACAACGCTGGTTCAGGAGCCACTGGAGTGGGGACAGTGGTCTCCTGAGCGCAGTGGGGTAAGAGTGCCTGTTGGATTGCAGTCTCTGATGTAGAGGCAGAGATCCCTCCTGGGATGGCTTGACTGCAGGTGAGAGGAGACTGGAAGCAACAGCAGACTTGACACACTGGAGATGAGCGATCACAGGGGCTGAAGCTGAAGGTGCTACAGCAAGTGGGAGCAGCAGGCACAGGCAAGGTCAGACAGTCCGGGTCGGCAGGTAACTGGTACAGGTAATCACGGCAGGCAGAGGCAGAGTTGGTGAACAGGCAGAGGTTGGCAACGGTAGCAGATAAAGACAGCAGAATGGTCAGGCAGGCCGGGTCGGGTTTGGAGCAGGTCGGATGATCAAAGAAGCCGGGTCAAATCAGGTAGCAGACAATCAGGTGCAGGTTCAAACAGAATCACAAGCTGAGACAAAGCAGCGATGTTCCCATGGAACAGGGGAACTTTTATGTGCTCAATGGCGCCAAACCGGCGCGTGCGCGCGCACGCGCGAATGCACGCACCCGCGCGTGCCCGAGCGCAGCGCTGATGCACAGCAACAGCAGCAGTTTGATGTCGCATCTGTTTTTTTTTTTAACACAGGTAATGTTTATTGAATGTATTATACGTTACACTTGAAAATGCAAGTCATATATTGCAGACAGGAGTATAACAAAACAGGGTTTACAAATTATACTTGTAGGTTTATAAAAACTTATATCATTTGATATGTGGGTTTCTAACACCGTGAACAGTCTAAAGAACCAATCCTCAAGGGAATCAGTATAATCCATGCATGAATGGACCCTACATGTTAAAGCACACTCTCGCCCTGCAGTTTTAGCTCATATAAGACGCCTTTCCTTTCCCTATATGGGGGGGGGGGGGGGGGGAGAGAGGTTCCCACCAAGAAATCAAGAGAGTAAGAGGAGGAGGGTCTAGTAACCATCCACCCACTCCAGTATGTGCACCCCCCTATTAGCACCGTGTATCTGTTACCCATCAATTGTTTCGGGGTAAAATTAAACCGTCAGATGTTTAGCCTCCACCCAAGCCGCCCATATCTTCTCAAACTTATGAGGACAGTTCCTGCCCATGTATGTGAGTTTATACATTGGTAGTATTGCATTCACCTGTGCCCGCCATGCTTTTGTAGTAGGGGGGTCAGGCAGTTTCCACCTGAGCAGGATTTCTTTCCTGGCATAGTAGGCTGCATAGAACACGAATAGCTTTGTGTGTTTAGTAGTAGCCAGGTTGTCTGTAATGCCTAGTAGAAACACAAGCGGGTCTACATCCAAGTGTAGCCCTGCCACCCCATTTATATCTGACACCACCTCCCGCCAATAGGTCTGAAGGATCGGGCATGACCATACAACATGGAAGAGAGTTCCCACCGACTGCCTGCACTTAGGACAAACATCTTCTACTCCTGGATAAATGTTGGCTAGCTTATGCGGGGTATAGTACACTCTATGTAGGAATTTCATCTGGATAAACCTGTCCCTTGCTGAGATCATGAGTGGGATGCACTGCTGCAAGCCTTCAGACCAGTCTTCCTCAGTCAGTTCAGGGATATCTAGCTGCCATTTAGTGAACAGTGGGGTCAAAGTGGAGGTGTCTTTACAAGTGAGCCTGATATATATAGAAGACAGTATACGGTCAATATCCGTTACTGTAAATAAGGACTCAACTGAGTGTGTGGCAATAACTATCCCATTAGGGAACTGAGCCCTGGCCGCGTGACTGAGCTGTACATATCTAAAGAACATCCACGAGGGAAGATGATATTTACCTTTTAATTCTGTGAGCGACATAAGGCGATCATCTTTGAAAATATGGCGTATTGTCCGGATCTCGTATCTGGCCCATACCTGCGGGTCGGGGATGGACTGGAAATGCGGCAGTTTAGGATTACCCCATAGTGGTGTATATGGTGAGACAGCATTACGATTATTAAGATAGCCTGATACTTGACCCCAAACCCTCACCGTCGTCTTCATCGGCGTGGTAACTCGAGGGCTGTATCTCGGTCCCCTGTACACTAGGTTGCTAAGTTCTGAGTATGAACCAAGAATCGCCGCCTCTAAGTTAACCGCTGGGTTGGTTCTGTCCTGAGTAAACCACCAACGCACAGACACTAATACCGCCGCCCAGTAATACTTCTTGAAATTTGGTAGGGAGAGGCCACCTTCCATAAGCGACAGCTGTAAAGTGTGCTTAGCTATTCTGGGAGCTGCCCCCGCCCAGACAAAAGACGTGATAGCCTGGTCCAATTTGACAAAGAAAGAGTTAGGGATGGGAACTGGAGTATGCCGGAAGGCATACAGGAACTTTGGTAAGAAGGACATCTTAATTAGGTTTATCCTCCCCACCGAGGTCAGTGGAAGTGTTTTCCACACTGAGCATCGTTGGATAAAGCGCTGTAAGATGGGGTAGACATTGTCTTCTAAGTACTTCCGTTGGTCTAATTGAACCTGTATACCCAGGTATTTGAACTGTGCCACCCTTTTCAGGGGGGCAGCTGAGTCCAACGGCCTAGGGACTCCCGACAGGGAGAACAGGAGCGACTTATCCCAATTTACCCGGACTCCTGAGAACACACCAAATTGGTTAATAATGGACAGAGCTGCCCCCAGTGATTGCTGGTCATCTTGGAGGTATAAGAGCATATCGTCTGCATATAGTGAAACTTTTTCAGTCAGGGGGGGAAACGACATGCCTCTCACCGCCGTCGCCGCCCTGAGAGTCACCGCTAATGGTTCAATCGCAAGGGCGAAGAGAGCCGGAGAAAGCGGACAGCCCTGCCTGGTGCCCCGGTGGAGTGGGAATGATGCAGACAAAACACCGTTTGTGCGAATTCTAGCTGTCGGATCTGAGTACAGAAGGCGTACCCATTTTACAAAGTTAGGTCCCATACCAAATCTAGGTAGAATATGCCATAAGTATTCCCACTCCACCGAGTCGAAGGCCTTCTCCGCGTCCAAGGAGGCCACCACGCCAGCTCCCCCCCCACCAGTCGAGCTCGCAATCACCGTAAACAGTCTGCGCAAATTGATATCTGTTCCCTTGCCTGGCATAAACCCAGTCTGGTCACCGTGGATTAGGGATAAGATAACTGTATTAAGCCTGGTAGCCAAAACCTTTGCAAGGATCTTTGCATCCACATTGAGGAGCGATATAGGCCTATATGAGGAGCAAAGATCAGGGTCCTTTCCAGGCTTGGGAATCACAATGATAACAGCTCTAGACATGGAAGGAGGCAGGGAGTCAGAATCGAAGGAGGCATTGAGGACTTCGAGCAGTCTAATGGCAAGGGTGTCAACGTGTTCTTTATAAAATTCCACAGGGAATCCATCATCACCCGGGGTCTTTCCCGACTGGAGGGCGCCAATAGCCGTCTGGATCTCCTTGAGGGTGAGCGGAGCGTCAAGTCTCTGTCTAGCTGCTACCGACAGGCAGGGCAGCTCAATGGCATCTATGTACGTCTGTAAATCGACAGCAGAGTATTGTACTCTGGAAGAATAGAGGTCCTCATAGTATGATGCAAAGCACCTGTTTATGTCTCTAGGATCAGACAGCAGCCGGCCCGAGGCCTCTTTAATATTAGCCACAGAGGTCGTCGCCGTCTGCTCCCGAGACAACCATGCCAGGAGACGCCCGGTCCGCTCACCCTGCTCGAAGATACGCTGCGACTGGTGTAGCATTATCTTCCTCGTGGCAGCCACCCGCAGGAGTGTCACCTCCCTCATCGCACACTGTAAGTCAATTCTACAGGTTTCATCCTTATTGGCAGTATACTGGGCCTCCAATTGGCCAGCCCTGCGTTCAGCCTGAAGCAGTGCATCGCCAGTCTGGCGCCGGGTGGAGCCTATGGCCTTCTGATAGTGGTCCCTAGCATGAAACTTAAAATCTTCCCATGTAGAAGCAGGGTCGGTAGCAGGTGGATTAGCTGCCCAGTATTCCCGCACAGCCAACTCCGCCCCCGGAGCTATACGGTCATCAGAGACCCAATACCTGGACAAACGCCAAAGGCAGTCGGTGGGAGCAGGACCTACGTTTAGTTTTAGTAGAATGGGGGAGTGGTCAGATATACCTCTAGGCAGATGAGAGATCTCCTGTACCTTAGTGAGAAGAGATCTAGTGGCAAAAATCAGGTCAATGCGGGACATGGCCCTATAGGAGGCTGATTGGCAGGTGTAGGATCTCAAGAGGGGATTCTTCCATCGCCAAACATCCGTTAGGTCGAACGTGGATGCCCATTTAGAAAGCGGGGATTCCACAGACCCATCCGGGGTTAGCCTATCTACAGCAGGGCAGGGAGGCATATTAAAATCGCCCGCTATGACTACATTGTCAGTGGGGCATCCAGCTATAAATCTAGCAATTTTATTTAGGATTAACAGCGATGCTGGCGGAGGTATGTAAAGTCCCACTATCACCATAGGCATATTTGCGATAACTGCATGCATTGCTACGTATCTGCCCTCGGGATCCAAGTGCAGGTCCAGCAGTGTAAAGGTTAGGTTCTTATGGATTAGTATACTAACCCCTCTGGCATATGATGAAAAGGTGGCATTATAATAGTGTCCCACCCACGGTTTCTTTACACTAAGGACTCGACCCCCAGTGAGGTGAGTCTCCTGTAATATGCAGATATCCGGCCGGTGGATTTTAAGGAAGTTAAAGACTAAAGAACGCTTGACCCGGGAGTTTAACCCTCGGACGTTCCAAGATATGATTGTCACTGGGGCCATAATAATTCGGGGCAATACACGACAACCTGCAGGAGGAGTGCACTCAGATCCCTAGGGAGGGAAGTTAATCTCGTTATCCATGACTCTACAATTGGCTTTGTACATGTGCCCAACCAGCAATACACATCCTGAAGCCAGCATACCCCATATACCTGTGTGTAACTTAAAGAACATTTCCTGTTAAACTTCAACTGAAAACCCCCCCCCCTCCCCGCACACCCCCCCAAACCAGAGCGTGCCTGATCCCAAAAACCAAACATGATCAACGATCAAATGGGGACATGAACCAGAGGGCCGGAAACAGTTAGCGCCCTCTCAGATTACAAAGGTCTAAGTCAGTAGAAGATGCCGCCATCAACGGGATATGGCGGAATTCCTTTATTTTCACCCGGTTATCACCGGGGGCACATTCTTAAAAGCAACTCCCCCCTCCCCCTCAACAAAAAGAAGAAGAAAACAATTTCTAGGGTATAAAAAAGGAGGGAGCAGAGGTGACAGTGTCATGTATGCCACAGTAGGAAATGGCCAGCAGACGAAGTGGCAGCCCGAGCTTGCAGAGAATCGAAAAATCAAAAAAAAAAAAAAACAAAAAAAAACCCAAAACAAAAGAAAAAAAAAATGTCACTAACAGACGACATACGTGGTAGGATTGTTCTTGTTGAAATATCAGTTCCTCTTAACTCAATAAAGTCTGCCAGATATTGAAAGTCAGGGCAGTCAAGATAATTTTCAGGGTGGAAGACGAGTGGCGCACCAGCTCCAATAACGGCAAGGGTTAAGCCGTGGAGAGTCTCCGAGTCAGGACCGCCCGACATCCCGCCAAGTCCAATCTCCTCCATAGGCAAGTCTCAAGGTCCGACTGTGCGGAGAAGCGAAGGGGTTAACTATAAGGCAGACAGTGACACTGTCCATGTGGCAGACAAGCCGCAAGGGCCCGAGGCAAAGTAGTGGCAGAGAATAACATCAGCAAATCATCTATCTCCCTAATTGCGAGGGAGAGTGTTCAGCCAGTGTGAGGCCTCGCTAGGTGAGGTAAAGAAGCGGACAGTCTCTCCGTCTTGCACACGGAGCCGGGCAGGGAACAGCATACTGTACCGTATTGCTTTAGCTCTCAGGGCCTGCTTCACTGCATCGAACGACTTGCGCTGCCTCTGAGTGTCCGCCGAGAAGTCAGGGAAAAACATCAGGCGGGTCGCTTCATGTCGAATGTCCGCCATCTTGCGTGCTTCGCGGAGTATCAGGTCCCGGTCCCTGAAATTCAATAGCCGGAATATGAAAGTTCTGGGTGGGGTTCCCGGGGGGCCCCGGGTCGGCGGCATCCTATGAGCCCTCTCAACGGCAAAGTGTGGCGAAAACGCTGCTTGGGGGAAAAGTGAACGAAGTAGCCGCTCCGTGTAGGCCGAGGTATCGGAGCCTTCAGATCCCTCAGGCAGGCCGATTATCCGTAAATTGTTACGTCTATTACGGTTCTCAGAGTCTTCGGCTTTGGCCTCCAAATGCTTCACTCTCACTTGCAGGGTGTGAAGGGAGGCTGAGTGATCCCTCACTGTGTCTTCTGTGTCTCCCACGCGACGCTCCACCTCAGTGACCCGCTGCCTCACCTTCTCAAAATCCTGCCTGATAAGACCAATCTCTAGCTGCACGGTGTCAATTTTAGTGGTGAGAGTAGAAAGGGAGGACTGACAGCCCGTGATAGCCTGCATCAAGGCAGCAAAATTACTCTGTTCCGTAGAAGCAGTCTCAGGCCCCTCCGTCTGGGTCGCCATGTTTTGCCCTGCCTCCACGTGCGTAGCAGCGCCTCCGGAGTTGATGTGAGAGTTTCTCGGGTTATGTTGCACCGGACGCCGCCGGTTCCGTGTCCGCATCCGCAGGGGAATCTTAGGAGTCGCTTCAGACAGTTAAGGCAATTCAGAGGATGGGATAAAAGGATAAAATCCCCGCTATGGCTGCAGAGCTTCCTGACTAACCGTCCTACTCCGTCGCCATCTTGGCCACGCCCCGCGATGTCGCATCTGTACAGGGGCGCGCCGGCGCATAGGCGCATGCAAGCGCCCCGGTCTGGTGCTGGTAGGTCCCTGACAGGAAGTGTCGTACAATTGTCTATTTTGGCAGAGTTACAAGCTGAAGACATAATTTTTTTCCCTTTATAAAGCTGGAATACTTACCTTTTTTGTACAATTTTCACACATGGAGACACACCTAGTATCCACTGGAGCGCCTGTATGGGACACCCTAAAAATTTTGTTCTGGTGTCCCACACTAGTGCTCCTGCGTCCAGATGTGTAAACAGCTGCTGAGTGTCCTCTCCTTACAGGCTTACACTGAATCAAGTTTGCATTTCATTCTAGTACAAACCCATCTAGACAACGTCATCAACTTCTTTTAATACAAATAGGCCTGAACAAATGTAGTTAGCCTGGATCTGCCAAAAACATCGTATTAGTAGGCGAACGAACGATGTTTACTATGAACGATTACTATGCCCACGAACCTGAAAGTTGCCATTTTAACCACTTCCCTACCGCACATAGTCAAATGACGTCCTTGACTTTGTGCTGGGATATCTGAATGATGCCTGCAGCTACAGGCATCAGTCAGATATCATTCTTTCCAGCCAGCGATTCTGTGCACTTTAACAATGATCATAGTGGCAGTTCCGCCGCTTGATCGTTCTTACAGGCGACGGGAGGGGACACCCCCTGCCGCCATCTGGTGCTTCTCCGGACTCTCCCGTGCCATCGGGGGCCAGGAGAAAGAATCGCCCAGCGCCGGATGACGTCGATAGAGATTTCCGGTGACCATCTGGTCACCAGTCATCTCTATAACCATCAGAGGCCCGGGCGCGATGTTATGACGTCATCCTGGATGTAAATAAAGCTGCGATCGCGGCTGTCAGCATGAGATCGGTGAATTTTTTTTCTCGGTCTCATGCTTTCCAGCCTGGAGGAGAGATGTGGGGTCTTATTGACCCGGCATCTCTCCATAAAGAGGACCTGTCACAATAGATTAATATTACAAGGGTTGTTTACATTCCTTGTAATAGGAATAAAAGTGATAAAAAAATGTAAAAAAAGTGTAAATATATGAAAAATAATAAGTAAAATAAAAAAATAATAAAAAAAATTAAACCGCCCCGGTCCCCGGTAGCTTGTGCTCAGAAGTCCCGCCCACATATGTAAGCGCTGTTTAAACCACACATGTAAGATATCACCGCGTGCGTTAGAGCGTGTGCAACAATTCTAGTACTAGACCTCCTCTGTAACTCTAAACTGGTAACCTGTAAAAATTTTCAAAGCGTCGCCTATGGAGATTTTTAAGTACCAAAGTTTGGCGCCATTCCATGAGTGTGCGCAATTTTAAAGTGTGACATGTTAGGTATCTATTTACTTGGTGTAACATCATCTTTCGCATTATACAAAAAAATTGGGCTAACTTTACTGTTTTGTTATTTTTTAATTCATGGTGTTTAAAAAATTATTGCACAAATACCGTGCGAGATAAAAAGTTGCAATGACCGCCATTTTATTCCCTAGGGTGTCTGCTAAAAAAACATGTATAATGTTTGGGGGTTCTGAGTAATTTTCTAGCAAAAAAATTATGATTTTACATGTAGGAGACAACTTCCTGATGACGCATACTATGATGCGAAACGCGTAGAGGCTGCTGGGAGATTTTTTGTACCAGGTGAGCGGAAACGTCCGTAGCTGGTGGAAATGCAAACAGGAACGAGGGGTGGAGTGCAAGCCGAATGCGGAGGTCACACACATTGCATACAGGCGGACCACGCGATCGTAAAACACCCATCCTTAACTGCTGGAATAGCTTAGTGCCGGCTCGAGGGCACTTTTAAATGTGAGTGTACACTTTTTGTATTTTTTATAAAATAAAAGTTTTAAACGCATTGCGCAATGATCGTTGTCCATATACTTTGCATGAGGAAAACCAAAGCTCAAGCATACCCGCTGAGGAGCGATATTAAGGTGGAGTGGTTATCCCATTAATGAACCAAAGGCGCATCATTTAAGAAGTATCTGGTGAGTGGCCAATCTAAAAGGTGGTGGTGTATTACTAAGTCACATATGAAAATTGAAGATACACAGGAGCATGTTAAGAATTATAATCACAGCAATTAATAGAAGACTTTGCACTTTCTTACACAAGGACTTTGTGATGTACATCGTACATGTCAGCTATTTTGACTTATGTTTTGGTTTATATTGGTGATTTGTATACATGGTATTGTAAATGGCATACTTTATGGGATATTGTTTCATTATATAAATTTTTCTTTGACACGGTAATAGGAAACAAATGCAAAATTGTGAGTGGTGTAGGCATATAAGTAGCGCATTCACACATACTAATTATAAGTGCCAGAATGGGCCCGGTATGGAAGTGTTAAACTGTGCAACAGTAAAGAAAAGCACATGGAGCAGCATGCAAGTAATAATAATAATTGGAACACACGACAACTACTTACTTTTTTGAAGAACTCTCTTGATCTTTCTGTACTGATCCTGCTCCCTCAATTTCAGGTCTGACAAGCGTTTCCTCAATTGATCCTTGGATCGCCGTACCCCAAAATTCCTGTGCAGACTTTTCTTAACTTTATATAGATAAAGAGTGCTGCGCAAATAGATTGTCCTTGAATAGTAAATCAAGATAAAGCGGACGTAGAAAGGAGATGGGAACACCAGTGGACAGTCAAACGCCAGGGATTGAATCTAAGGTGACTAGAATCCCTTCACCACACATGGATGGCCCCTCACCTGCAACCTTCGACCTGAAACAGGTCACACAGCATAAATAAATAAGCTGATCCAGGCAAAAATGACTCCGTTCACAACCTCCAACTCACGTCAGGTAACATAGATGTTGTATATGTAAATGAAACATATAGAGAATATAGTGCTCTCTGTGCAAACTTTAATAAATATAAAAAGATATACAGGATGCACTTACATATACCAGCACTCAGGTCCGAGTGCTGGCTAGCTGGCGTGTGATCGTAGACACAGGCTGACAGCCGCGGTTGACGTCATGCGCAACCTAGCCCCCGTACGCGTTACGTCCGTGGGCGGGACTTTATCAGCATGGGGCGGGGTACGCAATGACGGCCCGCATTGTTTATATACAGTATCATGGTAACCGATGCACCAATCACAGTGCTAGTGCGGTAAATCCGGGAGACGCGAACCAGCACGTCACTCCGGCTGCGGCCACAGTCCGTGACCAATAGAATAAAAGATATCCAGCCCTCCACCTCACCAGAAATAAAGAGGAATGGGTAACCAAATTTCTATATATAATTCCTTATGTCAGATACAAAACACTCATAGGGCTTTGAAGGGATTAAAGCCTAAAGGTGACTCTGAGAAAGAAAAAAAAAAAAAACCTCTTAAGAAAAAGGAAGGAGGCGCTGGTTAATTGTCCCTTACAAAAAGGGAAAAATGCCAATTCTGCTACCAAAATCGCATGAAATCGCATACCGAAAAACAGTAGACGAAAGACATAAAAATAAAATTATCTGACAATCAGACCGCGAATGTCATCTGAGTACGATCACACTTACATAATCCATTTAAAAAATTAAAAAATAAAATTCTTTTAATAAAACACAAAAATAATAAGAAATAAAACATATAAATGCACTACATCAAAATCATCTGTTAGAAATAAAACAATTTAAATCAAAATCTACGTTCATTCCCGCTGGAGATAAAACTTTCGTCTCATAGATCCAGAAGGATTCCCTACGGCTCAGTTGCCTGATGTAATGGCCACCTCTCCAGTGGCGAGGGACTTTTTCTATCCCCCAGAACTTGAGGCATTTAGGGTCTCTGTTATGACAGAGGCGAAAATGCCTGGACACACTATGGGTTTTTACCCCCCGTTTGATGTTACTGATGTGTTCACCAACTCTAACATGCAATGCCCTTGAGGTACGGCCCACATACTGGAGTCCACAATCGCACTCCAGCATGTAGACCACCCCGATCGATGAACATGTGATAAGACTTTCAATTTTGTAGCTTCTATGCGTGACACTCGAGACAAACTCTTTTCGCCTTTTAATGTTTTTGCTGGCTTTCCTGCAAGTGGCACATTTGCCACAAGCATAGAAGCCCGACAAAAAGCCAAACAGCCTATTAGTCCCTATTTCGGGTGGATCTATGACTCCTGGAGCTATCCGGTCGCGTAAAGAAGGGGCTTTACGATATATAAACCGCGGACGCTCCGGAAGAACAGACCCCAGGGTACGGTCACCTTTAAGGATAGGCCAATGTCTGGATATAATTTGTTCGAGTTTTTTATATTGGAAGTTATAGTCAAGTATAATATGGTAACTGGTAGTCGCATCTTCTGTTTGGGTGGGTTTAACCCTATCCGCCACAATAGAATTCCTGTCAGTTGAGAGTACCCTAGCTACTTCTGAGTCAACCATAGTCTGTGTGTAGCCTTTTTCCTTAAACCTGGTTGCCAGGATCTGTGATTGTGTTAGAAAGTCATCGTCAGAGGTACAGTTACGGCGTAAGCGAATAAATTGGCCTCTTGGAATATTAAGGAGCCACGATTTATGGTGACAGCTAGTCAATGGAATGTACGCATTCCTATCTGTTGTTTTAAAGTGATTCCTAGTTTGGAAGCCTGTCTCCAATTGTCAGGTGAACTTAAATCTAAACTTATGAAATGGGATAAGGAAATACGGGACAAAAAGAGGAAAAAATTCCTGCGTGATGTCAATGATTTTGAGGGGAAACTTATCTTTAAATGGCAGACCCAGGATTCAACACCAGTGATTGGTCCTGAGAGGACAGGGGTTAGTGTCCCATTATCAGGAGCAGCTATGCCCTCTCAAGAGTATTCCAATCATGAAGCATCTATACCCATTTCTCAACAATCCCAAAGTGCACCGATTGCACGAGATTCTTCTAGTAGGAGAGGATATGGCCCTCCTAGAACCAACAAACGTGGCCGTGGGAAGAGAAACCCACAATCTTACCCAGTCCCACTAACAATCAATTATGACTATCGTCCTCCCTACTCCGAAAATTATACTTGGCAAACAGTGCCCACCAGGGGAAGAGGTAGGCCCAGAGGAAGAGGCAACCCTGCACAGAGAGGTGCGCCAGTGTACACTTCTAACAGTTTTGCCCCCTTACAAAACCTACAGGAGGATCAGCAATACAATCAGGACCATTTTTTAGGTCAAGAGAGGACCCCCTGGAGGGGACCTCCACAGACCCCAGTGTGGGTAAGAGATCCGACAGGTTATGCGAGCCCTCAGGACCAAAGGAGAGGTCCCCTAGACTCAAGAAACAGCCAAGGCAGTCTAAAAAGAAAACACAGAGAGGGTGTAGGGGGGGAAGACGATTCGAAAAGGCCAAGGCCCCATTAGGCACTGGCATTTTCAATTTAAGTGGTACCCCTCTCACTACTGATGAGACATTAGTGTTAGATCGGGGCTTGAAGTTTGCTCCTATTTGTAACCTAAACAAATTCCAAGCCAACATTAGCATACAGAAATATATCCGTAATTTGAACATTAAAAAATACTTTCTCTCCAATCCAGCACAACGGACTAACCCCCAGGTTGACACCACTTCCAGGCATTCCAATCTTCGGAATCGATCTGTTTTTAACCCCTTATGCAGTGACAACAGGCATTTGGAGGTGTTTAAAAACATGGTCTGCCAAGATCTTGATAAACTTAAAATCAAGAAGGCCATTAAAAGGGGTATATCCTCCCTTGAGAAAAGGAAGGATATAGTGATCCGCCCCGCGGACAAAGGGGGTGGATTGGTGGTGCTTAGCAAAGCTTACTATCAGGCCGAGATGGTAAAATTATTGAATGACCGGGACACTTACCTACTTCTAAGGGGAGATCCTATGTTGACCTTTAAGAACAATTTACATCTGTTAGTAGAAAAAGGTAAAAGTAAGGGCATTTTGAACTCTAAGGAGGCGGCCTACTTAGATCCATTCTATTGTCGGACTCCCATTATATACATTTTGCCCAAATTACATAAAAACTCTGAATGTCCACCTGGTCGCCCGATCGTGAATGGAATTGACTCTGTCATGTCGAGGCTAGGCCAGTACCTCGATTTTTTTCCTTCAGCCACTCGTCACCCAAACCAAAGCCTTCCTGCGTGATACTAAACAAATCCTACAGATCCTGTCTACTCTCCCTTGTACCCCGTCTAGCTTTTTGATCACTGCAGATGTCGGGTCTTTATATACAATTATTGATCATAAACAGGCCTTGGACTCTGTTAGGTGGGCTTTGGCAGCTACTGAGTTCCCAAACGACCATATTTCTTTTTTATTAGAAAGTTTGGAATTCTGTTTACTGAATAATTATTTTTGGTTTAATGGTGACTACTTTCTGCAGACGCGAGGCGTAGCCATGGGGGCTAGGTTTGCTCCCAGTGTGGCCAACCTATTTATGGCCCACTGGGAGGAAAATACCATCTTTCATGATCCCCCATCGCAATTATTGTGCTACAGAAGGTACATTGATGATTTAATCATGGTGTGGGAAGGTGACCTAGCCAGTTTACAAGTCTTTATGGATAAGTTGAATGACAATACTAAAAATATTGAGCTGACATGGACGATTAACAAACAACAGATTACATTTTTGGACCTGGAAATCTTTAAGGGGGAGACAGGCTTCCAAACTAGGAATCACTTTAAAACAACAGATAGGAATGCGTACATTCCATTGACTAGCTGTCACCATAAATCATGGCTCCTTAATATTCCAGGAGGCCAATTTATTATCTTACGCCGTAACTGTACCTCTGACGATGACTTTCTAACACAATCACAGATCCTGGCAACCAGGTTTAAGGAAAAAGGCTACACACAGACTATGGTTGACTCAGAAGTAGCTAGGGTACTCTCAACTGACAGGAATTCTATTGTGGCGGATAGGGTTAAACCCACCCAAACAGAAGATGCGACTACCAGTTACCGTATTATACTTGACTATAACATCCAATATAAAAAACTCGAACAAATTATATCCAGACATTGGCCTATCCTTAAAGGTGACCGTACCCTGGGGTCTGTTCTTCCGGAGCGTCCGCGGTTTATATATCGTAAAGCCCCTTCTTTACGCGACCAGATAGCTCCAGGAGTCATAGATCCACCCGAAATAGGGACTAATAGGCTGTTTGGCTTTTTGTCGGGCTTCTATGCTTGTGGCAAATGTGCCACTTGCAGGAAAGCCAGCAAAAACATTAAAAGGCGAAAAGAGTTTGTCTCGAGTGTCACGCATAGAAGCTACAAAATTGAAAGTCTTATCACATGTTCATCGATCGGGGTGGTCTACATGCTGGAGTGCGATTGTGGACTCCAGTATGTGGGCCGTACCTCAAGGGCATTGCATGTTAGAGTTGGTGAACACATCAGTAACATCAAACGGGGGGTAAAAACCCATAGTGTGTCCAGGCATTTTCGCCTCTGTCATAACAGAGACCCTAAATGCCTCAAGTTCTGGGGGATAGAAAAAGTCCCTCGCCACTGGAGAGGTGGCCATTACATCAGGCAACTGAGCCGTAGGGAATCCTTCTGGATCTATGAGACGAAAGTTTTATCTCCAGCGGGAATGAACGTAGATTTTGATTTAAATTGTTTTATTTCTAACAGATGATTTTGATGTAGTGCATTTATATGTTTTATTTCTTATTATTTTTGTGTTTTATTAAAAGAATTTTATTTTTTAATTTTTTAAATGGATTATGTAAGTGTGATCGTACTCAGATGACATTCGCGGTCTGATTGTCAGATAATTTTATTTTTATGTCTTTCGTCTACTGTTTTTCGGTATGCGATTTTGGTAGCAGAATTGGCATTTTTCCCTTTTTTGTAAGGGACAATTAACCAGCGCCTCCTTCCTTCCTTTTTCTTAAGAGGTTTTTTTTTTTTTTTTCTTTCTCAGAGCCACCTTTAGGCTTTAATCCCTTCAAAGCCCTATGAGTGTTTTGTATCTGACATAAGGAATTATATATAGAAATTTGGTTACCCATTCCTCTTTATTTCTGGTGAGGTGGAGGGCTGGATATCTTTTATTCTATTGGTCACGGACTGTGGCCGCAGCCGGAGTGACGTGCTGGTTCACGTCTCCCGGATTTACCGCACTAGCACTGTGATTGGTGCATTGGTTACCATGATACTGTATATAAACAATGCGGGCCGTCGTTGCGTACCCCGCCCCACGCTGATGAAGTCCCGCCCACGGACGTAACGCGTACGGGGGCTAGGTTACGCATGACGTCACCCGCGGCTGTCAGCCTGTGTCTACGATCACACGCCAGCTAGCCGGCACTCGGACCTGAGTGCTGGTATATGTAAGTGCATCCTGTATATCTTTTTATATTTATTAAAGTTCGCACAGAGAGCACTATATTCTCTATATGTTTCATTTACATATACAACATCTATGTTACCTGACGTGAGTTGGAGGTTGTGAATGGAGTCATTTTTGCCTGGATCAGCTTATTTATTTATGCTGTGTGACCTGTTTCAGGTCGAAGGTTGCAGGTGAGGGGCCATCCATGTGTGGTGAAGGGATTCTAGTCACCTTAGATTCAACCCCTGGCGTTTGACTGTCCACTGGTGTTCCCATCTCCTGTCTACGTCCGCTTTATCTTGATTTACTATTCAAGGACAATCTATTTGCGCAGCACTCTTTATCTATACGTTTTTTGAGGTCTTTGTTGAATTTACCTTTGTGCTTGCCTGCATTTATTTTTTGCATTGTCTTATAACAAGTCAGCGCTGAGTTCATTCTTATTATTTATGAGTATTATTTTCTTAACTTTAGTCATGATCTTGGCCTTTCTAACATTTGGGTTTGGGTAAGGTCCATGTTTCCCATCATAGTTGGCCCTCTTCAAGATGTCCACCATCTGTATAAAGGACATATTTGAGGCCTTAAATCTCCTCCAGGATCGGAACGTTCGTGGCTCCGGCCTTTCATCCTTGCTGCTGCTGCTGTCTGCATACACTTGCTCTTTCTCTGCCATGTGCTCTCCCACTTCGCCGAAAGACAAGGGGCGGGGAATAGACTAGAAAGAACGTCAGGGGTGGGCGGAGTTTCATGCATACGCAGTGTATATAAAGTGTAACGCATGCGTCGTACGTACGATCTGTGAGCAGAGTAAGGTGTAGCGGAAACGTCGATCGTTCTAACGAACGTACAAGTTTAACTTGGTGAATCAGTGGCCTATACTGCTTCTAGATTGAGGCCTATATTGGGACAAGACAAGTAGAGTTTAGCCTGACATCAGGGTTTGTCTTGTGGTGTGTCTTGCCGAGAAAATGGATCTATTCAATGATGAGGACTTTATCCCCATATTCCTTGATATGTACAGGGAGCTGCCCTGTCTGTGGCAGGTAAGCCACCCCTTTTATAACAATAAACCAAAGAGGAAGGCAGCGCTGGATCAATTGCTGGAATTTGTGAAGCCGGTGATCCCCTATTTGAAGGCCCTAATCGGTGGCATGTGGAGTACTTATAATAGGGAGCGCAAGAAGGTCCAGAATTCCCAGAGATCAGGAGCTGCAGCAGATGACATTTATGTAATCAGGCTGTGGTACTATGACAGACTGCATTTTCTGGCAGGCCAGACTGAACCCAGGCCAGCACTCTCCAATCTTCCTTCAAGGCTTCCTTCTACCTCAGCTGAGGCTTCCGACGTCCAACCTGGGCATTACAGCCAGGAAGAAGTGGAGGAGCCCAGCTTGAGCCAGGTATAGCATTTTTCAACATATTTCTAGTCAAATCATTAATGATGTTAACTAGATGTTATTATTGATCAGTACTTTTTGATTTTGCAAAGTGTTTTACATATCAATAGACAGTAGTGGCCACAAATGATTGGGACAAGAATGAAAAATGCTGGCGTCAGAATGATAGTCTTTTTTATTGATTTACATTCAATTTGCAACAGTCATGAGCTGAAAATTTTGTGTGATTGATGAACCAAAACCTAAAACTATGTTCCTTTTTCATACACAGGAAAGTCTCAGCCAGGAGGAGGCCATGGAAAGTGGCAGCCAGGAGGTGGCGGGGGTAAGTGGGAGCCAGGAGGTGGTCGGGCCCAGTAGCCTGCCTGAATCCCAGGTCCCTCCCCTCTGCCTTCCAAAAAAAAGGCCCAGGAAGAAGAGTAACCTGGAGGAGGCAGCACTTGGCCTATTTCGGAAGGCTACTGTGGCCCTCAGAACCCCCCCAATAATCAAGATGATTATGCCTACATGGCAGCCTGCAAAATGCAGGAAATGGAGAAGGGCCAACGCCTCTGATGTGAGGAAGTTATGTTACAAGCCCTAGATAAGGGGTTGAGGGGCAAACCCATAAGCCAAAGCCACGTTTGTGAGTTCAACCATGGTCCTTCTCCTCCTCCTCCACCTCCTGCCACAACTAGAACAGCAGACCCACAGCCTGGAAGCAAGCATGGAAGGAAGCGTGGAAGGAAGACAAGAAAGTGATGGCCTGGGTTCAGTCTGGTCTGACAAAAGACTCAGGCTGTGGTAAGACCACAGCCTGGGGACAGATATGTCATCTGCTGCTGTTCCTGATCTCTGTAGTCCTGGACCGGATTGTGCTCACTATTATAAGGACTCCACAGGCCAACAATTTTGACTGTAAAATAATTGATGTCTGCCCTGGGGTACAAAGGCTTCGCAAATGTCACCAGTTTCTCCAGCGTTGCCTTCCTCTTTATTTTGTTATGACCTATAATAAATGGCTATTTATTTTTCACAAATACTTGCCTATGTGTTTTACTTCAAAAAGGACAGTTTGTTTGTGAGTAGGCAGGTATATTTCAAAAATACAATGTCAAATTAACAAGGAACACCAACACCAACCTCTTTAAGGTTAAAAAACTCGACACAATACAAAAGAAAAAATTGTGGAGAGCAGTACTAAGAAAAAAAAAAAAGGAGATCTGGATAAAAAAAAATAAAAATTCACGAGAAATAATAAAGAAATCAGGTTGTCAGAACTCTGTGTGAATATCAGCAGCAAAACAACTTAATTATTCTAGCATTAAAAAGAAGAAGAAGAGAATGCGCTGCATTAAAAGATTTTAAAATTTGCAGCGTGACGAATGTGCTATCTCCATTATTAACGCTAGTTTTACCAGACCGAGCGCTTCCGTCTCATAATTGATTGAGAGCATGCGTGGAACTCTGTGCGTCGGAATTGTGTACACACAATCGGAATTTACGAGAACTGATTTTGTTGTCGGAAAATTTGAGATCCATAGCACAAATTTGATTTGTCGGAAATTCCGACGGAAAATGTCCGATGGAGCCTACACACGGTCGGAATTTCCGACAACAAGCTCCCATCCAACATTTGTTGTCGGAAAATCCAACCGTGTGTACGCGGCATTAAAGTTTTTTTAATTTATTTTTTTCAGAGAATTTTTGTGACAAATCTTTTTGAGCAATGACAGGAACCTGCTCATTCATCTGGTTGTAAACTCTCTAAAAAAAACAAATAAAAAAAACCCTGCAAGACAAAGGCATGATGAGCTAGTACTTGCTCATTATGAAATACTTACCTTAGAACGAAGCAGTTGCAGCAGTCTCGTACACCGCTGTGACCAGCAAAATGTTTCCCGAAGTTATTTCTGGGTTTGCAGGCTCCAGTGCTGTAATTGGCTGGAGCCGTGATGACGTCACTCCCATGCAAGTGTGTGCCGCCGGTCATGGTACAGCTACTGATGAAACGTCATGAGCGAGCCATTTCTTCAGTGCGCATGTGCCAATGATGTAGTGAATATCTCCTAAATGGTGAAAGTTTAGGAGATATTCACGGTACCTACAGGTAAGCCTTATTATAGGCTAACCTGTAGGTAAAAGTGGTAGTAAAGGGGTTACAACCACTTTAATACAGTTTACTTACATATTTTTATTTGTTTTGGAAGTTGTAGTTACTAGCAATTTCCTGCTTTACTATGTTGGTTTTGGTATCTTCATAGGTCGTGCACCTGCCCACCTGACAAAGGAGTTACAAGTGCAGGACAGATATATTCTTACAAAGTTTTTACTGCAATCTGCAGTGTCCCTACTGGGGAGATTCAGCCTCACTATTTGCCCTGGTGACCATTGTCTCTAGGACGGAAAGTGATGGAAAAACAAATATTTTTGTGTTGACACCCGCCCAGAATTAGACGGGGAATCTGTTCTGAAGGGGAACTGTCTAAGAGGGGATTTCTCTTGGCTTTGCAGAGATCTCCTGTTACTTCTTGCTGTGTCTGTGAAATTAGAAATATCCCCATCAGAACACAGAAAGAAAAAATTACCCAAACCAACCTAACAAGATCAAACCTTCTAACTAGTGGGAAGGGGAGGCTTGGATACTGCTCAGAATCAGCTTCAGAATTGTCTACTTATGACAAGCATATTGGTGGACAGGGATTACCTCATTCCAAGAAAGAGAGAGTAGATATTATAGATATTTACAGTATATTGGACATTCACATCAGTCCCTACCCTCAAGGATCTTTCCCGCCAGCTCGTGTATTATCTACGCCTGCCTGACCATCCTTTGGATTTCCATTTTGTACCGCTTTGGCTGATCTGTTGCCAACTTGACCTGCCTGACTATGTTTTTGTCTCAATCCTCAGCATGCAAGCTCCATTCCGGACACTACCTACCATAGGTACCTTACAGAAATAGACACCACACACGTTACGCTTTAAAATTATGCACGCCCGCAGAATGTTGTCAAACTATGGTACCTAATAATCTCCTCAGGCGACACTTTAGAAGCTTCTACAGGTTACCAGTTTAGAGTTACACATGAGGTCATAACAGAATATGTAAAAAGGAAATCAAGGACGCAAAAATTCAAAACGAGCGACAGATTCCAAATATAGTAGGACAAACCTCAACAAATTCTTCAGATATATTATTAGTAAAAGGTCAGGTCTGAGCAAGTAGGTCCTTTACAAAATAATCAAGAGTGGGTAACTGGGGACAAAGAAAAGGCAAATTTATTAAATACATTCTTCAGTTCTCTGTATACAAAGGAGCATGGGGGAGCTCAAGTCCATAATGAGGATGATATTGACACAGCTCTAAATGATCCACAATGGCTCAAAAGTGATATGGTCCAGAAATATTTAGACAGACTAAAGGTCGATAAAGCACCTGGACCAGATGGCATCCACCCATGGATCCTAAAAGAATTGAGCTCTGTCATTTTAAAGCCATTGTTTCTAATTTTTAGGGACTCATTAATGACTGGAATGGTACCACTGGATTGGCGTAGGGCCAATGTGGTGCCTATATTTAAAAAGGGAACAAAGTCTTTACCAAGTAACTATAGACCTGTTAGTTTAACTTATATAGTCAGGAAGATACTGGAGAGTTTAATAAAAGACCACATAGATGAGTTCTTGCTAGAAAAAAATATTTTAAGCAACAGACAGCATGGATTCATGAAAGACAGAAGTTTTCAAACAAATCTGATTTATTTTTATGAAGAGGTAAGTCAAACCTTGGACAGAGGGGTGGCTGTGGAAGTGGTATACTGGTGATTTTGCAAAAGCGTTAGACACAGTTCCCCACACACGGCTAATGTGTAAGGTACAGTCTACAGCAGGGGTCTCAAACTGGCGGCCCTCCAGCTGTTGTGAAACTACAAGTCCCATCATGCCTCTGCCTGTGGGAGTCATGCTTGTAACTGTCAGCCTTGCAATGCCTCATGGGACTTGTAGTTTCACAACAGCTGGAGGGCCGCCAGTTTGAGACCCCTGGTCTACAGGCTTGAAAATATCAGTTTGTAAATGGAAAGAAAACTGCCTAAAAGACAGAATTCAGAGAATAGTGGTTAATGATTCCTACTCTGAATGGTCTAAGGTTATCAGTGGTGGGACCCATACTTTTTAATACTTTTATAAATGATATAGGGTCTGGGATTAAAAGTAACATTTCAGTCTTTGCAGATGACACCAAACTATGCAGTGGAATAACGTCCTTACAGGATGTCTCCAATTTACAAGCCGACCTCAATGCACTGTCTAATTGGGCGACTATGTGGCAGATGAGGTTTAATGTTGATAAATGTAAAGTTATGTACTTGGGTGATAAGAATATTGCATGCATCATACATACTAGGGGCACTACAACTGGGGGAATCTGTAGTGGAGAAGGATCTGGGAGTTTTGGTAGATCATAAGCTCAATAATAACATGCAAGGCCAAGCTGCAGTTTCCAAAGCGAGCAAAGTCCTTTCTTGTATTAAGAGAGGTATGGACTCCAGAGAGAGAGATATCATTTTGCCGCAGTACAAATCATTAGTAAGACCTCATCTGGAATATGCAGTTCAGTTTTGGGCACCAGTTCTCAAAAAGGATATCGGAAATGGGGAGTGCAAAGAAGGGCAACCAAACTGATAAGGCATGGAAGAGCTCAGCTATGAGGAAAGATTAGAGGAACTGCATTTATTCTCTCTTGATAAGAGGAGATTAAGGGGGGGTATGATCAACATGTACACATATAAAAGGGGTCCATATAGTGAACTTGGTGTTGAGTTATTCACTTTACGGTGAACACAGAGGCCAAGGGGGAACTCTTTATGCCTAGAGGAAAAGAGATTTCATCTCCAAATACAGAAAGGTTTCTTCACAGTAAGAGCTGTGAAAATGTGGAATAGACTCCCTCCAGAGGTGGTTCTGGCCAGCTCAGTAGATTGCTTTTAACCACTTCAATACAGGGCTTTTATACACCCTTCCTTCCCAGATCAATTTTTAGCTTTCAGCGCTCTCACACTTTGAATGACAATTACTCAGTCATGCTACACTGTAACCAAACCAAATTTTTATCATTTTTTTCTCACAAACAGAGCTTTCCTTTGGTGGTATTTAATCACCGCTGGGTTTTTTATTTTTTGCAATATAAGTGAAAAAAGAGAGAAATAAAAAAAAAACTTTCTTTTTAGTTTCCATTGCACAATTTTGCAAATAAGTAATTTTTCTTCATAAATTTGGGTCAAAATGTATACTGCTACATATCTTTAGTAAAAATAACCCAAATTAGTGTATATTATTTGGTCTCTGTGAGAGTTATAGAGTCTACAAGCTATGGTGCAAATCTCATTTCTTGAGACCCTAACAAGCCAGGAAAGTACAAATACCCCCCAAATTACCCCCTTTTGGAAAGCAGACACTCCAAGGTATTTAGTAAGAGGCATGGTGAGTTTTTCGAAGTTGTAATTTTTTCCCACAGTTCTTGGGAAATTTTTTTTTTTTGCACACAATTGTCATAATAACAAGTTATTTCTCTCACACAGCAAATGCATACTTGCAATGACACCCCAAAATACATTCTTCTACTCCTCCTGAGTATAGTGATACCACATGTGTGAGACTTTTACACAGCCTGGCCACATACAGAGGTCTAACATCCAAGTTGCACCGTCAGGCGTTCTATGAGCATAAATTTCACATCTCATTTGATGACAACCTATCACACTTTTGAAGGCCCTGGAGCACCAGGTCAATGGAAATGCCCACAAAATGACCCCATTTTGGAAAGCTAACACCCCAACGTATAATCTATGAGGCATAATGAGTCTTTTGAATGGTTCATTTTTTTCCCGAAGTTTTTGGAATATGTGGAAAAAAAATGAAAACGCATTTTTTTTATACAAAGTTGTCCATTTATAAGATATTTCCAACACATGGCATGTATATAGCAAAACTGACACCCCAAAATGCATTCTGCTACTCCTCCCGAGTATGGCGATACCACATGTGTGAGACTTTTACACAGCCTGGCCACATACAGAGGCCCAACATTGAAGTAGCACTGTCAGGCGTTCTACAAGCATAAATTACATATCTCATTTCTCAACCACCTATTACAGTTTTGAAGACCCTGGAGCACCAGGTCAATGGAAACGCCCACAAAATGCCCCTATTTTGGAAAGCTAACACCTCAACATATAATCTATGAGGCATAATGAGTTTTTTGAACAGTTCAACATCCAAGTAGCACTGTCAGGTGTTCTAGGAGCATAAATTACACACATAAATTCCTGCCAACCTATCACATTGTTGAAGGCCCTTTCATATTTCTAAAACATAGCATGTACTGTACATACCAATTACAAACCAAAATACATTCTGCTGAGCAAAGGGTAAAGAAAAGATTACCTGCAGTTTTAGTAATGCAGTGGTCCACAGAGGAGAGCATCGGTCCAGGCAGCAGGCAGGAACGTGGACAGCGACAGCAAAACAGGCAGCAGGCAGGAATAGTCAGTACAGGTAGAGATGTTGTCAGCACAGCCAAAGCATTGGTCCAGATAGCAGACAGGGATGTGGTCAGCAGCAGCAAAAGGATCAAAGAATCATCCATGCAGCAGGCAGGAATACTGTCCATAGTTAGTACATGCAGCAGCCAGAGGTATGGTCAGCACAGCCAGAGTATTTGTCCAGGGAGCTGGCAGGACCATCAAGCTTAGGGCATTGGTCAGGAAAGAATGGGGACAGGGGTAGAGGCTTCTCCCACCCAAATCGCTTTGAAGCCTCCGGACAACCAGACCCTGTTCTGGAAACACAGAAAACCAAAAACTGTTTTTCTGAACTCAGAACACTATTCTGGAGCCCCTCCCATATGTGAGACCCCTGTGTAGCAGGGTGAAAGATCAGTCCAAGGGGCAGGAAAAAACATGGTCAACAGGCTGAGGCCAGTGCAGGTAAAAGGCAGAAATAGACGGTAGGCAGAGGCATTGTCGATACAGTCCAGGGTCAGTTCACGTGAAAGGCAGAAACATGGTGGATAAACAATGCAGACGATAGGCAGAGGCATAGTCGAGAAACAGGCCAGGGTCAGTTCACATGGAAGACAATGATATGGTTGGTTGAGGCAGGGAAATATTCAGGACAGAAATTGAAAACGGGGAAATGGCAGTATTAGAAATATGGGCTAATAGTTTTCGAGAGTGTGATATCGCTTAAAGCATTCTCCGATGCAACTGGGATATCAACAGTGGACATGTCCTTATCAGCACTGCGATGAGTGCTGATAAGGACATCTCCACTGTTGATATCCCATTAGTTTCTGAAACTGCCTTCCAGCAGCCTATTTCTACCATGAGGCCTGGACCAAGTTTGCCTTCGGTTTTCTTCTCGGACGACATTTGTTGATATCCAGCTGGCCGCCCCTCCAGATACCCTTTTCATCCCATCAGGGAGGTCGAGGAGTGAGACAGAGGTTCCATCATTCTGGATATCACCCTTAGCCCTGGTTGGGCTCCATGCCTTATTGACTCCATGTCATACGACAGGGGAGTCCACGTCATCTGGTAAGAGTATCCACCCTTTCCTTACTTTTTGATGATTTCACTTTGACGTCCCACACTGTGTTGCTGGTTTACAGCTACGGAAGTTCTGTACCTTGATGTTGGTTTACAGCCACGGACTCACATGGTGTATTATAGACTTTTACTTTTCCAAGACTCACATTAACTTTACTTGTAGATGCCAGTTCCCCTTTGATTTGGGTTTTGAACTATTCCTTTGCTACAAGTGGACTTTTCATATAGTGGTTGCACCATTTATTATTTGTTCATTATGTCATTTTGAACACATGTTTCACTGTCAAACACATTCCCCTTTAATTAAGTCCAACCTTATCTCCATTCCACTTTTGGTAGCGCTGCATTTTTTTCCCATTTAGTATTTATTGTTCGTCACAATGTATGCAGCTGCTGGTATACACACATTGTATTTGTTTCACTAGAGCGCAGTGTTTTTCTATTTTTCTTGGTGTAATAGTTGTCCATGTAAATATGATAGCCCTTTTGGAGGAGTGGGAATGCCAACTCCCAAACAATGTTTCCACTTATTCCCATGTATGATGGACACTCGGGGCTGGAGCTGGGAATCTTTACCTTCATACACGTGGAATGAGTGCACATAACCGGTGGCGCTTTCACAGAGCTTGTTGAGCTTCAAGCCGTACCTTGCCCTCTTACTGGGGATATATTGCTTGATTCCCATGTTATGTTTTTGTCAGGGACATAAAGTTCGGCAAACTTCTTGGAAAAAAATTAATTAGGAGGCAAATTTTATTATTATTATTATTATTATTATACAGTATTTATATAGCGCCAACAGTTTACGTAGCGCTTTACAACTTGAGGGTAGACAGTACAAATACAATTTGATACAGTAGGAATCAGAGGGCCCTGCTCCTTAGAGCTTACAATCTAAGAGGGAAGGTCAAGAGATACAAGAGGTAATAACTGTGGGTGATGTGCTGATTGAGAAGATAAGTGTACAGTTGTTAGGTGGGGGCCAGATAGGCTTCTCTGAAGAGATGAGTTTTCAGGGATCGTCTGAAAGTGGATAAAGTAGGAGAAAATCGGACAGATTGGGGTAGAGCATTCCAGAGGATGGGGGAGGCTCTGGAGAAGTCCTGAAGGCGAGCATGGGATGAGGTGACAAGGGAGTTTGAGAGCAGGAGGTCTTGGGAGGAGCGAAGAGAACGATTAGGTTGGTATTTTGTGACTAGGTTAGAGATGTAGCTAGGGGCCAGGTTGTGGATGGCTTTGTAAGTTATAGTTAGTATCTTGAATTTAATTCGGTGACTGAGTGGCAGCCAATGGAGGGATTGGCAGAGGGGTGTAGCAGACGCTGAGCGGTTTGTGTGGTGGATGAGCCTGGCCGCAGCGTTCATGATGGACTGAAGTGGGGATAGCCTGTTTAGAGGTAAACCAATGAGGAGGGAGTTGCAGTAGTCAAGGCGGGAGATGACCAGGGAGTGGATTAGAAGCTTTGTGGTGTCATTGGTTAGGAAGGGGCGTATCTTGGAGATGTTGCGAAGACAGAGGCGGCAAGCTTTGGATAGTGATAGAATGTGGGGTCGAAAGGTTAGTTCAGAGTCCAGGATTACACCTAGGACCTTGGCGTGGGGAGATGGGTTGATAGTTGAGCCGTTGATCTTGACAGGGAGATCAGGGGAAGTGGCACCTGAGGGAGGAAATATCATGAGCTCGGTTTTGGATAGGTTGAGTTTGAGAAAGTGATGTGACATCCAGGCTGATATGTCTGCTAGTAAGTTGGTAATGCGTGAGGAGACAGATGGAGAGAGCTGGGGGGTGGAGAGATAGATTTGGGTGTCATCAGCGTAGAGATGATATTTAAAGCCGTGGGAGGCAATCAACTGACCCAAGGAGGTGGTGTAGATTGAGAAAAGGAGAGGTCCGAGAACAGAACCTTGGGGGACCCCAACGGAAAAAGGAAGAGGAGAGGAGGAAGTAGAGTTGTAAGTGACACTGAAGGAGCGGTGGGATAGGTAGGATGAGAACCAGCGAAGAGTACAGTCACGGAGACCAAAGGAGTGGAGTTTTTTGAGGAGGAGGGGGTGGTCCACTGTGTCAAAGGCAGCAGAGAGATCCAGGAGAAGTAGTACAGAATAGTGTCCATTGGCTTTAGCCATTAGTAGGTCATTTGAGAGTTTAAGGAGAGCAGTTTCCGTGGAGTGTTGAGGGCGAAAACCGGACTGAAGGGGATCAAGAAGTTTATTCATGGTCAGATGGTCGCTTAGTCGGTTGTAGACCAGTCTTTCAAGAAGTTTGGAGGAGAAGGAGAGTAAGGAGATGGGACGTAAGTTGTTGAGATTGGTGGGATCCAGTGAGGGCTTTTTTAGTATGGGGGTGACTAGCGCATGTTTTAGAGAGTTTGGGAAGATGCCACAAGAGAGGGAGAGGTTGAAAATGTGAGTTAGAGAGCGTAGAATCGAGTCAGAGGGTGAGCGTAGCATTTGCGAGGGAGCAGGATCCAGGGGGCAAGTGGTTAGATGAGTGTTAGATAAAAGTTTAGCAACCTCAGTAGTAGTAGCAGGGTTGAATGAGGGAAGTAATGATTGTATCTGTGGACCTGGGGTGTTGCATGGGGGAGGTTTTTGCGCATTGGCGATCTCCTCATGAATTGTATCAATCTTAGTTTTGAAGTGATTGGCAATCTCCTGGGCAGTGAGTGAGTTGGTGGGTGGAGGCAGTGGAGGACAGAGTAGAGAGTTGAAGGTAGAGAAGAGTTGACGTGGACTGGATGAGAAGGTGTTGATGAGTGTGATAAAGTAGGTCTGTTTGGCAGTGTGAAGGCAGGAGTAGTATTTTAGGAGGGCAGATTTATATTGTGTGAAGTCTTCCTGGGTCTTAGTCTTATGCCACAGGCGCTCAAGAGCGCGGCTACGTTTTCTGAGACTTCTGGTGTCATCTGTTTGCCAGGGTTGTAGCAGTCGGGGCCTAATTCTGCGTGTAGTGAGGGGGGCCAGCTTGTCTAGGGAGGAAGACAGTGAGCTGTTGTAGATGAAAGTAGCTAGGTTGGGGCAGGACAGGGGGGAGATTTTGTCATAGAGGTGATCAGTAGCAGAGTAGAGAAGAGAAGGGTTGAGGTGGTGAAGGTTTCTGCGTGTAACTGTTATGCCGCGTACACACGAGCGGACTTTACGGCGGACTTTGCCCAGCGGACTGGATTTCGTCGGACAATTCGATGTGTGTGGGCTCCAGCGGACTTTGTTTGCTCAAAAGTTGGACGGACTTAGATTTGAAACTTGTTTAAAATTTATCCGTTGAAATCGAGTCCGGTCGAAAAGTCCGCCGTCTGTATGCTAGTTCGACGGACAAAAAGCCACGCTAGGGCAGCTATTGGCTACTGGCTATGAACTTCCTTGTTTTAGTCCGGTCGTACGTCATCACGTACGAATTGGACGGACTTTGGTGGATTGTGTGTAGGCAAGTCCGTTCATTCAGAAAGTCCGTCGTAAAGTACAGTACGTCGAAAAATCCGCCGGGCAAAGTCCGCCGTAAAGTCCGCTCGTGTGTACGCGGCATAAGGCGGTTGGAGGGAGAGGAGGTGGAAGACAAGGAGAGAGCAAAACTAATAAGGTGGTGATCAGAGAGTGGGAGTGGATTGTTGGAAAGGTTGCACGGAGTGCACAGATAGGAGAAGGCAAGGTCAAGGGTGTTGCCGTTGGAGTGGGTAGGAGCCTGTATCCATTGCTTCAGGTCAAGCGATGAGGTTAGACTAAGAAGTTTAGAAGTAATAGTAGTGTTAGTGTTGACAGGGATGTTGAAGTCCCCAAGAATAATTGTGGGGATTTCAGAAGAGAGAAAGTAGGGTAGCCAGGCAGAGAAGTCATCAAGAAAGGCTGATACCGGTCCAGGGGGCCGGTAGATGACAGCAATTCTTAGAGAAATGGGAGAGAAAAGACGAATGCAGTGTGCCTCAAAAGAGGAGAGTGTCAGAGAGGGAGGTGGGTGAAGAACCTGATAGGTGCTGCATGGGGCTAGAAGGATTCCCACTCCACCTCCCTTCCGTCCACTTGGTCTGGGGGAGTGAGTCCAGAAAAGTCCCCCATGGGAGAGGGAAGCAGGAGAAATAGTATCCGATTCATGAAGCCAGGTTTCAGTAATGGCAAGTAGGTTAAAGGAATTTGTGATGAAGAGGTCGTGGAGGGCAGTGAGTTTGTTGCAGACAGAACGTGCATTCCACAGGGCACAGGAAAAGGGGGGGCTGGTTTTGGATAGAGGAATAGAGACCAAGTTCTGTGGGTTGCGGCTCCTGCCAGAGGGTGTAGGGGGATGGGAGCGTTGGGCAAAGACAGATGATGGTGGCCCAGGGTTTGGGGATATGTCACCAGAGATTAGGATAAGCAGGAGGGTGAGGGAGGTAATGTGGGACTGTGATTTATGTGAAGGGGCATGTCTCAGAGTACTGGAGGTTTTATCAGTGTATGGATGTAGAATGAGCGAGAGTTGGTAAGAGCAGTAGTAGGGGGAAGACAGAAGGCAGGGTGATATGTATAAGCAGGCGGGTGGAGAGGGGGGGTGAAGGTAAGAGAGTTTGAGGAGAGAGGAGAGGAGTGTCAGAAGCAGTGGTAGAGAGTGCATGTTACAGAGTGGAAGGAGAGCTTAATAGAGAGACAGGGTCACCTGCAGTCTGTTAGCAGCTTTCCAGTGCAGATTGCTGTATTCGTTTGCTTCGTACAATCGCTGAAGTGCAGAGAATGAAGTGCATATCACTTGTAGAAAGAATCACTTAGAGAAAGAAGCCTTAAAGATAGAAGCCATTGCAATGTGCTCCCCCGAGCTATGTGCTCACCCCTTAAGGATGCTCAAATATATACTGTTATAGGGGTGGGGTTGAAGTTCGTTAATTAATCATGAGTGACTATAAGAGTGCCTGGCAATCAAAGTGAACTTTTTGCTTCAAAAGTCAGAATAGCAAGAGGCCAAGACAAGATCAACACATAAAACTTAGGTAAGACAGTCCAGAAAAACAAATAATGTCATGGTTGTTCGCACAGGGCAACAGATAGAGAAGGCCACATACCAGAGACACACACACACACACAGAGACAGCAGGCAGATTCCAATTTCAGTTAACGGTGGAAGATGTGGATGAGCTGACACATACCAGAGACACACACACAGAGACAGCAGGCAGATTCCAATTTCAGTTAACGGTGGAAGATGTGGATGAGCTGACACATACCAGAGACACACACACAGAGACAGCAGGCAGATTCCAATTTCAGTTAACGGTGGAAGATGTGGATGAGCTGACACATACCAGAGACACACACACAGAGACAGCAGGCAGATTCCAATTTCAGTTAACGGTGGAAGATGTGGATGAGCTGACACATACCAGAGACACACACACAGAGACAGCAGGCAGATTCCAATTTCAGTTAACGGTGGAAGATGTGGATGAGCTGACACATACCAGAGACACACACACAGAGACAGCAGGCAGATTCCAATTTCAGTTAACGGTGGAAGATGTGGATGAGCTGACACATACCAGAGACACACACACAGAGACAGCAGGCAGATTCCAATTTCAGTTAACGGTGGAAGATGTGGATGAGCTGACACATACCAGAGACACACACACAGAGACAGCAGGCAGATTCCAATTTCAGTTAACGGTGGAATTTTATATAGTTTATCAAAGTTTGGGTGATTTTGAGGGGGGGGGGGGGGCACTGTGAGTTGTCACTGAAATGCAGGAAGTGCATTATAATTTTGTATCGGGACCTGGACATGGCCAATGAAAAAATTGGCATATGGTGAATGGGTTTGGTCGACCAATACTTATGCATTTAATTTTTTTTGTAAGCCCCATGTTGAGCCTTAGGCCTAAAACAATTTAAGCTCCACCACTGTTAGGGGTCTCCATTCAAAAGGGTGGGCATAGCTGGAGCTGGGGTTGGTTGCAATTAATTGTTGGGCAAAAAGATTGGTTTAAAAAATCAATTTTGGAAAAACCTGCAGTGTTGACCTGCACACCTGGCTGTGCTGTAAAAGGGGGGGTTGTGGCTGACCCTGTGGTAGAAGGCAGCCACAATGGGGTTGCCAAGACATCTGGA
Source organism: Lithobates septentrionalis (assembly GCA_037952835.1). Taxonomy (NCBI): domain Eukaryota; kingdom Metazoa; phylum Chordata; class Amphibia; order Anura; family Ranidae; genus Lithobates; species Lithobates septentrionalis. The sequence continues at coordinate 3,421,911 of JBBDGP010000065.1, forward strand.
AGCTGGGTTTGGGCCCTAATTCTTTGGCGTGCACTTGTACTGGGCCTTTCCTCCTGGGGTCTAGCAGCGCTTCTACTGGGCCCCTCCTCCTGGGGTCTACCACCGTTGGCACTGCTGGTAGCTGCCTGGTGTTCAGACCGTCTTCTTTTTGGACGGACTGCTTCCTCCTCTGATTTGGATCTTGATGAGCTGCCTTCGGGGGGCTCACATTCCGAACCAGAATCGGAAGAGCTCCCCGTTGCTCATATCGGTCAGACTGAGTATTTGGTATGCCTCTTCTGGAGTGTACACCTTTCTAGACATAGTGGCTGTATGTACTCTGGTGGCAGGTACTCTGGTGGCAGGTGGTGAGGTGGCGGGTACTCTGGTGAGGTGGCGGGTACTCTGGTGGCAGGTACTCTGGTGGCAGGTGGTGAGGTGGCGGGTACTCTGGTTTATAAATATATAAAATGTTTGGGGGTTCTGAGTAATTTTCTAGCAAAAATAATTATAAATTTTACATGTAGGAAAGGAATGCCAGAATTGGCCCTGTAGGGAAGTAGTTAAAACGTAGGCTTGTGGTTAGATACGGTTGGATTCATTTACTGAAGAAGTAAAGAATGTTCACTTAGCAAAATTATATTTCACTTAGCTTCACATTATTCGCTAAGTTATGTTCACACTGAATACCCAATCAATGTGCTGTGTTTCCCAGCCAATGTGCAGGGAAATTGAAAAGAAAACAGGATTTTGCCTTAAACATGATTAAATTATCTAGAGAAGTTTTTTTGATCGTGGACACACCGACTTTGTTTTTTAGCACCACATCCCGGGTCGAATAAATGAACAAGGAAGATATTTTGGGATTTTTTTAGGTGCAAAAATAATATCAAATATATTATTTAAAAATCATTTATGTTTTATTTTGGAGAACAAAATAAAAAATGTTTTTAAAACAAAACAGTTGGCAAGTACAGTATATCACAGTATTAGCAGGACAGCACTGGAAGATGGATTTTCCAACATTTTTCACCCGTATGTCAAACTTCTTCAGGGGAGGCTCTCCAGTTTTGAAGTACAAGCCTTCTAACATAAGAGACAGCAGAAAAAACAAAAATCATATATATATATATATATATATATATATATATATATATATATATATATATATATATATATATATATATATATATATATATATATATACATATATGTCAACTAATTTACAATTATATATCATATATATTGCAAAATAATACATCCACTTAATTACATAGTGATTTATATGCACATGGATGTAATATTTTGCAATATATATGATATATAATTGTAAATTATTTGACATATATATGATTTTTGTATCTATATATATGTATGTATATATTCCCCCCCCATGTATATACTCATGATTTATATATTTATATCTTTCATAGTTGCTACGCAGCATTAATACATCCACTTGCATCTGTCCCCCATGTCCGCCATAGGGCATGTTGGTGGTGCCACCGCCTCATTTTGTCCAGTGTGTTGATGTGTACTGGTAAGTGCCAGTGTCTTCCCTTCCCCCATTTACCAATTTCATATGTTACACCTTACATACCTGTGTGTATATATATATATATTTTTTTTGTTCTGGATAGTATTTGTATTTTGTTACTTTATTTAAGATATTACCCAGTCTGTTCCTCCTGAAGAAGCGGTACAAATGTGCAAAACATGTGGAGGACCCACTAAACTCCTTGTCTCCCAATAAAGGAACACCAAGTATTAGTGGAACAAATGTATAGACAGACTAGATCTCAACACACCTTTTTGAACTTTAATTTATGTTTGCTGTTCTGTTTGTATCTGGATATCCTGTTTTTATCTTTTTGTATAAATACAATACTTTTAATTTTACTCCATGTGCATTATGAACAAGGTACCGAGATTGTCTATTTTCCTTTCCTTTGAAGACTGTCAGTGTCCTTTTTACACGGGCGGTCCACCCAGCGGACTCTTCTTTGATCAGCGGGGGATCGATCCGCTGATCCCCACTGAGCAAGCGGATGACAGGTCTGTCTCTGCTCGCTGTGCAGAGATGGACCTGTTAGAGCCCTGCTCTCCTCCGTTTTCAGCCAATGTCATCTGATCCTATCCGCCAGACGGATGAAAAATAGGTTCTACCATCTGTCTGGATTTCACGGACAGGATCGGATAGCAGCGGGTGTCAGCGGACATGTCAACCCTGACATCCGCCGCTCCATAGGAGTGAATGGAGCATTCCATCAGGTCCACCTGAAAAACTGACAGGGGGACCCGATCGGAAAGCCCATGTGAAAGGGGCCTTAGGGGAACTGTCTCCTTTCCAATTTTTCAATTAATAAGGTACCTATTGTCTATAGTGTTTCTCTGCAGATCACGCTTTTTCATTTAAGTTGTATTATGGTCATTCTCTCTTGGTTATATTGAATTTTTGTAATGATACATCAAAGGTTCAAGGGTTTCTACAACAGTGGTCATCAACCCTGTCCTCAGGGCCCACTAACAGGCCAGGTTTTATGTATTACCTTGGGGAGATGCAGACTAGAATACTGCAATCACTGAGCAGCAAATTATATCACCTGTGATGTATTTCAGTTATCTTGCAAACCCGGCCTGTTAGTGGGCCCTGAGGACAGGGTTGATGACCACTGTTCTACAGAATGGAAGGATCAGTAATTGCCAAAGCCAGACATAATTAAGGAAAGCTGATTTACTAAAGGACGATGGATTATTTACTTGGCAAAGTGTATGTTTACTTTGCAAAGTGAATGTTAGTACATAAAATAACGCTGTGTTCACTTTGAATACCCAATCATGTGTGAGGTAAATTGTAAAAAAAAAAAAAAAAATTATGGCACGTTTGGGTGTTCAAAATGAACATAGTATGATCTTATTCCTTAACATTCACTTTGAAAAGTAATTACGTATTCACTTGCTTGAACAGCCTCTCTTCCTTTAGTAAATGTATCCAACAGTATCCAAAGCTCTGCACCACTTTATATTTTATATGCACAAATGAGGATTTAATAACACTTCCTATAATAGCACAAACTTTTCTTGTTATTTAAGTTATTTAACAAGGCTAGTGACAAAAGGGAGGTCATTATTCATGTGTATTTAGGGTACTCTGACCTAGTATGTTAAGAAATATTTTAGCAAAATAAATAAAATGAGTTCTTATAACTTGAAAAACATATAAAAATTAGATAAAAAAGAGAATTTTAAAAATGATCTGGTATCTTGAATTAAGGGACCTACTGGCCCCCTTCACAAAGCAAACGTCATAAGTAAGTACAAAACCCTAGAGTTGTTAGTAGTGTCAATGTGACATTGAGCTAGCTACAATAATGCAGTGTGACTTTACATTTAACATTGTCTGGCTTCCCTAGAACTGGCTCTGCTTGTATCTGCTGCTTTCACAACATACTGCTGTGAAGTACAGTAATATAAAGCTTATAAAGCTATAACATCTGTGTCTAAGTGAGCCGATCTGGAAAACATATTGAGACATACGTCTGTGTCATTATTGATTTTGGTGTGGTTCATTCTTCCAGTATGAACTGCAGAATGTATCCACTCATGTAAACATACATAAATCCTCTTTTAAAGCCAATCCTCTCAATGAATTAAATAACGAATTGCCATAACTGATAATCACTGTTAACTGTATTCTGAATTAACAGGATTCCGGCAGGATGATTTACACAGCTATTTGCTGCCAAAGAAGAAAAGCCATATTAAGTGGAATAAGAAGTGACAATACTGTTCAGTGTGGCGACGATGATAAATGTCCAGACCAAGTAATTAGCATACATGACAGCGAAGAATGCTGATCCTTCCATTGTTACAGAAAAAAATGAGCATTTGAAACTTTCCTCTAAGAATTTATGAAATGTCATAGGCGCTTAAATAAGACCAGAACACATTGTCACCTTATCCCACCATTATAAGTTATCTAAATTGAATTGTGCTTGCAAGAACAGTTAGGGAACATCTCTAGAGTATTGTGGAACAGGAAGAGAAGTAGTTAGAAGGTATGAGTGTTAAACATTTATCGAAAAATAATTACTGAAATACCCTTTAAAAAAGGCTTTTTATTGGAGATGAGCAAACCAGTATGTGTGAGTCATAGTTTGTAACGGATCAGGCTGCTTTGCTTGAGTTGGATGCCTACGTATAATAAATAATCCACCTCCAACATTTGGCTACAACATGTATTTGTTGTGACATTGGCAGTCCTCCTCATAATCCTTAACATCCCCTTTGACCAATCTGAAGCAGACAATGAGCATGAATATTGTGCATGGAAGCCCTACTTTCTCTATAGAAACATTTTATGAGTTGTGAACTAGGTAAAAGGGAGGATGAAGCCAATGTCAGGGAAGGCTGGGGACTCTGAAATTGCAAAATGTGAAGGAGAGTAGAAGTAAGTTCTTATAAGAAATAGGAAAAGCTGCATTTAGTCATTTGGACACATTTTCTCAGTGGGTGACAGCTGTAGACTAACTATACTGATCACAAGCATGGGTAGGATGCTGTGAGTGCAATGCAAAAACAGTCATGTTAAATATCAAGGTAAAGGATAAAAAAACAGTGTCTGGAAATAAAACCATTAAAGGGAAAAAGCTTGCCATAGAGGTCACAGCACACCTCGGAGAGGGAATAAGCATCAGTAATATACTACAGTATATAGCAATTTACTGTGATAGACAGGAACTGCAAGGAGAAGCACCTATATATCTTGAGTTTTCTTGATGGCAATGGTTGGCAGGTAGGCATCTTACCATGTTAGACAGTAGTAATGTAGAAGACTGGGAGAGAGGCTGTAATGTACTAACTGTTTGTGTGTTTACTAAACGTAGATTTCAAATGATTTTTATTATTTTTGCTTGTTTTTACCTAAATTCCTTTTGTTCTACTTCAAGTCCTAATGTAATATTGCATTTTGACACCTCAGAGCATAGAAAAATAGAAAAACAATTATATGATGCATAGGGCTCTATTCACAAAAGGAACTTGTATGCAATATTTAGGTGTCCGGACACATTTTGCTTAAATATCGCATGCAATCCTGTAACTCTCAATTCAATATACTGTTCTGTGGTATTTACCACAAAAAAAACTGAAAATGCTTGGTAAATACTGCATGGACAGGCATTAAACTCAATTCACAGAAAGAAAATAAATAATTAAATGCATGCGGTAATTAACCGCGTCCCGCCAGGAGGACATCCATGGATCCATGGTTTCAGTGGTTATACCGGAATGATGCCTGCACCTACAGGCATCATTCTGGTATGTGTTTTCAGCCAGTGACTCTCTTTCAGGCAAAAGTGATCCGAGTGGCTAATTAGCCACTAGGTCACTTCTGCAGGTAGAGGAAGGGGGTCCTACCCGGGAGCGATGCGGCTGCCCTGAACAGAAAGAGGAACTAACATCGTTCCCCTCTCTCTGTAACCCGAGGAAACTGGGAGCAACGAGTTATGTTGTCACTTCCGGCTCTGCCTCTTTGTTTACCTGGCCACCAGCGGCAAGGAAAGCAGCCGATCAGACCAATCTGTGTCTGATGGGCTGCATGGGAGGCTAGAGGAGAGATTTGGGGTCTAATAGACCTGTCGCGGCCCATGCTGTCACAAGGGATGTTGTTTATCCTTTGTGATATCAGTAAAGTTAATCCAAAAAAGTGTAAACAATAAAAAAAGTTGTATAAAATAAATATTAAAAAAAAATGTAAAGCCCCATCGTCCCATCGTGCTTACGTGCAAATGCGAACGAATATGTCACTCCCACACGCATATGTAAACGGCGATGGCACAACGTTTTGTTGTGAGCATCAGAGCAAGACCTCCTGTGCAACTCTAAACTGGTAACCTGTAAAAGCGTTTAAAGCGTCACCCATGGAGAATTTTAAGCACCGTATATATATATTTAATGTTTGGGGGTTCTAAGTAATTTTCTAACAAAAAACGTAGATTTTTACATGTAGGAGTAAAGTCTCAGAATTGGCCTGGATGGCAAATAGTTAAAGTGGAGCTCCAGCCCCCCCGACAAAAAATTTAATTACTGTAATATTAGGACACTTACCTGTCCAGGGATCCCGTAACGTTGGAACCCCAACTGATTTTTCAATCGGCTCTCAGGTGCTGTTGTCGCAATTTCTTGTAAGGGAAACCGGCAGTGAAGCCTTGAGGCTTCACAGCCAGTTCCCTACTGCACATGCGCGAAGTGTGCTGCGCTTTGTGAATGGCCCGGCAGCGGGTGAAGGAGGCGGGAGGCCGAACTTCTGATTGACTTTGCCATGGCAAAGTCACCTGGAAGTAGGAGCAGGTACCTGTCAAAAACAGGTACACGCTCCCCTCCGAAAGGTGCCAAATGTGACAGTGAAGGGGGGAGGAAGCAAACAAGCTTCCCCTTTTGGGTGGAGCTCTGCTTTAAGCAGTGGTCCAGGCATGCGGTATGTGTGCAAGACCTGTTGAGGGCCTTGGAACTAGAACTCAAGGACTTTGTTTAACAAGACTGCCATAACACACTTTGGTGTGCTGAATGGACTATTTTTTGGGACTTTTACCCAGGAGGACATTGACAGTGCCTGGCGGGTGCTGTGTTGCTTTAACGATGCTTTGTGGTGCGCCAAAAGGTGCCTCATCAACCAGCAGCAGAGGATGTCTATTGAGGACTGTCGCAGACTGGTTCATAGTCTGCTCAGAGACTATAACTTAATGGACTTTAAAGAGGAAGAGGACGTCTGAAGATTTCCCCTTCCCCCACTCTCCCTTGTGTGTATTTGTCCTTTCAATAAAGCTTTGGGCCTGTGAACTCTTTTCCTCTCTCCTATCCCCCTTCCCTACCCCCCATCATACACGTTGCTTGTTAAATTGTATTATGCTTGAAACGATGCATGCCTTGTTCAGTAATGTGTACCTTAGTAATGTGTTTCTAGTAATACTTTCGGGTTAAATGACGTCATGTATAATGTGATGTTTCGGGTTACTCCAAGCAACACATTAGGCACCATACCGTGGGGTAAATGTATTTATTGATTGATTGGAACTGTATGTAGTGTATTTTTGCTCTGCGTCGCAGTACAGGGTGGATTGTCACCTGATTAAGAATTTTTTTTTTTTATATATTTTATATAAAATAAAGTATATATTTTCAACAAAAAATGTGTACTAGTTGTTAAGGAGCGGGCGGCCGGCTGCAGCATCCTAAACAACCAATGAGTCATCAGCTGTCAGCGGAGTTTCCCTCTGACAGTTGAAAGTAAAAAAAACCCGCCGGCCATAAAAAGAGTGAAAAAAAAAAAAAGTATTGAATGGGCTGGTATGCACTGATGGGGACCCCACACCGTTTTGTTTGTTTTTTTCAAATTTTTTTATTTACTGAAAGCTGATGACTCATTAGTTGTTAAGGACCTGGCGGCTGCCGGCTCCTTAAAAACCATGTTGTTTAGCGGCTGTTAACCACTTCCTGCCCACTGTATAGCAGAATGAGGTGCGCAAAGTGGTTCAGTTATCCTGACTGGACGTCATAAGACGTCCAGCAGGCAAAGCCAAGATTGCACGCCCGCGGGGGGGGGGGGGGCGTGCAGCATGGCAATTGTTGGTGTGGTGTGTCAGTCTGACACACTGCATCACTGATCTCGGTAAAGTGCCTCTGATGTAGGCTCTTTACCATGTGATCAACTGTGTCCAATCACAGCTAATCACAGTGTAAACAAGAACAGCCGTTAATCGGCTATTCCTCCACTCGCACTGACAGACGCGAGTAGAGGAGAGCCGATCAGCTGCTCTCCTGACATGGGGGGGTCTGCGCTGATTGATTATAAGTACAGCCCTCCCCCCAGGATGCCCACCCATGCCCACCATTGATGCCCACCCAGGACCACCAGGTATACCCACCCATGACCACCAGGGTTGCCAATTAGTGCCCATTAGTGGTGCCAATCAGTGCCCATCAGTAATGCCTGCCAGTGCCTCCTCATCAGTGCTGCCTGACAGAGCCATCTATCAGTGCCACCCATCAGTGCGGCCTTTCAGTGCCCATCAGTGCCGCCTACCAATGCCCATCAGTGCTGCATATTATTACCTCATCAGTGTCCATCAGTGCCACATCATTAATGCCACCTCATGAGTGCCCATCATGGCGGCTTCATCAATGCCCATCAGTGAAGGAGACAACCTACTTTTTTATCAAAATTTTCCTCTTTTTTTTATTTGTTTAGCAAAAAATTAAAAACACAGTGATAATCAAATACCACCAAAAGAAAGCTCTATTTGTGGGAACAAAATGATACAAATTTTGTTTGGATACAGTGCTGCATGACCGCATAATTGTAATTTAAAATGCGCCAGGGCTGAAAGCTGAAAATTGGCCTGGGCAGGAAGGGGGGGAAGTGCGCTGTATTGAAGTGGTTAAGGATGTGGACGGCTGCCTGCTCCCTAACAACGCTTATTTATCCATGTTAATCAATTCACCGGCTACCGCCAGGTGTTAAATTACTGCATGTTTGCACTACTGAAATACTACATAACTTCATAAAATAACTCAGTAACTGCAGTATTGTAGTATGAATGCACAGCTTTCTTTTTTTTTTTAAGTTTTTTGGCTATCTTACCGCATACTCGGATGTGGTAAGATACTGCTTTGGGAATGGAGCCCAATGTCACAATATACAGTTGATTTTACAGACAGTCACACTCAGAAGTTTAAGTCAGAAGATCAAAAGATGTATCTTAACAGACTGCAGCACATTTTTCTGCCTGTAAGCTTCATTTTTGTGATAACTATTGCTACATTACAAATGGGACTTGGATGTTTTTACTAAATACCATTAATAAAGAGATTTCTGAAAATAGGCCACTATTTTAGTTTGGCACTACTCTTAGAAAGCTTCACCAATTAGATTTTTTTTTTTTTTGCTCTGACCTAAAAACTTTTGTCAGACTTTATCTTGTTAAAAAAAAAAAAAGAGCTTGCAAACAAACCATTTATGACCACTCTGCCTGCTTGTACCGTGAAAGTAATTTGTTCTCAAAGATCCCAACAACGACTCTAAAGATGGGTTTCTGCCAGTTTCTAGCAGTTTACAGCACCTGCCTTGTGTTTACATTAGAGGACTGGCAGGCTGTCAAGATTTTGCTGTATAACAAAACAGCTCATGAGCTATGACTAAACGCTAAGGAAGCGTGAAACGCATTAGCTGGTGATACTGTTCCCTCTATTTGTGTTTTTGGACATGTTTTTATGGACTTGCTGAAATAAAGGTGATTTTAATGGACGTGCGGCCAACCAGAATTCTTTTTTGCTCATTGGAATCCGTGATGGACGGAACCAGCGCCTGCTCTGTGTGTCAGTGGAGGTGGAGATTGGAGACTGACCTAGAGCGGTGTTCACACACATCTATAAAAGACCACCACTATCCACTATCGGCACATGCAAAGGAGTTAGTTTCGGGGATGAATAGGCCACAGACTTTAAAACAAGTCAAATATAGTCAAATAGCTTTCATTTGAGATCTAAAGTCAGTTGGGAAATGTTTGGGATTACTTCACATTAACTAGTTTAAAGTATAGTTAATGATTACTGCAGGTTCTGATCAACTGCTTAATGACAAAATAGTCACTGTTTGAGGCATGTAAAAAATCTATGAGGGATATTAGGTTTAATTATGGCCACCCAGCCAAACCAGGGGAAGATTGGCAAGTCCTATTGTAAGAAAGCGTGTTTTATATATTGAAGCAGCGGGGGAGAGTTGGCTTGAAAAAGTTAGTTTGGGCTGGGATATGGATGCCCATGTATTTGTTAGATCCCCAGTAGAAGGGAAAAGAAGACCGAAGTTGGTCAAAGGAGTGTGAGGGTATTAGGATGTTCAGGGCCATAGAGTAAGTATAGTTCATCTTCAATTGTAAAACATTACTGTAGGTTGGAATGGCTTCAGGTAAGGCACCATTGAAAGTGTTTATGGATGTGTAAAAGAGTAATGTTGGACATACATGCATCAAGCTTTACTCTGTGGCTGGCCCTGTCAGCAACACCTAAATCAACAAATTCAAGCGAAAAAGTTGGGACATGTTTGGAATTATTTCACATTAAAGTGGGGTTCCACCCAAAAAACAAAACTACCTGTAAAAATTCTAAAAAAAAAAAAAACAAAAAAACATTTGGATATTTTTTTTTTCACTTACCTCTAAATGCCTGTTGCTAGGTGGTCCCTCGTAGTCTGCCTGTCCTTTAGCCTGGGCTGGTGACATCACTTCCTCCTCGGCACAGGAAGGGCTCCGCTCTGCTCCCTCCCTCCTGTCAATCATCTGGGACCCATTACAGGTCCCAGGTGATCGAGCGGCCAATCACGGCGCATGGCGCCGCTCGCGCATGCGCAGTGGGTGCCAGGCTGTGAAGCCACAGTCCAGCGCCCACAGTTGAAATGCCGGCGCCGACGAGCGGAGGGGGGAGACGAGCGGGGCTTCGATCCCCCGCACCGCTGGACCCAGGGACAGGTGAGTGTCCAATTATAAGTCAGCAGATGCAGTATTTGTAGCTGCTGACTTTTAATTTTTTTTTTTTTGGACGGCCCCCCTGGGTGGAACTCCTCTTTAACTAGTTTAACCACCTCAATACAGTGCACTTACACTCCCTTCCTGCCCAGACCAATTTTCAGCTTTCAGTGCTCTCACAGTTTGAATGACAATTACTCAGTCATGCAACACTGTAGGCATATGAAACTTGTGTCCTTTTTTTCACACAAATAGAGCTTTCTTTTGGTGGTATTTAATCACTAGTGGGTGTTTTATTTTTTGTGCTATAAATAAATAAAGACCGTAAATTTTGTGAAAAAATGCCTTTTTCTTTGTTTGTTTCTGTCATAAAATTTTGCTAATTAGTAATTTTTCTTCATAAATTTTGGCCAAAATTTATACTGCTACATATCTTTGGTAAAAATAACCCAAATTAGTGTATATTATTTGGTCTTTGTGAAAGTTATAGAGTCTACAAACTATGGTGCCAATCACTGAAAATTGATCACATCTGATCGGGCCTTCAGTACAGCAGGTGAATCTCCTTTCTTGAGACACTAACAAGTCAGGAAAGTACAAATACCCCCCAAATGACCCCTTTTTAGAAAGTAGACATTCCAAGGTATTAAGTAATTAAGTAAGTAGCATGGTGAGTTTTTTTTAAGTTGTATTTTTTTCCCACAATTCTTTGCAAAAAAAATTGTCATATTATCGGGTTATTTCTCACGCACAGCATATGCATACAACAAATTACACCCCAAAATACATTATGCTACTCTTCCCATTCTCCTACGGCCCACTGTGTCCTCCTTCTCCGACCCCCTCGTCCCCCACAGCCAGCTTCCCTCCTCTCCTCTCCCATGGACTGCGAGGGATGTGTCAGGATGGTTTCAGGTAGGGATGAGCTTTATGTTCGGGTCAAACATGAGTTTGACTCAAACATTGGCTGTTCGATTGCTTTTCGAAATACGAACATTATGAGGCATTCGTGCCAAATTCGAGTGGCGCGTCACACCCCATATTGAACATCGCAGTGCATTGCTGTCTGATGATTGGCCAAGCATGTACTATGACCCGCATGCTTTGGCCAATCACAGCGCCGTCAGCAAAGAGACCCATAATTGGCCAAAGGCAGGGTGCCTTTGGCCAATTATGGCTCAGGGGGTTAAGTTCATGCCCACACTTTATAAGGCCGCCTGCACGTCGGCTCTGTGTAGTGTGTTGCTGGTGTTGACCGAGAGAGAGTGTAATTTCATTTAGATTGAGTAGGCAGGCGATTCAGTTAGCTGCAGTGTATTTAGTACATATATACATCCAGGCTTGTATATATATATATATATATATATATATATATATATATATATATACACTGTATCCAGTTTAGCTAGATCTGACTGCAGGCCCTTCCTGGTGTACTGTTTCTAAAATACTTTAGGCAGGCAGGTGATTCAGTTAGCTGAAGTGTATTTACAGTTTTTCTCCATTTTGGCTCATTTCTTGAAACAGAAATGACATTCTCAAAACTCTAAGTTCATTTGGCAAAACAGTCTTATGCCGCGTACACACGGTCGTACTTTTCGTCTACAAAAGTCCAACGGACGCTGACGGACTAAAGCTGGCTGGTAATCCGATCGTGTGTGGGCTTCTCCGGACTTTCAACGTACTTTTTTAGCCTCAAATCCGACGTACTTTAGATTTGAAACATGCTTCAAATCTTTACTTCGTAACTACGACGGACCCCGAAATCCGCTCGTCTGTGTGCTAGTCCGACGGACAAAAAGCCACGCTAGGGCACCTATTGGCTACTGGCTAGGAACTTCCTTATTTTAGTCCGGTGTACGTCATCACGTAAGAATTCGACGGACTTTTGTGTGATCGTGTGTAGGCAAGTCCGTTCGTTAGAAAGTATGCCGCAAGTCCGCCGCAAGTCCGCCGAAAGTCTGCCGGAAGTCTGTCGGACAGGCTGTCTGACTTTTGTAGACGAAAAGTACGACCGTGTGTACGCGGCATTAGAGTTCAGCACAACACTATAACGCACGTGCAAAAGCTCACATCTCTCCCAAAACTGTTCACTCATGCTTCAAAACCATATTCCTTTCCCATATAAAGAGTCAGTGCTACCAAAATGGCAAAGATTCTTCTCAATTGCTTTGGCTCATTTCTTGAAACAGACCAGACGTTCTCAACTCTCTTAGTGCTTTTGCCAAAATAACCTGGATTGTTCAGCACAACACCATGGTTCACCTTCAAAAGCTCATATCTTTCCCAAAACAGTTCACTCATGTGTCAAAAATAAATTTCTTTCTCATTCAAATAGTCAGTGCCCCCAAAATGCTTCGTCCTTTTGGCATTGTGTAAGCACTGCAAGTCAAAATGTTTAGATGTTTTGTCTCTAAGGCAGAGGACCATTGAAATATCCCTCATGTCCACCTTTCAGTCTTAGCCCAGTCCTTCATTGACAATGGTTACTGTACAGTTTTCGTCTAGCTAACTGAATACAATTGTGTATAAAACTGAAAAAAAAGGAAAGGATTTTAGGGTAAGAGTAGCCTCCAAGGTTTGACATCACACATTGCACTCATACTGCCAAGGAAAAATTACTTTACAGTATTGTAACCATTATCATTCACACACAAAGTAACTTCCATACATCAGAGTAAAAAGAAAATGTATACAGCATAATATTCGGAAATATATACACACAAACATAAAACAAGGAAAATTACATTTAGCCTACAATGCTGTAAATAAAGCTGGAGTTTCACAACTACTGTAACATTTCTTCACTGACCACCGTCCTCACCCTCCTGCCCATCCACACGCTACACTGATCTCCTGTAATATCCTCACAGGCAGCATCCATTGCATGGAGCAGGGACCTCTGATCTTGAGCCTGATGGTCATACACTCTCCACCTCCAAGCGGAGAGAAACTCCTCAATAAGGTTGAGGAAAGGAGAGTAAGGTGGTAGGAACACCATGTCCATCCTTGGATGAGCAGTGAACCAGGCCCTGATAAGCAGGCCACTGTGGAAATTCACATAGTCCCATACAATTATATATTGTGGTAGGTGAGGCCCTATGACACCTCTCTTATTTTCAGGGATCAAATCCAAATGAAGGCGGTCCAAGAAGATGAGGAGCTTCTGTGTATTCTATGGGCCAAGACTTGGGATGTGAGTGGCCACACCATTCCCAGAAATGGCAGCACACATAGTTATATTGCCCCCTCGCTGGCCTGGGACATCCACCGTGGCCCGGTGGCCAATAAAATTACTGCCACGTCTTCAGCCCTTGGCCAGGTTGAAGCCAGCCTCATCCACATACACGAGTATGTGAGAGGTCTCGTTTCCTTGCAACGCCATTATTCTCAACAATAGAGTAAAAAAAAGAAAACATCAAATCAGTCATACAGAAGAATTATACACTACAGTTATACACTACAGTTACAGACAGTTACATAGGAATGTTCTATGTTCTACACAAGTTCAATATATCACTGGCCAGTATTCCAGTGGTTCCAAACCTGGGGTACATGTACCCTATGCAGAGGTACTACAGGGGGTATTTGACAGAAAGGGGAGGGGAAAAATTAGCAACGAGTAGACTTAGTGAAATGTTACAGTAAAACCCACAGTAGATAGATTTACATGGGATTGAAAGAATAGAAGTGTATCGTCACACAGAGTGGCACCGTGGATACACGTAAAGTAGCACTGTGCCGCGTCCTAACAAATTCGTATACAAAAACCAAAAAGGAGGGGGGGACTTTTGGACTTTATAGGCACAACTTCAAAACAGCTATTTATATAAAATCTAATTTTATTGATTTAGAAAAGTACGTAGCAAAAAAAGAAACAATATTAAAAACACAACATATGTATATGTTCAGACAATTGCTATACAACACCATCTAGAGTATATCATTATTCGGACATCTGGATGGTCGCTCCAAATATAGGTCAGTCCGAGGAGGTGGTTAGATAGCAAATCCGCAATCAGCTCATGTCATATGATTGTTCGATGCTCGACATGTTTTGCGTGTGGGCCACGCTTCTTCAAAAGCGATGACAATGTGTGTTGTAACTATCAGAGTACATAACATTACAATTTCATGATTAGTATATACATATATACATCTATACAGAAAACAGGCGTCTATGGTGATGCCACATATACTGTACAAAAAGAGAATATGTACTGGTTCAGACAGGGCGGCAAAGGGCGTCAAGACCCAGGCGGTGCTGAAAGGCTGCTATGGGGGCGTGCACAACATAATTTTGAATGATACTTAAGGAGTGATATGGTGAAAAAGGTTTATGGACTGAATGAAATTGAAGTAACCTCGAGGTGTGAAAAAAGAGAGAGAGAAGAAAAAATAGACAAGTGACAAAAGGGAAAAATAGGGAAAGGAAAAAGGGAACATGAAAGACAAGAAGGAAACAGCCCCAAGAAGAAGAAAGAGAGAAGAGAGGGGGGGTGAAGAGGGAGGGAAGGGAGAAAAGGGGGGGGGGAAGGGGGGGGAAGGAGGGGGGGAAGGAAGGAGGGGGGAAGGAAGGGGGAAAGGAGGGGGGGGGAGACCAGAAAGAAGAAAAAAAGGGAGAAAGAGCAGAAACACAGTATAGGAAAGGGGATACTCACATTTAGAACGAATGTAAAATCATAAAAGAGGTAATAGTCCGCAGGTAGGGAGGAACCAGATGACTGGCAGTATGGTAAATATGCACGTCAGGGTAGATGTGTTACTAGTACCAGTAACACATCTACCCCCCCCCTTTTCTCCCTTCCCTCCCTCTTCCCCCCCCCCTCTCTTCTCCCTTTCTTTTTCTTGGGGCTGTTTCCTTCTTGTCTTTCACGTTCCCTTTTTCCTTTCCCTATTTTTCCCTTTTGTCACTTTTCTATTTTTTCTTCTCTCTCTCTTTTTTCACACCTCGAGGTTACTTCAATTTCATTCAGTCCATAAACCTTTTTCACCGTATCACTCCTTAAGTATCATTCAAAATTATGTTGTGCACGCCCCCATAGCAGCCTTTCAGCACCGCCTGGGTCTTGACGCCCTTTGCCGCCCTGTCTGAACCAGTACACATTCTCTTTTTGTACAGTATATGTGGCATCACCATAGACGCCTGTTTTCTGTATAGATGTATATATGTATATACTAATCATGAAATTGTAATGTTATGTACTCTGATAGTTACAACACACATTGTCATCGCTCTTGAAGAAGCGTGGCCCACACGCGAAACATGTCGAGCATCGAACAATCATATGACATGAGCTGATTGCGGATTTGATATCTAACCACCTCCTCGGACTGACCTATATTTGGAGCGACCATCCAGATGTCCGAATAATGATATACTCTAGATGGTGTTGTATAGCAATTGTCTGAACATATACATATGTTGTGTTTTTAATATTGTTTCTTTTTTTGCTACGTACTTTTCTAAATCAATAAAATTAGATTTTATATAAATAGCTGTTTTGAAGATTTACATGGGAGGCACTACTGTAATTGCAGCCCTTTTTCTTACTGTATTATATGTTATTTTCTTCAAAATAAGAAAATAAGGATTATAATGATAATTGCATCATACAGTAAGCTGCATTTTTTTAGACAAAATGTTTATAAATCAGATACGTAAATCAAATACTTTCATACCTGGATTACCTAGATTCAGAAATCAGGTAAAGTGGGTACTGAAACCAATACATTTCGGGAACCACTGCTTATGGTAATTGTAAAAAGGTTATCTTGATGGACAACCAGTGACTGACTTACATGTACATACTGGTACCGCAGCTCTTTCACTCTGTCAGATTTCCTCTCAAATGGTACCCTGTAAACTTGCTTCACTGTCATTTGATGCTTCTTCAATATGCAGGCTATTGTGGAGATACTTATAGAGTTGACATTTTGGAATATGGCATTGTCTTGCAGTGCGGATCTGTCTCAATGTGATGGCATTATTTGCAAACACCATGTTACAGATCTCTTGTTCTTGTTGTTCATTGAGAAGTTTTCCTCGGCCACCCCTGCCAGGTTGTCGTCCAATCCTAGACATAGAATTCAAAGGACAACACTCCATTCATAATCTATACCTTATGTATTCTGTACAGAATGAGTTACCAATGTAATCGTATTGTTGTTTTACTTACAGTAACTTTACCACAATTCCAATGCATCACTGCACAGTGACTGGAATACTACTGTAAACTGTATCATCAATATTGTAGAAAATAAACTATTCCATACTATTCCATAGTTTATTTTCTACAATATTTTTCTTGTTATTGTTAGCATCATACGTAACATCTCACTGAGGTAAGATACTGTAATACTGTAGGCCTAACACACACACACACACACACTAAATGAATACGTAAATGAGTAAATAAACATATTTGTTGCTCTATGCACAGTGCCCTGTCCTATACATTATATAATTCCATCATTGACTGACTACATACCTGTTTTCCCTGCGAAAGGTTTGGATGATAGAGAAGACTGTAGAGCGAGGCACATTAGGCTGCACTCGGCGACCTTCCTCCGCCATTGTGAGGCCATGGTTGATGACATGATGTATAATTGTGGCCCGAATTTCATCAGGGACAGCATAGTGTCTTCGTGCTCCTCTGCCTCTTCCCCCTATTCCACCACCACTCACCCTTACTCCTCTTCCTCTTCTTCTTCCTCTTCCTCGAGCAGGCAGTTTCCCTTGTTCATTTACTTGGCCAGGTGCCTCCATGTTCAGAAATTGTACTGGTCCTGCATGGTCAAGCTCTATATATACATGTTTGGCAGCATTTACAATCATGGACAGCACCTGTCAGGTAACTAAACATACTGTTTGATTGGTCATCTGAGACCAACTCTAACTCCTCCTTTGTTAGTCAAGTTCTAGTTGCACCTGACTGTCAATTGCTGTAATCATTTTATCTAATGTTCCAAGAGATTCACAAATGGTATTCATGGTATTATAGTTCCTGAATAATTTTGACCATTGAACAGACTATTGTGCATGTGATGACTTAAACAATGAAATGACGCTGACAGGTTTTGGAGAGAACAACCATTACACTGAGAATTGACAATCAGTTTAGATCAACAAGATCTATTCACTTGGAAATTGTGCTAAATGTAGGCTACTTGTACTTAATCATTTGAAAGATGTACTGAGACATTGAGACATGTACTGAGACATTTGCAATTTTGATGAAATGAATGAGAAATTCAATTCAGTTGTGAACAATTGCCAAGTGGTTTGGAGATTTGTCCATGTTGTTTTGAGAATGTCATTTCTGTTTCAAGAAATGAGCCAAAACAATGGAGAAAAACTGTAATATATATATACAGTCAGTCTCATATATATATATATATATATATATATATATATATATATATATATATATATATATATATATATATATATATATATATATATCCACTATATCCAGTTTAGCTAGATATGACTGCAGTCCGTTCCTGGTGTACTGTTTCTAATATATTTCTGGCAGGCAGATGATTCAGTTAGCTGCAGCGTATTTTATATATATATATACTGTATATATATATATATATATATATATATATATATATATATATATATATACAGTCAGTCTCGTATATATATATATATCCACTGTATCCAGTTTAGCTAGATCTGACTGCAGTCTGTTCCTGGTGTACTGTTTCTAATATACTTCAGGCAGGTGATTCAGTTAGCTGCAGTGTATTTACAGTTTTTCTCCATTGTTTTGGCTCATTTCTTGAAACAGAAATGACATTCTCAAAACAACATGGACAAATCTCCAAACCACTTGGCAATTGTTCACAACTGAATTGAATTTCTCATTCATTTCATCAAAATTGCAAATGTCTCAGTACATGTCTCAATGTCTCAGTACATTTTTCAAATGATTAAGTACAAGTAGCCTACATTTAGCACAATTTCCAAGTGAATAGATCTTGTTGATCTAAACTGATTGTCAATTCTCAGTCTAATGGTTGTTCTCTCCAAAACGTGTCAGCGTCATTTCATTGTTTAAGTCATCACATGCACAATAGTCTGTTCAATTGTCAAAATTATTCAGGAACATAATACCATGAATACCATATATGAATCTCTTGGAAAATTTGATAAAATGATTACAGCAATTGACAGTCAGGTGCAACTAGAACTTGACTAACAAAGGAGGAGTTGGTCTCAGATGACCAATCAAACAGTATGTTTAGCTACCTGACAGGTGCTGTCCATGATTGTAAATGCTGCCAAACATGTATATATAGATTTGACCATGTAGGACGAGTACAATTTCTGAACATGGAGGCACCTGCCCAAGTAAATGAACAAGGGAAACTGCCTGCTCGAAGAAGAGGAAGAGGAGTAAGGGTGAGTGGTGGTGGAATAGGGGGAAGAGGCCGAAGAGCACGAAGACACTATGCTGTCCCTGATGAAATTCGGGCCACAATTATAGATCATGTCATCAACCATGGCCTCACAATGGCGGAGGAAGGTCGCCGAGTGCAGCCTAATGTGCCTCGCTCTACAGTCTTCTCTATCATCCAAACCTTTCGCAGGGAAAACAGGTATGTAGTCAGTCAATGATGGAATTATATAATGTATAGGACAGGATACTGTGCATACAGCAACAAATATGTTTATTTACTCATTTACGTATTCATTTAGTGTGTGTGTGTGTGTGTGTGTGTGTGTGTGTGATAGGCCTACAGTATTACAGTAACTTACCTCAGTGGGATGTTACGTATGATGCTAACAATGACAAGAAAAATATTGTAGAAAATAAACTATGGAATAGTATAGACTAGTTTATTTTCTACAATATTGATGATACAGTTTACAGTAGTATTCCAGTCACTGTGCAGTGATGCATTGGAATTGTGGTAAAGTTACTGTAAGTAAAACAACAATACGATTACATTGGTAACTCATTCTGTACGGAATACATAAGGTATAAATTACGAATGGAGTGTTGTCCTTTGAATTCTATGTCTAGGATTGGACGACAACCTGGCACGGGTGGCCGAGGAAAACT
Source organism: Lithobates septentrionalis (assembly GCA_037952835.1). Taxonomy (NCBI): domain Eukaryota; kingdom Metazoa; phylum Chordata; class Amphibia; order Anura; family Ranidae; genus Lithobates; species Lithobates septentrionalis. The sequence continues at coordinate 3,441,487 of JBBDGP010000065.1, forward strand.
TCTCAATGAACAACAAGAACAAGAGATCTGTAACATGGTGTTTGCAAATAATGCCATCACATTGAGACAGATCCACACTGCAAGACAAAGCCATATTCCAAAATGTCAACTCTATAAGCATCTCCACAATAGCCGGCATATTGAAGAAGCATCAGATGACAATGAAGCAAATTTACAGGGTACCATTTGAGAGGAACTCTGACAGAGTGAAAGAGCTGCGGTACCAGTATGTACATGTAAGTCAGTCACTGGTTGTCCATCAAGATAACCTTTTTACAATTACCATAAGCAGTGGTTCCCGAAATGTATTGGTTTTAGTAGCCACTTTACCTGATTTCTGAATCTAGGTAATCCAGGTATGAAAGTATTTGATTTACGTATCTGATTTATAAACATTTTGTCTAAAAACTGCAGCTTACTGTGTGATGCAATTATCATTATAATCCTTATTTTCTTATTTTGAAGAATATAACATACAATACAGTAAGAAAAAGGGTCAAAGAGCTGCAATTACAGTAGTGCCTCCCATGTAAATCTATCTAATACTGTGGGTTTTACTGTAACATTTCAGTAAGTCTACTCATTGATAATTTTTCCCCTCCCCTTTCTGTCAAATACCCCCTGTAGTACCTCTGCATAGGGTACATGTACCCCAGGTTTGGAACCACTGGAATACTGACCAGTAATATATTGAACTTGTGTGGAACATAGAACATTCCTATGTAACTGTCTGTAACTGTAGTGTATGACTCTTCTGTATGACTGACTTGATGTTTTCTTTTTTTACTCTATTGTTGAGAATAATGGCATTGCAAGGAAACAAGACCTCTCACATACTCGTGTATGTGGATGAGGCTGGCTTCAACCTGGCCAAGGGCCGAAGACGTGGCCGTAATTTTATTGGCCACCGGGCCACGGTGGATGTCCCAGGCCAGCGAGGGGGTAATATAACTATGTGTGCTGCCATTTCTGAGAATGGTGTGGCCACTCACATCCCCAGTCTTGGCCCATACAATACACAGAAGCTCCTCATCTTCTTGGACCGCCTTCATTTGGATTTGATCCCTGAAAATAAGAGAGGTCTCATAGGGCCTCACCTACCACAATATATAATTGTATGGGACTATGTGAATTTCCACAGTGGCCTGCTTATCAGGGCCTGGTTCACTGCTCATCCAAGGATGGATATGGTGTTCCTACCACCTTACTCTCCTTTCCTCAATCCTATTGAGGAGTTTTTCTCCGCTTGGAGGTGGAGAGTATATGAGCATCGGGCTCAAGATCAGAGGTCCCTGCTCCATGCAATGGACGCTGCCTGTGAGGATATTACAGGAGATCAGTGTAGGGGGTGGTTGTGACATGCACACCATTTCTTCCCTCGTTGCATCGCAAGGGAGGATATACGCTGCAATGTTGATGAGAATCTGTGGCCAGACAGACAGCAGCGTGTGGATGGGCAGGAGGGTGAGGACGGTGACCAGTGAAGAGATGTTACAGTAGTTGTGAAACTCCAGCTTTATTTACAGCATTGTAGGCTAAATGTAATTTTCCTTGTTTTTTGTTTGTGTGTTTATATTTTTGTATATTACTGTATAATAAATGTTCTTTTTACTCTAATGTATGGACTTACTGTAACTTTGTGTGTAAATGATAATGGTTACAATATTGTAAAGTGATTTTTCCTTGGCAGTATGAGTGCAATCTGTGATGTCAAACCTTGGAGGCTACTCTTAGCCTAAAATCTTTTCTTTTTTTTCAGTTTTATACACAATTGTATTCAGTTAGCTAGACAAAAACTGTAATCATTGTCAATGAAGGACTGGGCTAAGACTGAAAGGTGGACATGAGGAATATTGAGGGATATTGAGGGATGAGGGATATTTCAATGGTCCTCTGCCTTAGGCTAGGTTCACACTGCTGCGGTGCGGGAACGCAGCAAATTTACTGCGGGTTCCCGCATCGCACCAACTCGCGCGGCAGTTTACACTGCCATATGCGAACTGCTGGGGAGTGTCATACAATGTTAACGACACCCCCAGTTCAGCTCGCATATCGCACTGCGAACTGACAATTCGGACATGTATCGGATCGCATAGGTGTGAACACCCATGCGATCCGATTCTGGTCCAAACAAAAAAAAGGGTCCTGTGCGAGTTTGGACCGAATGCGGTGCGATATCAGCCATACTATCTGTATGGCTGATATCGCACAGCACAGACATCGCATGTGATGTGAACAGCAGTGCACTGCAAATCACATATGATGTCTGCTACCGCAGCAGTGTGAACCCAGCCTTAGAGACAAAACATCTAAACATTTTGACTTGCAGTGCTTACACAATGCCAAAGGGATGAAGCATTTTGGGGGCACTGACTATTTGAATGAGAAAGAAATTTATTTTTGACACATGAGTGAACTGTTTTGGGAAAGATATGAGCTTTTGAAGGTGAACCATGGTGTTGTGCTGAACCATCCAGGTTATTTTGGCAAAAGCACCAAGAGAGTGGAGAACGTCTGGTCTGTTTCAAGAAATGAGCCAAAGCAATTGAGAAGAATCTTTGCCATTTTGGTAGCACTGACTCTTTATATGGGAAAGGAATATGGTTTTGAAACATGAGTGAACAGTTTTGGGAGAGATATGAGCTTTTGCACGTGAGTTAAAGTGTTGTGCTGAACTGTAATGCCGCGTACACACGAGCGGACATTACGGCGGACTTTGCCCGGCGGACTTTTCGACGTACTTTCCGACGGACTTTGTGAATGAACGGACTTGCCTACACACAATCCACCAAAGTCCGTCGAATTCGTACGTGATGACGTACGACCGGACTAAAACAAGGAAGTTCATAGCCAGTAGCCAATAGCTGCCCTAGCGTGGCTTTTTGTCCGTCGAACTAGCATACAGACGGCGGACTTTTCGACCGGACTCGATTTCAACGGATAAATTTAAAACAAGTTTCAAATCTAATTCCGTCGAACTTTTGAGAAAACAAAGTCCGCTGGAGCCCACACACATCGAATTGTCCGACGAAATCCAGTCCGCCGGGCAAAGTCCGCCGTAATGTCCGCTCGTGTGTACGCGGCATTAGACTGTTTTGCCAAATTAACTTAGAGTTTTGAGAATGTAATTTCTGTTTCAAGAAATGAGCCAAAACAATGGAGAAAAACTGTAATATATATATATACAGTCAGTCTCGTATATATATATCCACTGTGTCCAGTTTAGCTAGATCTGACTGCAATCCGTTCCTGGTGTACTGTTTCTAATATACTTCAGGCAGGTGATTCAGTTAGCTGCAGTGTATTTAATACAGTGGCTTGCGAAAGTATTCGGCCCCCTTGAACTTTTCAACCTTTTGCCACATTTCAGGCTTCAAACATAAAGATATAAAATTTTTATTTTTTGTGAAGAATCACCAACAAGTGGGACACAATTGTGAAGTGGAACGAAAACTTTTGGATTTTTGAAACTTTTTTAACTAATAAAAAAATGAAAAGTGAGGCGTGCAAAATTATTCGGCCCCCTTGCGTTAATACTTTGTAGAGCCACCTTTTGCTGTGATTACAGCTGCAAGTCGCTTGGGGTATGTCTCTATCAGTTTTGCACATCGAGAGACTGAAATTCTTGCCCATTATTCCTTGCAAAACAGCTCGAGCTCAGTGAGGTTGGATGGAGAGCGTTTGTGAACAGCAGTTTTCAGCTCTTTCCACAGATTCTCGATTGGATTCAGGTCTGGACTTTGACTTGGCCATTCTAACACCTGGATACGTTTATTTGTGAACCATTCCTTTGTAGATTTTGCTGTATGTTTGGGATCATTGTCCTGTTGGAAGACAAATCTCCGTCCCAGTTTCAGGTCTTTTGCAGACTCCAACAGGTTTTCATCCAGAATGGTCCTGTATTTGGCTGCATCCATCTTCCCCTCAATTTTAACCATCTTCCCTGTCCCTGCTGAAGAAAAGCAGGCCCAAACCATGATGCTGCCACCACCATGTTTCACGGTGGGGATGGTGTGTTGAGTGTGATGAGCTTTTTGCAGCTTTATTTACAGCATTGTAGGCTAAATGTAATTTTCCTTGTTTTTTGTTTGTGTGTTTATATTTTTGTATATTACTGTATAATAAATGTTCTTTTTACTCTAATGTATGGACTTACTGTAACTTTGTGTGTAAATGATAATGGTTACAATATTGTAAAGTGATTTTTCCTTGGCAGTATGAGTGCAATCTGTGATGTCAAACCTTGGAGGCTACTCTTAGCCTAAAATCTTTTCTTTTTTTTCAGTTTTATACACAATTGTATTCAGTTAGCTAGACAAAAACTGTAATCATTGTCAATGAAGGACTGGGCTAAGACTGAAAGGTGGACATGAGGAATATTGAGGGATATTGAGGGATGAGGGATATTTCAATGGTCCTCTGCCTTAGGCTAGGTTCACACTGCTGCGGTGCGGGAACGCAGCAAATTTACTGCGGGTTCCCGCATCGCACCAACTCGCGCGGCAGTTTACACTGCCATATGCGAACTGCTGGGGAGTGTCATACAATGTTAACGACACCCCCAGTTCAGCTCGCATATCGCACTGCGAACTGACAATTCGGACATGTATCGGATCGCATAGGTGTGAACACCCATGCGATCCGATTCTGGTCCAAACAAAAAAAAGGGTCCTGTGCGAGTTTGGACCGAATGCGGTGCGATATCAGCCATACTATCTGTATGGCTGATATCGCACAGCACAGACATCGCATGTGATGTGAACAGCAGTGCACTGCAAATCACATATGATGTCTGCCACCGCAGCAGTGTGAACCCAGCCTTAGAGACAAAACATCTAAACATTTTGACTTGCAGTGCTTACACAATGCCAAAGGGATGAAGCATTTTGGGGGCACTGACTATTTGAATGAGAAAGAAATTTATTTTTGACACATGAGTGAACTGTTTTGGGAAAGATATGAGCTTTTGAAGGTGAACCATGGTGTTGTGCTGAACCATCCAGGTTATTTTGGCAAAAGCACCAAGAGAGTGGAGAACGTCTGGTCTGTTTCAAGAAATGAGCCAAAGCAATTGAGAAGAATCTTTGCCATTTTGGTAGCACTGACTCTTTATATGGGAAAGGAATATGGTTTTGAAACATGAGTGAACAGTTTTGGGAGAGATATGAGCTTTTGCACGTGAGTTAAAGTGTTGTGCTGAACTGTAAGACTGTTTTGCCAAATTAACTTAGAGTTTTGAGAATGTAATTTCTGTTTCAAGAAATGAGCCAAAACAATGGAGAAAAACTGTAATATATATATACAGTCAGTCTCGTATATATATATCCACTGTGTCCAGTTTAGCTAGATCTGACTGCAATCCGTTCCTGGTGTACTGTTTCTAATATACTTCAGGCAGGTGATTCAGTTAGCTGCAGTGTATTTAATACAGTGGCTTGCGAAAGTATTCGGCCCCCTTGAACTTTTCAACCTTTTGCCACATTTCAGGCTTCAAACATAAAGATATAAAATTTTTATTTTTTGTGAAGAATCACCAACAAGTGGGACACAATTGTGAAGTGGAACGAAAACTTTTGGATTTTTGAAACTTTTTTAACTAATAAAAAAATGAAAAGTGAGGCGTGCAAAATTATTCGGCCCCCTTGCGTTAATACTTTGTAGAGCCACCTTTTGCTGTGATTACAGCTGCAAGTCGCTTGGGGTATGTCTCTATCAGTTTTGCACATCGAGAGACTGAAATTCTTGCCCATTATTCCTTGCAAAACAGCTCGAGCTCAGTGAGGTTGGATGGAGAGCGTTTGTGAACAGCAGTTTTCAGCTCTTTCCACAGATTCTCGATTGGATTCAGGTCTGGACTTTGACTTGGCCATTCTAACACCTGGATACGTTTATTTGTGAACCATTCCTTTGTAGATTTTGCTGTATGTTTGGGATCATTGTCCTGTTGGAAGATAAATCTCCGTCCCAGTTTCAGGTCTTTTGCAGACTCCAACAGGTTTTCATCCAGAATGGTCCTGTATTTGGCTGCATCCATCTTCCCCTCAATTTTAACCATCTTCCCTGTCCCTGCTGAAGAAAAGCAGGCCCAAACCATGATGCTGCCACCACCATGTTTCACGGTGGGGATGGTGTGTTGAGTGTGATGAGCTGTGTTGCTTTTACGCCAAACATATCGTTTTGCATTGTGGCCAAAAAGTTCGATTTTGGTTTCATCGGACCAGAGCACCTTCTTCCACATGTTTGGTGTGTCTCCCAGGTGGCTTGTGGCAAACTTTGGACGAGACTTTTTATGGATATCTTTGAGAAATGGCTTTCTTCTTGCCACTCTTCCATAAAGGCCAGATTTGTGCAGTGTACGACTGATTGTTGTCCTATGGACAGACTCCCCCACCTCAGCTGTAGTTCTCTGCAGTTCATCCAGAGTGATCATGGGCCTCTTGGCTGCATCTCTGATCAGTCTTCTCCTTGTCTGAGCTGAAAGTTTAGAGGGACAGCCAGGTCTTGGTAGATTTGCAGTGGTCTGATACTCCTTCCATTTCAAAATGATCGCTTGCACCGTGCTCCTTGGGATGTTTAAAGCTTGGGAAATCTTTTTGTATCCAAATCCGGCTTTAAACTTCTCCACAACAGTATTACGGACCTGCCTGGTGTGTTCCTTGGTCTTCATGATGCTCTCTGCGCTTTCAACAGAACCCTGAGACTATCACAGAGCAGGTGCATTTATACAGAGACTTGATTACACACAGGTGGATTCTATTTATCACCATCAGTCATTTAGGACAACATTGGATCATTCAGAGATCCTCGCTGAACTTCTGGAGTGAGTTTGCTGCACTGAAAGTAAAGGGGCCGAATAATTTTGCACACACCACTTTTCAGTTTTTTAATTGCTAAAAAAGTTTAAAATATCCAATAGATTTCGTTCCACTTCACAATTGTGTCCCACTTGTTGGTGATTCTTCACAAAAAATTCAAATTTTATAACTTTATGTTTGAAGCCTGAAATGTGGCAAAAGGTTGAAAAGTTCAAGGGGGCCGAATACTTTCGCAAGCCACTGTATATATATATATATATATATATAGATATAGATCTATATCTATATAGAGATAGATAGATAGATAGATAGATAGATAGATAGATAGATAGATAGATAGATAGATAGATAGATACATCCACTGCATACAGTTTAGCTATATCTCACTGCAGGGCGTTCCTGGTGTGCTGTTTCTAATATACTTCTGGCAGGCAGGTGATTCAGTGAGCTGCAGTGCATAAAATATATATGCATTCTAGTCTAGCCAAGCCTATATCTGACTGCAGGCCATTCCTGGTGTACCTTTTCAAATATACTTTCAGGCAGGCAGGCAGGCGATTCAGTGATCTGCAGTGCATAAAATATATATACCGTCTCCTACATATATATCCACAGCATTCCAATCTAGCCAAGCCTATATCTGACTGCAGGCCATTCCTGGTGTACGTTTTTAAATATACTTTCAGGCAGGCAGGTGATTCAGTGATCTGCAGTGCATTAAATATATATACAGTCTCCTACATATATATATCCACTGCATTCTAGTCTAGCCAAGCCTATATCTGACTACAGGCCATTCCTGGTTTACTTTTTCTAGTAAACTTCAGGCAGTGTTTTGCTAATAAAATTTTGCAGCATGTTTGGAAGGCCACCAATGTGAGCCAGACGATCACAGGCCACTAAAAAAGGGCAAGCAGGCTCTGTGTCTACAGCCAACAGTGCTGGTGGTGGACACGGTGCATCCTCAGCATGTGGCCGTGGGGCACGCTTGTCCTTTTTTTCGGCAGCTGGCCATGTTGATCCACAACATGCAGAAGAATTGGTAGAGTGGATAACTAAGCCGTCCTCATCCTCCTCATCCTCTTTCACTCAGGCTCAGAGTACTTTGCCTGCCAATTCAGCTGCCAAAGCATCCTATTCCATCGGCTCAATGTCATCAGTCACTCCTTCTCTAGCCCCAACATCATGCATGAGGAGTCCCCCGAACTGTTCGACCACAGTGTCGGGTACATGCTGCAGGAGGATGTGCAGCGTTTTGAAGGCTCCGATGATGGTACCCAGTTTGAGGAAGGCAGTAACGTGAGCCCAGAGCGAGGGGGTGCCCAAGAAGGACAAGAAACTGGCAGTCATGTTCCCCCAGCTGAAGCATATTGCCAGGTTTGCTCCAGTGACAAGGAGGGAGGGGATGATGAGGTCACTGACTCTATGTGGGTGCCTGATAGAAGAGAGGAGGAGGAGCAGGCACATCTCCAATGAGGCAGGATGCCCTCCAGGGGCCAGCTTAAGGGCAGCCACCCGACTGCATCACACCACAGAGCTCCGCATGTGCAGGGCGCTGCTGACTCCCCGCGTATTTTGAAAAGTTCTTTGGTGTGGGTCTTTTTTGATACGTGTGCAGCAGATCGCACCGTTGCTGTTTGCAACATATGTCTCAAGCGTGGCCAAAACAGCAGCCGCTTGGGCACCACATGCATGACCAGACATATGTCGACCTCCCATGCAGTCCGTTGGCAACAGTACTTAAAAGACCCACACCAAAGAACAAGGCGAACCTCTCCTTGCTCCTCATTATCTGGGATCTCCAACCCCACTATACCTCCAGTCCTCTCAGAAACCTGCACTGAGAGGAATGAAGGTGTTGAATTAGGTGTGCCAAATACTTGCGGGAAATCTGCTATCGCTACACCAACATCCGATTGTAGTAGGCAAGTGTGACGGGAGGGTCCGTGGAACTCAGAATCCCTTGGAAAGTAGGGGATGCCCTTGTATCAGCTCCCCATACACCTCTTATGTCTAAGTCAACCTGTGCTATCCTGGCACAGGGTGAGTGAGAAAAAATATCTTGGACTACTTAAAATGTGACAGTAATAATTGTCCACAATATCTTCCAGGATGTATGTAGAGACTATTATTGGTTTGTTTGATTCTGAACTCAACATGTTAATTGAGTGAGCTGACCACACTGGCCCAGGACTGGCTGAGAGACGAACAGTCTACTTCTACTATAGTTTGTTGATGACTAGGCTGAGGAGTGGGGATTCCTCCAGCCCCCCTGTGGATAAGACTGATTCATACTGTTGGGACACGTACTGTTAGGAGATGCTGATGTCAATTCCAGCCACCTGTCTGTCTGTTGCCTGCTAGAATGTGTATTGTAAATAAGTCTAGTATGGGATCTAAGAGTCATTAGATCCCCATTGTTGTTTGTGTTAATTAACTCTGCTATTGTGTGAAGAAGAGCCTGTGTTGATTTGTGATAATGTTGATTGTGTTTTCTGAGCTACAAGACGGCCAGTCTGGCCTAAAGGTCATGTCTGAGTCATCTAGGCTTTCTAAAGGGATTAGTAATTAGCTCATGTTAATTAGGGTTCTGATCACAGGTGTATGTTCAGAGTAATATGAGCAGGAGGTATGCACCTCCACTTTTACTGTATAAAAGAGCCTGCATTCCTCAATAAAAGAGATTCCTGTTTGAACTTACATACAGCCTGCCTGGTGTTTGTTCTGAGCTTCACAACTGGATTAGAACGGCATATAGCTGTAGTTCTAGTCCCGGAGCATCGTATGACCTAAGCATCAGATGTTGCGATCTGCAGTCCTATTCTATAGTCGCAGAGGAGTGTCGGGAGAGTGGACCCGAGCGAGCAGGGGCTCGTTACATTGGTTGGCAGCCGTGGGATTTGCTCTCCAGTTACTGGGCCACTCCAAACCAGCCTGCAGGAGAGCCACGCTGAAAGACTTACTTGAGAGCCGTGGAGGGAATGGTGGGATCGTGCTTCCTTGCCGTGAACACATCCAAACCATCACCTGGATCCAAGGTCCAGATAGCAGGAGAGGAGAGGTACAGATACCAGCCACCATGGAAGAGGAACCCAGAAGGAGGTTGCGAGAGATGCAGATACAGCACAGAGGACCAGTATCAGAGCAGGTCCTGCTAGGATGGTTTGATTCTATTCGCTGCGAACTCTGGAAGGAAGCGCTAGCCCGTGAGCAGCGAAACCAGGGAAAAGTTCTTCCCTCCATCCATGTAAGGTACTGGTCGCAGTATGAAGTGCGAATGCTGTTATTGGGGGAACAGCCGAACCAGGAGTGGACAGCCAAGTTAAGCAGGCTGATCCGGGCAGAAATGCGGTTGGACGAGAGCTACAGAGCCCTCCGGTGGTATGTAGCCCAAGTGTGCCCATGGACAGCGGATGACAGCCCCACGGAAGGCTTTGACTGCGATGGCCTGGGATTGTTATACTGGAGGCTGTCCAGGGACCCTGACTTTGGGAGTGGTCGGGAGTGGCGTGTGGAGGAAATAATGGAGCACAGAGAGCGAAGACTGAATGTCTCAGAAGTGCACTGGGCACAGGAAGATTTGGAGTTTCTGGCCGTTCAGGAATGGGAGCTGGAGATCGCCTACAGACAGCTGTTAGACTCTGCTCAGCAGCAGGGTGGTGCTCCCTTTGCCTGGGACTATCAGGAAATACCAGTTGACAACTCTGAAATCCTGGCTGAAGACTTGACAATGTGGCAGAGTAACAGTGTGCTTTGCCAACCTGCCCCCGCAGCTATGGAGGCGGAGGTCTTATGGCGGATGCAGCAAGTGCTGACAGACCTTGATGAACCCATTTCTGCATTGGATGATCTTGGATAGAGGAATGTTCCTGTCCAGCAGAATGCCAGAGAATCGGCAGTGGAAAATCTGGAGATCGCTATCCCCAAAGCTGAAGTGCTGACAACGGGGCAGAGCTCTGCTAGCCTCTGCCCAGCACTGATAGCAGCTTCTGGGTTCCACGGACAGGAGATGGTGAGCCTTTATCCTCAGACACCAGTTGCAGAGACAGGGGATTTGATGGACTTTTCTGCTGAGGAAGAACAACCTGGTGAGCCTCCAGCAGAAGAAGAGCTGTTATTAGGGCCAAACTTCACTGTGCTCTGCCCAGCACCAACAGAAGTATCTGTGAAGTTACAAGGAACTTCCCCAGCTGAAGCGCAGACAATCGGACAGAGGGTCCAAGATCTCTGCCCTACACCAGCGGCGGTTCCGGAGGCTCAGGGTGAGAAGGAGGTGGTCACTTCCCAGCAGCAGATCAGGATACAGGGGGAGAAGGGAGAGGAGGTATTTGTCGTCCCTCCCCAACAGTTGGCCAGGGTGGAGGAAGTGGTCTTTCCTCCACAGCAAAGATCAGTGCACCTGGGAGACAGTACCACAGACATATCGTCCCAACATCCAGATGAGGGAATGGAAAAGGAAGCATCCGGCTCACCTCCCCAATGGCAGCTACACAGTTTGGGAGTGGAGGAAGCCAGCCTCCTGCCCCAACGGTTAGCTGGAGCGGAGAATGCTGAGTCCCCAGCAGAAGTGCTGGCAACAGGGCAGAGTGCTACCAACCTCTGCCCAGCACCGGCAACAACTACAGAGTTCCAGGGAGGTGGGGCAGTCGGCCTCCCTCCCCAACAGTTAGCCGGAGCAGATGGTGTGGGGTTTCCAGCAGAAGGGCTGGCAACAGGGCCGAGTACTGCTGAACTCTGCCCTCAACTAACAGAGGATGGATTTCCTGTGAAGGTGGATGGGACTTCAGTCTCCACCTGTATACCCCAGGGATGCTGGGCAGTCGGCCCAGATCCCCAACAGCATGACGGAGTGAGCCCAGTCACCCTGTCTTTTCTCCAGCGGCAGAAAGGACTCCAGGGAGAAGGGCCAGTTCAGGCCTCTCCCCAGTGACAGATATGTTCTCTGAGAGAGGCAGAGGTTGGCTGGGTGAGTAATGCTTTGTTTGGAACAATTTGTTTGGGGTACTGCGTGGGTACAGGCATTAGAGGACTGGAACTACTGACTAACTTCGGAGTCAACCCGTCTGGGGTCTCCTCCTGTGTTAGTCTTCTGCCGAAAGGGGAGAGATGTGACGGGAGGGCCCGTGGAACTCAGAATCCCTTGGAAAGTAGGGGATGCCCTTGTTTCAGCTCCCCATACACCTCTTATGTCTAAGTCACCCTGTGCTATCCTGGGTGAGTGAGAAAATATATCTTGGACTACTTAAAATGGGACAGTAATAATTGTCCACAATATCTCCCAGGATGTATGTAGAGACTATTATTGGTTTGTTTGATTCTGAACTCAACATGTTAATTGAGTGAGCTGACCACACTGGCCTCCAGGACTGGCTGAGAGATGAACAGTCTACTCCTACTATAGTTTGTTGATGACTAGGCTGAGGAGGGGTGATTCCTTCAGCAGCCCCCCTGCGGACAAGACTGATTCATACTGTTGGGACACATACTGTTAGGAGATGCTGATGTCAATTCCAGCCACCTGTCTGTCTGTTGCCTGCTAGAATGTGTATTGTAAATAAGTCTAGTATGGGATCTAAGAGTCATTAGATCCCCATTGTTGTTTATGTTAATTAACTCTGCTATTGTGTGAAGAAGAGCCTGTGTTGATTTGTGATAATGTTGATTGTGTTTTCTGAGCTACAAGACGGCCAGTCTGGCCTAAAGGTCATGTCTGAGTCATCTAGGCTGTCTAAAGGGATTAGTAATTAGCTCATGTTAATTAGGGTTCTGATCACAGGTGTATGTTCAGAGTAATATGAGCAGGAGGTATGCACCTCCACTTTTACTGTATAAAAGAGCCTGCATTCCTCAATAAAAGAGATTCCTGATTGAACTTACATACAGCCTGCCTGGTGTTTGTTCTGAGCTACACAACTGGATTAGAATGGCACATAGCTGTAGTTCTAGTCCCAGGGCATCGTATGACCTAAGCATCAGATGTTGCGATCTGCAGTCTGATTCTATAGTCGCAGAGGAGTGTCAGGAGAGTGGAACCGAGCGAGCAGGGGCTCGTCACAGCAAGTTTCCCTACCCCAGTTGCTAAACCATCCAAAGAAATTCGGTCCCAGCCATCCACATGCTTAGCGGCTGAATGCTAGCTTGGCTAAATTGCTAGCACTCCAACTGCTGTCTTTTCAGCTGATAGACTCTGCCCCGTTTTGTGAATTTGTGGAATGTGTGGTACCTCAGTGGCAGGTTCCCAAATGTCATTTCTTTTCACGGAAGGCCATTCCGGCTCTCTACCGGCATGTGCAAGGCAATGTCTTGTCCTCGTTGGACAGTGCGGTCAGTGGTAAGGTGCATATTACATGGTCATGGTCCAGCAGGCATGGACAGGGACGTTACCTTTCTTTCACAGCGTACTGGGTAACTCTGCTAGCAGCTGGGTAGGATGCAGGACAGGGTGCAGTATTGTTGGAGCTTGTTCCGCCACCACGCCTCCAAAATGCTAGTAGTGGTGATTCTGCCACACCTCTCTCCTCCACCCCTCCTCTTCTTCTTCCTCTATGGCCTCTTCCTCTGCAGATTTGTCCTTGGAACCAGCGGTGCTCCGTAGGCGTTCAAGGGGCTATGCAAGCAAAAAGATGATATGCGGTACTTTAGTTGGTCTACATAGGGGACAGGAGCCACACTGGGGCAGAGATTCTGTCAGCTCTGCAGGGGCAGACTCAGAGGTGGTTGACGCCACCCCAGTTTCAGCCAGGAATGGTGGTTTGCGACAATGGCACCAACCTCCTCTCCGCCCTCCGACAGGGATACTTGACCCATGTTCCCTGTTTGGCTCACGTCCCTAATTTGGTGGTGCAGCGGTTCTTGTGCAGGTACCCGGGCTTACAAGATCTCCTGAGGCAGGCCAGGAAAGTCTGTGGGCATTTCTGCCGGTCATATAATGCCAGTACTCGGTTGGCTGACCTTCAAAAGGAATGCAACCTGTCCAAGAACATGCCGACCAGGTGGAACTCAACGTTGGCAATGCTGCAGCGGCTGCACATGCAGCAGAGGGCCATCAATGAGTACCTGTGTGAGTATGGCACCAGGACAGGGTCGGGGGAGCTTGGCTTTTTTTACCACGCCAGTGGCTACTGATCAAGAATGCATGCACTGTCCTGACACCATTTGAGGAGGCCACGAGAATGGTGAGCAGTGACAGTGCATGCATCAGTGATACTGTCCCTCTTGTCTTCCTGTTGGAGCACACGCTTCGTGGAATAATGGACAGGGCACTTGAGGCAGAACAGAGGGAGGAAGAGGAGGACTTCCTTACCTCTGAAGGCCCCCTTTATCCAGACAGTATTCCTGCGGGCCCGCTGATCACACAGGAAGAGGAGGAGGAGGATGAGGATTGTGTCAGCATGAATGTGGAGCCTAGCACTCGGCATCAGCAGCAGTCTTCAAGGGACCATTTTCAGTCCCCAGAAACCCATGGACTTGTACATGGCTGGTAGGAGGTGGCTGTGGATCATGTCATCCTTAGTAACCCAGAGGACTCCGGATCAAATGCCTCAGCAAACCTTCACTGCATGGCCTCCCTGATCCTGCAAAGCCTGCGAAAGGAACCTTGGATTCAAGGTATCAAGGAGAGGGATCATTACTGGCTGGCAACCCTTCTTGATCCACGTTACAAGGGTAAGGTTGCAGAACTTATCCAGCCTTCGCAGAGGGAGCAGAGGATGAAACATCTTCGGGAGGCCTTGCAGAAAGGTTTGTGCAATGCATTTCTAGAGCCTGTGAGGTAACAATTTCCTGGTCCTCCTGGACAACGTGTTGCTGAGGCTTCGGTCAGTCACAGAAGGAGCGGTGGAGAAGGTGGCCATCTGACCGATACGTTCAGACAATTCTTTAGTCCGCAGCCCCAAGGTCTGATTGGTTCCAGCAACCATCACCAGCATCTGATTTACATGGTGCAGGACTACCTAGGGGCAAGATCAGACTTGGAGACCTTTCCAACCAAAATTCCACTGGGTTACTGGGTCTTGAGGATTGATCACTGGCCAGAGCTTGCACAATATGCAATTGCAATCTATACAAACATGTAAATTAATACATTTGCAAAACACAAAGTATATTGAAATATAACAAACACATACATAAATAAAAGTGCAACAACCAATTGCATAAACAAAAACGTATGTGAAGTAAAAATTTCTCTAATCATATATGATACGACCTGTGAAATAAATGCAAACGTGATTCAAAATTTTTTTTTGAATATAAAAGAGAGTGAATCTAGAAATTATGTGAAAATTATAGCTCCAGTCCATGAAGCAAAACGAAAAAAGTTCATCACTGATGAACTTTTTTCGTTTTACTTCATGGACTGGAGCTATAATTTTCACATAATTTCTAGATTCACTCTCTTTAATATTATAAAAAAAATTTTGAATCACGTTTGCATTTATTTCACAGGTCGTACCATATATGATTACACACTGATATTGGTGTGTTATCGGTGCAGCTATCAGTCTGTTTTTTCAAATTAGGCTCTTCATTTTTGTTTTAACAATATGCAATTGAGCTACTGGCCTGTCCTGCATCCAGTGTTTTTTCTGAACGCACATTCAGTGCTGCTGGAGGCTTTGTAATCGATCACAGAGTGCTCCTGTCCACAGACTCAGTTGATCGGCTCACCTTCATAAAAATGAATCAGTCTTGGATCACCAGCTACCAAGCACCTGATGCTGATGTAACTGATTAATTTTTCTATGAATGTGAGATTCCTTGAAGACTGCCTATGCTGAGTGACTATCCTGTTATGCTGAGTGACTATCCTATTCCTCCTCAATGCTCATGTTGAAAGCTTCTAAGAACATTTTTGTTTTAGAGCACCACCACCAGTGCCTAAGGCCCAATTTTTCTGCCCCTGCTTAACATGGCCGTATACTTATAATTTTTGCTGTAATATTTCGCAGCAGGGCTCATTCTTGCACTCAACTAGAGTATCTGTGAGGGGTTGCAGTGTTGTGGTACCACCGCCACTGCCTAAGGCTCAATTTTTCTGCCCCTATTAACAGGGGCATGTAATTACAATATTTGCTCTAATATTTCACAGCGGGGCTCGTTCCTGTACTCAACAACCGAATCTGTGAGGCTTTACAGTGTTGTGCCACCACCACCACCGCTTAAGACCCAATTTTTCTGCCCCTGTTTAACAGGGGCGTGTAATAACAATTGTTGATCTAATATTTCACAGCAGGGCCCGTTCCTGCACCCACCAAGAGTGATGCCCTGTACACATGGTCGGATTTTCCGATGGAAAAAGTGCAATCGGATTGTGTTGTCGAAAATTCCGATCATGTGTGGGCTCCATCGGACTTTTTCCGTCTGAATTTCCGACACACAAAGTTTGAGAGCAGGATATAAAATTTTCCGAAAACAAAATCCGATCGTTTAAATTCCGATTGTGTGTACACAGATCCGACGCACAAAGTGCCACGCATGCTCAGAATAAATTAAGAGAAGAAAGCTATTGGCTACTGCCCCGTTTATAGTCCCGACGTATGTGTTTTAAGTCACCGCGTTTAAAACGATCAGATTTTCCAACAACTTTGTGCGACCATGTGTATGCAAGACAAGTTTGGCCCAAAATCCGTCTGAAAAAAATCTGATGGATTTTGTTGTCGGAATGTCCAATCAATGTCCAATCGTGTGTACAGGGCATTACTGTGAGGGCTTACAGTGTTGTGGCACCACCATACACTCCCACCAAAGGCCCAATTTTTCTGACCCTGTTCAACAGGGGCATGTAATTACAGTTCTTGATATAATATTTCACAGCAGGGCCTGTTCCAGTGCCCACCAAGAGTTACTGTGAGGGCTTTCAGTGTTCTGGTACCACCAACACCTAAGGCCCAATTTTTTGCAGAATATATAGGGCAGACCGTATAGTATATACAGGCGGTCCCTTACTTTCAAACATCCGACTTACAAACGAGTCCTACTTACAAATGGAGGGAGACAACAGGAAGTGAGAGGAAATCTACCCCTAGGAAGGGAAATTCTCTCCTGTAAGAGTTAATATGGGAAAAAGGTGTCCCAACTGATGCTTTATCACCAATCCTTGTTTCCCTAATAACCCCAAATTTTCAAAATCCAATTGTCATTGGGACAGAAAGTGAGATGAAATCTTCTGAACAGGGGCACAGACAGCAAAACAAATGTTACAGGGGTGATGATAACCCTTTTCTATGTTATCCAAAAAGCTTTGGTTACCTTGATTTTTTGGCTGGAGCTACACTTACAAAATGTACCTGTTCCAAATTACAAACAGATTCAACTTAAGAACAAACCTACAGTCCCTGTCTTGTTTGGACCACCTGAATACTGCTGTTCAGAGTATATAGGGCCTGGGGGGCCCACGCCTTTTCTTTTTTTAATGTGGGTGCGGGGTTCCCCTTAATATCCATAAAACACCCAAAGGGCCTGGTAATGGGCTGGGGGGTTACCCATGCCGTTTTTCTCAATAATGTTCATTCATATTGCTGGGACCCGACATTACATTACAGCCGCAAGCAGTTTTAAATTTTATTCCCTTAGAAATTTCATTATGTGCAGGGACTGTTATAAACAAGGGAAACAAGTGCCACTTTACAGGCATACTATAGTCACCCCCCAGGTACGATATTTAAAGGCATATTTCGCTTTTATTTTTTCACTTTTAAGCATTATTAAAATCACTGCTCCCAAAAAAAAAAGGTCAGTTTTTAAAACTTTTTTTGCATTGATACATGTCCCCTGGGGCAGGACCGGGGTCCCCAAACACTTTTTAGGACAATAACTTGCATATTAGCCTTTAAAATTCACACTTTTTATTTTTCACATTCGGGTCCCATAGACTTTAATGGTGTTCGAATGTTCGCAAACTTTCGGTCCGTTCGCATGTTCTGCATCAAACTCAGCTTTTGTTGATATCCTGCTTGTCAGTCCTACCTACTTAAGCCGTCCAGTCCAGAGGAGCTCTGCCTTCGCCTTGGTCAACATCACAAGAAAGGTCTCCTGTATTCCTGTTTAAAGACTGGCTTTGCTGACATCCCTTCTGGCTCTGGATCCTGCTTGCTGTTCCACTACTTTGATCCCTGACTTCTGGCTTGGCTGACTATCTTTTCCAGTTACTGAACTTCGGCTATGCTTTGACTACGTTTGTTCTTTTTTACTTTTATTATTAAACATGTGTGATTTAACTGTTCTTTTGTCTCGGTCTGATTTCATGGTTTCTGACAGTAGGCAAAGGCCATGAATTCAGACTATGCAGTAAATCAGACATAGCTCTTATAGAGGTAATACTCGAGGCGGGTGCCTGCACAGAGACTGGAGCAGCAGCAGGGTCAGCCTGCAACATAAGTTGTATCGGGGCGGCCACAGTGGGAGTTTCCAGGTGAGCCGTGCAACTCAGGAGCGTTTGTAACGCCATGGCGAACTGATACATGTGGTGATCGAGTTCATCCAATCTGGAAAAAATATTACCAACATTTAACTGATTTAACTGTACTTCTGTCTCGGTCTGATTTCATGGTTTCTGACAGATGGAGAGCGGAGGAAGGGGCCGGTAAATATGTAATTTTCTGGTCCCTTCCTTTTCTGAATTGGACACAGAGCGATCACCAAACACTCTCTATTGCCCCGTACACACGGTCGGATTTTCCGACGGAAAATGTGTGATAGGACCTTGTTGTCGGAAATTCCGACCGTGTGTAGGCTCCATCACACATTTTCCATCGGATTTTCCGACCCACAAAGTTTGAGAGCAGGATATAAAATTTTCCGACAACAAAATCCGTTGTCGGAAATTCCGATCGTGTGTACACAAATCCGACGGACAAAGTGCCACGCATGCTCAGAATAAATAAAGGGATGAAAGCTATTGGCCACTGCCCCGTTTATAGTCCCGACGTACGTGTTTTACGTCACCGCGTTTAGAACGATCGGATTTTCCGACAACTTTGTGTGAAAGGGGAGATGTTAGGGATCTGTTTAGACCCCTGATATTTCACCAAAGACCACCGACAAGGCTGATTAAATATATATATATATATATATATATATATATATATATATATATATATATATATATATATATATATATATATATATATATATATATATTACAAAAAGTATTAAAAAAATAAAATTGTAAAACAATTATAAAAAAAATAATTGTATAAAAAAAATAAAATCAAACTACTGACACCCCCCCCCACCCTGCCTACACTGTCCACTGCCCCAACCCCTCCCCCCCCAAGAAAAAAATAAAAACAAAATCAGTTGTAAAAATAAAAAGCTGACACCATCCACTGCTCTTCTGACACCAACCTCAACTCTACTGACACCGTTCACTGCATCATACCCCCCAACCCCCTTCCCCAGAAGCACTGTGAAAAAAAAAATATTAAGAGAGATATCTAAAAAAAAAAAAAAACAACAAAATTGTAAAAAATAATAGATAATAAGATAATAAAAACAAAAAACTACCGACACCGCCCACTGCCCAACTGACACTGTCCAAATACCCCCCAATCATTGTGAAAAAGAAAATAATACAAAAATAAATTGTAAGAAATAATATAAAAAATAAAATTGTAAAAAATACAAAAAAATTCTGACACTGTCCATTGCTCTACTGTCATTGCTCTATTGTCCACTGCCCTGGTGACACCACCCCCTGGCCGCCAAAAAGCACTTTGAAAAAATAAAAAAATACTAAAAAATTAAATTGTAATAATAAAAAAAAAAACTACTGACAACGTCCCCTGCCCTACTGACACAATCATAAACAAATAAAACGTATGTCAAGGGCGCTAAGAGTGTCAGGACCAGGCAGTTAGTGTCTTTGTTGGATGGATTAAGTGGTCTTCAAACACTTATGCCGCGTACACACGGTCGTACTTTTCGTCTACAAAAGTCCAACGAACGGTGACGTGCTAAAGCTGGCTGGTAATCCGATCGTGTGTGGGCTTCTCCGGACTTTCAACGTACTTTTTTAGCCTCAAATCCGACGTACTTTAGATTTGAAACATGCTTCAAATCTTTACTTCGTAACTACGACGGACCCCGAAGTCCGCTCGTCTGTATGCTAGTCCGACGGACAAAAAAACGACGCATGCTCATAAGCAAAAACTAAACGGAAGCACTCGGTCTAGTAAAACTAGTGTTCGTATTGTAGGTAGCACATTCATCACGCTGCAAAATCTGTGATCGTTGAATGCAGCGCATTTTATTTCTTCTTTACGAATGCTATAAAGAACGGAGGTGTTTTGCTGTTCATATTCAGAGTTCTCCCAAACTGATTTCTGGATTCTTTTTCTCTTTGATCTCATGAATGATATAGTATGCTTTTTAAAAACAATGTTTCCATACTAATATAATACTTTTTACATTTTTTTTTTTTTTGATTTTTTTGTGTGGAGTCATATTTTCTTGTAATTTTTATCCAGATATTTATTTTATGATTGGTGTTGAACTTTTTTATATGTTTATCTCTAGATTTTTATTTTTCATTTTTTGGTGTTTGTAAAGTTACCACAAATAACCCATTTGTATTTTTTATTTATTTTTTTATTTATTTATTTATTTTTTTTATATTTTTTAGGTTTGTAAAGTTACCACAAAGAACCCATTATTATAGTTTTTTTTTTTCTAGTGATTATTTTTTATTTTTAAGATAAAGTTAACCCAAAGCACCGTTTTTGGTTATGTATATTTTTGTTCTTTCCCAGACTTACCACTCGAACATTATTAACATTAGTAATGTATTTTTGGTGTGTTTTTGCAAACTCAATGAGATTGTTGTCCCTTGATAATTTAACATTGTGTGTAAAATCAATGATTTAAAAGAAAACACATAAAGTCTTTTGCTAAACTCAAAAAAAGATCCATTTATTCATGGTCAAAATAAAATAAAGAGGAAGTCAACGCTGGAAAAAGTCTGTGTACAAGAAAATTGGGATCTTGAGGAGTCCATATAAGAGGGAGCACAATCTGGTCCAAGAATCCCAGAGATCAACAGCACCAGCAGATGATATAGATGTCCCCAGACTGTGGTACTACAACAGCCTGCGTCTTCTGTCAGACCAGACTGAACCCAGGTCATCACTTTCTTCTCTTCCCTGCAGCCTTCCCTCCACGCTGCCCTGCACCCTTCCCTGCAGCCTTCCCTGTAGCCTTCTTTGGAGGCTGTGGCTGTGGTGTTTCAGTTGTGGCAGGAGGAGGAGGAGGAGGAGGAGGGGGGGCTGCCTCATGTAGTTGTGTGTTTCGGGTTAGCGTGCCCTGCAGCCCCTTCTGGATAGTTTCCCCAAATAGGCGCTCGCAAATGAGACGCTGCTCCCAATCCATTTGAAGAAGCCTGCTGGCTAAGTAGCAGCCATAGGCCTCTTCTGCTTCGGGGGGGCTCCTCAAAAAACGTGTGGCCTCTTGCATGAGGCGCAGGGATGCCTCCTGTGTGACGGCCCCCTTCCTGGCCCTTTTTTTGGGAAGGTGGAGGGGAGGCACTTGGGATTGGGTCATGCTCCTACTGGGCCCAGCCACCTCACTGGGACCAGCCACCTCACTTGACCCAGCCACCTCACTGGGACCAGCCACCTCCTGCCTGACACTGGGCCCAGCCTCCTCCAGGATGATGGGGAATCCGGCCTCCTCCAGGCTGTCCATGGGCCCGGTCTCCTCCTGCCTGCCACTTTCCACACATTCCTCCTGGATGGACTCATCCTGTGTATAAAAAAAGGACATAGTTTTATTAATTTGTTTGGGGTTCATCAATGACACACAATTTGCTTCTCATGACTAGCAAATTCAATGTGAATACATCTCTTTAATAAAAGACTCTAATCAGACACCCTAATTTTTTCTAGCAGGTGCCAAACATATTTAGCCACTCCTGTCAATTGATATGTCTACACAATTTTGAGTGCAAAAATCTGGGAGAAAATTATAACATCCAGTTAACCTCATTAATATTAGTACAGTAAATATTGTTTAAACTAATTTACCTGACTCCAGATGGTCATATCCGGTTCATCCAGGATGGAAGACCCAGCTTGCTCCTCATCAGCCTCTGCTGGGGTGGAGGGAAGGGTGGAGGGAAGGGTGGAGGGAAGGGTGGAGGGAAGGGTTGAAAGTGATGCCCTGGCTTCAGTCTGGTCATCAAGAAAACGTAGTTGATTGTAGTACCACAGCCTGGGTACATAAACATCATCTGCTGATGCTCCTGATCTCATTGATTCCTGGATCTTCCTATGCTCCCTCTTATACATATTCCTCAAGACCCCAATTTTCTTGAGCAATGTCTCCATTGTTGCGTCCGGGATGGTCGCCTGGACAAAGGACAGAAGTCTCTCCAGCGTTGACTTCCTCACATGCTTAGCATAATACTGAGGGTGTTTCACCTCCCACAAATTCCTCATCTCTCGATATTTAGATATGAAAGCTGTAAGGAACTCTGGATCCTTAAATAGGGGATTCATTATATCTGGAAAAGATAAAGTCACAAGACAAAAAACACTTATTAGGTTTCTGCTAACCCCTCATCATCTTCTCCCTATGTAGGCCTCATCAATCTATCAAGCCATATAGGCCGCTTGCTACAAAGTCATGACCATAAAAAATCAAAAAAAAATAAAATTTTAAATTACCTTCGTTTAGTAACGTCCCGGTCCACTATCACCTACGCACAGAACGTACGTACGACACGTGCACAAGGCCCCTCTTTACACACTACGCATGTGTGAAACTCCGCCTGCGTCGCCCGCCCCTGACGTTCGATTTTAACTCATGTTCTCCGCCCATTTTTAATTACGGCGCGTAGTGGGGTGAATAATGGCGGAGACACATGACATGTTAACTACCTCAGGTAGCGAAAAAAGCCCGGAGGCTGGAACGTCAACAAGATCTGTGAAGCCTAGATTTAAGGCCTCCAATATGAGTTTTGAAGAGATGGTGGAGATGGTGGCCATTCTTCTAAAAAAGGACTATGATGGGAAGTATGGGCCGTACGCCCGGCCAAATTTGCGCAAGGCCAAAATGGCGAAGGTGGTGGACACTTTACAGGCTTCTTTTGGGGTCCAGCGCTCCAAGGATCAAATTCGAAAAAGATGGTCTGACCTCAAGCTCAGGGAGCCGGATCAGTACAGACGGATCCGTAAAGTGCTTAAAAAAAGTAAGTACTTGTCGTGTTTTTCTCTTGTGTTTATTACCTTGTATACTGCTCCATGTGCTTTTCATTCCTATACGATTTTTGTTTTCTCGTCGTTTCAAACGATCTTTTAATAAACATCGTTACATATCTATATATGTATGTAGGAATATCTATATCTCTATCTATATATATATATATGTGTATGTATATATGTGTATGTATATATATATATATATATATATATATATATATATGTATGTATATATATATATATATATATATATATATATATATATAGAGAGAGAGAGAGAGAGAGAGAGAGAGAGATAGATATAGGTAGATAGATAGATCGATATAGATAGATATAGATAGATCTAGAAATGTAAAACATTCTTTTGGAATAATTTAAGTTATGTTTTTTTTTTTTTTTAACATTTATTTAGATATTTATATTTTGCTCCAGATATAGAGAGAGAGAGAGATTAAAAGATTATTAACTATATTTCGAGATATTGATATCTAGATATCTATCTATCCGATATGTCTTTTTAATTTTTAATATTGAGGTAAAATAGGAACTCTACACAAACAGAACATTTGTACACCACTTCACTACAAAGGTTGGAAAATTACTATGTACTAAAATATCTGTGTGCTAAGTAGATTAATTTTTTGGTTCACATAGGGGAAAAATCACTCAGCCAACAAGAACACAGTCCACCCCAAGCCAAACAACATACTTGGGAAATCAGCCCAAGCCCCACTGAGGATGTGGATGAAGGAGAGGTGGGCGACATGGGCACCCCACCAGGTGAGTGTCTGACACACCAGCTTACGGAAATCTATGCATGGCTGCCTTTTCTTTTATGTAATTATTCTACTCTATTTTAGGTGATCTGGTTGTGCTTGAGTCAAGCAACAGCCCCACCCCCGAGGATGTGGAGGAATTATGCGACATGGGCACCCCACCAGGTCAGTGTCTGAGACAACAGCTTTATTATGGTAAGGTAAACTATGTATGTGTGCATATTTCTAAACACATTATTTGTTTTCATTCCACTTTAGGTACAAGAACTGAATATTTCACCTCAGACAGTGCCCAACGGCTAATTGGTCAAATAATGGCCTGGAATGGGGAGATCGATGAAATGCGGAATCGGCTGGATCATATGCAGCAGGAAATGAAGGACATGATTGATGTTTTGGGTCGAATCTAAATTCCCTTTTTGAAACCCCAAAACATCGATCATGTCCTTCATTTCCTGTTTACTGACCCCATTCTGGGCCTTCTCTTTATTATTTTTGCATTACTTATATGGCTGTTTAACAAAATTTAAAAAAGGAGGGCTGTTTATAGAAAATACCTTAAAAATCCAAAAAAAAAAAAAATTGATTTAAAAAAAAAAAAAAAAAAAAATTGATTTAAAAAAAAAACAAAAAAAAAATAAAAAAATTGATTTTAATAAAAACACAAATAAAAATTAAAAAATTTATTTAAAAAAAAAAAAAATAAAAAAATAGATTTTAAAAAAAACTCAAAAAAAAAAAAAAAGGATTTTAAAAAAGCCCAAAAAAATATTTTATGGATTATGTACAAATCTTCATATATAATTATATTTTTCATAATTCTTAAGATATCATTATATTTTTGGCTAGGAACATTTTATACTAAATGCATAACTGAATGCATAACAACGATTAATAAAAAAATCTCCTTATAGGAATTCAATAAATGTGTGGTTTGTTATTTCTATGCTCAGTATCAGTTTGGTTATAATTGTCAACAAGTTGTTTACAGTGGCAATGGAGCTTATTTAGACATTTAAAAGGAAAATACAGTTGGCACTACAACTGATCGACCATAACCTTAGGAGAAAGCCCAAAAGAAAGGCAAGCAATAAATATAATTCCAGATTTCATCCAAATTTTTTTTATTTAAAAAAATTAAAGATCCTGGCCCATTGCAATGGCCCCCCTACCCATAAAATAATTCACATATTGCTGTCTAACTTGACGGGCACTTTGGAGGGCCAAGCCAGTACGGACAGTATCCAGGCCCGTAAGGTGGTCATCTAGAAGTACGGCCTCAGGCCCAACTGTTCCGATATAATTTTGAGAATGTTTTTGTAAAAAGTTGTGCAGAATGCAGCAGGATAAAATGATAAAATTAAGTTTGTATTCCGCCAAATTAATCGATGTTTGAAACAGGCGGAACCGGCTGGCCAGAATCCCAAACGCATTCTCAACCACTCTTCTAGCTCTGGCCAGCCGGTAATTAAAAACCCTCCTCTCCGGGGTGAGGGTTCTTTGGGGGAATGGCCTCATGAGGTGCTTGCTCAGAGCGAAGGCTTCATCGGCAATGAAGACAAAGGGGAGTCCTTCCACGTTATCCGCATCAGGTGGCAATCCCAGGCCACCACTCTGGAGACGCTGGCAGAACTCCGTCTGGGCAAATACTCCTCCATCCGACATCCGGCCATTCTTCCCCACGTCCACATATAAAAATTCATAGTGTGCCGACACCACCACCATTAAAACAATACTGTGGAACCCCTTATAATTAAAATAATATGACCCCGAATGGGGTGGTGGCACGATGTGGACATGTTTCCCATCTATAGCCCCTCCACAATTGGGAAAGTCCCAACGGCTGGCAAAATGGGATGCCACAGTCTGCCATTCCTGTGGCGTTGAAGGAAACTGGGGAATCAAACAAGAAAACCAAAATCATTAATTTGGAAGCTAACATTGCAAGAAAATTATACAATTAAAAACATTATTCCCCAGCATCAGTATAACATTAAATAATTTAAATCTTCTGGAATATCTAATATGGAAAGACACACTTATCAGATTGCTCACCCCCTCTGATGGAACATTGATTACATTTTAGGGGGTTGTGAAATCCATAAAAAAGATTATTTTTAGGACACGCAGGAATTTAGGGACTAAAAAGGCTACAAGACTGCAGTTGTCGCACTCTGCAAGTGCAGTTGCTAACCAGCTTACAGTAAATGAGGGAAGGTAAAAAGGCAGTCATGTTGCAAGGAGTACACAATCACATGCAAGGGCAATTAATGAAAACACTTTGTGGCTTGCATATGATTTGATGATGGAAATCAGCAGAGCTTCTGCTCATTTACTAAAGCACTGGAACAAATGCACTTGTAGAGTGCACATGCATTTTGCAAAGTGCAACATATATTTGCTTTATACAAATCAACAACACAGAACATTCAAGCCAATTTTTACGAGGGTGGGGGGGGTTGGGAAATCAAGCTAATTGCTAATTAGCAGCACACTATTTGGAGTGAGTTTAGGTGGGGGGTGGGGGGTTGGGAAATCAAGCTAATTGCTAATTAGCAGCACACTATTTGGAGTGAGTTTAGGTGGGGGGTGGGGGGTTGGGAAATCAAGCTAATTGCTAATTAGCAGCACACTATTTGGAGTGAGTTTAGGTGGGGGGTGGGGGTTTGGGAAATCAAGCTAATTGCTAATTAGCAGCACACTATTTGGAGTGAGTTTAGGTGGGGGGTGGGGGGTTGGGAAATCAAGCTAATTGCTAATTAGCAGCACACTATTTGGAGTGAGTTTAGGTGGGGGGTGGGGGGTTGGGAAATCAAGCTAATTGCTAATTAGCAGCACACTATTTGGAGTGAGTTTAGGTGGGGGGTGGGGGGTTGGGAAATCAAGCTAATTGCTAATTAGCAGCACACTAAATACACTCAAACAAAATACATTCAAAATGAGTAGACTAGGTGGATATGTTCCCATCATTGCATGTTGGGGAGGTTATTGAAGGAAAATATACATGCATGACAAAAAAGAACAGGAAAAAAATGCAGCATGTGTGAGGATAAAAAGGGGACATTCACACTATATTGCAATGATGGTAAGTAGTGTTTGAAGCAAGAAATACATTACATTATCAAAGATTACATAAAAGAACATGTGATGCTAATCAAAGAAAAATATCTTACCTTAATATAGTCCTTCTGCAGGACCTGTATGATGGCAGAACAGGTCTCTGGGATAATGATCCCCAGAGCCTGGGGGGAGATGCCTGTCGAGAACTTGAGGTCCTGCAGGCTTCTCCCTGTCGCCAAGTACCGCAACGTGGCAACTAGCCTCTGCTCCGGAGTGATGGCTTGCCTCATGC
Organism: Lithobates septentrionalis; assembly: GCA_037952835.1. NCBI lineage: Eukaryota > Metazoa > Chordata > Amphibia > Anura > Ranidae > Lithobates > Lithobates septentrionalis. The sequence continues at coordinate 3,468,623 of JBBDGP010000065.1, forward strand.
AGGTATCCTGCCTGCTGATATAGGGGGTCAGCAAAGCCAACAAACGGTCAAAAACGGGGTCCGTCATCCGGAGAAAGTTCCTGAAATCCTCAGGATTATTCTCACGGATCTCACGGAGCAATGGCATGTGACAGAACTGGTCACGCTGGAGCAACCAATTCTTGGTCCATGAACTCCTCCTCGCCCTGTTCATGGACTGGTCTTGGTCTGAAGAATAAACTACAGCACCAAACACATACAATGCACGAGCTCGACGACGAGTACGTACAGGTAACATGGTTACAAAACGGTCGGCTGGTCAGAACGCACTAAACAGAACGCACTGAAGAACAGCAAGGCCTGTGAAGAGCGACCTGAAAATCAGGAACGAGCGGACAATAAAACAAAGATTTCTCAATGCCAACTGACCAAACGCACTGAAAAGCAGATACAAACCTCACAAGCACAGACTGAACAACAGTTAAAACGAACTGAAAAATACGAGTCTCACAAGCGCGAATCGTCTCTCACCAAACTTCTACTAACACGAGATAAACACGAGATTAGCAGAAGGAGCCCAAAGGGTGTCGTACGGGCTATTGAACTTCCGTTTTATAGTCTCGCCGGACTTGGTGTACGTCACCGCGTACTGTGCTGTCGAACTTTTGTGTGGTCGTGTGTAGGCAAGTCCGTTCGTTAGAAAGTCTGCCGCAAGTCCGCCGAAAGTACGCCGGAAGTATGTCGGACAGGCTGTCCGACTTTTGTAGCTGAAAAGTCCGACCGTGTGTACGCGGCATTAGGGCTGCACTCAAAGAGGGAAGCAATCTCTAATAGAAAACAAATAAAAGAAAAAAAGGGGCCTCTAAGTGCAGAATTAAAACTTTTAATATCTCCAAACAAGCTTAAAAACACTTACAGAATCAAGGATAAGAAGAGGCATAACATGGATGTATGAAGCAGGTGATCCGGCATCAGGAGGTCCCATTGTATCACAGCTCTCCAGGGATAACGATAACACAATCATAAACATAATACCCACCTCCATACACTGAGCACTCTTCTTCTGCACATAATACCCACTACCATACACTCCACACTCCTCTTCTGCACATAATACCCACCACTATACACTCCACACTCCTCTCCCTGCACATACTACCCACTGTTGTACACTCCACACTCCTCTCCTGCACATACTACCCATCTCCATACCCCTATCTTTGCACATACTACCCACCTCCATACACGCTGCACTCCTCTCCTGCACATACTACCAACCTCCATAAACTTCACACTCCTCTCCTGCACATACTACCGACAACCAAACACACCCCACTCCTCTCCTGCACATACTACCCACCACCATACATGCCGCACTGTACATTCATCTCAGACTCTATTAAACCACACCCCATTTAGCGCAATTTAATCCATGGCCATTATGCGCTGCATTTTTTCTTCTGGGCCTAATGCCCATTTTTTATCTTGCACACGGGCCCACTCATTTCATGATATGCCCCTGGTAAAGAGCGGCTTCATAGTCACATCGTGCCCCAGTGACACAGCGTGCGCATGATCGCCGCGCTGCACGGTGAGACATCCCAGAACAATGGATCACCCCAACCACTGTTTGTCTATACGGCAGGTGGGAGGTAGTTAAAGTATGGTTAGTGAACACTGCATGTTCTGTTCAGCTGCATCAGAACAGTTTTTCCCTACACAACTAAATGTGAAAAGAAAAGAAAATCAAGGCAAATTAAAATAAGACCAGGAACAAATAGGAAGCAACTCAAACAAGTCACACAAAAGGCAATTTGCTTGAGAGTTTGAGTACAATCAGTTGAGTACAAAAAGAGCAAGTCATGTGCAGGATGTAATGAAGTATTTTCAAGAAAAAAATGGCTTGCATTTTAGAGCAGTTTGAGGGGTTTCTTGCCTGCCCCATATCCACACTTGACGTCCTTCTGAATTGCTTTTGTTTGCTGTCATACTGATATATGGGAGAGTAAGGCAGTTGGTATTACACAGTTTACTAAAGAGAATGTTTGTCCTAAAAAATAAAAGTTATGCAACAGCTAAAATTTACCAGCATATATTTATCAAAGGAAAAAGTAAGTTCTTGTAGAATTTCCCTTTATTGTAAATGGGCAAAAGTTACATTCCCTGCACATTTGCAATTTTTAGTTGAGTGAAAGTTTTCTCTTTTTTCTAGTTCTTTTTTTTTTTACTATCTTTTCTTCCAGGGGTGGTAGGGGTCTGATAAAATTGTACTTCTGTTTATGGTTCATGATGTAAGTCTGGATTTTAAAGTATGACCAGAAGGGTATAGGGTCAGTGAGAATTCAATGGTCCAAGTCATTCTTTTTCACAGACTGTTCTTTTGCTAAAACGTCTTTACCAACAACAAAGTATAAATCTGATTCAGCGCTGGGAAAGGGCATTGTCAGGACCTATTGAAATTCAGGGTTGTTGTGCAGCAGGGTAGAGGGGCTGGAGTCATGGTTAACTTGGCTTTGCTCCCAAAGTGGTCTAAGACCAGACAAGTCGTATGCCTGTTAAAAATGTGAACTCTCGATTTGGTTGAGTTCTGGGGTATTTGATAATCCATGGTATTAGGTCACAAGGAAAGCCACAAATTTCTGACTCTAGACATTCCCAGTCTTTTGAGACTTATTGACAGTGCCAGTCTACTAATCTAGTTAGCAGACTCACATAGTTGTACAGCCTAAAATTAGGCAGACCAACTGCCTCTGCTGAGTTAACATTGCTGAGTTAAGGATAGGAAAGAGAGTTTGAACCTGTGCTTGGAATTCTGCCAGATGAATTTGGGGACAAAGTTCTAAAGATGTTTTTAAAATGATTGGGACAGCAAAATAGTCATTGTTTAAAGCATGTAAAAAATCTATGAAGGATATTATTTTCAATTATGTCCATCCAACCAAACCAGGGGGAGATTGGCAAGTTTTATTCTATGAAATCTTGTTTTATATATTAAAGCAGCGTGGGGAAGTTGGCTTGAAAGCGTTAGAAGTTTGGGCTGGGATATGGATACCCAGTTATTTGTTAGAACCCCAGTGGAAGGGAAAAGAAGACCTGAGTTGGTCAAAGGAGTGTGAAGGTATTAAGATGTTAAGGACCATAGATTAAGTATAGTTCATTTTCAATTTCAAAAGATAACTGTAGGTTTGAATGGCTTCAAGGGACTGTTAAAAGTGTTCTGAATATTTTAAGAGTATCGTTGGCCATACATGCATCAAACTTTACTCCTTGGCTGACCCTGTCAGCAACACCTAGATCGACAAATTCAAGCAATTGACTGTAGTTGAAGGAGCTGGGTGGTAAATCGTTGGCCCAAAGCTTTCATCCAGTCTGATACAGACACTGTTCAAGTATTTTGACAGCTAGCGGTGCCTGCACTGTTAGTGTGGATGGAGGAAGGATTCTGAATGAAAGAACTTTATAGGTATGTGGTCAGCTTAAGCCATCTGCAAACGCTGGAACCCCATAATCTTTTCTACCTATGCTGTCCCCTATAATACCCAAGCAGGTGTTAGTAATTTAAACTATTTAAATTTAAGGGCTCAATGGATAATCTGAAGATTTTAGGGGGCATAGGGCACATGTCCCATTTTTGATGGGCGAGGGATCTGACAGAAGGCCATTGACTTTAATCCTTGACCTAGGGCTAAAGTATAAGCATATGATCCAAGGGATCAAATGTGTGTGAAGAAAGAAAGAAAGAAAGAAAGAAAGAAAGAAAGAAAGAAATCAATCGTGGACAGCACAGTCATATAATGGCACCGATCCCCAGGAGAAAATTAAACTCACAGAGGGAAAAAGGATGGGGATTTTGAGGGTGCAAAAAATGATGTCAGATGCATTCAATAAAAGATATTGTTGTTTTATTTCTTGTCAAAAGGAACAAAACAAGGTAAAATCAATGAACACAGGCAGGTACAGTATTATTAATAGGATGTTAGAACGGGACAGCATACGGAACCCGACATGTTTCGCCCATGAGTTGGGCTTCTTCAGGGGAGCTGTCCTTGCAGGGGTACAAGCCTTCTAAAAGTAACAGACATACAAACACCGTACACATAGAAGAAATATATATATTGTATAAGTGTCAAGTAGCAAAGACAGTGAATATAAACATATCACCACCAAAACATTGCAAAAATGTATAAAGATATGTACAAGTAAAATATATTAGTGTATGCACCTGTATATCCAATCCCAGAGCAGTGCTTCTATCCCGAGTCAACCAAAGTAAGAGGAGCAGCAGTTCCATTGCACTCACACCTATAGCCCACTTACACAGTCAAGGCCGCAGACGGCTGGGGGTCACAGAGGGGACAAGATGGACCAGCTAAGCAGAGTATACAGAAAAGAGAGAGAAAAAGAGAAAAAAAAGGGGAAGAAGGAAGTCTATATGTGAGTAAGGATAAAGTATGTCCATTGGTGTATATATATAATGGATACACAAATGTGTAAGTAGACATTCAATTGAATGAGTATTTAATCTATGGAGCAATTAAACCACCAATTAGTTAAATGGAAGAAGGGAGGGAAGGAACTCACAGTATGGGCATTGGAGGGATTTGAAACCGAGGGACTTCGTAGAGCCACCTTACAGCACAGGGAGCAAAGGATAGGCTCGTGCTGAAACAAAATTAGGAAATAGTAGAGTTAGGAGTTAATCAAGAAATCCATGGTTCAAATAGCAAAGACTCAATGGTCCAGAGCAGAAGTACACTGCTCAGACAGGGGGGTCCAAGGGAGCCTAGGTAGTCATGGGTAGGACAGCCAGGCAACCAATGATGACTAAGTATATACATGGATTTGAAGAGCATAGCTACATGGATTACCTTAGGTAATGGTGGCACAGCGTGTCCCAAGGAGCTCCGGCAGTGAATGAACGCCGAAGCAGCGGCGTCTTTATCCCCCCCATCCGGTCCAAGAGAGGGCCAGAAGCGGACGCAAGGCTACAGCGCGCCTGCGCACTGTGGCATCTCACCGCTCTGTCCGTGTTCGCCGGGTCCTAAGGCCCATGCGCCCAGTGAAACGGAGCGGCTCCCCCCAGCGGTGACCGAGAGAGGAGGGGAGAATTTCCTCTGTATAAACAGAGGGAGAAGATGCAGAGTGCGCAGGGCGGTGCAGAAAGGCGGACGTCCTGTCAGTGAGCAGGAACGCCCCCGGGCTTCCATGTGACCACCATATGCCAAGGGCTCAAGCTGGAGCGTGGCCGAAGGTGCAAAGGCAAGGACAGGTACCAATCCAATGGGAGAAGGGGGAAATAAGTCCCAGGGTGTAAAAGGGCGTTAAAGCACTGCCAAGGTTTTTAAAATAGACAGCCGTTACAGAACATTGCAGTGCTAAAACTTACTAACATAGTGTAGCCAATACAGTGTGAATGGTTTAAACTAAGAAATACAAAAATGGACAAAAAATATATATAACGATGTACAAAGGAAAAGAGTGAGGAATAGTTTTGTCTTTATATAGATACACAATAGATTATGGTCGTAGATAAAGTACATTACCGTTGAATAAATACACCCAATAAAGTGAGTATTAAACCAATACAAAATAGGAGAAAAAAGGGGGGAAAAAATATACTTGTCAGTATTATCCTATAGAGTTAGTACACTACGGCCAGGATTTGAGAAGGGGAAGACATAAGAGTAAAGACAGAGGGAGAGAAGGGGAGAGAATGGAGGAACAAGCAGGGAGGGGAGAAACAAGGGGGGAAAGGAGGGTTTAAAAAAGAGGCAGGGGAGGGGGGGTTAGGGAAAACGGGAGGGAAAAAGAAACGGATGAGAGAAGAGGGGGGAGGTTTGAAAGAAAGGGCTTAAAACTCAGTATTTCATTTAGACCAGGGTAAACAGTAGCTTTCAATAGGTGTATCCATCGAGACTCAAGTTGTAATAGTTTTGAATCATTACTACCACCTCTGATATCCAGAGGGATGTGTTCCAATGCCATGAGTTTAATGGTATCCAATCTGAAGCCATGGTATAATCCCACATGGCGACTGATTGGGGTTGTTCAAATGAGGGCTGCAAGACGCTAGGCATTACTTCTATAGGTGGCTGCACCACATATCCAGTTCATGGACACCTGAGCGCAGGAGAGGTCTTTTTTCTTGTGTTTGACTGATTGGGGTCTCCATCCTACGTTTGCGAATAAGTGATATATGATCATTAATTCTTTTGGAAAAAATATGTTTTGTCTTCCCAACATAGAAGCATTTGCAGGTGCACTGCATCAAATAAACAATGCCAGGTGTCTGGCAAGTGATTCTATGTTTAATCCTATGGATTTGGCCATTGGGCAAATTGATCTTATGATGATTCAGCATAAAGCAGCATTTGTCGCATTTTTTGCACGGAAATGTTCCTGTTGTGGATGTAGTTAGAGAAGACATTTGGAAATGGCTTCGGGTAAGGCGGTCTTTCAGGGACCGAGCGCGTCTGTAGGTAATTAATGGTTGGTTCTCAACATATTTACAAGCTATAGGGTCGGCCAACACCAATGGCCAGTATTTACTGAGAATTTTTTTAACTTGTTTGTGTTGTTTGGTATATGCTGTGATAATCCTTACTGTTTTGGAAGGGGGTTTTGTTTTTTTCCGGTGGATTAGTGTATTCCTATCAGGAGCTTTAGCTCGACTGTAGGCCTTTTTTAAGGTGCTATGGGAGTAGCCCCTGTCGCGCAAACGATTGTACAGAAGTTTGGGTTCCTTCTGGAAGTCACTATCCCTACTACAGTTACGTCTCACCCTGAGGTATTGGCTGTAGGGGATACTGTCAATCAAGGGTTTGGGATGTGAACTAGAATCATGGAGAATAGCGTTGCTGGCTGATGGTTTTCTGAACAATGATGTGCCTTTTATTGAATGCATCTGACATCATTTTTTGCACCCTCAAAATCCCCATCCTTTTTCCCTCTGTGTGTAACATCCAGACATGCAAAAAATAATCCATATCAAAAGGCTAAAAATGTTTTTTGTAAATGCCCGTGAACCCATGTTATTAACAAACATCATGTGCAAACAAGCAAATGAATAAGTGGTAGAAAGTGTACCATCAACGTATATTGTTAAAGACTTAAGCCTTGTACACACGATCAGATTTCTGGACAACCATTCGTCTGTTTTTTGTTGCATGCTAGTCTCATGTCAAAAGTGAAGAGGTTACTCACCATAAGAAAATTCTCGTACGACAGAATACAACTTGTGACGTAATGTGTTGAGCAGTTTTGTATGTATTTTGCAGGAAAACTGTACTAATTAAAGGAAAATCAGACGTTGATTTTTCATACAACAAAAATTTTATAGTCTGCATCCAGCTTTTGTCGGACGAAAAAACTGAATCGGCTGTCAAAAATCGGCAGATTGTTCATTGGTCAAAATGTTTCTTCTTTTTCGGATCGTGTGTAAAGGCCTTTAGCCTTGAGCATAAACTCCCCAATCATCCAAGCCCTTCAACCCCTTAAGTATAGAAGATGTTTTCCCTTTTTATTATTTTGCACAATATTAGTCAACATATGAGGCATATGTTCCCCATAGTCATTTAACGCTTATTTAACACTTCAGCCCCGGAAGGTTTACCCCCCTTCATGACCAGGCCATTTTTTGCATTATGGCACTGCGTTATTTTACCTGACAATTGCGCAATCATTCGGCGCTGTACCAAATCAAAATTGATGTCCTTTTTTTCCCCACAAATAGAGCTTTCTTTTGGTGGTATTTGATCACCTCTGCAGATTTTTTTTTTTGCTCTATAAACAAACAAAGAGCGACAATTTTGAAAAAAAAAAAAAACAATATTTTTTACTTTCTGCTATAAAACACTCCCAATAAAAAAATGTAAAAAAAAATGTCTTCATCAGTTTAGGCGAAATGTATTCTTCCCAAAAATCCCAATAAGTGTATATTGATTGTAGATGCTATACCTTTTGCGCAAACCAAACTATGGGATATTTTTATTTCATTTTTATTTATTTATTTATTTTATTAGTAATGGTGGCAATCAGTGATTTTTAGCCGGACTGCGACATTACGGCAGGCAAATTGAACACCTGACACTTTTTTCGGAACCGGTGACATTATTAGAGTGATCAGTGCTAAAAATATGCACTGTTACTGTACTAATGACACTGGCAGGGAAGGGGTTAACACAAGGGGCGATCAAAGGTTTAAGTGTGTCCCTAGAACCTAGGTGCTTGCTACACGTGTGGAGGACTGACTGGGTGAACACAGAGATCCGTGTTCCTGTTTAGCAGGAACAGAAGATAGATTTAGCAACAACCTAGATAGTTAAAGTGATATTAAACCCAAAACAAAAAATGTAATATTGCAGCTTACCAATCATTAGATGTGCTGGCTGAATTTGTTTTTTTTTTTTTGTAGGATTTTTTTCACTGTTTTTCCCCAGTAACACAACTCCCATATGAAAAAGACACCGCTGGATGAATGAACACAGGGGGCACATTAGAACAGCAGCATTGTCAGTCTGCGGGGGAGGGGGGTGCTTGATGTATTAGCAAATTTAAATTCACTAACAAACTGAAGCTGAACGCCAGCTAATACTTTACAATCAGCTGCAAGAGAGCTTGTTCTATTGAAAATCAACAGACTTACAGGCAAGCTCACGAGATGAAACAAGAAGAAAGCCTAAAAAAGGAAACTGATACAGCCATCAAATTTAAGAATAGGTAAGCTGCAATTTAACCACTTAAGGACCGCCTCACGCCGATGTACGTCGGCAAGGCGGCACGGGCAGGCAAAATCACGTACATGTACGTGATTTGCCTCCCGCGGGTGGGGGGTCCGATCGAACTCCCCCCCGGTGCCCGAGGCGGTCCTGTTATGTCCCCCGGCGATCGGAGGTGAGGGGGAGGCCATCCATTCGTGGCCCCCCCCCTCGCGATCGCCGCCGGCCAATCAGATCATTTCCTTTGCTGCTGTATGCTAAACAGCAGCAAAAGAAATTATGTCATCTCTCCTCGGGTCGGTATTTTCCGTTCCGGCGCCGAGGGGAGAAGACAGGTATGTGAGTGAAAACACACACACACACAGTAGAACATGCCAGGCACACATTACACCCCGATCGCCCCCCGATCCCCCCCCCAATCACCCCCCCCCCCTGTCACAAACTGACACCAGCAGTTTTTTTTTTTTCTGATTACTGCTAGGTGTCAGTTTGTGACAGTTACAGTGTTAGGACAGGTACTGTTAGCCCCCTGTAGGTCTAGGGTACCCCCCTAACCCCCCCTAATAAAGTTTTAACCCCTTGATCACCCCCTGTCACCAGTGTCACTAAGCGATCATTTTTCTGATCGCTGTATTAGTGTCGCTGGTGACGCTAGTTAGGGAGGTAAATATTTAGGTTCGCCGTCAGCTTTTTATAGCGTCAGGGACCCTCATATACTACCTAATAAATGTTTTAACCCCTTGATTGCCCCCTAGTTAACCCTTTCACCACTGATCACCGTATAACCGTTACGGGTGACGCTGATTAGTTCGTTTATTTTTTATAGTGTCAGGGCACCCGCCGTTTATTACCGAATAAAGGTTTAGCCCCCTGATCGCCCGGTGGTGATATGCGTCGCCCCAGGCAGCGTCAGATTAGCGCCAGTACCGCTAACACCCACGCACGCAGCATACGCCTCCCTTAGTGGTATAGTATCTGAACGGATCAATATCTGATCCGATCAGATCTATACTAGCGTCCCCAGCAGTTTAGGGTTCCCAAAAACGCAGTGTTAGCGGGATCAGCCCAGATACCTGCTAGTACCTGCGTTTTGCCCCTCCGCCCAGCCCACCCAAGTGCAGTATCGATCGATCACTGTCACTTACAAAACACTAAACGCATAACTGCAGCGTTCGCAGAGTCAGGCCTGATCCCTGCGATCGCTAACAGTTTTTTTGGTAGCATTTTGGTGAACTGGCAAGCACCAGCCCCAGGCAGCGTCAGGTTAGCGCCAGTACCGCTAACACCCACGCACACACCGTACACCTCCCTTAGTGGTATAGTATATGAACGGATCAATATCTGATCCAATCAGATCTATACTAGCGTCCCCAGCAGTTTAGGGTTCCCACAAACGCAGTGTTAGCGGGATCAGCCCAGATACCTGCTAGCACCTGCGTTTTGCCCCTCCGCCCGGCCCAGCCCAGCCCACCCAAGTGCAGTATCGATCGATCACTGTCACTTACAAAACACTAAACGCATAACTGCAGCGTTCGCAGAGTCAGGGCTGATCCCTGCGATCGCTAACAGTTTTTTTGGTAGCATTTTGGTGAACTGGCAAGCACCAGCCCCAGGCAGCGTCAGGTTAGCGCCAGTACCGCTAACACCCACGCACGCACTATACACCTCCCTTAGTGGTATAGTATCTGAACGGATCAATATCTGTTCCAATCAGATCTATACTAGCGTCCCCAGCAGTTTAGGGTTCCCACAAACGCAGTGTTAGCGGGATCAGCCCAGATACCTGCTAGCACCTGCGTTTTGCCCCTCCGCCCGGCCCAGCCCAGCCCACCCAAGTGCAGTATCGATCGATCACTGTCACTTACAAAACACTAAACGCATAACTGCAGCGTTCGCAGAGTCAGGCCTGATCCCTGCGATCGCTAACAGTTTTTTTGGTAGCATTTTGGTGAACTGGCAAGCACCAGCCCCAGGCAGCGTCAGGCTAGCGCCAGTACCGCTAACACCCACGCACGCACTATACACCTCCCTTAGTGGTATAGTATCTGAACGGATCAATATCTGTTCCAATCAGATCTATACTAGCGTCCCCAGCAGTTTAGGGTTCCCACAAACGCAGTATTAGCGGGATCAGCCCAGATACCTGCTAGCACCTGCGTTTTGCCCCTCCGCCCGGCCCAGCCCAGCCCACCCAAGTGCAGTATCGATCGATCACTGTCACTTACAAAACACTAAACGCATAACTGCAGCGTTCGCAGAGTCAGGCCTGATCCCTGCGATCGCTAACACCCCGGTCGTAGTCAAACCAGCACTGCAGTAACACTTGGTGACGTGGCGAGTCCCATAAGTGCAGTTCAAGCTGGTGAGGTGGCAAGCACAAGTAGTGTCCCGCTGCCACCAAAAAGACAAACACAGGCCCGTCGTGCCCATAATGCCCTTCCTGCTGCATTCGCCAATCCTAATTGGGAACCCACCACTTCTGCAGAGCCCGTACTTCCCCCATTCACATCCCCAACCAAATGCAGTCGGCTGCAAGAGAGGCATTTTCTTTATGTCCTCCCGAGTACCCCTACCCAACGAACCCCCCAAAAAAGATGTCGTGTCTGCAGCAAGCGTGGATATAGGCGTGACACCCGCTATTATTTTCCCTCCTGTCCTGACAATCCTGGTCTTTGCATTGGTGAATGTTTTGAACGCTACCATACACTAGTTGAGTATTAGCGTACAGCATTTCACAGACTAGGCACACTTTCACAGGGTCTCCCAAGATGCCATCGCATTTTGAGAGACCCGAACCTGGAACCGGTTGCAGTTATAAAAGTTAGTTACAAAAAAAGTGTAAAAAAAAATATATATATATATATAAAATAAAAAAAAATAGTTGTCGTTTTATTGTTCTCTCTCTCTCTATTCTCTCTCTCTATTGTTCTGCTCTTTTTTACTGTATTCTATTCTGCAATGTTTTATTGTTATTATGTTTTATCATGTTTGCTTTTCAGGTATGCAATTTTTTATACTTTACTGTTTACTGTGCTTTATTGTTAACCATTTTTTTGTCTTCAGGTACGCCATTCACGAATTTGAGTGGTTATACCAGAATGATGCCTGCAGGTTTAGGTATCATCTTGGTATCATTCTTTTCAGCCAGCGGTCGGCTTTCATGTAAAAGCAATCCTAGCGGCTAATTAGCCTCTAGACTGCTTTTACAAGCCGTGGGAGGGAATGCCCCCCCCCACCATCTTCCGTGTTTTTCTCTGGCTCTCCTGTCTCAACAGGGAACCTGAGAATGCAGCCTGTGATTCAGCCAGCTGACCATAGAGCTGATCAGAGACCAGAGTGGCTCCAAACATCTCTATGGCCTAAGAAACCGGAAGCTACAAGCATTTTATGACTTAGATTTCGCCGGATGTAAACAGCGCCATTGGGAAATTGGGGAAGCATTTTATCACACCGATCTTGGTGTGGTCAGATGCTTTGAGGGCAGAGGAGAGATCTAGGGTCTAATAGACCCCAATTTTTTCAAAAAAGAGTACCTGTCACTACCTATTGCTATCATAGGGGATATTTACATTCCCCGAGATAACAATAAAAATTATTAAAAAAAAAAATGAAAGGAACAGTTTAAAAATAAGATAAAAAAGCAAAAAAATAATAAAGAAAAAAAAAAAAAGCACCCCTGTCGCCCCCTGCTCTCGCGCTAAGGCGAACGCAAGCGGCGGTCTGTCGTCAAACGTAAACAGCAATTGCACCATGCATGTGAGGTATCACCGCGAAGGTCAGATCGAGGGCAGTAATTTTTGCAGTAGACCTCCTCTGTAAATCTAAAGTGGTAACCTGTAAAGGCTTTTAAAGGCTTTTAAAAATGTATTTATTTTGTTGCCACTGCACGTTTGTGCGCAATTGTAAAGCATGTCATGTTTGGTATCCATGTACTCGGCCTAAGATCATCTTTTTTATTTCATCAAACATTTGGGCAATATAGTGTGTTTTAGTGCATTAAAATTTAAAAAAGTGTGTTTTTTCCCCAAAAAATGCGTTTGAAAAATCGCTGCGCAAAAACTGTGTGAAAAAAAAAATGAAACACCCACCATTTTAATCTGTAGGGCATTTGCTTTAAAAAAATATATAATGATTGGGGGTTCAAAGTAATTTTCTTGCAAAAAAAAATAACTTTTTCTTGTAAACAATAAGTGTCAGAAAGGGCTTTGTCTTCAAGTGGTTAGAAGAGTGGGTGATGTGTGACATAAGCTTCTAAATGCTGTGCATAAAATGCCAGGACTGTTCAAAACCCCCCAAAATGACCCCATTTTGGAAAGTAGACACCCCAAGCTATTTGCTGAGAGGCATGTCGAGTCCATGGAATATTTTATATTGCGACACAAGTTGCGGGAAAGAGACAATTTTTTTTTTTTTTTTGCACAAAATTGTCACTAAATGATATATTGCTCAAACATGCCATGGGAATATGTGAAATTACACCCCAAAATACATTCTGCTGCTTCTCCTGAGTACGGGGATACCACATGTGTGAGACTTTTTGGGAGCCTAGCCGCGCACGGGACCCCGAAAACCAAGCACCGCCTTCAGGCTTTCTAAGGGCGTGAATTTTTGATTTCACTCTTCACTGCCTATCACAGTTTCGGAGGCCATGGAATGCCCAGGTGGCACAAAACCCCCCCAGATGACCCCATTTTGGAAAGTAGACACCCAAAGCTATTTGCTGAGAGGTATAGTGAGTATTTTGCAGACCTCACTTTTTGTCACAAAGTTTTGAAAATTGAAAAAAGAAAAAAAAAATGTTTTTTCTTGTCTTTCTTCATTTTCAAAAACAAATGAGAGCTGCAAAATACTCACCATGCCTCTCAGCAAATAGCTTGGGGTGTCTAATTTCCAAAATGGGGTCATTTGGGGGGGGCTTTGTGCCACCTGGGCATTCCATGGCCTCCAAAACTGTGATAGGCAGTGAAGAGTGAAATCATAAATTTACACCCTTAGAAATCCTGAAGGCGGTGATTGGTTTTCGGGGCCCCATACGCGGCTAGGCTCCCAAAAAGTCCCACACATGTGGTATCCCCATACTCAAGAGAAGCAGCTGAATGTATTTTGGGGTGCAATTCCACATAGGCCCATGGCCTGTGTGAGCAATATATCATTTAGTGACAACTTTTTGTAAATTTTTTTTTTTTTTTTTGTCATTATTTAATCACTTGGGACAAAAAAATAAATATTCAATGGGTTCAACATGCCTCTCAGCAATTTCCTTGGGGTGTCTACTTTCCAAAATGGGGTCATTTGGGGGGGTTTTGTACTGCCCTGCCATTTTAGCACCTCAAGAAATGACATAGGCAGTCATAAACTAAAAGCTGTGTAAATTCCAGAAAATGTACCCTAGTTTGTAGACGCTATAACTTTTGCGCAAACCAATAAATATACGCTTATTGACATTTTTTTTACCAAAGACATGTGGCCGAATACATTTTGGCCTAAATGTATGACTAAAATTGAGTTTATTGGATTTTTTTTATAACAAAAAGTAGAAAATATCATTTTTTTTCAAAATTTTCGGTCTTTTTCCATTTATAGCGCAAAAAATAAAAACCGCAGAGGTGATTAAATACCATCAAAAGAAAGCTCTATTTGTGGGAAGAAAAGGATGCACATTTCGTTTGGGTACAGCATTGCATGACCGCGCAATTAGCAGTTAAAGCGACGCAGTGCCAAATTGGAAAAAGACCTCTGGTCCTTAGGCAGCATAATGGTCCGGGGCTCAAGAGGTTAACAACTTGCTGACCACGCACTGTAGTTTTACCAGACCGACTGTGCAGAATCATGTATATATATGTACATGACTTTGCATTTCCAGGTACGGGTCGCACTGTGCTGTCACTGGCTGGGTGGCCGATGAGCAGAGTGAGTGACAGGAGAGAGCTCTGTGTAGGTACACAACACAGAGCTTTCTACTGGCAGCGACAATGTGCCATTTTTTGTTTCCCTGCAAAGCATAGAATACAACTGGCACATCCCATAGCAAAAGCACCACACAATAAACACTTCACACTTGCTAGGCACACAGTTAACCCTTTGATTTCCCCAGAGGTCAACCTCTTCCCAGGCAGTGTCATTAGTATAGTGTCAGTGTATGTTTTATTAGCACTGATCACTGTATTAGTGTCACTGGAGATGTCAGTGGCAGTTAACCATTTCCCACTAAGTGTCAGTTAATGTCGGATTGCTGCTGTACTACCACAGTCCCACTATAAGTCGCTGATCACCGCCATTACTAGTATAAAATAAATACATAAAGAAAGAAAAATTCCGTAGTTTGTAGACGCTATAAGTTTCACGCAAATCAGTTAATATACACTTATTGGGATTTTATTTATCACAAATATGTAGCAGAATACATTTTGGCCTAAATTTATGAAGAAATTTGATTTTAATGTTTTTTTATTGGAAATGTTTTATAACAAAAAGTAAAAAATATTGTTTTTTTTCTTCAAAATTTATGGTATGTTTTTGGTTTTTATCATAAAAAATAAAAAAATCCCAGTGATGATCAAATACCACCAAAAGAAAGCTCTATTTGTGGGAAAAAAATTATATAGATTTCATGCAGGTTTGCATGATTGCCCAATTAGTAGTTAAAATAGCCCAGTGTTGAATAGCAAAAATGGCCTAGTCATGAAGGGGGTAAAATCTTCCAGAGGGCAAGTGGTCAATAAATGTTTGCTTTTGGGTTTAATACCACTTTAATACAGTGTATCTAGCAAGTACATTGTATTAATAGTGGTCCAAATCATTTGGTGGAGAGGGGGTTATGGTGTGGGGTTGTTTTTCAGGAGTTGGACTTGGCCCCTTAGCTCCAGTGAAGGGAACTCTTAAGGCATCAGCATACCAAGACATTTTGTACAATTTCATGCTCCTAACTTTGTGGAAACAGTTTGGGGCTTGTCTCCTTCTTGTTCCAACATGACTGCGCACCAGTGCACAAAGCAAGGTCCATAAAGACATGGATGAGCGAGTTTGGGGTGGAGGAACTTAACTGGCCTGTCAAACATTCCCATAGACACACTCCTAAACGTTGTGGACAGTCTTCCCAGAAGGGTTGAAGCTCTTATAGCTGCAAAGGGTGGGCCTGCACAGAATCCTGACCTCAACCCGATAGAATACCTTTGGGATGAATTAGAGTGGGGACTGCGAACCAGGCCTTCTAGCCTTACCTCACAAATGCACCTCTGGAAGAAGACACACTCCTAAACCTTGTAGACAACCTTCCCAGAAGAGTCAAAGCTGTTATAGCTGCAAAGGGTGGGCCAACGCAATATTGAACCCTACAGATGAAGACTGGGGTGCCATTAAAGTTCATGTAAGTGTAAAGGCAGGCATCCCAATACTTTTGACAATATATTGTAGGTGACTAGCTGGCTATCTCTCACCATACAGAGATGGGACAGGGTGGCATTCGGAGCTTAAAGAGAAGTGAACTGGGAAGTGGGTGGGTTAAGCTTGTTAGTTGTTAGTGGACAGTTTGAGGGAGTTAAGAGCAGGGGGCTATAGAAGAGCCCGTAACACTACACTCCGATATATAACACTGCCCCACTTGCCATCTTTTCAAATAATTTATAAGAACGATGCTAGCTGTCCTCTGGATTGCTACGCTAGCAAAAAATTTTAAATATAAGGGCTCATGTCACTAGCAGTTCTGTCTCTGTTTTCAATTTTCCAGAAGCCCTTACAGTTAGTATAACGTCTATGGTGTTGCTCTTTTACTGCCTGAACAAGCATGTTGTCACTTTGTCATTAGTTTGTGACACCCTGCAGCATTTTGGGCAGTAAGCACTGTGTGATCCTGCCAATGCTGAGGTGTCACCTGAAGCAGAATAAACAATTTTCCATGACCCTAATGTAATGCATACAGCTGGTGATCAGTTATAAGAAACCCCTCTCCCACTATATGTGACAACATGCCACAGGGTGTTATTGTTGTAAATGTACATTTTGCACTTACAATATGTAACTGTGAATTTTAATACAAGTGTGTGCTTGCACATTTTTCTTTGCTTTAAAGCAACAAACTAGCGTTTAGCTCTCCCTACTCCCAGTGTCAAAGTCCTTTGATTGTAAAGGATTGTTCCTGGAAAATGTTAGGTTGGAGTATTTGCCCTAGCTGCAAACATTCCTATTTTACAACACAAAGCCTAATGTGCGACATTATCACATTTTAAAGTGCTACATGATATAAATAATGCATTAAAACACCACATAATAAATAAACAATATTAATTAAGTGCAAACATTCATCAGTATAACTAATAAACACAATAAAATAAATATTCATAAGCATAATGGAATCAAACATTTATATTCAGCAGTGTTAGCTTTGTTAGTGTACCCTATCACACAGCTGGTGGAATAACTCTCAGTCACAAATAAGGTGATATAGAAGATGAAATCATTTGTAATCCATCAAATAATAAATAATATAAAGATGTCCTTGAGAAGAATTATTTTTTCTCACTGTGCTTTATTACTGCATGCATACTTGGCTTCAAAGCTGATGTCCTGCCTAGGGCCTTGCTTGGTCCTAATGAGTTCTGCATTCCCTACATTGTGCTGTATATTGTATACTCCATACAGCTCTACCCTGTACAATGCGTTGTATGTTAAATAATCCATACCTATCCACTTTGTGCACACCACTGTATGTTATATATTTCATGCTAGTCCACTCTTTATACTGTGTTTTACATTAAAGTGATTGTAAAGGCAATGGCTCCTGCTGCTGTGTCTGAGTCAATGAGGAGAGAGAGCCTAGAGAATCTTGGCTCTAGTGCACATCGCTGGATCGAGATCGGCTATGAGGGGGGTCTGGAGAAGGAATTCTGCCTTTATAACCACTTTAATATAGCCCATACCACATATTTCTGTACATTATATTCTCTACACAGCTTTACCCTGTATACTGTTGTATTTTATACACTCTATAACAGCCCACTCTGTACATTGTGCTATATGTGATATACTTTTTATCAGCAAACTCAGTATACTGGTATACTGGGCTGCACATTATAGATGTCATACCCTAATCATCACAGTATTGTTATTAACAGATATAAGTATGTATACCACTAGTAATGTTTTAGTATTTGGGTATTCCACAGCATTTAACAAACAGCCACACTTTGAATTTCTATTAAAAAAAAAACTTAAAAGTGAAAACATTTTTTTTTTGTATTTTCTAAGCCTATTGTAGCATCCCTAATAGCTTCTTGGTTGACAGATGTTAATTTTCTCTGAGAATATGTATCAGTGTTATTCTGTTACTTGAAAAGAGGTATCCGCCCAAAAGAGAGACATGGACTTTGTAGGCACCAGTCATAAAATTAGATACAAATTTTATTTATACAAAAAAATACATAAAAGGCAACAAAAGTAAACATTTTTTTTAAACCGCAAGATACATTGCACAGAAAGGGGGGTAAACAGTGCTAACATATCAGTACATGGAAATAGATCGGGGGGTAACCCCTACACATGGGGAGGGGATCTCACCCCTCTATTACCATTACAAAGACCTCTTATATATATAGAGTGGTTTATCATTCCTTTTTGGACAGCTGGGATGTTCTTGTCTACTATCCCTCAGGACTTTACTGGTGCTATCAAATCTCTACCAGACACGTCCCCGCATGTGATGAAATTGTCACCTTATGCATGTTGATGCTTGGGTCCTTGGGCTTGCCTCCTCACGATACTCAGAGCTTTTTTTGAGACGCATTATTGTGTTGATTCTTTTTGTGGGTTAAATATAATGACATTAACATGTTATTTACTGTCTTGGTGTATGTCCTTTCTTCTATTTTTTTCTCCTCACTACAGGAAACCCAAACAAGCTCCTGAAGAAGCAAGAAGAAGCCAGCTCCTCAAGAAACATGTAGAGCTAGATCAGTTTGAGGTCTTTGTAATGGTAATAGAGGGGTGAGATCCCCTCCCCATGTGTAGGGGTTACCCCCCGATCTATTTCCATGTACTGATATGGTAGCACTGTTTACCTCCCTTTCTGTGCAATGTATCTTGCGGTTTTAAAAAAATGTTTACTTTTGTTGCCTTTTATGTACTTTTTTGTATAAATAAAATTTGTATCTAATTTTATTACTGGTGCCTACAAAGTCCATGTCTCTCTTTTGGGCGGATCCCTCTTTTCAATACTCATAGTTTAGGACGTTGGCACTGCCCTAGATCTGTGGTCTCCACAGTCCATCCTGTGATGAGATCCAAAAAACTCCCCATTTTTTCGTTATTCTGTTACTGTCTAGATCCAACTTTCTCAATCTGTTTGTCCTAGAGGAACCATGTAAAATACTTTTCATGTCCAGGAGAGCTCTGCTGAAACCTATGCACTGGGGTTCAGCAGAAAAAATACCTCCTTCTTTGGTGGCCATTGGGAAGAATTCTCCCTTTACAGTGGTGGTCAGAATGTCACTCATACAGACTGCTAAAGAGATTGTTGGTGTCAACTGGCCACAGTGTTGCCAACAGTCAGTATTTTTACTGACAGCCAGTAAAAAAGAGGCAAATTTCTCCTGCCAGTAAATTCCAGTAAAAGGAAAAGGTTGCCAGTAAAAAATATAACTGACACTCGCCTCGGTCCGGAGCCAGCCAAGACCATCCGAGTGCCTGCTACAGTGTGTTCAGGTGGCTCTTGTGGAGTCGGTGCATGAGCATGTCGTGTGATGTCATAGTGCAAGGGAGCCAAGCAGAGCAGCCAGAGCCTCGTGTCAGCGTGACAGGAGCAAGGCAGGCCGGGAGCGGCACCGTCAGTGCTGTTTAGACTGGAGTGGACTGAAGGGACCACCTGGCTTGGAGAGAGACTGTCACTGTGACTCAGGAGGGGACCTGTCGTGTCAGTGAGGTGTCATCATCATCTGTCCTGCTGCATACTGCTGTCAGTGTCATTTTGAGAGTAAAATTTCATGTGTGCGCCTGACCCATTCTAATTTCTTGCCCTCCTGTCCTTGAGCTACTTACTTACTATATCGAAAATAAAATAAATATGTTTTTTTGCCTTATTATCTACCTTAAATCACGTTGCTAATTGCATATTGTACTTGTTTGTAGCCTAACTACTTACATTTGCGTTTAAAACAGTAATTTTTAAACTTTTGAAAATGTCAGTAAAAACTTGGCTGTGCCAGTAAATTTCAGGTGTTGTGTCAGTAAATTTCAATCTGATAGGTTGGCAACACTGACTGGCCCCGTCGAGTGGCATTGGCCCTGGAACTATGCAGATGCCGGTAAATGGCAGGTCAATCAGTCAACGCTCAGGGAACCCCTAGCAAACCCTGGTTTAAAATGACAGGTCTAAATTATAAATACTTGGGCAGTTGGCTGAGGGAGAGATAGTCAGCATCATGTTACTGGAATAATACATAAACACTGCTGCTTAAATCCCCAGTACTTCTCATTGTGGTTAAGCGATGATAATTACACAAAGCACAGGTGATGGCCTTTGGAAATGCAGCCAAACTACAGCAGAAAAGTATGTGCTAATTCTTGTACCAATTTTTATAAATTGCACCGCACATTCCACAGCCAAGGAGTAATCACTTTTCTGATCTAAACTGCTATCACTTGATCCACCTTATATGCTGGATTCACCTTTGTGTCAGAGTTACCAACACTAATTAAAAGGCTAAAATACTGTATTTTAATAATGATATGCAGTTAACACATGTTATTCTAGTATTCAGTACATAAATTATTTTTTTGATCCCAAGTACCATAGGCAGGGTTATAGTTTGTCCCAACCTGCCACTGTCAATTGTGCTGATGAGGTGGATCTGCATCTAAGTGTAGAGAAAATAATAAATAAAGGCACGAGAAAGGAAGAAAGGAGTCTGTACATTGAACATTATCACTACCTGCGTTAACCACATATTGTTATTATGTTGAATATTTTTCAAAATTTTTCTTAAGTCACTTAAATAAACTGTTTTGAAGACAAAAGAGGAGGATGAAAATATCCCTCCTGTTCTCGTAGTACCATAACGAAAGAGAGAGAGTCATCAAGAGGCTATCTGCAACTGTCATAGCACATAAGGCTCTCTTTTATAGTCCCCCTACAGCTGCCTGGACAAACCAAAATGGAACTGGCCAAAGTATGCCTAGGCCATCTCTTAGTGACTAGTGACTTAGTAACTAAAGCTGCAAGACTCTGCTGCCACTCTGCTAATCATATGTAATAAAGATGTTAAATGCCCTCAGCGTACACATCAGGGTGTCACCAATGTTGAATGGCATTAACAAACAGTCATCTCAAAGTTGTTACGTCATACATTAAATGGCACCATAAGAAAAGCTGTGACTCATGTGGTTCTTTCATTAGAGCAGCACACAAGAATGTCTTCATTATACTGAATATGGTTATTCCTTTACATACCAAGGGAAAGAGTGCAGTGGCGCAGATGTTTTTAAAGAAAAGTCCACTTACTACACTTCCGCAATGAATGCCATGACCCTTTGGAAAGGACCAGATTTTAGTCAGATCAATAAAGTGAGCAACCAGCCAATGTCTCTAGCTAAAGGTCTTGGAAATTTTTAACATACTGTATACATAAAAAAATGTATTAATACCTCACGCCAATTAGTAGCAATTTAAAGAAGCAGCTGCTCCCCTAGCTAAGGTAGAAGGTACTACTTTAGATAGCAATAGGTTTAATGTCAGGGGGTGTTAATTAGTGGGCTTTAGCCCAACTGAACAAAGTGCATGTACTAGTACAAATATGAAAGTACATGATTTTATATGTGCCATATACAAAACTATGAAAAATCACTTAGGCAATAATAAAGTGCAATGTGCTATATAAAAAGTCCATCAGCAATAGATACTATTTATCAAATAGTATCAAATTCGTATTGCTACGTCATCAGGAAACGCTTCCTGATGACGTAGCAATACGAAATGTACGTCGAGGTGCTTCTTGGTTATGTTACATTCAGGTCTCTGGTTGATCGTACTAGGCAGTGAAACGCACGCCGACATGTCAGCGTGAGCCGGGAGGCATTGTCACTCCAGCCAGTATGCGAGATATTCTAGTGCCGGGACAAGGCACTCACTCATGTAAGCAGGCACTTTGCTTTGTATTTTAAAATTTGTTTTAATAAAACTGAATTACGCTATTGGTTCACTTTTATCTCTTTTTTTTACATCTCTCATGGGTGGAATTCACACTAAGGAAAAGTCTCCAACATATTGAGCAAGTTCAATACTTTGCCAAAAGCACTGTATGACCTTCTTTTTATTTAACAAGGTCATATCCCTCTGGTAAGTGGAATCTACTTACGGAGAACTTTGGGTGTATGATTCACAGTTGTGACGATTTATTTGATGTCACATTGCAGATCACAAGCACTGAAGATGTTTACAAAAAGGACTTTTTATTGACTCACAGATGTTTAATATATTTAATTCACTATGTGATAAATAGTATCTATTGCTGATCGACTTTTTATATGGCACATTATTATTGCCTAAGTGATTTTTCATAGTTTTGTATATAGCACATATAAAATCACGTACTCTCATATTTGCACTAGTGTATACATAAAGCCACAGAGCTTTCGATTATGTCAAATACAGTACATTACTGAAAAT
The DNA here is from genome assembly GCA_037952835.1 of Lithobates septentrionalis. Taxonomy (NCBI): domain Eukaryota; kingdom Metazoa; phylum Chordata; class Amphibia; order Anura; family Ranidae; genus Lithobates; species Lithobates septentrionalis. The sequence continues at coordinate 3,490,973 of JBBDGP010000065.1, forward strand.
ATCAAATGTGTAATTATTACATGGGCTGCACTATGTAATAAAAAATCCTGTTCAGTCACACATTGTGTCCACCATTACTGCATTCAGGCACTGGTAACCATTGTTCTGCACAGCCATTTGAAGAACCAAAAAGTCCTATAGATTTCATGAAATAAATGTCTTCAGTAGTTCTCTTCATTTAGCTCTTTTCATGCCAAAAATACAAATCGTTGTCTGCTTGCCAGCCATTAATAAACGCTTACAACTTTCTGTCATCATTCATATAGACAGAACAAATCAATAGTTCCCCTCTTAGATTTTGGCATTCTCTCTGTTTAGTTGGTCAAACTCTGAAGGTCAGTGATTTTTCTCCTATCTTCCTGTATCCATTGTTGCATTAGATTGTGCTTTTGACCTCCCTGACAATAAAAAAACTGCAGGTCGGGCACCGAAATAGATTTATGATTTAATGTAATTGTCGGCAAATCTTGTGGGTGAGTTTAAGCAATATAGCCAGTCCTGTGATGGGAAATTGGAAAATTTTGAAAAGGACAGTAATAAGCATGACTGCTTGCTAGAAATTATTTTTTACACATTGGCAGATTACATTAGCAGCAGCGATTCATTTAGTATTACTTAAAGGAGCTGTATACTGGTTATGCAAATGTTTTTCTTTATTATTTATTATGTTCAAGGCTTAAAAAATGACATTTTGTAAAGAAGAGATATTTAGTCAAGTAAATGTGAAATGCTGCATTTAAAAATAGGGGGTCTAACAATAAAAAATAAATGCTGTGTCTCAGCATTTGCGTAGCCATCACAAATAAACTCTTTGATGTGTCTAATAAAAAAGGAAAACCCAGTGCTGAAAGGCACGGTAATACCCCTCTGGATTTTATAGACAGACCAGGTAATATAGTAATAAAAGGTATTTTATTATAAACATACAATAGGCATCTATAGGCGTCATTTGCAGTATGTCTTCTCGCTAGCCCAACTTTGTCTACAGGACAGCTGAGTTCCATACCAATGTTTACTTGTTATATGCATATTTGTTATTTGTTACACACATTTTTTATGTAACTGTGCTTTTCTTGATATTTGCAATTTTATTGTATGTCTATAATAAAATACCTTTTATTACTATATTACCTGGTCTGTCTATAAAATCCAGAGGGGTATTACCGTGCCTTTCAGCACTAGGTTTTCCTTTTTTGTCTGTTATTGGATCAGGAGTTTATACACACACACTGAAAATCCCTGCCTTATTGATGTGTCTAATATGTTTATTTCCTATGATTGGCAGCTCTAACTAGTAGAAAATAAATATGCTACGCTAAATGCTATATGCAATATATTGCTACATACAGAAAAATGGATGTAAAATACTGAAAGCAATCAATAAATAAAACAGTCCCCAGTGAAAAGTGCTGGTGCTTGTGCAACTATGATGAAAAACTCATATATAGTGCTGTGACTTGATAAGTAGTTTTGTGCTCCTTATTATTATTACACGAGATTTATATTGCGCCAACAGTTTACGCATCGCTTTACAATGTATAAGGGGGACAACACAATTACAGTACAGTTCAATACAAAAGGTTACAGGAGGGCCCTGCTCGTAGAGCTTACATTCTAAAGGGAGGGAGTGGTGATACAAAAGGTAATAGCTGCAAAGAATGATTTGATGGGGGTGGCTTATGTGCTTAAATAGGGTGCCCCCTAGTAGATGTGCACTCACCCTTGGGATTGGACCAACTATCGCTAGATACCCAGAAATCGAGCCCTTCACTGCATGAACTGATCAGGCAGATTTCAGGGATGATATTTTTACCTGCTGTTCACTCCGGGTGCCAGGATATCAGGCACTCATACATGTGAGTTGAATATCTTTTAATTTTTTGGAATAAAAGTTCTTTTTAAATGGTACTGCACAATGAGGTTTTCTCTATTGTATCCATCTATATGAGGAACATTCATTATAGTTAACCAACGGTCCAGAGGATATCTACAGGGGTCGCCACACGCATGCATTTGACCTAACTAGCGATAGTTGGTCCAATCCCAAGGGTGAGTGCACATCTACTAGGGAGGCACCCTATTTAAGCACATAAGGAGCACGTAACTACTTATCAAGTCACAGCACTGTATATGAGTTTTTCATCATTGTTCCACAAGCACCAGCACTTTTCACTGGGGACTGTTTTATTTATTGATTGTTTTCAGTAATTTACATTCATTTTTCTGTATGTAGCAATATATTGCATATAGCATTTAGCGCTGGATATTTATTTTCTATTATCAATTGTTTACACCTATTTCATACTGCAGCTGCTCAAATCATATATATATATATATATATATATATATATATATATATATATATATATATATATATATACACTACCGTTCAAAAGTTTGGGGTCACATTGAAATGTCCTTATTTTTGAAGGAAAAGCACTGTACTTTTAAATGAAGCTAACTTTAAACTAGTCCTAACTTTAAACAAATATACTCTATACATTGCTAATGTGGTAAATGACTATTCTAACTGCAAATGTCTAGTTTTTGGTGCAATATCTAGATAGGTGTATAGAGGCCCATTTCCAGCAACTATCACTCCAGTGTTCTAATGGTACAATGTGTTTGCTCATTGGCTCAGAAGGCTAATTGATGATTAGCAAACCCTTGTGCAATCATGTTCACACATCTAAAAACAGTCTAGCTCCTTCCAGAAGCTACAAAACTGACCTTCCTGTGAGCAGATTGAGTTTCTGGAGCATCACATTTGTGGGGTCAATTAAACGCTCAAAATGGCCAGAAAAAGAGAACTTTCATCTGAAACTCGACAGTCTATTCTTGTTCTTAGAAATGAAGGCTATTCCATGCGAGAAATTGCAAAGAAATTGAAGATTTCCTACAACGGTGTGTACTACTCCCTTCAGAGGACAGCACAAACAGGCTCTAACCAGAGTAGAAAAAGAAGTGGGAGGCCGCGTTGCACAACTAAGCAAGAAGATAAGCACATTAGAGTCTCTAGTTTGAGAAACAGACGCCTCACAGGTCCCCAACTGGCATCTTCATTAAATAGTACCCGCAAAACACCAGTGTCAACATCTACAGTGAAGAGGCGGCTGCGGGATTTTGGGCTTCAGGGCAGAGTGGCAAAGAAAAAGCCATATCTGAGACTGGCCAATAAAAGAAAAAGATTAAGATGGGCAAAAGAACACAGACATTGGACAGAGGAAGACTGGAAAAAAGTGTTGTGGACGGATGAATCCAAGTTTGAGGTGTTTGGATCACAAAGAAGAACATTAGTGAGACGCAGAACAAATGAAAAGATGCTGGAAGAATGCCTGACGCCATCTGTTAAGCATGGTGGAGGTAATGTGATGGTCTGGGGTTGCTTTGGTGCTGGTAAGGTGGGAGCTTTGTACAGGGTAAAAGGGATTCTGAATAAGGAAGGCTATCACTCCATTTTGCAACGCCATGCCATACCCAGTGGACAGCGCTTGATTGGAGCCAATTTCATCCTACAACAGGACAATGACCCTAAACACACCTCCAAATTGTGCAAGAACTATTTACAGCAGAAGCAGGCAGCTGGTATTCTATCGGTAATGGAGTGGCCAGCACAGTCACCAGATCTGAACCCCATTGAGCTGTTGTGGGAGCAGCTTGACCGTATGGTACGCCAGAAGTGCCCATCCAACCAATCCAACTTGTGGGAGCTGCTTCTAGAAGCGTGGGGTGCAATTTCTCCAGCTTACCTTAATAAATTAACAGCTAGAATGCCAAAGGTGTGCAATGCTGTAATTGCTGCAAAAGGAGGATTCTTTGATGAAAGCAAAGTTTGATGTAAAAACAATGTTATTTCAAATACAAATCATTATTTCTAACCTTGTCAATGTCTTGACTCTATTTTCTATTCATTTCACAACGTATGGTGGTGAATAAGTGTGACTTTTCATGGAAAACACAAAATTGTTTGGGTGACCCCAAACTTTTGAACGGTAGTGTATATATATATATATATAATTTTTTTCATAGCTCTAACTAGTGGCTATAAAGTGGTATTGTCATGAAATAACTCAATCAAGAAAATACCGCTTTGTGGTCACTAGATGAAGCTGCGATCAAACATATTAAACATTATGGGGGTTATTCGCAATGGCTGTGCAGATGCTGAGACATTCTCAAAGCTATTTTTTTATAAATAGACCCCTAAAGCTGGCCATACATAGCTCGAGTTTTTTTCATTTAGCCAGCCAAAAAAAGAATACACTAATCAGCACTGCAGCTGGTTGTCCATGTTTGGAAAAGCTAGAAGCTCAAAATATACACACACTGCCGAATGAGTCAGAGGAGTGACACATCCCCCTGTCCTTGATATCTCTGTTTACATAACCATACAGAGATTCAGGAAGGCACAAAAGGTCAAAAGAGGAGCAACTATTTTTTTAAGTAAAAAGAATAAAAATAAAAAAGTTAAATAAGTAATAAAAAATGTAAATAAAACACCAATTTAAAAAAAGCAAAACGTAGAAAATGTAAAAAAATAAGACATAACCACAATAGATTTTATATAAAGGACAACTTTGCTTTTATCTTTTAAGCCCCCCCCCGCCGTCTTGACTGGATGCCACCTACCATACTACTTGCCTTGTGGGGTGTTGTAAAGGCTTTCAAAAAGAAGGACCATCTTCATCCAGCTTCTACTACACATGTTTGTCATTTGGCTGGAGAGGTACCCCTCTGGGTTGCTGGGGCCTGCCATGAGTCCAGAGGAGTGATAGAAAGGAGTTGACTAAACAGTGTACCCGTGCAGTAGGAGCTAGGTGCAGCCCAAGCTTTTTTCTTTTTAGGAACATAAGTGTTTTGTTGATTGGTTGCCTCTCGAGGGGGGTGAGGAAATAAGCGGAAAAGCTTTACTTTCACTTACTTGAAACTTTGTAACAGGTGACATAGAGTTCATGGTTATAGTAAAGGAATACTGTACTATGAATTTAAAAAAAAAAAACGTTTAAAATAAAAACAAATCCCAATCAAGCATGTCATGCCAATGAACAGCACAGATATGAGTTTCTACAAAGCATACTAAATATCTGTTAAATAAGGATTGAGAATTTACCATGACTTAATATACTGTACATGACTTGGCATAGGCTCAGTGTCAAAGATATTTTGTAGCTAGTCAGCTTATCCTGAGACAAGTCAAAAAGAACTGAAAATCTTTTCTTCTGAATCACTGTAAAGTACAATGTGCCTCCTTAAGACTGAAAGTGTGTAGTCTATATCTGTGTTTTATAAGTGGTCCTGGTTGCAAAAAGGAATGGTTTGAATGACTACCCTCTTATAATAAGTAATAAATAAATTCTTTGCTTTTTTGGATTTGTGTTGCAAGTAACGACATGTAAATTCTGTATTTAAAGATGTATATAGTAAGTTAAAGTGGAACTAAGCTTTATCTGAGCATCGCATGCAAAAACGCTGCTTTCAAAATGTTTATTGAAGATTAGGAAATTACATGAAACAATAACCATATCACAAAAGAAAAGAATGCTGGATCAGCAGTACATGTTATTGATAGAGACAATTATCTCGCACCTAGTCTCGCGGTCGCTCCTGACACCCCTAATGGGTGCATACTGTGTCACGAGGCAACTGGTGAGAGAAATAGCATTAAGTGCCATTTGTATTGTTACCAGACCCAACAATTCAGAAATGACAGTGGTTTCCAGAGTTGCGGATAGCTCCCATGATGAGCATCAAGACTCCTGAGGTTGTGATACTGATATAAGCTCAGTACAACGACAGTTAGAGATAAAACTCCTATAAACTTCAACTTTATAATAAGACAGACAAGTTTGGAAAGGGAGAGGAAAGTAGTAGTGAGAGAGAGAAAGAAGAGGTGCCAGATTCCGGGATGACCCCTCTGTTTACATTGTTTTGATGCTGGGGAGGAGAGAGGTTCCTATGTGTCTAGCCCATGGTTCCCATGTTGCTTCAAATTTTTTGGTAATGTTTAATATTGAGCTGACCATTTTTTCTTGGGTCATGATCCACGAGATCTTTCTCTTGGCTGCTAGGAATGAAACCGTGGGTCGCCTCCATGCCTTGGCGATGGTGATCTTTGCTCCCAGTATCAAAAAGAAGATACATTTTTGGGTGTGTTTAGGGTTTTTTGGTATGAGGACATTCAGCAGCGCTACTTGGGGAGACTTCGGGACTGATTGGCCTGAGACTTTCCGGACAAGGTTGAACATTTTGTTCCAAAATCCCCTAATTTTCGGGCATTCCCACCATATGTGTAGCATGGATCCAAGAGTGTGACATTCCCTGAAACATAAAGAGGAGGCTGAAGGGAAAATGACTGCTGATCTGGAGGGTACCAGGTAGCATCTTGTGATTACCTTCAGGTTGGCTTCTATTAAGTAGATCTTTAGTATACCTTTTAAGGCCCTCGCCGCCACTCTATGCCAATCCTCCAGGTCCCAGGATTCCTGTAGGTCTCTTTCCCATGCTTTCATGTATGGGAATTTGGAGGAGGGTTTGGACACGGAAGCGTAAATTATTGATATACCACCCTTTTGCTCCATTGCCTGTTCACACCAACGCTCATAGTCTGTGAATTCTCGGGGAATGGGTTTGTTTTTCCATAAGGAAGAGAGAAAATGTGAGATTTGATGAAACCTAAATCTCTCTGATTCTGGTAGATCCAGATGGTTTATACAATGTTTCAAAGATAATGGGCCTGCAACAGAGAAGCAATGTCCAATATGGTACACCACTGGAATGAGCTAATGTCCATACCTGGTTTGAATTGTGGGTTGTGTAAAATGTGCTCTAGAGGACATATTTTGGATGTCAGGGAGGGTAGATGTCTCATGTCATTCCATAACGCAAGGGAATGGGAGAGAGTGGGGGACATTACTGGGGGTCTAGATTTTCGGGGACACCAAAGGCGATAGTCTAGTGCAGTGATATGCAATTAACGGACCTCCAGCTGTTGCAGAACTACAAGTCCCATGAGGCATAGCAAGACTCTGACAGGAACAAGCATGACACCCAGAGGCAGAGGCATGATGGTACTTGTAGTTTTGCAACAGCTGGAGGTCTGCTAATTGCTTATCCCTGGTCTAGTGTATATGTTGGGACCCCCTGTCTTTCTATGTGAATCCAGTCAGGCTTCTCAAGCCTAGAGTAGACCGTGGATAATTGGGCTAGCCTTGCTGCCTGGTAATACCATAACAGGTTGGGGAGGCCTAGTTCCCCCTGTGACTTGGGGCTAAAGAGAATGCATGATCAAATCTATACCCTTTTCCCCCAGATAAATTTGATTACTTTCCTTTGGAATGATTTGAGGTGATCTCTTCTTATTGCCATCTGGCGGGATCTAAACAGGTAAACAAGTTTGGGTAGTAGAGTCATCTTGATAGAGTGAATTCTACCAAGCCATGAAAATTGGGACAGGGACCAAGTTTTGAGGTCAGATTTAAGCTTGTGGTACATGGGAGGGTAATTAGCCTGGTATAATCATTAGATCTTGGTGGGGAGGTTTATCCCTAAGTATCGGATTGATGAGTCACTCCATTTGAATTTGAAGGAGGGTTTCAGTTGCTCCACTAAAAGAGGTTGGAGGGAGATGTTTAGTGCATGGGATTTAGTCAGGTTAACATGGAGGCCTGAGATGTTCGCAAAGGAGTTTAGCAGCTTACAAATATTTGGCAAAGAGGTAATTGGGGAGGTGACAAAGAGGTGATTGGGGAGGTGACAAAGAGAAGGATGTCATCTGCGAATAACACGCATTTATGATTGGTGTGTCCGCATTGGTCACCCCTGATGTTCGGATTAGATCGAATAGCTATTGCTAAGGTTTCAATAGCTAAGACAAAGAACAGGGGAGATAAGGGACATCCTTGCCAGGGTCCCTTGGAGATTTTGATGGGATCTGAATAGTAGCCCTGCAGTCTGATTCTAGCTTCTGGATTGGCATAGAGAGACCCCAAAAGCCCCAAGAAGATCTCTCCGAATCCCCATAGTTTTAGAACTGCAAAGAGATATGGCCAGGATAGTGAATTGAAGGCCTTCTGAAGGTCTAGCGATAGAAGCAGACCTTCCTGGTGAGGCCCTCCATCCCACCCAGGCTGTAAGATTGAGCCCCCCTTACTTGGTCTGGGCCCTGTCTTCCTGGAATGAACCCCACTTGGTCCTTGTGTATATAGCGACTGATAAAGGAACCTACTCGGTTTGCTAAGATTTTGGCCAATATCTTCAAATCCTTGTTAATCAATGATATTGGCCTGTAGTTCTCTACTAGCTCTGTGTCTCTGTCTGGTCTAGGGATAACTGAAATGAATGCCGCATTGAGATGAACATTTACTGGGTCCCCCTTCTGCTTGGAGTTAAAGAATTTGGCTAGATGTGGGGCAAGAATTTCTGCAAAAGTCTTATAATATAGGACGGAAAATCTGTCAGGACCTGGGGCTGATCCCCTTTTAGATTTTTAATCACGTTGAGGACTTCTTCCGTTGAGAATGGGGCTTCCATTATGTCCTTGTGGTCATTCTTTAAAGTGGGGATAGGGAGTTTGTCTAGTAAAGAATGTATTTTGGACTCATCTGTTATGTTTCCTTCCTGATATAATTGTGTGTAGAATGCCTGAAATTATTGTAATATGCATTGGGTGTTTGGGATCGTAGTCCCATCCTGTAATCAAATTTTCGGGAGAACGAAGGATCGTAATTTGGGGGACAATTTAGAGGCTAGCATCGAGCCCATAGTGTCCCTGTTTTGATAGAATCTGGCCCCACTCCATCTGATGGTCTTCTAGGCCTTGACTGGGAGCGCAAGCTTTAGGACGATGCGTGATGCGTCTAGTTGGGCTATAGAAACCTTCAAGGGGTCTTTTTTGTGGAGTTTACATAAAGTGGAAAAGTCTTTCTCCAGATTCTCTACATCTGAGGTTCTTTTTTTTTAAATTTGAGTTGCAATGTGTATCAGCTTTCCTCGGGTCGTAGCTTTGTGGGCAGCCCATAAAGTCTCGGCTGAGATTACCTCCACGTCGTTAAGGAGAAAGTATTCCCTTAACACATTTTCAAGTTCTCTAACCTTAATGGGGTCACTAAGTATAGTTTCGTTGAGTTTCCAGTGTGTAAAGGTCTAGTGGATTGTCCATGTGAAATGAGGAGGACCTTTGATTGATCAGATAGTAACATGTCTTTAATGTAATATTTGTGAACTGAGGGGATATGTTTTGAGGCGATGAAGATGTAGTCAATTCTGGAATAAGATTGGTGAGGGCTCGAAAAGTGTGTGTAGTCGCATTTAGAGGGGTTAAGTTCCCACCAAATGTCAGCAAGGACATGTTGGTAAATTAATTTGCCTATTTTGGAGCTGCTTTTGGTGGGGCGAGTAAGTTGTGCGGCTGGGGGTTTAGACGTATCTAGGCTCTGATTGAAAGCTATGGTGGAGTCGCCTCCAAAGATCACGCCCCCCCCCAACATTGGCGCTAGGGTTTGGAGCATATTTTGGAAAAATTTTGTCTGTCCCTTGTTGGGTGCATAATATGAGATGAAAGAGAAGAGGTGGTCATCTAGCGCTCCCTTTACCAGGATAAACCTGCCCTCCGGGTCTCCATGTTCTAGTTGGACATTAAATTTACAAGTTTTCATGAATAGTATGGCTACTCCCTTTGTCTTATCATCATCGTTCGCTAGAAAAAAATTGGGGGAAGTGAGCATGGAGGAAGGAGGGGGTGTACCGTCTTGGGAAATGCGTCTCCTGCAACAGTACCACTTCCGTTTTTTGAGAGTGATAGGCTTGGAAAACTTTCCTTCTTTTGATAGCGGAGTTAAGGCCCTGAATGTTATGAGAGACTATGGGGAGAGATAGGAAGTGCATGGTACCAGGTGACATAGGGTACAGAGGAAAGGTGTATATCGTTATTAACGTCACTTACCCATTATTAAAGAGTTAAAGGCAGATCCAGAAACAGTTGGGTGCAGGATCTCTAGGTCCTGGAGCAATTAGGAAGGTTGACGTCATCCGTGCACTGGCAAGAATAGAAAAGAGGTAAGTGGGAGAGAGGAAAAAGGGAAGTGAGTAGAGTATAAAGTGGCCCAACATAGGCTTGAAATAAGTGGAGGGGGAAAGATTCCTCCCCTCATCACAACATAAAAAATAGTCATAGCCCTCTTATTGGGCCAATGTCCCATCGTTTGGGTATGGTGAGACCATAGTAGAAGAATGGGTGGAGGCACATGATTGCTGTCTCAACCACAGCCATCCCTGAAAAGAAAAAAAAAACAGAACTACCCTGTTTCCCCGAAAATAAGACCTAGCATGATTGTCGGTGATGGCTGCAATATAAGCCCTACCCCTCAAATAAGCCCTAGTTAAAGTCCTTGTAGGTCTTATTTTCAGGGTAGGGCTTATTTTGGGGAAACAGGTTAGGGCTTATTTGGGGGGTAGGGCTTATATTGCAGCCATCACTGACAATCACACTAGGTCTTATTTTCGGGGAAACAGGGTAACTATAACAGTAACTGATGGATGGATCATAACCACCAGCTGTAAGGGTAATTTGACCGTTAGGCTGTATTTTGGGAGGGGGGAGATGGTAAGGGAGAGGGTAGGTATGGAGAGGGTAAGAGAACATGGATGAGGAGGGATATTTATATTTATATTAACTCATGTAAAGCCATTTGAAAGTCTAGAGCCGATTTAAACCCCAGCATAGAAATACCATTACGTTTTGAAAATGGCAGAACCATGAAATCAGACCGAGACAGAAGTACAGTTAAATCACACTTGTTTAATAATAAAAGTAAATAGAACAAACATGGTCAAAACCTAGCCAGAGTTCAGGAACCAGAATGGATAGTCAGACAAGCCAAACGTCAGGGAGCCGGAGATGAGCGTAGTAAAACAGCAAGCAGGATCTGGAGCCAGAAGGGATGTCAGCCAAGGAAGTCTTTTAACAGGAATTCAGGAGGGCATCTCTGTGATGTTGATTAAGGCGAAGGCAGAGCTCCTCTGGACTGGACGGTTTAAGTAGGCAGGACTGACGAGCAAGATATCAGCAAGAGCTGAGTAACTGTGGAGAGATAGGAGCTGGCAATTAGCTAACAGCTGAGTGGCCAGCTCAGAGAAGGAAGGGCTAAGCCCAGCCCTGACAGAAAAAAATTGGATTGGGTTGGGCATATACATTCCCTAAGACAACCTAGAGAGAGTCAGGAAGGGGATCCTTCCCTCTGTCCCTTGTGTTGTGTGAAAACATCCTTGGGAGATCACAAAAGACAGGTGGCAACAGCAGCAGTAAATATCACTCGTTTACCAAGATCCTATATGTCCCCTTAGCTTGACAGGGGAAGAACAGGATTTAAAAAAGGAGACAAAAACAAAACAAGAAGTGACAAGTGAATGGGGTTTCAGTTAAAGGTCCTGGAGATCACCAACTTCTGAGAGGGGATCCTCATTTCAATTTGCTGGGCAAGGCCGAGCTTTAGGAGGTGGCAAAAAGTGGAGTTCCTTCATGGTGGTCAGGTGGGCATGGAGTCCTTCACTTGTCTGCTTTTGGTAGATTTCCACGATGGGGAGATCAGGTTTGTAGGTGTGGGACGTTTGGAAGTCCCTGATTGGAGGTTTGAGGTGTCCATTGCTGAGTCCTGGGAGATAAATTTCAGGTTCACAAGAACTCATTCACCTTCTGGGAAACTGGCGAAGGAATAGGTTTTACCTTTAAAGGTAAACAAAATAACAGAGTCCTTAAGCGCTAGAACTGTCAGTCATCCATAAAGGTGTGCATATCCTGGAGAATGTAAGAAAAAGCTGAAGCCCAGTGCAGCTGCCAACCACTGGAAAAGGCGGACAACAGAACATATAAAACAAATGCAGCGCTCTATGGGACCAGCATAAATAACTTTGCAAGTTTATATGCTAAAAAAAGTTAGGTTATTAGATGCACATTTGGAATAAAAAACAACTGTCAAATGGTGATGGAATGGTAAAAACATATAAAAGCAATATAAAAACCCATTGCCATTGTTGATATACTCAAATGACGGTCAGCAAGTTCCGTGCACCTAAACTTGGTGTCCCACCACTGCGCTCATGTAAATACGTAGTAATCCCTAAAGGTGCCACTTATATTAAAGTATAGAATAAAACAGTATTTTAAATGAAAAAATAGTGGCGCTGTGTTCACAACAATAAAGTCACACCAAATCTAGCTTATCAATAACATCTCATAATAGTGAGACTAAACATTATTAAATAAACTGTGTATCCAAAATATTAAATCCTTGTGTATTAGCAACAGAGATATACAAAAGTGACATAAAAAAGTGTCATAAAAAAGTGAGATACACATAAAAATAAAAATAATGAATATGATGATGTACTCAAAGAAAAGGATTTTACAGGTTTACATGGGGAAACATCTTCTTCTGTTGAGCACTGCTGGAAGTCGGAAAGTGTGATTAGCCCTGGTGGGTTTAAACAGCATTTATGCCGAGCATGAGAGTGCAAGGCAAAATCTTTTTGGTGAGTGCGGTTTCAAGAGGAGTGGATCACATTCACAATCAGTGTGGTGGAAGGAAGTTTAAAAGTGTATAAAAAGATTATTCACCAGATTTTATGTGAAATACATCACTCTGTATGGACTTTACAATTTTTTATTTTTATTTTTATGTGTATCTCACTTTTTTATGACACTTTTTTATGTCACTTTTGTATATCTCTGTTGCTAATACACAAGGATTTAATATTTTGGATACACAGTTTTTTAATAATGTTTAGTCTCACTATTATGAGATGTTATTGATAAGCTAGATTTGGTGTCACTTTATTGTTGTGAACACAGCACCACTTTTTTTTCATTTAAAATTTTGTTTTATTGTTGATATACTGTGAAGAAATGTGTACGATACCACAATAGAATCCAGATGACGAGGGAGTAACATCAACGGTGTACTTCAACTATCGGTCCCAAGGTGGGTAGCCAGATCTCCAGGGGAAGCCTGTCAAGATGGAGCGAGGGTCACAATGGTGAATCCGGTGGCTTTGTTACAGATGTCAGGCCTGTTGTGTGGTGGGAGGTGTGTTGTAGTACACACCGCTGGAGACTGGACTGACACAAGCCGATCGTACTAGCTGAGGCCGGGTGCAAACTTTGGGGCCGGAAGCGAAGGTTACCGGATGTGTGGAGGTGGATCGTAAGCTGAGTGTTGCCGTGGCAAATGTGGCCTACATGTTGCGCGCGCCTGCGCCTATCAAATACTATCAAATACTAACTTTATTTAGCATATAAACTTGCAAAGGTATTTATGCTGGTCCCATAGAGTGCTGCATTTATTTTATATTTACCTTTATAGGTGAATTTCAAGGCAAAAGGGAAGGCACACCAATACTTGATTTCCTTTTTTAGAGAGGATCATCAGCAGTAGTTTGAGGGCCCTGCGTCTTTTAATGGTCATGGGAAAAATATCCACGAAAATCTGAATAATGTGCCCTTGAAAGGATATATGCGATTGTTGGCGGGAAATTTTTATGATGGCCTCTTTAACTCCGTAATAGTGGGGTTTAACTATCACGTCTCTGTCGGATCCATCTTTCCTAGGGGGGCCCAGTGATCTGTGGGCTCTATCTAACTCTAAATATACGGGATGAGGATTTTGATGAGATCCTGAACTGCCTTAGGGATATCAGTGATAGACTCTGGTATGCCTCTGATCCTGAAATTATCCCTCCTCGAACGATTTTTCAGGTCATCGATCCTGGTCAGGGCCACATCTAGCTGCTCCTGTACAACCTGGATATGGTCTGTGTTTTGGTTAGCCCTGGATACTGTGATGTCCAGCTTGTGTTCGATCGCTTCCATTCTCGAGCCCAGGTTTTGGAAGTCTGAGCGAATGTCATTAGTGATTTTGTTAGCTGTGTGAGTAAGGCCCCTGTTTAGCAGCTCTGATAGCTTAAGGTACATGTCTCCTGCATTGAGGGGGATGTCTGAGCCTGGGCCTCCAGTGTTAGAGATAGTATCCAGGAGGGCAGGGGTTTCTCCCATAGGGGATAGCATGTAGTTGTCCAGCGATTGCTCGATGAGCGATTCTGTCGAGGCAGGGGATGGGGATATGTTGTGGGTGATGCTGGTGGGTGCCAGGGGTGTGTAGGCTAAAGTCGCAGGGGTTAGGACTTGCCTGTGCTCTGTTTGTCCTCATGTGTGCTGGTCTCGTGGCTGAGACACGGCCGCCATCTTGGATTCAGACCGTTTTCCCTCGGCGGAAAATTGCAGTCCCAGGTCCCTCGACGAGCAGAGCTTCCAGGCATGTTGATTGAGAGAGTTTAGTTCTGGTTTAAGTAACCACCATTTCCTAAAGAGTCGTCACTTCAAATCCATGTGAATACTTTATCTGGTTTAGGGAATCTGTGATACCAATTTCCCATTCTGAACCCTTTCAGGCAGTAGAGTTGCCTCTCTAATATCAGGAGAAAGGGCAGATAGTAGGGTACTGCTCCTATGTGCACCTTTAGCAATACAGTAAATTACATTTTTCACAGCAAACTGTATAAAGTTGAATATCATTGTTTAGAGAAAAAAATATACAGGGACCCCACAAAAATATTTACCATACCCTCATCCTCCTTTATGGGGGTGTGGTATGATTTTTGTGGGGACCACATTGCATTATTTACAAAATAAAGGAAGCTTGTAGGGAAATTATGGAAGGGACATTGGGAAGAGAATGATATAATAAAGAAAGCACTTTATCCCCCCTGACCCGGGTCCTGTGACTTGGTGGTGGAAGCCTAATCCTGTGGACTTGGTATACACGGGGAAGAAGTGCCAACTCTTTGGTGCTCCCAAGGAGAGGAATAGAGGTGTAGAGGAAAGATGGCTTAAAAGATGTGTACCTGCACTCTGCATTGAAATGACTGCTATAGAATGTTTAACCTTGCATGTGGCATTCCACACCAAAGATTATGCTTGTATATCAAAGTGATATGTCACAAAAAAGTTACAGTAAAAGGTGGAAAGTGCATTCATGTGCATTCTCAAATTTTAAGGCCAGCAATGTCATCAGTGGGCCTCAGGCCAGGAGAATGATACAGGATGGTGGAGAGTTTCTCAACAATAGGTGAGTGGCTTTCCTATCTGAGAACAAGCTGGGATGGGACTTGTTAAGTTTGACGCCAACCCTTGCCCAGTTGTAGTCCCCATTACAAGTGTCTAGCTCCACCATGCAAGGTTTTGCCAATCACTTGGCTATTAGCCTTATAAAATTGGGAAAATTGATCTGACCAATTCGACTCCCGATGACTTCAGTGGGGTTCAGATTCTGCATTTACACTTTTGATATGTTAGGCCAAACCTCCTCAAACTGAACCAGGTCTGTTTGGCTCATCCCTAAATGTCAGTATTCCATTGTTTTCTTTCTTAAACATTGTCAAGTCAGAGCTGATTGTTTCAAGAGTTATTAAATTTTATCAAACAACAATAATATTATTTCCCCGCTTCATCACTGTATTCTATTTATCCTTTATCCTTTTTTATCTTTTAAATTGCTGCAGCATGCCATTAGCTGATGGGTTGATGGTATCATGCACAAGATTTCTTGCTTTAGCAATGTCATGTTGAAAACAATTGAAATGTTGAAATCCCTCTACTTAGCACTAGTAAATGTGTAAAATCTTACAGGACAAGGCAATTCATTTTCTTTAAAAATCTACAAAATGGAGATCTCTTTTAACGTGGACCAGGTACGTTTTTAAAATTGCCCTTCCTGTTTCGTCCATGGTGATTTCTGGGTTCTCCCAACCCTCCAGAAAGATTAACAAATAAAATATAATAACATATATATATATATATATATAATTCAAAAAATTTAAAAGCACCCTTCCACTCTATGCACATACCTGAATGCACATACGTGTATGTAAACAACAAATGCACTACACAAGTGTGGTATCGCCATGAATGTCAGAGTAAGCGCAATAATTTTAGGGCCATAATTCTTAAATTGTTTGTTACCCCAACATTTTCTATTCCTGATATGTCTGCTGTACCATGTACTTGTATGAAAAAGTATCCTGTTCTCTTTGTATTGCTTCCTTTATGTAAAATCCCTGGTATTCCTGCCAGTCCCTCTACCTTCCTATTAAAAACTGACCATGCTAAGCAGGAGAACACACTGTGGTCAGTTCTCTAGCTATGCTGGGAACTCATCCTGTTCTTCTCCAATGATCGGACTTGTCCTGACAAGCCTCCCCTGCACAGCCTTTCACTGGGAAGCTCAGTGGGCTGCTGTGTCTCCTCCCCCCAGCTCTTAAGCAGCTGAGAACAGAGTGTAATCACTTAGAAAAAAGGGTAAAATAGGTAGTTATATATATTTTAAATCTATCTACAAACATTTTGCCTTTTATTTCTATTTTAAACTGAATGGATTGTTCTACTCGTTTTACAAGGTGATCATTTACAATCACTTTAACTCTAACTGTAAGAGCTTTTAAAATGTCGCCTCTGGACAATTTTGGATACCAATTTTGTTTTTGCTATTTCACGTGCTCACGCAATTTTTAGTCTTGACATATTTTGTATGCATTTACCATTTGCAACAACATCTTTTATATTTTACCAAAAAAAAAAATAGCAAATAAATTCATTTTGGTGTATTTTTTCCTGAAAATTGCAAATGCCCCCCTTTTAACTTACAGTGCCCCTGCTTTCAGAAAGTATATAATTGGTGTTTTTTTTCTGTGCAAAATTTTTTTTTTAATTGTCCTGGTAGAAAAGTGGTGAAACAGATTCTTAGTGCAAGTTATATTTTGATTTGTATTGCTTGCTTTATGGTAATATAACTGCAATTGTACCAAAGAAATTTTACAAAAAATATTACACCAGTGTGATTTGCGCCTTCTTCTTCTATATGTTGGTTAGGAATGAGCAGATAAACACGACACATTTCAGAATAAATGTTACATTTCATGCACCGTCTGAGGGTCTCTATGCAGTGCTAATCTTATTTTCACACTATCTGTGCTGCTTTTAAGGACAGAAAGTTGCATGTGAATTAAAAGAACCCGCTAAGAGTGACATTTTAGGAAGGCTTGCATGAAAACTCCTGCTATTGCTTTAGAGGAGGATTTAAGGTGCTTAACACGTCAAGCAGAAAAAATGAATTTCTTGTGATGACTGGGTGATATAATTCTATTGATTATACTGGGTTACTAGCAAATTGGCAGCAAGATAGATTTCATCCATGACACTTTGATGTAGCACATCAAAGCATCAGTCCCACATGGCAAAATTTGTTGAAGACAAGTTAATAAGAAAGCCTTCATCCACATAAAGACTTGGCCAATTTGATTGCATATATAGTAACTTCAATTTATTGTATATTTTCATATTTATATGTAAGGCATGGAACGGCATACCATTCCTTCCGCAGATAAAAAAATACATTAAACCGAAACTGTTATTTTTAGTTGACACACAGAACCATGAAATCTTTTTTTACAACATTTTACAGAGCATTCAGCCAATCACATCACACCCTGCTCTTAAAGAAGCCTAAAATCTATTGTACTTCAGTTAGCTGTTGAAGTTTATTAGGTCTAATCTTTTGCTGTTTGTGTCAGACTAGGGAGATTCACTGGGTTTGAATTACTAAAAGAAAATTGGCTGTTCAATTTGCAATGGAATTTTGCCCTAGCTTTGTGAATGAGCTGAAGCTCTGTTCACTTTCATCATCCAGTTATGGGCAATCAGAAAAACAGTTTTTTGCCTCTAATTACCTTGCACATTATAATTGGGTATTCTATGCAAAGTGATTTTTCACCACATTCACTAAGCTAAGGAACAATTCTTCAGCAACATGAACAGCCTTAATCGCAGTGTCTCGAAATTTCCTGGTGACCACTAACACTGAAATGCAAAGGAAAGTCCAAAATTGTGAGTTGTCACCAGAACAGGAAAATAAAATAAATTATTTTATAAGAACACTTGTTCTGGGGATTTTGGCCCCTCACTTTACAGAGGTTTCCTCTCACTTTCTATTAAGTTTATAGGACAAGCATTGAAGAGAAAGTTCTTTAATGGACATGAATGGCAAAAATACCTAACTGGGATTTTAACTATTCCCTGCTTTAGACTAAACTGAACATAATTATCAAGTCAACTCTGTATCTATGGCTAAATACTAGTAAATTACTTCTTAGCACAGCGATTTTGTCAAAGTAAATACCCCCAGCCTCATTAACACACATGGATTACTATGCATTAAAGAAAACCTGTCATGACAGAAATACGGGAGCTGCCTATGATGACCTGTTCCTAAAATGCTTGTTGTTGGATACTTTACAGGATGCTCACATGAAAAAGTTATCAGCACATAAAGTAAGAACTACTAATACCTATACTTGTGTCTTAAAGAATTGGAGCCAGGGATCAATACTATAGTAAGGAGCAGGCTAAGAAGGAGATTAGAAAGGTTAGCATCTGAATTTTTCAACAGATAGGCCTATTTTTTATAAAAAAAATAAAAAATGTTAGCTTCATACAGAAATGGACAATGAAAAAAAAAGCTGTAGCATGCACCATAGGGTAAGTTAAGATAAATTGTGTCTATATAGTTTAAGCTCTCCTATATTGACATTCCATTCCATGTGGTGATGGATGTCAGTACAGTGCCTTGTGACAATGGATATCAGGCAGTGGCAGTCAGTGGAGAAATGCATTGTTTCTTTCATGGTCAGAGGAAAAGTGCATAGGTGCAATGGCAGTAAGTGGAAGAATGCATAGGCACAGCAGGGGTCAGTGGAGATGCAAACAGGTTCAACCCTTTTCTGCACGTGTAGAACCACCAATGATGAGAGACAAGCTAATAATGAATGTGAAAGTGTCTGAACTTCTGTCTCTGCAGCAATACTACCCAGAAAGCATTTATAAATGTCAAAAGTGCATGAGTAAGCACAAATACCTGCTCCTGTGGCACAATATTATGCACTAACCATTAGTAAATACCTTACTATGATGGATGTGTGTGGCTCATCTCCATTTACTGCAAGGAATTTTGGCTAATTGAAGTAGATCTCTTGTTTTATTTATATATATATATATATATATATATATATATATATATATATATATATATATATATATATATATATATATATATATATATGTATATATATATATATATATATGTATATATATATATATATGTATATATATATATATATATGTATATATATATATATATATATATATATATATATATATATATATATATATATATGTATATATATATATATACCGTATTTATCGGCGTATAGCACGCGCCAACGTATAACACGCGCCGGCGTATAACACGCACCCCAAGTTTAGGAGGGAATTTTAAGGAAAAAAACTTTTAGGAGGTAAGTTTAAGGAAAAAACTTACATTTAAATGCCCATCAATGCAGCCTTATCAGTGTCCATCTTCAGCCTCGTCCATCATTGCAAAATGATCAGTGTCCATCTGCAGCCTTGCCCAGTCTCATTGCAGCCTTGCCTTGTCTCATTGCAGCCTTGCCCAGCCTTGCCCTGTCTCACTGCAGCCTTGCCCAGCCTTGCCCTGTCTCATTGCAGCCTTACCCTGTCTCATTACAGCCTTGCCCTGTCTCATTGCAGCCTTGCCCAGTCTCATTGCAGCCTTGCCTTGTCTCATTGCAGCCTTGCCCAGCCTTGCCCTGTCTCACTGCAGCCTTGCCCAGCCTTGCCCTGTCTCATTGCAGCCTTACCCTGTCTCATTACAGCCTTGCCCTGTCTCATTGCAGCCTTGCCCTGTCTCATTGAAGCCTGATCATTTTTAAAATGAGCGCCACCGAGATACACATAGCCGAGTGTACTGTGTACTCGGCTAGGCTCGGCTCCTCTTGGCTCTGCTCGCAGTCCCACCCCTTGGCCCGCCTCCTATGATGGACATAACACAAGTCCAATGGCGGAACTGGGCATGACTGCGAGCAGAGCCGAGAGGAGCCGAGCCTAGCCGAGTACACAGTACACTCGGCTATGTGTATTTCGGCAGCGCTCGCTCCTCTACCCCTCACAGTCAGCAGGGGATCGCCGGGGATCGGTGTATAACACGCACCCACAATTTTCTGATTTTAAGGGGAAAAAAGTGCATGTTATACACCGATGAATATGGTATATATATATATATATATATATATATATATATATATATATATATATATATATATATACTGTATATATATATATACACACACTATATTGTTCAAATTTTTGGGACACCTGCCTTTATGTGCACATGAATTTTAATGGCATCCCAGTCTTAGTCGGTAGGGTTCAATATTTAGTTGGCCCACCCTTTGCAGCTATAACATCTTCAACTCTTCTGGAAAGGTTGTCCACAAAGTTTAGGTGTGTGTCTATGGGAATGTTTGGCTATTCTTCCAGAAGTGCATTTCTAAGGTCAGGCACTGATGTGGAGGAGAAGGCCTGGCTCACAGTCTCCACTCTAATTCATCCCACAGGTGTTTTATCGGGTTGTGGTCAGGAATCTGCACAGATCAGTCAAGTTCCTCCACCCCAAACTCGCTCATCCATGTCTTTATGAACCTTGCTTTGTGCACTGGTCCAAATCATTTGGTGGAGGGGGGATTATGACATAGGGTTGTCTTTCAGGGGTTGGGCTTGGCCCCTTACTTCCAGTGAAGGGAACTCTTAAGGCATCAGCATACCAAGACATTTTGGAAAATTTCATGCTCCCAACTTTGTGGGAACAGTTTGGGGATGGTCCCTTCCTGTTCCAACATGACTGCTCACCAGTGTACAAAACAAGGTCCAAAAAACATGGTTGAGCGAGTTTGGGGAGGAGGAACTTAACTAGCCTGTCAAACATTCCCATAGACACACTCCTAAACCTTGTGGACAGTCTTCCCAGAAGGGTTGAAGCTGTTATAGCTGCAAAGGTTGGGCCAAATCAATATTGAACCCTACCAGCTAAGACTGGAATGCCATTAAATTTCTTGTGCGTGTAAAGGCAGGTGTCACAATACTTTTGACAATAAAGTGTATGTGTATATATATATATATATATATATATATATATATATATATATATATATACAGTTGTGGTCAAAAGTTTACACACCCTGGCAGAATTTATGATTTCTTGGCCATTTTTCAGAAAATATGAATGATTACGCAAAAACTTTTCATTCACTCATGGTTAGCATTTGGCTGAAGCCATTTATTATTAATCAACCGTGTTTACTCTTTTTAAATCATAATGACAACAGAAACTACCCATATGACCCTGATCAAAAGTTTACACACCCCAGTTCTTAATACCGTGCATTACCCCCTTTAACATCGATGACAGCTTGAAGTCTTTTGTGGTATTTGTGAATGAGGCTCTTTATCTTCTCAGAAGGTAAAGCTGCCCATTCCTCTTGGCAAAAAGCCTCCAGTTCCTGTAAATTCTTGGGCTGTCTTGCACGAACTGCACATTTGAGAACTCCCCGTTTGAGTGGCTCAATGATATTGAGGTCAGGAGACTTAAATGGCCACTCCAGAACCTTCACTTTATTCTGCTGTAGCCAATGACAGGTCAACTTGGCCTTGTGTTTTGGATCATTGTTATGTTGGAAAGTCCAAGTAAGTCCCACGCGTAGCAGCAACTGAGTAATTAGGTGGACATGTAAGAAGATATTTATTAGTACAGAACACTGATATACACACATAATACATTCTTCTTTCATGACTGGTTGGTTGGTTCACATACCATCCCCACTGCACCATGAATATGCCTAGACCCACATTTCCCTGGGGGGCTGTGTGTTGTTGGGCGCTTTCGTTGGACAGGTCCCCACCACAGCTTTCCGACCATGATGCCCCCTGGGTGACCCGCGATTCCTAGCATTATACCAGCAGCACCAGCTTTTATTGTAAGTAACATTTGGTAGGTGGGTTCCCCCTCTCCCGTTATGCTATATGACAGACTATTTAGACCCATTTTTTTCCATTGTATTTCCTATTGTAGATCCATCATGTGCCTGCTCCTGATGAGTGGTTATACACCACGAAACGCGTAGAGCCAATATATGCCATGTATTGTATCGTCATGTGGTCAATTGAACTTTTCACAATCATGCTTATCTATATCAACTCTGACTGGGAATAGCAAGGCCATGGGCCATGCAGGCATTATCTTGAAATTATGTTATGTATATACATTAATTCTGGTGTATTCTGGTGATTTATTACATCATGCAATTGATATCCATATTATTATCATGGTTACTATGTGGGATTAATTTCCCTATTTCCCTCTTATATATATTATGTGTGTATATCAGTGTTTTGTACCAATAAATATCTTCTTACATGATCACCTAAGTACTCAGTTGCTGCTACGATTTTCATATATACTATATATTGAGCATATTCTATAATGCTCAAAGAAGCACCGGTTGCCAGCAGGGTGTAGAAGACTGGAACAAGTGATCTCTGAAGGCCACTTGAGACTGGTGCAGGAGGAAGTCCTTAGAGAGCTGTACTGAGTACAGTGGGCTTGAGAATCCAGGAGGCTTGGTAAAAGCCTGACAGAGGATCTAGTACTGTTGATCAGGCTGCAGCTGCTGCAAGTGGAACTCGTATGGCAAGCTGGGGTCAAGTATGGTACATAAAAGATAGCAAAGTCCTTTAGGCAGGCCGGTGTCATTCACAGGTGATCAGGCAGGTTTAAGCAGATGCAAAGTCCTTAAGACAGGCTGGGGTCATTCACAGATGGTCAGGCAGGATTAAGCAGAAGCAAGATCCTTAAGACAAGCCAGGGACAAGGTAGGAGAAGATCAGAGCAGGTCACAGGGCAATCCAGGTCACAACAGGAACAATAGGAAACAGATCAGGTTCAAGAATACAGGAAGAGCTGAAGACAATCCAGGAATAAGGGGAGATCATAGGCAGCCTTTTATAGTCCATCAGGGAACTGTATCTATAATGCTATGTGCGCACCATCGGACACGTGCTCGCGCCTTCCCGTTCCGCTGAGCACCCGAATGCGCTTAACCGACGTTCTATCACGCCTGCTCAAAGGAAAGCGCCGATAGCGCCTGTTGCCAAGGATTTCACTATTGTTTCCCTGACAGTGCCCCCCCCAAGGGGCAGCCTCCAGATGCCCAATCTAGCCATTCTCTTGGAGTGTCTGCTGTGGAAAGCTTGTACTAGTTGTGGGGCATGTATATTGAGGACTCCCAGGAATTATCTTCTGGAGGGTACCCCTTCCACTTGATGAGGTACTGAACTTGTCTCCCTCTTTTTCTGCAATCCAAAATGGCCTCCACTTTGAACTCAGGTTTGCCTTCTACCAAGACTGGAAGTGGTGGTAATTTCCCTCTTTCGGGAAAAGGACTGGGAACAGTTGGTTATAATAGTGAAGCATGGAAAACTGGATGCATTTTGTAAGAGCTAGGCAATGCCAATTCAAAGGCCACTGGGTTTATCATCTTCTTTATTTTGAAAGGACCAATGAACTTGGGTCCAAGTTTCCGCGATGGACAGGAGAGTTTGAGATTTATGGCCGACAGCCAAACTTCATCTCCAATCTTGAAGGCAGGGTTGTCTCTTCCTTTATCATGATATTTCTTATAATTATCCTGAGCCATTTGCATGGCCTCCCCGGCAACGCTGGTAATTGGTCTG
The DNA here is from genome assembly GCA_037952835.1 of Lithobates septentrionalis. Lineage (NCBI taxonomy): Eukaryota > Metazoa > Chordata > Amphibia > Anura > Ranidae > Lithobates > Lithobates septentrionalis. The sequence goes on from JBBDGP010000065.1 coordinate 3,514,659, forward strand.
GATGGAATTTATCCGATCCTCGACAGCGGGTACTCATGCTTTGGGTATGGAATTGGGCAAAAACGAAGGGTGAAAGCCATAATTGGCCCAAAAAAGGAGCTTGATTAGTGGTGGCATGCAGCAGGGAGTTGTAGGCAAACTCCGCACAAGGAAGAAGAGAAGCCCAGTCGTCTTGAGAGCAGGTACAAAAACACCACAGGTATGCTCTAAGGTCTGATTCGTCCTTTCGGTCTGGCCATTGCTTTGTGGGTGGTAGGCTGATGAAAGGCACACTTCAATTGCCAAGGATTTGCAGAGATCCCTCCAGAACCTGGAAGTAAATTGTACTCCCCTATCAGATACAATGTTGTCTGGTATTCCATGTAGCCTGACAATTTCTTTAATGAAAGTATTTGCTGTGTCAACAGCAGAAGGTGTGTCAAACATAGACACAAAACGTGCCATTTTTGAAAGTCGGTCAACCACTACCAGAATAGTGGTGAATCCCTCTGAAGGGGGCAAGTCTACGATGAAGTTCATTGGGATCTTTCTCCAGGGCTGTTCTGGAATGGGAAGTGGCCTTAACAGTCCCCAGGACTTACATAGTTACATAGTTACATAGTTAGTCAGGTTGAAAAAAGACACAAGTCCATCCAGTTCAACCATAAAAAAAAAAAATATTGTACAATCCAATATACCCAATACTATACCCACAGTTGATCCAGAGGAAGGCAAAAAACCCCAGCAGAGCATGCTCCAATTTGCTACAGCAGGGGAAAAAATTCCTTCCTGATCCCCCAAGAGGCAATCGGATTTTCCCTGGATCAACTTTACCTATAAATGTCAGTACCCAGTTATATTATGTACATTTAGGAAAGTATCCAGACCTTTCTTAAAGCAATCTACTGACTTGGCTTTGGACCCCTTATTGCGTTGGCAAACCGTACAGGAGCTGACATAGTTCTTACAATCTTGCCTCCACCCTGGCCACCAGTAGGATCGCTGAAGAAGCTCAGAGGTCTCCTGTACCCCAAAGTGTTCTGCTAGTTTATGGTCATGGAAAGTCCTTAGGATCTGAAACCAAAGTAGGTCCTCTTGTTTTGTCACGGAAGAGACCTCAGGTTCTGTACCCTGACTGTAAGCTTGTTTAATTGCTGACTTTAAATCAGGTTGGTCTTAGATGTTTTGCTGTTCTGAGGTATGCTAAGTTTTTGTGATCTGTGAAGATCATGATGGGATGGGCAGCCCCTTCCAGCAAATGCCTCCATTCTTCCAGGGCAAATTTGATGGCCAATAATTCTCGATCGCCCATGTCATAGTTCTTCTCTGGTGGGGTCATCTTTCATGAAGCAAAAGCTACAGGATGAAGGAGAGCTTTAGGCCCTTGAGGCTGAGACAAGATTGCTCCTGTGGCTATGTCTGAGGCGTCCACTTCCAACACATAAGGTAAAGTTGAATCGGGGTGCTGTAATACTGGGGCAGAAATGAACAAACTTTTCATCTTGTCAAAAGCTACTTGGGATTCTTGGGGCCACTGGAACTGGGCCTGCTGGCGAGTCAACTGAGTAATGGGTGCAATGATTGCGGAAACCTCCTTTATGAACTTTGATAAAAGTTGGCGAAGCCAATGAATCGCTGGACCCCTTTCTTATCTAAAGGAGCTGGCCACTCTAAAATTGCCTTGACCTTTTGTGGGTCCATTGCAATTCCCTCAGTGGAGATAACAAGTCCTGGGAACTGAACTTATTTTTTAAAAATTCGCATTTTTCTGCTTTTACATAAAGTCCATGTACTCTGAGAGTTGCGAGTACCTTCTTTACATGGGTTTGATGAAGCTCTAATGTGACAGAAAAGATGAGGATGTCATCAAGACAGACTATTACAAAATTGTCAAGAAACTCACGGAAGACGTCATTTACAAAATGTTGAAAGGTGGCCGGGGCGTTGCAGAGTCCAAAGGGCATAACAAGGTACTCAAAATGGCCAAACCGTGATCTCAAAGCCGTCTTCCACTCATCTCCCTCCCGGATCCGAACGAGATTGTAGGACCCCCCGTAGATCCAGTTTAGTAAAGATACGGGCAGTTCAGAATCTTTGAAACAATTCAGGGATGAGGGGAAGTGGGTAATGATTTTAATAGTGATCTTGTTGAGATCTCTATAGTCCACACAAGGTCTTAAGGTGCCATCCTTTTTCTCTACAAAGAATATACTGGTTCCATCTGGGGATGAAGAAGGGCGGATGAACCCTTTTTTAAGGTTCTCATTGATATATGTCGGCAAGGTTTCCAATTCAATTTCTGATAGGGGAAAATCGGGCCAAAAGGAATTTCAATTTGATGGGACAATTATAAGGCCGATGGGGTGGAAGCTTGTTGGCTTGTTTCTTATCAAAAATGTCCATGAATTCTTGGTACACTGGGGGGGCATGCTGGTGTATATCAGACGTAGTTTGAGTAGTCAGGCAGTTGGCCAGTCTATGGACACTGGGAGAAAAGCAATGCTGTAAGCAGTGAGCTGAAGAAAAAGATACTTCTTTCTTGATCCAGTTTATTTATGGATTATGGGCTTGTAGCCACAGAAGTCCTAGAATAATAGGGAACATGGGTGAGCAGATGATATCAAAACAGATATATTCTTGGTGGCCTGAGTCCATAATAGTAAGGATGGGCCTGGTTTCTTGGGTAACGTTAAGGGAAAAGAACCATCAGCCAGATGTATTTTAAGGCTCTGTTTTTTGTCATAAAGTGGAATACAAAGTCTCTTTGCCAGGGAAGAGTCCAGGAAGCAGCTGCAAGCCCTGAATTAACAATGGCTTGGAACCGGATTTCCTCTTCCACCACCTGTAGGGAGACAGTGAGGACAAAATGAGAGGTGGAAGAACCATCAACTTGAAAATTCACTGGAAGTTGTTGACGTGACATACTGGGTCTTATAGGACAATTCTGTAAGAAGTGGCCGGCTCCTCCACAGTATAGGCAAAGATTCTCCTGACAGCGGCATTGTCTCTCAGTATAGTCCTCAACCGGGCGTTTTCCTTGGAACAGAGTATGCAGGATGGTTTCAGCAGTAGCCGTGCGTTGTGGATCGTCATAAAGTTGTGCAGAATTTAATACAGGGTTAGTTTGTTCGAGTAAGTTGTGGGCCCATGCTTGGGGTTCCTCGGACAACATGGAAATGATGAATCCCACCTTTGGAATTTTCTCTCTACAGAAAAGGTTCTGGGTTGGAGGGCTAGGTACAAAGAAAGCTGGAAAGTGCTGCAAACGTCTTTGTAATTGGAAATGGCCCTCTTGAAGCCTCTGTACTGCCTGAGTAAGGGCTGTGACCTGCTGGCATAAGGCTTCGAGTGGGGGACCAACTCTGTTGGCTTCTGACATGGCTGGATTGTACTGTCATGTACCTTATCTGAGGCCAAGATGCTGAGAGAGGCTCCTCTTGCGGCTGAGCGCAGTATACCCCTGGGGATGGAACGTCACGCCGTTCTATCACACCTGCACGCGGGAAAGCACCAATATCGCCTGTTGCCAAAAATGTCACTGTTGTTTCCCTGACACACACCACATGTTTTCAGAGAGTCCTGTATTTCACCTGAAGTTATTTGTGGGTTTTTATTTGCATCCCGAACAATTTTCCTGGCAGTTGTGGCTGAAGTTGTAGTTGGTCCACCTGACCGTGGTTTAGTTTTTAACAGAACCCCTCATTTTCCACTTCTTGATTAGAGTTTGAACACTGCTGATTTGTATTCTCAATTCCTTGGATATCTTTTTATATCCCTTTACTGTTTTATACAGTTCAACTACCTTTTCCCGCAGATCCTTTGACAATTCTTTTGCTTTCCCTATGACTCAGAATCAAGAAACGTCAGTGCAGCACTGATTAAAGATGCAAGGGTCTGTCAGGAGTCTAGAAACTCATTGATATTCAAATAGGAAGGAAGGATCTAAGGAAGGCACAAGAAAGTGACTCCCCTAGGCCCAAAGACAGTTACTATGGATATAAATGGACATTCATGGGAGAGTAGTGTTAAAAAGATAATTAATAGTTTATTAGCATAACATATATTAAAATTGCAATAATAAATTCATCAGAGGTATGAAAAAATATATATATGATCCACCATACACTGAAAAATGTGCTCACCGGGTGCTCATTGCACCCGATATGCACATAAGTCAGATGAACAAAATTGACAGACAATGACAAACAGATACTCACATATAACAAACAAAGTGCAGGCGCCTAGACTCCCACAGATGCACAATGTCCCTACGGCTAAGCGCTACATCAAATTAACCAAAAAGGGGGTCTGAACTAGTAATGAGGAGGCATTGTGCATGTGTGGTCCCTCCGGGGGGGGGGGGGGGGGGAGAGGGGGGGAGGGGGAAGGGGGAAAGGGTTTTCTGGATATTGAAAATATGCTAATTAAACCCAAGTAGAAACTCATTGACCTTTTTATACACACACACTAATTACAAGCAAACAGATCACAGATGAGGATAGTTACCTTTAATAGTCATTAAGTTGCTCTACATAAAGATGGCCTAGGCTATAAGAAGATTGCCAAGACACTGAAACTGAGCTGCAGCCCGGTGGCCAAGACCATACAGCGGTTTAACAGGACAGGTTCCACTCAGAACAGGCCTCGCCATAGTAGACCAAAGAAGTTTAGTGCACGTGTTCAGTGTCATATCCAGTGGTTTTCTTTGGGAAATAGACGTATGAGTGCTTCCAGCATTGCTGCAGAAGTTGAAGGGGTTGGGGGGGCAGCCTGTCAGTGCTCAGACCATATGCTGCACACTGCATCAAATTGGTCTACATGGCTGACATTGCAGAAGGAAGCCTCTTCTAAAGATGACGCACAAGAAAGCCTGCAAACAATTTGTTGAAGACAAGCAGACATGGATTACTGGAACCACGTCCTGTGGTCTGATGAGACCAAGATAAAATTATTTGGTTCTGATGGTGTTAAGCGTGTGTGGCTTGCCTACAGTCAAGCATGGTGGTGAGAGTGTCATGGTCTGGAGCTGCATGAGTGCTGCTGGGACTGGGGAGCTACAGTTCATTGAGGGAACCATGAATGCCAACATGTACTTTGATATACTGAAGAAGGGCATGATCCCCTCCCTTCGGAGACTGGGCCACAGGTATTCCAACATGATAACTACCCCAAACACATCTCCAAGACAACCACTGCCTTGCTAAAGATGCTGAGGGTAAAGGTGATGGCCTGATCAAGCATGTCTCCAGACCTAAACCCTATTAAGCATCTGTGGGGCATCCTTACATGGAAGGTGGAAGAGCGTAAGGTCTCTAACATCCCCCAGCTCGGTGATGTCATCATGTAGGAGTGGAAGAGGACTCCAGTGGCAACCTGTGAAGCTCTGGTGAACTCCGTGCATAAGAGGGTTAAGGCAGTACTGGAAAATAATGTTGGCCACACAAAATATTGACACTTCGGGCTCAATTTGGTCATTTTCACTTAGGGGTGTACTCACTTTTGTTGCCAGCGGTTTAGACATTAATGGCTGTGTGTTGAGTTATTTTGAGGGGACAGCAGATTGACACTGTTATACAAGCTGTACACTTACTACTTTATATTGTAGCAAAGTGTAACATTGTTGTCACATGAAAAGATATAATAAAATATTTACAAAAATGTGAGGGGTGTACTCACTTTTGTGAGATACTGTGTGTGTGTGTATATATATATATATATATATATATATATATATATATATATATATATATAGATATATATATAAATATATATATACACAGTAGGGCAAAAAAGTATTTAGTCAGCCACCAATTGTGCAAGTTCTCTCACTTAAAAAGATGAGAGGGGCCTGTAATTGTCATCATAGGTATACCTCAAAACTATGAGAGACAAAATGTGGAAGCAAATCCAGACAATCAAATTGTCTGATTTTTGAAAGAATTTAAAAGAATTTATTTGCAAATTATGGTGGAAAATAAGTATTTGTCAATATCAAAAGTTCATCTCAATACTTTGTTATATATCCTTTGTTGGCAATGACAGGGGTCAAACGTTTTCTGTAAGTCTTCACAAGGTTGTCACACACTGTTGCTGGTATGTTGGCCCATTCCTCCATGCAGATCTCCTCTAGAGCAGTGATATTTTGGGGCTGTCGCTGGGCAACACGGACTTTCAACTCCCTCCAGAAGTTTTCTATGGGGTTGAGATCTGGAGACTGGCTAGGCCACTTCAGGACCTTGAAATGCTTCTTACGAAGCCATTCCTTTGTTGCCCGGGCGGTGTGTTTGGGATCATTGTCATGCTGAAAGACCCGGCCACGTTTTATCTTCAATGCCCTTGCTGATGGGAGGAGGTTTGCACTCAAAATCTCACGATACATGGCCCCATTTATTCTTTCATGTACACGGATCAGTCATCCTGTTCCCTTTTCAAAGAAACAGCCCCAAAGCATGATGCTGCCACCCCCATGCTTCACAGTAGGTATGGTGTTCTTTGGTTGCAACTCAGCATTCTCTCTCCAAACACGGCGAATTGTGTTTCTACCAAACAGTTCTACTTTGGTTTCATCTGACCATATGACATTCTCTCTTCTGGATCATCCAAATGCTCTCTAGCAAACCTCAGACGGGCCCGGACATGTACTGGCTTAAGCAGGGGGACACGTCTGGCTGCGTAGTGTATTACTGATGGTAGGCTTTGTTACGTTGGTCCCAGCTCTCTGCAGGTCATTCACTAGGTCCCCCCGTGTGGTTCTGGGATTTTTGCTCACAGTTCTTGTGATCATTTTGACCCCACGGGGTGAGATCTTGCGTGGAGCCCCAGATCGAGGGAGCTTATCAGTGGTCTTGTATGTCTTCCATTTTCTAATTATTGTTCCCACAGTTGATTTCTTCACACCAAGATGCTTGCCTATTGCAGATTCAGTCTTCCCAGCCTGGTGTAGGTCTACAATTTTGTTTCTGGTGTCCTTCGACAACTCTTTGGTCTTCACCATAGTGGAGTTTGAAGTGTGACTGTTTGAGGTTGTGGACAGGTGTCTTTTATACTGATAACAAGTTCAAACAGGTGCCATTAATACAGGTAATGAGTGGAGGACAGAGGAGCCTCTTAAAGAAGAAGAAACAGGTCTGTGAGAGCCACAAATCTTGCTTGTTTGTAGGTGACCAAATGCTTATTTTCCACCATAATTTGTAAATAAATTCTTTCAAAAATCAGACAATGTGATTGTCTGGATTTGTTTCCACATTTTGTCTCTCATAGTTGAGGTATACCTGTGATGACAATTACAGGCCTCTCTCATCTTTTTAAGTGGGAGAACTTGCACTTGGCTGACTAAATACTTTTTTGCCCCACTGTATATATATACATATACAGAGAGCTAGAGATAGAGAGAGAGAGAGAACACAGTGTTGTATTTTTACTCAGCAATATACAGTATTTACATTATTTATAGACAAAAAGGTTAATGAAAAAAACAGGCAGACTCAAAAGGACCAATCATTATTTTTTCTGCCATCACTTTTCTATATTTATTATGTTATTGATATAATATTAAAAGAAATACACACACTGTAAAACCATGTTATTACAAAACTAAAAACACAAAAGTAAAGATATTTGGAACTTAGAAACCAATGAAAACAAGTCATTAGGTCCCCAACGGATTGCTCAGAAAACCAATTAATAGTGTATCCAGCCTTTTGAATGATTAAAAGTAAAAGTAATTAAGAAATATTTTAAAAAAATGATATGTTATGTTAGTGCTAAAGAAATCATGCATGCACTGTACAAGTATTGAGCCTTTCTATCATCCTGTTGTAGTTTCCAATAAGGAATTGCAAGAAATAGAGTAACTGAGTCTAAATTGTGGGGGAAAGAGAGATATAAGTTTCTAACCACAATAAACAAATGAACATAACCTCCCAAGTAAGTCTCCCTCACCACAACAAATGAATTAAATAAAATAGGCAGGCAATACTTTAATAAACATTCAAAATATTCCCTAACAAAGAGAGATCAACATTAAGAAGGTATTCAAAAATCTAACAAATATTATATGGTCACAATTTAAACATGAACCGCAAAGAGATTATTATGAAAAAGGTGCATGCTATTCAAATGATGAAGTGTGATGTTAAGAGCAGTAACTAACAGTTAGTATTGTGAAGTGAACACATAACTGCAAATCGTGCAGAGAGCAAACTGGTATAGTTTGCCCAAAGGACAAATAAACCACTGCAGTCTTTTATATAACATGGCTGTGAATGGGCTGTTTATTGGTTCACTCCTGGCTTTAGACGTAATGACGCTAATATGTCCCTAACAATGGGTGCGTGCGCATTTCCAGAATTTTTTTTTGAGTGATCACACCTCACGTTTCTTTGTTGACATACAGTGGGTTGTAATATGATAGATGGACTGCAACACCACAGACATTTTTAGTTTTAGTTTTAAACACTAATGAAGTTTGAATTGATGTTTGTGTCCCCATTGGGGAGAATCAATTTCTATTTGTCTTTGTCACTAATAATGAAAGTGAATATTGCAGTTTAAGCAATTTTGTTGGACAAAATTGAACAGTTACATATTGTGGGTTATGAAATATGTCCAAGATCTGACTTATCTGACTGTATGTTCGGGTGGGACAATTGAATTAGACAAAAAGTAAAAACTGAGATTGCTTGTCTTCCTACATTGGCTTTGTAAGTGTTAAAGTTCACTAATTATAGAAAACTACTGCCAATCCATCAAAATACTAGCTAAACTATGGCTTTAATGTGAAAGAATAGAAGAATGACAGAGACAGGCATGCACCTCAGCAGAGGCCTATCTAGTGAAAATGGCACCTATGGCAAGCACTGAAACTGCTCCCCTGTCAAAACATTTGAAACCCATCTTTCAGATAACCTTAACAAAACTACAAGTCAAGCTCTTTAATCTTTTAATTAACAAATTATGGATTGGCACTGATGAGCTGCACTAATGGGCACTGATAGGCAGCACTGATGGGCACTGATAGGCAGCACTGATGGGCTATACTGATGGGCACTGATTTGCAGCATTTATGGGCACTGATAAGGCAGCACTGATGAGGCAACACTAACACTTATAGGCTGCACTGATAAGCTGCAATGATGGGCACTAATAAGTGACACTGGCACTGACAGGTGGCACTGATGAGCTGCACTGATAGGTGGCACTGATAGGCGACTCTGGCACTGAAAGGTGGCACCTATGAGCTGCACCGATAAGTGGCATTGACATGTGGCACTGATGAGCTGTACTAATAGGTGACACTGGCACTGATGGGTGGCACTGATGAGCTGCACTGATAGGTGGCACTGATAGGTGGCACTGATGAGCTGCACTGATAGGTTGCACTGATAGGTGACACTGGTACTGATAGGTGGCACTGATGAGCAGCACTAATGAGTACTGGTAGTGATAGGCCTAGGAGGCACTGACAGCCTCTGCCCTCCCTCCCAAACAGTTAACCCACTGCCAGAGCCAGTACACTGAGCTGCAATTATCTGCCTGACTTTCTCAGCCCCATGCAGAGACAGAGCTTACTTGTTCTTGTACTTGTACGGCGCTTCCTCCTCCTTGCTTGCAGTGGCGCTGGTGCCGCCCACACTCCTTTCCCACCAGCCTCTCGGGCCGGCCTCTGGATGATGTCATGCCACCCAGGACATCAAGGGGAGGAGCGCGCTCAGCCTTAGCTTACTAGTACAGAGGCTATGCAGCGCAGCGTTCTCTGCAAGGCAATGTATGCAGCGGCCACCGCCGCGGGCCGGCTCACTGTCTTGGGCCTATAATTCAGCTGTCTGGTGAGACTGCAAGGCAATGTAGCGGCTTGGGGCCGGCCGGTAATTGTGAGTAGAATCTCTGTATTGGGCCGATATTATGGTAGGGGCCTGGAGCTGCAGCTCCAATAGCCCCTATGTTAATCCTGCCCTGGGAAGAAGAGACCCTGGTAAGTCAGTGCCTTGCTGCCCAGCCACTCACGAGTGCCCCCTTCATATGGCGCCCATGGCATTTGCCATATGTGCCATACCCTGGATACGCCACTGCACCTCAGGCAGTCGCCTCTGACCAATCCCCATCTGCGGCAGGACTGTGAGCTTTTACACTGGTACGTATTCCTGCAAAGATTTCCACCTAGCACAGGCCAAATGAGCCAAAACCTGTCATTAAATCACAGACTGGCTATCATGCATGTGCTTTGCCATCCTCCCACCTTTGTTTCAGCAAGTGCTCTTTGATTCAGGTATGTTAAACACATATTCTTTTTTTTGTTTTTTTGTTTTTTTAAGGAAAAGCAGCAGTACAAATAAAGCAGATTATCACAAATACTAATTGCACAAAACAATTGCACGAGCCAAAGTGGCTAAGAATTCAAAGGTACATATCACAACTTGAGGTTCCTATTAGGGTAGTTTTGATCCCAGGCAGCTGTAGAAAATGCTGTTTCTCTAAAAATACTTTTTTAGTTTTTTGGCTACCATCTTGAATCAGGTGTTCCTATGCCTCACAGCTCTGTCAGATTAGCGACAGTCATATGCAGTTTCATAAATGCCGGTTAATGTCAATTTTTGCATTAGCGAGTGTGTGTGGTTTTAGTGCAGTCCCTATAGTAGTAGTATAAATCAACCCCAATGTGTCCAGTTGAGGGAAAATTGTCAGTAGCGGATGCCTGTGCAAAAGTCGAGGTAGCTATTGCTCTTACGACCTGGTTTTCAGCTTTAATATATTTTTAGGACTGTATAATTCTAGCTTATATTCATTTCTTATTTATTCTTTTCTTAAGCTTCATTCACTGGAGATTATTTTCCCCGGAATGTCAAAGAATGTTGAAGGAAGTAGCCAAAATATGTTCTGGCCTCAATCTTATGCATTTTTATGCTTTTGTTTATACACTTTTACATGCATTACAGTCTGTTTCCATATGTTTAAAGGATTTAACACACATTTACATTTTTTCCTATAAAACAACTTAACCAAAAAAACCTGTGCTTGTTTCCAAGCACAATGTAGGTAAATGTAATATGGGTATTGTTACATCAGGCTCCTGAAATCAGCCTTTTTCATTATGCATATGGTTTGTTTTGACATTATGTATTTAGAGCCACTTCATTATGTATTTCACTCCACTCTTTCATTTTTCAGACAGAGAGCCTGCCTCGGGAAGATAAAGTCAGCCTCTTTCAATTGAGGCTGTTTTTGCTATCTTGGTGAGAATTAAAGCAGCTATACTCAATAGCATTGATGCCTCTGAGCTTGACTCTGATACAGGTGTTGATTTTATGCCCAATTGTTCAGGGTGGAACCACACGTTTTAATTCTGGCTTAGTAAGCGCAAATCAACAAAGAAATCTATTTAAGCGGCATATATTTCTTAAATGACATTGACAGATTAACAAGCCAAATTGGGATGATGGATATTGTAAGCATAATATATGGTATTGCATGAAGGTGCACAGAATACTGTATCATGATGTACTGCTTGCTGTGATCAGCTCAATCACAATTTAATGCTGGTTGGAATCAACAACACAGCCCCATGGAGGTTCCGTATAGAAGTAGACCTATTCATATTACTGCTTACCATGATTTGGATACTAGCTGGTATAGGATTTACCTTATCCCATCACAACACAAAAAATTTGAATTATTATTATACAGGATTTATATAGCGCCAACAGTTTGCGCAGCACTTTACAACATGAGGGTAGACAGTACAGTTACAATACAATTCAATACAGGATAAATCAGATGGCCCCGCTCGTTAGAGCTTACAATCTAAGAGGAAGGGTCAAGTGATACAAAAGGTAATTACTGGGGGGGATTATCTGATGGAGAAAATAAACGTACAGGTTTTAGGGTGGGGGGCAGAATAGGCTTCTCTGAAGGGAAGGGTTTTCAGAGATTGTCTAAATGCAAACAGAGTAGGAGATAGTCGGACTGATTGCAGTAAGGAGTTCCATAGGATGGGAGAGGCTGGGGAAAAGTCCTGGGGGCGAGCATTAGAGGAGGTGACGAAGGAGCTAGAGAGCAGGAGGTCTTGGGAGGAACGAAGAGAACAAGTAGGTTGTGGATGGCTTTGTAAGTTAGCATTTTAAATAAATTTGTTGGGTGAGCAGAAGCCAGTGGAGTGATAGACAGAGAGGAGTAGCAGACACTGAACTGCTGGTAAGGTGTATAAGCCTGGCAGCAGAATTCATGATGGACTGAAGGGGGGAATAGTCTATGTAAAGGTAATCTCATGAGGAGGGAGTTGCAGGAGTCGAGGCGGGAGATGACCAGGGAGTGAACTAGGAGCTTTACGGTGTCATTGGTTAGGAAGGTGCATATCTTGGAGATGTTGTGGAGGTTGAGGCGGCAAGAATTGGACAGTGATTAGATGGGGCCGAAAGAATAGTTCAGATTCCAGGATTACACCTAAAACCTTGGCATCCGGGATGGACTTATAGTTGTGCTATCAATCTTGACAGAGAAATCAGGGAAAGAGGCACATGTGGGAGGAAAAACTATGAGCTCGGTTTTGAAAAGATTGAGCTTGAGGAAGTGGTGTGATATCCAGGCTGATATGTCTGTTAGTGAGTTGGTGAAACGTGAGGAGACTGAAGGAGTGAGCTGAGGGGTAGAGAGCTAGATTTGGGTGTGGTCATCGTAAAAATGGTATTGGAAGCCATAGGAGACAATTACTTGTCCCAGGGAGCAGGTGTAGTTGGAGAAAAGGAGAGGTTCAAGAACAGAACTTTGGGGAACCCTGACAGAGAAAGGGACAGGAGAGGAGGAAGTAGAATTGTAAGTTAGGCTAATGGACTTTGCCATAGCCATTGCAGCATTCCTTATCTTAAACATGTGGCTTAGTTCATTATCCCCTTTAAATTATACTACTTTCAGCACAAATAATCAATTGCAATGGGTATCTGTTTTGCTGATAACCAATCACATCAGATATGGGGCCCCAGCAGTGTGCTTTCATCTTCTTTAACTGTAGCAGCTTTAATAGACCACCACTAGAGGGAGCTAAGAGCAAGAAGATAGACAAGCTGTGTAATTGTATAATTGATCAGTACATTCTTGTCTTCCGTTTAGCTTCCTTTTTCTGTTGGGTGAAAGCAGGTGATGCAGGAAGAGAAGATGTAAACACATTGCTTCCTGGCTTGGAGGTCCTGTGTCAGAAACACCTGTGTGTCAGCAATAGAGGAACCCCTTAAACTCAGAATAAATAATAAGAACAAAAAGTACTTACCCTTTAAAAAAATGGAAACCATAACTTCATCATGTCATGCCCTTTGAGTGTCGAACAGTTCTGCTGCACACAGACAAATAGCGTATTTTAACACTTACACTGTCCCGACCCCTAGGGGTTCAGGGACTTGGGGTTTTTCCAGATCCGGCCAAGGTCTAAAAAGGCTGGTAGAAAAAAGCGAGGAACTAGAGGGAGGAGGCGCCTGCGAGCAAAAAAGAGCCAGAACATAATAGGTCAGGGCATTTTCAATCTGAGTACCAAGGAACTGTCCCAATCAGAGAGGATGGTTTTAGATAAGGGCCTTAAGTTTGTCCCCCCTAGGAGTCTAGATAGGTTTCAAACTTATATGGACGTCCATAGGTTTGTTCGAAGGTTAAATATCAAAAGATATATGATTGGTAATCCCATTATTAGGAATTGTCCACCTACTGATCAATTTGTACATTCAGGTTTGGCCAATGCATCCCTTTTCAATCCCCCTGGGGTTCTTGCCCCCACATTGAAAGTGTTTAGGGACGTTATCCTAAGGGATCTTGATTTGTTGGAAGTTAAGAAAGCTAAGAATTCTAGGGTTATTCAGGAAGGGTTAGATTCTTTGTGTAAGAACAAAGATCTGGTTATACGTCCCGCCGATAAGGGGGGAGGTATTGTGGTACTTGATCGTAGGGATTAAATGGCTAAAATGGGCAGGATCCTCAGTGACATCGACACCTACACCCCCCTCCCCTCGGACCCTAAGAATGGTTATTTAAAAGAATTGAAGAAAACTGTATCAAAGGGCTCCTCCACTGGTATTTTGAAACATAAAGAAAGTTTATTTTTAGTCCCTAAGGCTCCTAGGACACCAACCATCTACTATTTACCTAAGGTTCATAAAAATCCTATCTGCCCCCCGGGACGCCCCATTGTGAGTGGCATTGATTCAATCACATCCCGGGTGGGCAGATATATCGATTTTTATTTGCAACCCTTAGTCCAAAAGATGCCTTCTTATATAAAAAAAACAAGGCACGTATTGAATCTCCTTTCAGGCATAGATATTAGGCCAGGCTTATGGATGTTGACCGCTGACGTCACCTCCTTATATACTATAATTCCACACCATCTGGGTTTGGAAGCGGTTGAGGGAGCCTTGACAAGGGATTCAGGACTTCCTGTGCTCCAGATTTCTTTCATCATGGAGCTTCTTGAATACGCTGCCTCCCATAATTATTTTTGGTTTTCCAATAAATTCTATCGCCAAAGTCGAGGAGTGGTTATGGGGGCGAAATATGCCCCCAGCCTGGCCAATCTTTTTATGGCCAGGTGGGAGGAGGATGTCATCTATGCCCACAGGAGTCCCCATCTTATCCTGTGGGCTAGATATATAGATGACATCCTCCTCCTATGGGACGGTGATGGCCAGGAGCTTCATCAGTTCATGTCCTCCCTTAATGAAAATAATCGGGGTATCCATCTCAATTTTGAAATGAGTCAGACCCAGACTCATTTCCTAGACCTTACTTTGACCATTGAAGGTGGCGTTATGTCCACATCCACCTTCTTTAAGGATACCGATCGCAATTCCTACATCTCATTAGACAGCTGCCATTATAGGCCTTGGCTCAACTCAATACCCAAAAGTCAGTATATGAGATTGCGTAGGAATTGCTCGGATCCTCAAATGTTTAAAACACAGGGTAAAGTTCTCACTGGTAGGTTCCTGGAAAAAGGATACACCATTGAGACTTTGTCATCTGTGTTTAAAGAAGTACAAGAGATCAATGGCGACCCTAGGGGGGGGCCAGAGGGGGCCCTGACCCCCCCAACATTATGCTGGGCCCCACCATGTGCCCCCCCAAAAAAAAAAAATTTTTTTTTTTTTTTAATTTTTTTTTTTTTTTTTTTACAAAAAGGCAATTTCTTTTTGTTTGCATTCATATCGGATGTGCCGCATCTTACTCGGGCCACCGCTGGAGTAACACAGTCTCTATTGAGAGGGAGAATGTCCCCAGTCAGCTCCTGCGGGTGATTCCTCCCCCCTCCCTCTGGTTGCTGACACTGCATAATGCAAGCGCTCACACAACCACGGCCGCCTGATCTGCTCCTTCCCCTGCATCCTCATTGGCAGGGAGAAGATCGAGTTGCAGGAAGGACTCCACCAGGACCCTCAGTTACTGAAAAAACAGACTGATTTCTCCCGTCCTTAGGACAGAAGAACCAGCCTGTAAATTCCAAGAAATGCCAGACCAGCGCTGTCAATAGCAGGAGCAGGACAGCAAGAGGAGGCTGGGGAACCCCACAGTGGCAGAACACCAGGGCCCGGAGGCAAGACAACCTATGCAACCCTGATAGTTCTCCCACTGCATTGGACCCTTATATTTTCTTGGTATGCTGGTGACATATATCTCTTGTTCTCTGTCACCCTGGGGGGGCCCCAATACAGTAGGAAGGGAGCTCACTGCAGAACATGTGAAAGGGCCCCAGGATATATATATATATATATATATATATATATATATATATATATATATATATATATATATATATATATATATATATATATATATATATGCATTTTATATTGCCCCCCTATTTTTGTCCCTGTCCCCCCATGTGCCCCCCCTAAATATGAAAGCTGGAGACGCCACTGCAAGAGATGGATAGGGGACTACTGCTGCGTGACAAATCTCAGACTGACAATCTAGGCCAAGAGTTTGGAGTACCCTTTGTCACCACTTATTCTCTCCAGCACAAAAGGGTGAGACAGTTGATCTCCAAACATTGGCATATCATCACCAACGATAGGGTTTTGAATAAAGTCCTACCATCTAAACCTAGAATAGTTTTTAGAGGGGCTCCCTCTTTCAGAAATAGATTGGCCCCTAATATATTAGACCCCCCAGTGAATAAGACCACTTTTTTTGATCAGCTAACTGGCTTTTACAAATGTAAAAAATGTCGGGTTTGTTCCTTTAACAGTTGCCATGACAGGAGAAATCAGTCTTTTATTTCTACTAGCACAGGCCAGACCCATACTATCACCCCATTTGTTACTTGTTCCACCTTTGGGGGGGGTCTATTTGTTGCAATGCCCATGTGGCTTGCAATATATTGGGCGGACCAAACGCCCCCTCTCAGTTAGGTTAAATGAGCACATTACTAACATCCTAACAGGGTTCAGGAATCATTCAGTCTCCAAGCACTATAAGTTAGTGCACAATAGGGACCCCTCCAATACCCTTTTTTGGGGGATTGATAGATACAAACCACATTGGCGTGGGAGTTCCATGGTGCGTGAAATCTCCAAACTGGAGATGTCCTGGATCCATAGGGTTAGAACTTACACGTCCTATGGGCTAAATATTGATGTGGATGTTAACGCTTTTATTGACAACTCTTAGGCCTTTGGGCAGCCCTGGGTCCCAACAGAGGTTCCTGTGGGTATACGTAAATGAAAACCCAATATAGATTTAACATTTAGTATATATTAGTTGATAATATAAAAAAATTTTGAGAATCATTTATACGATTATTATCAATCTCTTTAAGGAGAAAGATAAATTATATTATTTTCATGCCACTAATTTTATTGTTTGGGCTGTTTCTGGGTTTGATGCAATATTTAATCCTATTTGTGTTATTTGATTTATTCAATTGCCTTAATTAAGTAATTGTTTATTCAATTGTCTTAATTAATTAATATTTTTATATTTTTGTTTTTTTAAAAGAATTTTTTTTTTTTAAAGAATTTATTTTTTTAAAAAGAGATAAAGAAAGTTTTGTTTATATATTTTTATATATATGTATATATATTTATATATATATATTAATATATATATATATATATTTTTTTTTTAATTTATATATATTTTTGGGTTCATAATATCTAGTATCTCGTAATGGGGTTAATGAATTTTTCAATTTAATTTCATTAAATACTTTTTGCCATTTGGGCAGGAGTATTGGTTATACCCATAGCCAAGATGGCGTTTTTGAATTCCTCTGTTGGGACCTATGTTTACGTTTTGATTGATTTTTTAATCAACATAAGGGCTATTGCACCAACTGGGCTCAATTGACACTTGTTTTTATTGCAGTAATTAGATTGCTATTTATATGTGTTTTTAGGCCCGTTTGTTATAGGTTATCCTTATGGGTTTATAGATCGTTTTGCTAATAGAAGTATTGGTTGTGCCCATATCTAAGATGGTGCCTCAGCATTCTCTTAATAGAACTCAATGCGAGGCTCGGTACATGTATATTAGGTGGTGGTTCAGCACGCTGCCCGTTCCCCATTGAAAAGTCACCTTATGACGAAACGCGCCTGGGAGGTATGTGCTGACGTCACCACGTAGCCCCATGAGGACGGGAGTTTGTTTGTTTGCCGGCCGTCATCGCTTTTATCTTCTTTTATATTGTAAGTGTATTTCTTTTTGAATAAAAACAGTTTAAAAGGTTTTACACTATCTTGCCATATCTTTTCAGTATGGGTATCGTGGAGCTTTGGATATATCTGGCGTGATTGGTTTACATCATCCGATGCAAAGAGGTTGTTTCCTTAGGCTGTGTCAGTGTGCTCATTCAAAGGTTTCCATCTGGTAAGCAGGAATTTTGTGTGTTTTTCGCTGCACGTTTGAAACCCATTCACCAATTACCCTTCGGTGGTCGATGTTTATTCACCTATCTTTATATACATCTGGTAAGCAGAAACTTAGTAAGGTGTTGGTGTATATGTAATCCCGACTGGGATAACACTTATTATTTGCGCGATTGCATGTCACTCGCACAAAGGCCCTAAGTGTGTCCATAGGCACTGGGTGTTTTTTATGATTTTTATATGATTCATCACTGTGGGAGGGTTCTTCCTTTTTCTTTCCCTTTTTTTATATTTGTTGACAATATTACGCTATGTTGTTTTTTTTTTATTTTTTTGGGGATGAATTCATATGAATCCACGTCTATTTTCACGAGTGGAAGTTTGTTCAAATTCACTGAGATTGGTTCCATAAAGGCCCAGGCTGGGTTTAAGCCACTTGCTTTATTTGGCTTACCATCTGGTAAGCATTCTACCTACTGTTTGCTGTTTATTTTGATTCATCTGAGCATCTAGCACCATCAACTGGACTATTGAAGATTCTTATTCACTTCTTTTCGGACTTTTATGTACTTTAAGAACTTTTTATTTTCAATATTTTTTTATCATAGTATATATATATGGACTAGTTTAAAGCGCGGCTTTCTGTTTTATAGCGTATTTTAACGCTTTAGTATATTGCAGTAAAACCTTGATTTGAGAGTAAATTGGTTAAGAGCGTTTTGCAACACAAGCAAAATGTTTTAATACATTTTGACTTGATATACAAGCAATGTCTTGCTATACCATACCTCGCAACCATCCCGGATTGCCCAGGAAAGTCCCATCTTCGGGAGGTCTGTCTTGGGTCCCCGGCGCCTTCATTCCAGAACAATACAGTGTTCCGGAATTGCCCCCTGGGCCGATCTGATGCTGCCTAAAAATGCCGCTGCATCGCCACTCTCACTCACTGCCCTGGTGTATGTACTCCTGGCCGCGACCCGCTATTAATCCCCACCGGCCGCTGCCTGGCTCACTGCCCAAACTGAGTGCTAGCCGTGGCCCGCCTGGAACCTAGCAACCAGTGACGTCATGACAAGGAGGAGAGCGGGGCCCTAACATTCAGAGTGGATTTAACTTCCTCCTCCTCCGCTCCTAGTAGTTAGCTCCACCCACCTCCTCCCTGTATCTTCTCCAGCAGCATGGATGCCGCTTTGATCTGTGGCTGCAGCGCTCCCCTCCCTACCACTCTCCTCTTCCTCTGGTGTGTCACACACAGCGAGCATCTCCCGCTGTGTGTCACGGAGCTGGGTCTGTGTGTGTTCGGTGGCTCTGTAACCAGGTCCTGCCTCCTACACTGACTCGTGTGATAGTCTAGATGGAACACTGATTCAATCAGTGTTCTGCCTATCACACAAGCCGGTGTAGGAGGCGGGACCTTGTTACAGCGCCGCCAAACACACACACAGACCCAGCTCCGTGACATACAGTGGGAAATGCCTGCTGTGTGTGTGTGATCTAGGCAATGGCGAGTGCGCATTCATGGGCACAGTAAAGCTGCATTTGATGGACACAGTGAGGCCGCATTGATGGGCAGTGAGACCGCATTGATGGGCAGTGAGGATGCATTCATGGGCACAGTGAGTCTGCATTGATGGGCAGTGAGGCTGCATTCTAAGGCACAGTGAGGCTGCATTCATGAGCACAGTGAGGCTGCATTCATGCGCACAGTGAGGCTGCATTCACGGGCACAGTAAAGCTGCATTTGATGGACACAGTGAGGTTGCATTGATGCTCAGTGTCCTACTGCCTGTCCTACTGTTACTCCGCACCACACCCACTTTTGCCACAGTGCATGTAGCATGCCATCGGTCGCTTCCTCCTTCAAGTGTTCCTCATTCTGAAGTTCAAAAGTTGGGAGGTATGATATACAAGTAGTGTCACAACTGAGAATAAAAGAGAGAGGAGACGCCTCAAAGTGTAGCAATATGGTTACATTTAATGAAGGTACAGCATTTAGAAACTCACATAGTTGATGATTAAAAGAGGCACATCTAAGTATGCAGGCATCTGGGGTAAAGCTGTCCACATAGACCATCCTCCTCACTGCCATTGACGTAGTCCCTTCCACTCTGTGCTGCACGAGCGGTTCAAGCCACGCTTTCAGATGGCTCTACTGCTGGGTAGACTTCCTGGTCACGATTGCAGACTGACAGTGGTGAGAGCCGGCAGTGCGGAGGATGGTCTATGTCTCTTTTCAATCATCAACCATGTGAGTTGCTAAATGTTGTACTGTACCTTCATTAACCACTTCAGCCCTGGAAGAATTTACCCCCTTCCTAACCAGGCCATTTTTTGCGATACGGCACGGAGTCGCTTTAACTGATAATTGCGCATTTGTGCGACGCTGTACCCAAACACAATTTACATCCTTTTTTTCCCACAAATAGAGCTTTCTTTGGTGGTATTTGATCACCTCTGCGGTTTTTATTTTTTGCGCTATAAACAAAAGAGAGACAATTTTGAAAAAAAACACACTATTTTTTACTTTTTGCTATAATAAATATCCAATTTTTTTTTTAAACAAATTTTTTCCTCAGTTTAGGCTGATATATATTCTTCTACATATTTTTGGTAAAAAAAAAAATCGTAATAAGCGTATATTGAGTGGTTTGCGCAAAAGTTACAGCGTCTACAAAATAGGGGATAGATTTTAGGCATTTTTATTATTATTGTTTTTTTTACTAGTAATGGCGGCGATCAGCGATTTTTATCTGGACTGCGATATTGCAGCTGACAAATCGGACACTTTTGACACTTTTTTTGGACCACTGACATTTATACAGCGATCTGAACTAAAAATAGCCACTCATTACTGTATTAATGTCACTGGCAGGGAAGGGGTTAACACTAGGTGCGATCAAGTGGTTAAGTGTGTGTTCCCTAGGTGTGTTCTAACTGTGAGGGGATTGGACTGACTGGGAGAGTAGACAGATGGCTTTTGCTACTTAGTAGGAACACACGATCTGTTTCTCCTCCCCTGACAGGACAGGGATTTGTGTGTTTACACACGCAAATCCCCGTTCCTGCTCTCATGCCCACAATCACGGGTGGCTGGCGATGAATCGTGCTATGGAAGAGCTGTGGCTCTTAAAGCAGCGGCAGTATATATATGGCGATTCGCGCAGCAGAACCATTCTGCTGCTGTATACTGTATAAACAGGAGCCGGTCGGGAAGCGGTTAAATGCAACCATATTGATACACTTTGAGGCTCCTCTCTTCTCTTTTATACTCTGCAGCTCCTGCTGGATTTTGCTTCTAATCCCCTTGTGGAGGCTGCCATTTCTGAATGGACATTTTATGGTTACACAACCTGGTCACATTGCTATAATCTGGTGGAGCAGAAGAATTTTTCTGGAGGAGCTGCCATGTTCACTGTGGACCTGAAAAAGAAAGATAACTTAAAATCATAGGTAGTTGATTTTTGCCCCATTGAATATAGACACATTGGCCAGTACACCCTGCAATTTGCAGCTTCCTAGCTCAATTTTTTCTGGGTAAGGTTTAATACTTATCAGCAC
The DNA here is from genome assembly GCA_037952835.1 of Lithobates septentrionalis. Classification (NCBI taxonomy): domain Eukaryota; kingdom Metazoa; phylum Chordata; class Amphibia; order Anura; family Ranidae; genus Lithobates; species Lithobates septentrionalis. Next base: position 3,536,033 of record JBBDGP010000065.1, read on the forward strand.
CCCCTCATACAACAACCATGCTCAGTTTATTCTGGAGCTTTGGCAATGTGTAGCTCCCCCCCCCCCCCCCCCAAAAAAAAAGTGTCAGTCACATATAGAATAATTGTGACTATTTCACAGTTCAGACAACTGGATTTTTTTTTTTTTTGGTGGAGGGAGTTGTGTAAATTATAGCAAATTACATATACATATATATATATATATATATATATATATATATATATATATATATATATATATATATATACACACACACACACACTGAAGAAACCAAGAAATAAGTACAGTTAAATCACACTTGTTTAATAATAAAAGTAAAAAGAACAAATGTAGTCAAAACATAGCCAAAGTTCAATAACTGGAATGGATAGTCAGCCAAGCCAGAAGTCAGAGATCAAAGTAGTGGAACAGCAAGCAGATTCTGGAGCCAGAAGGGATGTCAGCAAAGCCAGTCTTTAATCAGGAATGCAGGAGATAGTTTCTTGTGATGTGACCAAGGCGAAGGCAGAGCTCCTCTGGACTGGATGGCTTAAATAGGCAGGACTGACGAGCAGGATCATCAACAGCTGAGTAACTGTGGGCGCTGGTAATTAGCCGACAGCTGAGCGGCCAGCTCAGAGAAGGAAGGGCTGAGCCCAGCCCTGACAGTACCCCCTCCTCAAAGACCCCTCCCCCTCACGGAGGAGGACAGGGGCATGTACGTCCGAGGATGAGCGTTCTTCCGGATCGTACACTTTCCAATGCACCAGGCACTGTATGCGCTGACGGAACCTATGGGAGTAAACAATGGACTGTACTTCATACTTCTCATGGTTCTCAACCTATACAGGGTGAGGACGTGGTACCGAAGTGGTAAAGTGGTTGCAGACCAAAGGTTTTAATTAGGAGACATGAAATACATTTAAAATACACATATTAGAAGGAAGGTCTAATGCTTAAGCCACTGGGTTAATCCTGCAAAGAATACGGAAAGGCCCAATAAACCGAGGTGTGAACCTCTGTGAGGGAACACGAAGCCAGAGGTTGCGAGATGACAGCCAGACACTGTCCCCAACCTGGTAGGAAGGTGCAGGCAGGCGGTCAGCATGGAGTCTGTACCTATTATTAGCATGACGCAAAGCCTCCTGGACTTGTGCCCAAGTGGAACGAAGACCACAGGAATGCTTCCCTAACGCAGGAATACTCTGTGGAATAAACAAGTCAGGCAACATGGAAGGTTGGAAAGCATAATTCGCCATATGAAAAAGGTGGGGGTAGGTGCTGCGCTATCTGGGAGCAATGAGAAAGTGCTGCTACAGGTAGCAGTATGAAGTGAATGCTGCAGCCCAGTGTAAACTGAAAGCTGCCAGCAACAAGATCATGTATATTTAGATGTGGTATGAAGTCACGGGATTGGTGACGTCACGCGTAGGGACGGAATAGGCACTCTACACTGATCGAGGTTTACGAGCTCGCCGCTCGTAGGAGATAGATGCTGTGCTTTTATGTTCAATGTGAGTACATCCTTATGATTTTAATAAAGCTCATCCTTGTTTAAAATACTACACTATCCGGTACCCCTTTGTCCTTTTATTACCTGTTTCACCTATACTGAGGTACCAAGACAGAGAAAGTACCTGCTCTGGTTCAGGGATCCCAAGGAGAGACAACTCCCACCAGCATTTGCTTCTTTGCGGTTTTCCTATTACCGCTAGGTAAGGGGCCACTGCTCACTTTTGTGTGATTTATGTACGAAGAGGACACACACCTTCTCTCCTCAGGCACCCCACTTTGCTATTTGCACATTGGACTGTTCTTATTTTATTTTTTCTAAGAAGAAATAATAACACTGAACCCTTTGTTTATTTTCCAGTTTTTCACTTATGCACACAGTTCCCTGGGTCTTTTTTGCATTTTTTCAGACTCATTTTGATTGACCTATCATTGTGGCACCATCTGATTGCGATGTGATTGGAGTCACACACCACTTTGCACTTTTTATGCGATTTTGCATGTTTTCACAGGAAGTTTTATGTATTGCTGTGTTTTGCACATTTATTTATTTGCACCTTATGTTTAGGGTTGTCCACATTACTCAGCAGGAATTTAGTACTTTATTATCTTTTTGCACAATCAGTTTTACTGTTGGTTGTATGTTTACTCATTGCTGTATTTTGCATATTTATCTATTCACATTTTACGTTTAGGTTTGCACATGAGTGTATATAATTATGTGATTGTTCATAGATAGAATTTTATTCATTGCAGTATTTTGCACATTCATTTTGTTTGCACTGTCCTCCAGGGCTTTAGCATTTGTAAATTTATTTGGGATTGCCCCTTATTATTACTAGTGGTTTATACCACATCTAAATATGCACGATCTTGTTGCTGGCAGCTTTCAGTTTACACTGGGCTGCAGAATTCACTTCATACTGCTACCTGTAGCAGCACTTTCTCATTGCTCCCGCAGCACCTACCCCCACCATTTTTATTTACGTATGGGCTTTGTCTGACCCCATTTGGTGCTTGCAGCTGTTCTATCTTTATCTCTCCGTCACAGTAGCGCAGGAATAACTTACATCACATTCCATAATTCGCCATAAACAGGGACAATTGGGAAGCAGAATTCAAGGCACTGTTGTGAGCAAACTCTGCCCACTGTAATAGGTCTGACCAGTTGTTATGATGGTCAGAAATATAGCAACGTAGGAATTGCTCCAAGGACTGATTGGCTCATTCTGAGGCCCCATTAGACTGCGGGTGATACGCAGAGGAGAAAGCAAGCTGAATTCCCAACTGTGCACAAAAGGCTCGCCAGAACTAGGACACAAACTGACTACCCCTGTCCGAGACAATCACCTTGGGTAGCCCATGTAAGCAAAAGATCTCCCGAGCAAAAATGGAAGACAGTTCCTTAGAAGTGGGCAACTTCTTAAGTGGAATACAATGGCACATCTTTGAGAACCCAGAAATTTTACCTGTTCTCGATGGAACTCGCACTTCTCCAGTTTACAATAGAGATTGTTCTCTCTTAGTTTCTGAAGCACACGACAGACATCTGTGTGGTGGCTCTCCAGAAAATTGTAAAATATGAGGATGTCATCGAGATAAACCACCACACATAACTGCAACATATCTCGGAGGACATCGTTAATAAATTCCTGGAAAACTGCCGGGGCATTACAAAGGCCAAAAGGCATTACGAGGTACTCATTATGGCCTGTTCTGGTATTAAATGCAGTTTCCACTCGTCGCCCTCCTTAATCCTCACAAGATTGTATGCCCCTCTCAAATCAAGCTTCATGAAAACCGTTGCTCCCTTGAGGCGGTCAAATAACTCTGTAATCAACATTCTTAATCGTAAAACGATAGAGACCCCTATAATCAATACAAGGTCTCAGTTCACCACTCTTCTTCTTCTTCACAAAGAAGAAACCAGCACCAGCAGGAGACAAGGATTAGCGGATGAAACCTCGAGAAAGTGCGTCTGCAACATACTCCTCCATGGCCTTATCCTCCAAGACCGACAAAGGGTAAACCCAGCCATGAGGGGGTATGGCACCAGGTTGAAGGTCATATGTGCAATCATACGGCTGTTGTGGAGGCAAACTACCAGCTTGACTTTTGTCAAAGACATCGCTAAAATCGCGGTAGTCCTCCGGCAGGAAGGAGAGTGAAGAGATGCACAGGACCTTGGCTATCTTCTGGAAGCATGTCTCACTGCATTGTGGTGACCAGGAGAGAACCTCAGCATGGAGCTAATCAAAAGAGAGGTTGTGCCTCTGTAACCAAGGATAACCAATAACCAGCGGAAACTTAGGTGAGGAAATTAATTTTAATTGGATTATCACATGGTGAAGAGCCCCTATGGCCATGGACAATGGAACAATCTCATAAGTCACATGGGCAGGCTGTAAAGGTCTCCCATCAAGAGCCTCAATGGCAAGTGGAGTGTCACGCAGCTGCAGTGGAATCGAGTGCTTTGATACCAAGGCAGCATCAATGAACAGGCCTGCAGCCCCAGAGTCGATTAGAGCCTGTATCTTGACGGACGACTCAGCCCAAGAAAGGGTGACTGAAACCAGGGGCTTATCCTTCTGGGGATGAAACAATGCCACCTAAGGTCTGTCCGTGACAGGACCTCAAGGTTCGGGAGTTCCCTGGACGGGTAGGACAGGACTTCAAAAAGTGACCTGCCTGGCTACAATAAAGGCACAATCTCTCCCTCCTCCTAAAGGCTCTCTCATCCGCAGAAAGACGAGTGAAACCCAAGTGCATGGGTTCACCTTCACTGCCCGACTCGGTACCAGGAATCATGGGAGGTGAGGGAAGCACATGTGGGACTGCAAAGCTCGGAGACAAGCGTACAGGAGGCTTCCACAAGCGCTCCTTAAAAGAGAGTCTTTCTCTGAGTCTGGAGTCAATGAGGATGGCAAACGTGATCAACTTCTCCAGCTCAGTGGGTATATCTCGGGCTGCTATCTCATCCTTGATGGTATCTGAGAGACCATGAGAAAAAGCAGTGACAAGAGCCTTATTGTTCCACGCAACCTCTGCTGCCAGAGTACGGAATTCAATGGCGTAGTCAGCAACAGTTCTTGTACTCTGCTTGATGGACATGAGGCACTTGGCAGCAGAAGCGGAGTGTGCAGGAAAGCCAAATACCCTTTTAAACGAAGCCACAAACTCTGGGTAACTCAAGACAACTGTTTTTTGCGTCTCCCATAGAGGGTTTGCCCAGGCCAAGGCTCTCTCAGAAAGCAAAGATATCACAAAACCTATTTTGCTTCTGTCCGTGGGAAACACCTGGGGCAACATCTCAAAGTATATCTCAACCTGGTTGAGAAATGTTCTGCATGGGACTGGATCACCCCCAAATCATTGGGGAAGCGGAGCGGAACCAGACATACTTCTAATAGAGGTAATACTCGAGGCGGGTGCCTGCACAGAGACTGGAGCAGCAGCAGGGTCGGCCTGCAACATAGGTTGTATCGGGGCGGCCACAGTGGGAGAGTCCAGGTGAGCGTGCCACTCAGGAGCGTTTGTAACAACATGGCGAACTGATCCATTTGGTGATCCAGTTATAAAATATATTACCAACAAGTGGATTGACTGCATGTTCTGAATTCACGGCCTTCGCCTACTGTCAGAAACCATGAAATCAGACCGAGAAAGAAGTACAGTTTACACTTGTTTAATAATAAAAGTAAAAAGAACAAATGTAGTCAAAACATAGCCAAAGTTCAATAACTGGAATGGATAGTCAGCCAAGCCAGAAGTCAGAGATCAAAGTAGTGGAACAGCAAGCAGGATCTGGAGCCAGAAGGGATGTCAGCAAAGCCAGTCTTTAAACAGGAACGCAGGAGATAGTTTCTTGTGATGTGACCAAGGCGAAGGCAGAGCTCCTTTGGAGTGGACAGCTCAAGTAGGCAGGACTGACGAGCAGGATCATCAACAGCTGAGTAACTGTGGAGAGAGATGGGAGCTGGTAACTAGCCGACAGCTGAGCGGCCAGCTCAGAGAAGGAAGGGCTGAGCCCAGCCCTGACAATATTACAGTGCAGTCAGTGTAGAATATATATCACAGTGCAGTCAGTGTAGTATATATATTACTGTGCAGTCAGTGTGAATATATATTACAGTGCAGGCAGTGTATAATACATAATACAGTGAAGTCAGTGTAATGTATATAAGGCAGTGCATAGTATATACTACAGTGCAGTGCAGAGTGTATATACTGCAGTGCAGAGTATATAGTGCAGTGCATAGTATATACTACAGTGCAGAGTGTATATACTACAGTGCAGTGCATAGTATATAGTTCAGTGCATGGTAAATACTACAGTGGAGTGCATAGTATATACTACAGTGCAATGCAGTGTATATATTACAGTGCACTGCACTGCACAGTATATAGTGCAGTGCAGAGTATATAATACAGTGTACTGCGGTGTGAATAACACAGTATAATATCTGTAAATGGTGCTGCGCTGTTGTAAACAAAATAATAAACAAAAGAATCTGTATATCATAATAAAAGTTGAAATTAAACACAAGCTGGTGATCCAACTCTAGTATCAACTGTATGTAACTTCTAAAGTGCAACAGTGAAGTACTCAAACTAATCACAAGATGGCAGTACAACTTCAATGTCCACTGCAATAGTGAAATAAAGTGTCCAGTGCAAGTAGCAGTACCACAAAATCACAAGGTGCTTAATAAATGCATAAAGTGAAATAATGTTGCTCTCTGGATTCGATAATGGTGAAAATGTGAGTGTCCCAATCTAAATCAAGTGAACTAAACAGGTATGGTGGGTATCTCTTATTTCGATGCAGTGACACCTCTATAAGGGGTGTCCTCTTACCTTTTGGCTGTAAGGTAACAGCATGAGAATATAACAATGGTCTGATTTCCTCTGTGGGTCCTTTCATGGGTGTCTGGTGGATCCTCCTTGTATTGATCCAGCAATAGATAATAGTGGCTGTCTCCGCTGTGCTCCACTTCCACATACACCTCAACAGGGTAAAAAGGGGGAGGAAGAGGAATGCCCAAATAGTGTAGTATGTATTTTTCAAAAAATTATTTCATAAAAACACAGTAAAGGTAACACTCACATTCGACTATAGTAAAGCAAGTAAATCTCCACGAGCGCCGAGCTCGTCACCTGCGTCACTTCTGGTTGTGTCTGTTTATTATTATATACAGATTCTTTCGTTTATTATTTTGTTTACAACAGCGCAGCACCATTCACAGATATTGCATAATTCTTGGTTCCGGATTTACCTATCGGTGTTTGCAGCAGTTGCACTATTTATTTCTATCTTCACCTTTAGTGATAGTGCAGGAGTATCCTTTTTTCTAACAACACAGTATAGTACAGTGTATATAATACAGTGCAGTGTAGTGTAAATAACACAGTGTTGTGGTGCTATTGAAGTGTCGGTGTTTCACCGCTGATCCCATTTTTTTTTATTAATCTATTTTATTTTATTTTTGCAGTATTAGATTCTGTTGCTGCATTATTAGTACTCCCCCTTCTGTGTTGCAGGTGTTATTCCTTCCTGATTTTTTTTTTCTGTGGCGCAGCAGCACTAAGAATATTTAGGGCATAACTGCTGTCCTCCCTTCTGCGTTGTAGGTGTTACTCTTTCTGCTTTAGCAGTGGTTCCCTTTTTTTTTTTTTGCCCTGTCTTATTTTTTTTTTTTTTACATTTATTTTATTTGAGATTTACAGTTATTTTCTTTTAAAATATATATAATAAAATGGTTAATAGCGCACAAAGCACAAAAGTATTGTAACCAGGCACCATATTCCCTTCCCACACTCTGTAATAAAAAGTTATAAAAATCCTGCCCCCCCAAAAAAAAAAAAAAACAAAAAAAAAAAAAAACAATAATAAAACAGTTTATAGTGCACCAAGCAAAAAAAAAACCCCCAAAAAAACCATCATGTCTGGAAGGCCAACAAGGAGAGGCAAACACTCACAGGCCACTAAAAGAGGGCAAGCAGCCTCTGTGTCTATAGTGAAAAGTGGTGGTCACAGACATGGTGCATCCTCTGCAGGTGGGACACACTTGTCCTTTTTTTCTGCTGCTGGCCGTGTTATTGAGCCACAACATGCAGAAGAGTTGGTGGAATGCATACCTTAGCCGTCCTCATCCTTCTCATCCTCTGTCATCCAAGCTCATACTAGTTTGCCTTCCACCGCAGCTGCCAAAGCGGCCTATTCCACCGGCTACTCTTTCAGTAGCCCCACCATCAGGCACGGAGGAGTCACCCGAATTATTCAATTAGGATTGGACCACTGGCCAGAACTTGCTCAATATTCAATTGAGCTACTGGCCTGTCCTGCATGCAGCGTGCTTTCTGAACGCACATTCAGTGCTGCTGGAGGGTTTGTAACGGATCAAAGAGTGCACTTGTACACAGACTCTGCTGATAGGCTGACTTTTATCAAAATGACTCCTGGATCAGCAGCTATGCTGATGTAACTGATTGAATTTGCTAGGGATCTGGGATCCCTTGAAGACTGCCCATGCTGCATATCCTATTCCTGGATCTTGATTATGCTACCAACACCTAAGGCCCAATTGTTCTGCACCTGTTTGACAGGTGCATGTAATTTCAATTTTTTTACAAATTTTTAACAGCAGGGCCCATTCCTGCGCCCAACAAGAGTAACTGTGAGGGGTTACAGTGTTCAGGCACCACCAATACCCAAGGTCAAATTTTTCTGCACCTGTTTGACAGGGGCATGTAATTTACATTTTTTTGCTAATTTTTAAAAGCAGGGCCCATTCCTGCGCCCAAGAAGAGTAACTGCTAGTGGTTACAGTGTCCAGACACCACTTAGGATGGGCGAACAGTTTGGGCCGAGCATAAGTTTGGCCTGAATATCGCCCATTCAGGTACTCACCCAACACCCGAACTTAGTGGGATGTTCGCCCACTGAGCGCACAGTCAAAAAAAAATTTTCCACTCTCAGCAACTTTGGCAGTTTGCTCTATTTATTCTAGCTTGCAACTCTCATTTATCACCATTTGTTATGATCTGATGGTAGAGTTGCTTGTAATAATCAATATGACCACTGGATGGCCATTGCTCTTTAGGAGCGTGTGCCCCTAGTGTGTTTATTTAGTACTTCAGGCTTTGATACGGACCACGCGGGTTGCCGTGATCCTAGGATTTATGGCTCTGTCGGGGTCTGCCTCCTTTCCGGACTTTAATACATCCATTTTTTGTCCCTGCTACTTTGTGTGGGTAAATAAATTTGGATATACTCATTCATTTATCCCATAAATATTTTTTATTTAGATATTCCTATTGGCCATCGGTATCCACTAGCTGTACTTTCTGTGTGTCTTGTATATCATACAAACAAGATATTTGGGGGGCACACTCTAAAAAATGCATTAAAGATGGTGCAGCCATAAGACCATACAGTAGAAGAAAAATATTACAGCGCACACATGCAAAAAAGACATTTACCTCAAGCAAATCTAGTTTAAAACACCTAAGCATTTCTAGAAAAACATTTTCAAAAAATATGGGGATTTGGTCACACCATATTGCTATATGGTGCTAAGCCCACTTACTGCGACAAAGTACCCCATAATCAGTGGGTCCTACACTATCCATGGAGTGGGAGAACCTGCATCTCTGAACCATGAGAGCATTTCACTCTTCTAAATCGGAGAATCATAAGGTCTCCACCCATGACACAAGTGGACACTAATTAAAGGTACTTATGTTATGTAGTGAGGTGCTCCGCACCCAACAGGATTTGGTCAGAATCCATACAAACAAGATATTTGGGGGGCACACTCTAAAAAATGCATTAAAGATGGTGCAGCCATAAGACCATACAGTAGAAGAAAAATATTACAGCGCACACATGCAAAAAAGACATTTACCTCAAGCAAGGCTAGTTTAAAACACCTAAGCATTTCTAGAAAAACATTTTCAAAAAATATGGGGATTTGGTCACACCATATTGCTATATGGTGCTAAGCCCACTTACTGCGACAAAGTACCCCATAATCAGTGGGTCCTACACTATCCATGGAGTGGGAGAACCTGCATCTCTGAACCATGAGAGCATTTCACTCTTCTAAATGGGAGAATCATAAGGTCTCCACCCATGACACAAGTGGACACTAATTAAAAGGTACTTATGTTATGTAGTGAGGTGCTCCGCACCCAAAAGGATTTGGTCAGAATCCATACAAAATACAAACAAGATATTTGGGGGGCACACTCTAAAAAATGCATTAAAGATGGTGCAGCCATAAGACCATACAGTAGAAGAAAAATATTACAGCGCACACATGCAAAAAAGACATTTACCTCAAGCAAGGCTAGTTTAAAACACCTAAGCATTTCTAGAAAAACATTTTCAAAAAATATGGGGATTTGGTCACACCATATTGCTATATGGTGCTAAGCCCACTTACTGCGACAAAGTACCCCATAATCAGTGGGTCCTACACTATCCATGGAGTGGGAGAACCTGCATCTCTGAACCATGAGAGCATTTCACTCTTCTAAATCGGAGAATCATAAGGTCTCCACCCATGACACAAGTGGACACTAATTAAAGGTACTTATGTTATGTAGTGAGGTGCTCCGCACCCAACAGGATTTGGTCAGAATCCATACAAACAAGATATTTGGGGGGCACACTCTAAAAAATGCATTAAAGATGGTGCAGCCATAAGACCATACAGTAGAAGAAAAATATTACAGCGCACACATGCAAAAAAGACATTTACCTCAAGCAAGGCTAGTTTAAAACACCTAAGCATTTCTAGAAAAACATTTTCAAAAAATATGGGGATTTGGTCACACCATATTGCTATATGGTGCTAAGCCCACTTACTGCGACAAAGTACCCCATAATCAGTGGGTCCTACACTATCCATGGAGTGGGAGAACCTGCATCTCTGAACCATGAGAGCATTTCACTCTTCTAAATGGGAGAATCATAAGGTCTCCACCCATGACACAAGTGGACACTAATGAAAAGGTACTTATGTTATGTAGTGAGGTGCTCCGCACCCAAAAGGATTTGGTCAGAATCCATACAAAATACAAACAAGATATTTGGGGGGCACACTCTAAAAAATGCATTAAAGATGGTGCAGCCATAAGACCATACAGTAGAAGAAAAATATTACAGCGCACACATGCAAAAAAGACATTTACCTCAAGCAAGGCTAGTTTAAAACACCTAAGCATTTCTAGAAAAACATTTTCAAAAAATATGGGGATTTGGTCACACCATATTGCTATATGGTGCTAAGCCCACTTACTGCGACAAAGTACCCCATAATCAGTGGGTCCTACACTATCCATGGAGTGGGAGAACCTGCATCTCTGAACCATGAGAGCATTTCACTCTTCTAAATGGGAGAATCATAAGGTCTCCACCCATGACACAAGTGGACACTAATTAAAGGTACTTATGTTATGTAGTGAGGTGCTCCGCACCCAACATATTTTTTGAAAATGTTTTTCTAGAAATGCTTAGGTGTTTTAAACTAGCCTTGCTTGAGGTAAATGTCTTTTTTGCATGTGTGCGCTGTAATATTTTTCTTCTTGTATATCATGACACAGATTTGTACAAGTGAATTTAAGGCCTCGTTGTAGGCGTAATTTTGCCTTATTGGTGGGATTTTTTATGTTTTTTCGATTTATTACCCTACAGTTTGTTTTTTAATCAGGAAGGTTCCGTCCTCTCTGTCTGACGGATTGTATTCTCCCTCACTGTGGGTGCACCTGCGCATTCGGTGCTACTCTTTGCTTTGAACTTAGACACACTGCGCATGTCCGTAGATGCAGTGGAACTCAGAGTGAGGCTTAGTTAGGTCGTTGTACTATAAAGTGAGGTGACGCGACGCCTGTGCCCCTGGACGACATAACTCTATTACGAAACGCTGCGTAGGGCGGAGCGACGCGATCGTGTCACCTCTCATCGCTGCTGTGGTTACCAGTAGGACGTGTTGTTTTACCTGTGAGCCTCAGGCCGGCACTCCAGACATTTTCAGGCACTTACTTTACACAACCAACATGTGAGTGCAATGTTTTTCTTTTATATTCAATAAAGTTTTTATGGTTTTACACTATTGGAGCCTTTCTATCTTTTATGACCATATCCACTCTACTGCGGGTCGGTGTCCCTTTGCCGGTCAGTTGGAATTCCTACACTACGGTATCAAGGTTTCTGAAGCACTATCCCTCTCCAAGGCTCCCGGTTTATGGTTGTGATCCAGATTACCATCTTTTCTATACAGCTTTCTCTGATCCTCTGTGACGGGGGATCATGAGTTTCTGGTAAGCGGCCAATGTTTACCCAAGGTGGTGGAACAAGCACTTTTATCTACTTTTGACAAGAATCACAATTTATATGGATTGTTACCTATCACATGGGTGATATTCATTTCACTTGATATATATGGACTTTTTGTTTTATATTGCCACTATTTCACATTTAGCAATGTATATTTGATGGACTGTCACTTTATTTATTAATTTGTGTTCAATCTGTTTTTTTCACACAATTTAAGATTATTGTGGATTGGTGGCCATATGTATGGTCACGAGTCCTTTTTAGCGTGATTCCGTTTTTTTCCCAATTTTTCTCACTGTGTTTATGTTGCATAGAGGAATTGCAGCTTACCTATCCTTATACACCTCACTTAAGCGCAGTTTCTTCCCTTTCTTTTTTTCTAATAATTTGTTAAGGCTTCCCCGATGAGAGCTAAATAAAAGAAAAATTATTGTACAAAAAAAGAATGTAAATTTTGAAAAATTAGGGAAAAAACGGCGTGGGGGGGCCCTTTGGGTCTGGTATGGATTTTAACCACTTCCCCATGGGCGCATTGTAAAATGACGCCAGCAGGAACACTCCCTCCCTCCTGCAGCCCATCAGAGTACCCGAGTACCTATCTGCAGCCCATGCCTCATAGAATATATGTTGGGGTGTTTTCTTTCAAAATGGGGTCATTTTGTGGGTAATTCCACTGTTCTGGTGCTCCAGGGCCCTCAAAAGTGTGAAAGGTAGGAATGAAATTAAATGTGTAATTTATGCTCCTAGAATGCCTGATGGTGCTCCCTGCATGTTGGGCCTCTCTATGTGGCCCAACATGCAAAGTCTCACACGTGTGGTATCGCCATACTCAGGAGGAGTAGCAGAATGTATTTTGGGGTTTTATTGGAAGTTAAACCCCAAAATAGTAAAAAAATATGCTGTGTGTGAGAAATAACTTGTTATTATTTTTTTTAAATATATTTATTCAGTTTTCATATAAAAGTACAAGATTTGTTGATGCAGGAGTTGCCTGCCAGGAAAGATAATAAAGTAATAAATATAATATGACATAGTGAGCAGGATAAAACTGCGTGGTTTGGAGCCTACAAACATCAATGAGATAACTAATAATACTGTATCTGGTCTAACAAGAGAAACTAACTGGAGGTTCTGTCAAAGTGGAGGTCAAAGGAGTGGAAGCATGTGAACATTCACTCTGAAAACGGGTACAGAGATCACTACCATTACGAAGAAATATCAGATATTTCACATCAAACAATGTACAACCTAAACGGATAGATTAGGTGGAATGCCTGGGGGGGACATGTGGGGTTGAGGCATAAGAGGTGACCTGGATCTTAAGTTTGCCCAGTGTATTGGCAAGATTTGCCTGCAGGTACCAGTCAATGTAGTAGAAGGGAGTCAAATGGGAAGAGATTTCTTCTGGAGAGAAAGAGTGTTCCATGAAGCGACGCCATCTTGCAATGAAGCGTTTCAGTGATGTAAAATGTTGGGTGATAGTGTCCAATTTCTCAATGTGAAATAGTGTTAAGAGTGCTTGTTTAACCGAGGCAATTTGAGGCGGGGAAGGGTTGATCCGAGCTTGAATTGTTGCCCTACGGGCTGCCAGAAGGCAGATATGGACCCATTGAGGAAGAGAGGCTCATGTAGGCATTGGTAAGGAAGCTTGCGGGGTGTCGCAGCTGAAAAGGCATACCAGTGGGTCCTTAGGCAGACGTATATGCTGAGATCTATCAATATAGTCCAACACCTGGTTCCAAAAGGTAGAGACTGCTTGACAGGTCCATAATCTGTGGAACAGGGATGGTCTTGGAGTAGAGCACCAAGGGCATGCGGAGATGGAGGAGTCATTTTTGCTGTGGCGAAACGGAAGATGCGCCCAATGGGTGATTTTAAACTGGGTTTCTCGACATGTTTTGCATGTTACTAGAGAGCGGATCTTTTGATATTCTGCAAGGATCTTCTCTGGTGAATCTGGAACATCCAGAATAGAGATCCAGGGTTTGAATGGAACAATGTGGTATTTTGTAGCCTGATGGGTGATGAGGTTGGAGTATATATATCTGATATGGAGTATTGGTCCCGATCTATTAGGGCTGAAGCAGGATCTGAGGTAGCTGGTTAGCTGATGATAGTGAAACACCTGCGATGGCATGAGGGAGCACTGTATAGTTAGTTCAGAGAAGGGTCTAAAACTACCTTGGGCAGGATCAATGATTTTAGAGATGGTTGTTATGCCTGAGGATAACCATTGAGTAAAGACCTTGTGATCCATTGAAGGGGGGAACACTGGGTTGCCAAGTATGGGAAGGTGATTTGAGATGGTAAAGGGCCAGGAGTCTCCATATTTCTCTCCAGGCAATCACAGTTTCTCTAATCAAGAGGTTGGATCTCAGGGACTGGGGAAGGGCACGTAGCCTAGAGTAAAGGATGGCCTGGAGATTAAACGGAGACACAAGGGTACCCTCCAGCATGTAGTTAGAGTAACAAGAGTTTTTGGACAACCAGTCAATACCTTGTCTCAATAGGCAGCAAAGATTATAGAATCTAATACTGGGCAGGCCTTCACACTTTTTGGCAATGAGTTTAATGTGTGCTTGAGCACCTGAAGGAAGGTATGGGCCCTCAGCCCACATTGCTTTATAGACATGGGATAGGGTCTCAGGAATGAATTTGGATGTCAATTTAAATAATTCTGCTGAAAAGCCACTTGGGCCAGATGAATTTCCATTAGAGAGGGACTTAATAGTAGAGCAGATGTCCTCATGGGAAATGGGGGAGTTTAAAGTGTCCAACTGGTCAGGAGACAGGGTAGGTAGTTTAATTGCCGTGAGCAATTTGTTCACCGCCTCTACGTCGATGGGGTCTTCTGAGTGAAGATTGGTATAGTACTGAGTGAGGATGGCACTAATCTCAGGGGGCGCATTAGTAATATCTCCGTTAAAGGAGTGTAGAGCTCCAATATGAGTCGGCCGGTGGCATCACGAGCACAGCTTTGCTAAGAGCTTGCCTGCCTTATTGCAGTATCTATGAAATTGGAGAACGGAGTAAGATTGCCTAATAGTCTCCTGCTGCACAGACCAGTGGTCAAAGGCGCGCTTGGCTGCTTGCCATGCAAGCGAGTTGGCTATAGTGTAGTTTAGTGTTAAGGCACAGTGTGCCAGGCGTAGGGATATACTAGCCTGCAAATATTGGAGATGAGTTTGTTTCTTAAATTGAGCTGTATAGGAAATAATGCATACTCTAAGAAAAGCTTTCCCCGTCTCCCAAAACAAATTTGGGGTGGAGAGATGGGCCCCGTTTGTTTCTACAAATTCAGTCCAGGCAGTGAGGAGGGTGTGTAAGAGATCATTGTTGTTAGTCAGAAAAGATGGGAAGCCCCAGGTGCCTGCATTGTTGGGGGTTGAGAACCCAGACAACTGGAAACTAATAGGGGAGTGGTCAGACATGACCATGTCTTCAATGGTCGATGAGGAGACGAAGGGGAGTATACCTGGCGAACAGAGAAGGTAGTCTATGCGGGAAAACGACTTATGGGGAGGGGAGAAAAAGGTGAATTCACGATTAGTGGGGTGGGAGAGGCGCCAAGTGTCTGTAAGGTGAAGTGAGGAAGCCGTTTGAACTAAAATGGTGGGAGTGACGCCCGTGTGACCTCGACTTGCAGGGCCCAGGGTACGGTCTTCAGCCGTATGCATGACAGTATTGAAGTCCCCCCCAATAAGATAAAAATGTTCAGGGATTTGTAAGACCCAGGAGGTAAGATCATAAAAAAAGGGCTGTCCAGGGGAATTAGGGGCATATATGTTAGATATAGCGATGTCACATGAGGCAACCGTCAGGTGGAGGGTGATTGTGTGGCCCTCCGAATCCGTCTCAAAGGAGCAAACAGTATAATGGAGATTTTTGTGGAGCAAAATTACTACACCAGCTTTACGTCCCACAGCTGGCCATAATTTGCACAGGCGAGAAAAGTCGTCTGCAGCCAGATGGGTCTCCTGTAAAAGAGTGACATCTGCTCGCAGGCGCTTAAGGTGTCTTAAAATCTGCATACACTTATGAGGGGAGCATAGCCACTTGACATTCCACGAGATTACCTTTAGGTGATTCCCATCATCCGAAAGAGCCATGGCTGAGGCAGTAATAGGTAGATGTGAAATGGCCCAAATAGGGCTAGCGCCACCGCATTCATCTCCCCGTCTGATCCGGAACCATTTCAATCTCGGCAGAATCCTAGAGGTAAATTGAGAGATAGAAGAGTGAATGACCAGATACATAAAACAATAACAAACAAGAGAGTAGGCCTCCTAAAACATTCCATGAACTTCACTTTTTTCCCCATGGAGCCACCACTTAAAGCGCCCCTGCCAAGGAGCGCCTCCTTCACCGGCATGAGGTTTGAGGAGGGGGGTCCAGGGGGATGGGGGGGAGAGGGAAGGGAAGGAGGAGGGAGATCTGGAGAGGGAGGGGGGGGAGGGGGATAGGAAGGGGAGAAGAATGAGGGGGAGAGGAGAGAAAAAAAAAGGAGGGAGAAGGAAAGGGGGAAACTGAGATCAATTAGGGATGACCCATATAAAGCAAGTTAGAAGTAACCAGATGTTATAAACATTGTTATTAACATTAATATTAAGGCCCACCGGATGAGGTAAGTCCGAAATGGTGGGCTAGGACCACTAGGTCAGAGAGGGCTTAAACAATAAGGGTCAAATAGGGAAGGGGCAAACCGTGTGAGTTAGCAGGAGTGTGCAGTCAGCGGTGTTCAGAGAGGCCCCCTGCAAGGCTGCCTTTTGTAGGGGGGTTTTGGGGACTTTGCTGGCCCCTAGAGAACAGAGGAGATTTCCTGTGCAGAGAAGATTGGTTAGAAGCAGAGGGGTCCTCCTGTTCCATGTTGGACGGTTGTGTCACATTGAGGTAGTGCTCCGCTTCAGATGGAGAGGTGAAAAAGACACGTTCAACTGAGGCAGGTTGGATATGCAGGATCGTTGGGTACGCCAGAGTAAATTTGATGTGGTTGTTGTAGAGGGATGGGACGAACAGATCCCTGAGAAAGCCTTGCGTTGTCGCATAACTTCAATGGAGTAGTCAGCAAATAGTAGTAATGGGTGGTCATCCGCAGAAAGGTTGCGTTGATCCGCACAATTTAGTTACCTGACAATCACAGGACGGGGCTTGGAGACTCTGATGGCTGTCCGATACAGTGCGCCTGTTCCACCAGGCAAGGGATATGGAGCCCCAGCTGCTCTGGGATGGTGGTGGAGCAGATGGCGGTGAGCGAGGAGGAGGAATAAGATTTAGGGAGACCTATGATGTGCAGATTATTGCATCTGGAGCGATGTTGGAGATCGTCCACTTTGTCCTGGAGTTCCCGTTGGATCAGGTGCTCTAGCCCTTTAAGGTTGGCCTGATCCAAGTCTCCTAGCTCCTCCTCCTAGCTCCTCTCCATGCGTCGCCGGAATCGGAAGTGATAACTTGTTATTCTGACAATTTTATGTAAAAAAAAAATGTATTTCTTAATTTTCCCAAGAATTGTGGGGAAAAAATTACAACCTCAAAAAACTTACTATGCCTCTTACTAAACACCTTGGACTGCCTACTTTCCAAAAAGGGGTCATTTTGGGGATATTTGTACTGTCCTGACATTTCAGGGCCTCCATAAATGAGGTAGGCCGTCAGTATATCGGGTGTGATCAAATTTTTATGATTTGCATCATAGCTTGTAGATTCTATAACTTTCACACAGACTAAATAATATCCACAAATTTGGGTTATTTTTACCAAAGATATGTAGCAGTATAAATTTTGGCCCAAATTTATGAACAAAAATTACTTATTTGCAAAATTTTATAATAGAAGATAAAAAAAAGTGTTTTTCTTTTCATAATGTTTGCTCTTGTTTTAGTTATATCACAAAAATAGAAAACCCAGTGGTGATTAAATACCACCAAAAGAAAACACTATTTGTGTGAAACAAATTATAAAAATTTTGTTTGGGTACAGTGTTGCATGACTGAGTAATTGTCATTCAGTGTGAGAGCACTGATAGATGAAAATTGGCCTGGGCAGGAAGGGGTGAATATGCCCTGTATTGAAGTGGTTAAGGGGAACCATACGACAGAATTAAGAATAAAATGGCGTGGGGTCCCCCCCAAAATCCATACCAGGCCCCTTGGGTCTGGTATAGATTTTAACCACTTCCCGACCGGCTCACGTACACTCACGTACTGCACGGCCTGTTGTTTGCTGCTCACCTGCGCTCTGGCACGAAAGCCAGAACTGGTATTGTGTATGTAAACACACAAATCCCCGTTCTGACAGGAGAGGGGAGACAGATCTGTTGTTCCTAGTAATTAGGAACAGCGATATGTCTCCTTCTCCAGTCAGTACACTGCCCCCACAGCAAGGGCGGATCCAGAGTCTAGTCTCGGGAGGGGCACTGCCAGAAAATAAGGTGTTGCTTACAGAACTCTATTTTACGTATCATACAGTTCTAACCTTGTTTAAAACAGTGACACTTTTATCATTCCAGATTAAATTATTACATTACAAACAGACAGGATAGGTTTAACCACAACTTTATTATTACAAAAATCATAAGCAGGTGGTATACTTATAACAGAATATTCCCAGACAAAATATTCACAAACAATATAAAATTATGTGTAAAAAAACAAATAGCAGAACCCAAACATTATCACTCTCCACTGTCTCCAAACACACAACAACAGAAACATTTTATTTGTAAGTTACATAACATGAAAAATTCAGAGAATTAGCTCAATTCTTCGTTTTCCTTGTTTGGCAAACAGCTCGATAACTCGGTCAGTATTCACAGGAATATCTCTATGAATGTAAAGTAAACACAAGCCATTTAACCGGTCCTCCACCATTCGTGACCGAAGCCATGTTTTAACACGACGGAGGAATGAGAAAGATCTCTCTGCTGTGGCCACACTTACAGGGAGAGTTGCTAAGATCAGAAGTAAACTTCTGATGGTTGGGAAGAGGTCCTGGTTACACAAGTCCAACACTTCAAGAACTGTTTTTGGAAGTTCCTTATGTTGTGATAACTCTCGTTTCCACTTTGTAAGCCATAGACTTAGTTCTCCCTGCAGCAATGTCTCCATTATCTTCTGCTTACCATCAGCTAGAAGAGGGTGGAAATGCTTTGATAATGATTGCACAGCCACAGAAACCATGGTTTCCATTTTTTTCCCAAAAAGTACTGCTGGCATCAAGATTTGAATCTGGAAACACTGCATCGAATTCTCTGGAAAATGAGTTTTTAAATCATTAATAGTTTTGTCCAGCAAGGGAATATACAACGATTTCCTGTAGTATTCTTCAGTTGATTCTACATTGTAATTGAATCTGTGCACTTGCCTGCCTACAAGACGTGGCAATTTTAGTTCCACGCCAAGTTCTGAAGCCAATTCTGTAGCCTCCATATGCAAAGTGGAAAAAGTGCTATAAGCGTTACATCGCATATTTTCTATGGTTGCCATGGTATCAGTCAAACAGTCCGATGCACTTGTTAAATCAATTGTTGGGGATTGAAGGAAGCGACTCAGAGGAAGGGTTACTTTCAGAACACTGATGAGTGAAACCAAGGAAAATATGAATTCTGCACTGCACAGAGAATGGATGAGAGTAGATGCTGTTGAGCTAGTGCTTGAGCATTTCCATTGAGATATTGCAGATAGTGCACTCACCACTTTTACAAGTCCATCTCGAAATCTTATGAGAGAATCATGGCGCTCTACCCATCTAGTTTCACAAAGACTGGTAAGCTGAGAGCCTAACTCCTGCTACTGCTACTGCATTGCGAACTGCTGACACTTGTGAGGACTTTGAAATTGAATTGTTCAGACAATGATTGTAGCAAGGACATCTGCAACTGTTGGGTGCTACACGGAGAATCTCTGACACAGCACCAGCCACCTCTGAAGACATAACACTTCAACTGTCTGTTCCAATGCCAACACAATGAGTGATGTCCAGGGAGAGGTCTTTAATTATTTGGATAACCATCTGGCCTAAAACTTTTCCTGTAAGCCTTGGTTCTGAACCTGAACTATCAAGTCCCGACTCCTTCTGGATTGCAAATTCGTAGGCATCTACAAATTTTATAAAATCCCCACGAAATGATCCATTGTAGACATATCGAAAGTTGAGTGTAAGTTGTTCGGTATTGGAAATGTCTGTAGTTTCATCGAATATAATACTAAAATAGCAAGCCTCTTTAATTCTAGTTACAATGACATTGCTGATTTCATCACCACAACACCCGATTAAATCATTTTGTGTGGATTTTGAAATGTATGTAGCGCGAGAAGATCCCGTAAGGAGGTGCTTCTCTAATATTTTGTCTCCAGATGCAACACGGTACCTCAGCAATTAACGAAAGTTGCCTTCATTCACCTCCGGGATGGAGTCATCCATTAAAGCACCATCATCTC
The DNA here is from genome assembly GCA_037952835.1 of Lithobates septentrionalis. Classification (NCBI taxonomy): domain Eukaryota; kingdom Metazoa; phylum Chordata; class Amphibia; order Anura; family Ranidae; genus Lithobates; species Lithobates septentrionalis. The sequence goes on from JBBDGP010000065.1 coordinate 3,556,301, forward strand.
GGTGGCCACGCAGAGGTATATTTTGTTTACCCAAAAATATAATTGACTCAACGATAGGATGAATTTGCTCTCGGTTCTCTTTCACTTTCTGCAGACGATGCAAGTTTATTTGATTAACAATTTCATTTTCCGGTGCATGGTAGGTTTTTAAAAATGCATTTCCTTCAAAAACACTCTCCTGATGATAAACAAGCCTTGCATGGACTTCCAAATCTCCATCCTTGCCCTTAAGCTTTTTAAAATTAGTAAGGGGCTCCATCACAATCCCTTTTTGGCAGGTGAATACACGAGCCAAGGAAAACTGTCAATATGTTGTTTTGACAGGTATCTCTTTATTTCCCGAGTTTCTCCATTCTTGGAAGTCATGTTCTGAACAGAGAAAGGTAATTCATATCCAGGAGGAGGTGGCCATGGATTTTCCAATAGCAAGCATTTGGTGTAATCATCTATTTTTTTCCCAAGATGTGTGCCAATGTCATTAATTAGGGTACTGCTGGTTTGAGGTGGGGTATCAACAGACAGTGGCGACACATTACGATCTGTTTCACCAGATATTGGCTCTACAAATGTACCAGAACAGGATGGGAGGGTAGTGTCAACTTCCATACTTGAAGTTGAAGTGCTTTCTACTATTGGCTTTTCTCTGGATGACTTTTTTGCACTGGTACTGAAGAAAGAATCTATAGTCCTGCAGTTCACTCTTTTCTGACTCAATTTGCTGTTTCTATAATTAAAGTACAAAAGTGGACACTAAATAAAGCAATTGGCTTTATAGAACAGCACTGCACACACATTGTTGACATGTACATGTACCATAACTGAACCGACCCCCTGTTTAAATATTGCAAGAATACATTGCAGACATGATACAGGAGATGGTCAGAGACTGCAGACATGATACAGGAGATGGTCAGAGACTGCAGACATGATACAAGAGATGACCATAGACTGCAGACATGATACAAGAGATGATCAGAGACTGCAGACATTATACAAGAGATGATCAGAGACTGCAGACATGATACAGGAGTTGATCAGAGACTGCAGACATGATACAAGAGATGGCCATAGACTGCAGACATGATAAAAGAGATGGTCAGACACTGCAGAAATGATACAAGAAATCAATGCATCAATGCAGCCTCACCAGTGCCCATTAAATACAGTCTTGTCAGTGCCCAACAGCAATAAAAAACAATTGTCAGGATGAATGATCAAGTCAGTTTTTCAGCTAAAAATTACAGGCCTACAATATAAAATACCCAATTTCTATGCAAAATTATTGTACCGCTTTGAGATGCAAAAATCTGAAATAATCATACCGCCAGGGAGGTTAACAAATGTTTCAAAAATGTAAATATAAAAATAAATTCAGGTGGCCAGATTAAAGCACTGTTTGCTCTTCTGCAGCTCCGCATTTAAATCAATATCCTGCATTATAATTTGATTAACCACTTGCTGACCAGCTGCAGTACCTATACTGCAGCAGGTCAGCTCTATTGCACGCAAATACCTGTAGAGCATTTTGTGCAATAGCCAGCAAAGGCGCGCACACTGATTGGCCAGAGGGAAGAATACGTATCGTAGAAGAAAACATATTGGCTTAAACTATGGAAGAAATTTTTTTATAGCAAAAAGCAAAAAATATATATATTTTTTTTTTTTTCAAAATTGTTGCTCTTTTCGGCTTATATCGCAAAAACCGCAGAGGTGATCAAATACCAGCAAAAGAAAGCTCTATTTGTGGGAAAAAAAGGACATCAATTTTATTTGGGTACAATGTCGCACGACCGCACAATTGTCAGCCGGTCAAAGTAATGCAGCGCAGTATCACGAAAAATGGCCTGGTCATAAGGAGGGGTAAAACTTTTCGGAGCTGAAGGGGTTAAGATCAAGACTAAAAGGGCATTTTTTGTTTCATACATAATGCATGGCACAGTGGCACACATGTATTTTGCGATTTGAAATATGACATACATTCATACATTCTTTTACCCACGTTTATGCTCTGGTGAGGGTAGGGGTTCCCATGCAGGATTTCGGAGCAATGGAGTGGAGAATTATTTCTGTTTTTTAACTAAAAAAAAAAAAAAAGCGACAATCACAAAGATCTCCTATTTGTCATTTTAAAGGTTATTTTAATGTTATTTTTTTTTATTATTTTTACAGTCTTTTTTTGTTGTATATGGAAAAAAAAACTAAAATCTCACCTTTTTTGTCATTTTCATTATTAAAAACGAAAGTAAATATCATTTTATATAATAAAACAAATGACTAAAATCTGATATCTGTCTTTTAAAAAGCCATTTTCATGTTTTTAGGGTAAGAAAAAAAAAAAAAAAAAAACAATTGCTAAGATCTCCTATTTGTCATTTCATTATTAAAACACTAAACTCTTATATCTGTCGTTAACAATAAATAAATCAATAAAAACAACAATCATTAAAGTATCCTAGGTGTCTCATTTCAAAAGTCATTTTCATTATTTGAAAAATAGCAAAAGAAAGCTCTATTTGTGGGAAAAAAAGGACATCAATTTTATTTGGGTACAACGTCGCACGACCGCACAATTGTCAGCCAGTCAAAGTAACGCAGTGCAGTATCACAAAAAATAATGCATGGCACAGTGGCACACATGTATTTTGCGATTTGAAACATGACATACATTCTTACATTCTTTTACTCACGTTTATGCTCTGGTGAGGGTAGGGGTTCCCATGGAGGATTTCGGAGCAATGGAGTGGAGAATCAATGGAGATGGATGATGATCGGATGGATCCAGTAATCTTCTCTCAATAAGTTGTCTTTTGTGTATTTCAATTTTCACTGCGCTCTGCTCTGCACTGCAGACTGCCCAAGGTGCCAGGTGGAGAAGATGGAGGAGGTGGGTGGAGCCAACAATAACTCATGGGATTGTCAAAAGTATGCCACCCTATCAAATTTGTCAGAGTAGTAGGTACCATCATCCTTAGTCAATATGGAGCAATGTGGTTGAAAAAGGGGAAGGAAACCTAATAGGACCTCTCCAATCTGGTCCTACCTTTTTCTAGGAATCTTAGGACTATTGCGCTACCAGAGGGATATAAACCAATTTATATAAAATCTTTCAATTTATTAAAGTATAAGACATTAAAATGATCCATACAAGGATACAATAGTATATAAACACACACAATAAATGTTTACAGCAGTGTTGACTCAGACTTAATATAGTGCCTATACAGGTGAGAAAAAGGCGAGTTGTTTAGTACTTTCTGGACGTGACCTCTACAGTTTTGCGGTCAAGCCGCTTCTTCGGGAGGCGTCTAGTACATTTTCACCTTTGGCCCAAACAGGGCTGCAACGACTCTGAGACGCCCACTAGGGGCGTTCCCCCGGGGGCGGGCTAGGGGGGCACTTAGGAATTACGTTGCTGTAATATAAACAATGTAAACCAATAGATGGCTGTCCACATCCAGACTCAGGAATGGGGAGGCAGCGACCGCTTAAATCAGGTACTTATACCATTACAAAAGAGCGATTAAACGGGAGGTCGCTAGTCTCCTGGATGTGTGCCTCACATCCAGGAGCACACATCCAGGAGACTAGCGACCTCCCATTTAATCGGTCTTTAATCGGCAGACCCCGACAACCACTGGCCAGGGTTGCCGGAAAGAGGCCCTTGTTACCCTCAATATGGGGACAAGGTGCTTTGAGGTGCAGCTCATCTCCCCTATCCTGACCTGCCAGGCTGCATGCTTGAATAAGGGTCTGGTATGAATTTTGGGGGGACCCCACGCCAATTTTTTTTAAATTTTGGCATGGAGTTCCCCTTAAAATTCATACCAGACCCCCGAGGACCTGGTATGGACTGGGGGGTGGATCCCACGCCATTTTTTTCATTGAATTTTCATCTATATTGCCGGGAGCCGGCAATACATTACAGCCACCAGCAAGTTTAAATTAAATTTTTTCCTTTAGAAATGTCATTATTGCTGCAGCATATTCTTCACATTGCACATATGCACCACTTTACAGGCAGACTAAAGGGACCCCCAGGCACAATATTTAAAGGAATATTTCATTTTTATTGCTTCACTTTAGGCATCATTAAAATCACTGCTGCTGAAAAAAACTGTTTTAAAAACTTTTTTTTTGCATTGATACATGTCCCCTGAGGCAGTACCCGGGTCCCCATACACTTTTTATGGCAATAACTTGCATATAAGCCTTTAAAATTAGGACTTTTAATTTTTCATGTTCGTGTCCCATAGACTTTAATAGGGTTCGCATGTCCATCCCTAGTCCTAGGTTTAGCAACACTTTAAGATTTTGTAGATTTTGATGTAGAAACTGGGTAAATTTTGTGTTTATTGTGGTGAAAACAATGATAAATAGACCTAATTAAAGTGGTTGTAAAGGCACAAGGTTTTGAATGGACACACAGAGTCGCAGCTTGGGAGCACACCTGCTTGGGTGCCCCCACAGCAATATGCTTGCTGTGGGAGCACTCGGCAGGAGGGAGGGGCCAGGAGCGCTGGGGTGGGACCCGAGAATAAGAGGAACCATTGCACAGAGCATGTAAGTATAACATGTTTGTTATTTAAAGAAAAAAAAAACCAAGACTTTAATATCACAGGCGAGGTTGAACAAAGACACAAGTCCATCAAGTCAAGTGATTTTATGTCAGTATTACATTGTATATCCCTGTATGTTGTGGTCGTTCAGGTGCTTATTTAATAGTTTTTTTTAAATCATCGATGCTCCCCGCTGAAACCACTGCCTGTGGAAGAGAATTCCACATCCTAACCGCTCTTACAGTAAAGAACCCTCTATGCGGTTTAAGGTTAAACCGCTTCTCTTCAAGTTTTAGTGAATGGCCGCGTGTCTTATTAAATTCCCTTTTGCGGCAAAGTTTTATCCTTATTGTGGGGTCACCAGTACAGTATTTGTACATTTAAATCATATCCCCTCTCAAGCGTCTCCTCCCCAGAGAGAACAAGTTCAGTGCTAGTAACCTATCCTCATAACTAAGGTCTTCCAGACCCATTATTTGTTTTGTTGCCCTTCTCTGGACTCTCTCCAGTTTGAGTACATCCTTTCTGAGGACTGGTGCCCAGAACTGGACAGCCTGCTCCAGGTGAGGCCGGACCAGAGTCTTGTAGAGTGGGAGAATTATCGTTTTATCTCTGTAGTTAATCTCCTTTTTAATGCATGCCATTATTCTGTTTGCTTTGCTTACAGCAGCCTGGCATTGCATGCCATTGCTGAGCCTGTCATCTACTAGGACCCCCAGGTCCTTTTCCATCCTAGATTCCCCCAGAGGTTCTCCCCCTAGTGAGTAGATTGCATTCATATTTTTGCCATCCAAATGCATTATTTTAAATTTTTTTACATTAAATTAAAAATTTGTTATGTAGTTGCCCACCCCATTAATTTGTTCAGATCTAGGTTTCCACATCCTGCAGAGAAGTGATTGCCCTGATTAGCTTAGTATCGTCCGCAAATACAGAGATTGAGTTGTTTATTCCATCCTCCAGGTCGTTTAAATTTAAATAGGATTGGTCCCAGGACAGAACCCTGGGGGACCCACATTACTCCCCATTTATAACTACTGTCTGAACTCGCCCCTGTAGCCAGCTTTCAATCCATGTACTCACCCCATGGTCCATGTCAACGGACCTTACTTTGTACAGTAAACGTTTATGGGGAACTGTATAAAATGCTTTTGCAAAATCCAGATACACCACGTGCCTTCCTTTATCTAAATGGCAGCTCACCTCCTCATAGAAGGTTAATAGATTGGTTTGGCAAGAACGATTCTTCATGAATCCATGCTGATTACTGTTAATGATACTGTTTTCATTACTAAAATCTTGTATATAGTCCCTTATCATCCCCCCCCCAAGAGTTTACATACAATTGATGTTAGGCTAACTGGTTTGTAATCCCCAGGGATGTAACTTGGCCCTTTTTTAAATATTGGTGCTACATTGGCTTTTCTTTAATCAGCTGGTACCATTCCAGTCTAGACTGTTCGTAAAAATTAGGAACAATGGTCTGGCAATTAATTGACTGAGTTCCTTAAGGATCCTCAGGTGCAAGCCATCTGGTCCCGGTGACTTATTAATGTTAAGTTTTTCAAGTCTAATTCTAATTCTGTCCTCTGTTAGCCATGAGGGTGCTTCCTGTGACATGTCATGAGGATAAACATTGCAGTTTTGGTTACTGAATCCCCCCAATTCCTTTGTAAAGACTGAGGAGAAGAATAAATTCAGTACCTTCGCCATCTCTATCCTTAGTAACCAGATTCCCTTCATCATTCTTTATGGGACCAATATGATCTGACCTCCCTTTAAACCTAACTTTAAACTGTTACTAAACCTACAACAGTAAAAATCAGTCTGTATATGCAGTAAAGCATGCTTGATATACTCACTGTGGAACCTAAGGGGTTAATCCTCTGCATTGTGTAAAAAAGCTGTTTGATCCTGTAGGCACAAACCCTCCCTTCTTGCATTGTTTTCTAAAACGAGTCCGGATAAGACAGAGTTAGTGGAGCCAGGCTGCACATGCTCAGTTTGGTGTGTATTGCTAGAGAGTTTTTATTTTTTCTTGGGAGAGTGCATGTGATCAGCACAGGGCCAATCAGCACGGTCCAGACAGAGGGTCAGGGGTCCTGCATCCTGATAGGTCAGCCAGTACAGTATGAAAGCTGCTCCTACAAGCTTTAGCCAGGCACTGATAGAAGTCACAAGACTGCTATATACTGCTGATAAGAAAAGGTATTTAACCATTTATATTTACTAAAATTATTGCAATTCCATGTACTGTGTACTGTGGGAGACCAGGGATAATGAATGCAGGGTCCTGGGTTCAGTAACACGTTAATGTCTCTAATTAATACACTTTTGCAGCATCTTAAATACGAAGTAGTGTGGTCAGTGAGAGAGTTAATGGATGTACTTGATCCACTACACCCCATTATATTTCAAATGAGGCCAAGTACATTTTCAAGAGTGTCCTCCCGACACGCAACATTTCCCTAATGTCCTAATCACTGCTTTTGCTGCAGAACCACAGAAGCAATTATTATTTTTTTGCTGAATTTTTTTTTTATTTCCGTTTCACAATCAGTGATTTGTTTAGAATAAATCAGAAACACATTGTATACTATATGTAATTAAAAGAAGAAATGATGATACATTTTTTAATGTGTAAAGTGTGTCTGTAATTATGAGACCATGTAATAGAAGGAAGTGTCTATTGCTATTTTGGGATGAATTGGCAGTTGTATTTCTCACAAGGGGTCAAAACCGTGACCTTTTCAGTGTTCCAAATTTAGGTACAGGACATTTCCAGCTAAATTGTCAACCAAATCTTTTTTTAGTGTATTAGAAAACAAATTACCCAGCGCCCTAGATAACTGATGGTTTATTTGAAATTACATTAAATAAAATGAAAAGCAACAGTTGGCTGGTAGAAGTACCGCTATCTCACAAAGATATGTTAAACTATAGGTTTTTCAGCTTCTCCCTTTCTCATAATTGTTCATTGGTGGAGCAGGCATATCAGTGGGAACGAATATTTAAAGCATGCGTAAACTCAAAATTGTATGTAAAATTTAGGGTCACTTTTAATATTTTTAAATATGCAACAGTTATTAAACCACAACTTAAATAACAAGTATCACTTTTTTTATTTTTTACAGTATTTGTTTCCCAATAGACCTAAGGAAATGTAGTACATGGCCCAATCTTTCAAGGTGCCCTTTAATGCTAAGTGTGTTGTGGAATAGGGTGTCCACCATAGGTGCATAGGTGCCCCACACCGCAGCTAGCAAGGAGATGGCTGCTTTGCCAGCGAGCACCTATCTACTGAGGCAAGCACCAACACAAAAAATGCAGACCTATTGGCCTCAAGCAAGTATTGGTAGCCATAGCTCGCTAGTAAAGCACCCATCTCCTTGCTAGCTATTGTGTCGATTGGCTGCAGAGGGTGAGGGGGAACCTTTCTAACATAACAGCTAGTGTTACAGGGCACCTAGGAAGATGGGACAAAGTACTATATGTACTATATTTTACCATCAGGAACTAAATACTGTTAAAAAAGTATAATGCTATTTTATGATAGTCTTTAACAAGTTCCAAATTTAATTTCTATGTGGTGTACAACAAGCCACATATAATAAATGTAGCACTGACCCCAGAAGGAGCTGCTGATATTTTGAATGGGCCTGTACTCTGCTTCTACACCCCCAATGACTTGACTCAATCCCCTTGACACAGCTGTGGTGCAGTGTTAGTGTGAAGCTAATAGTAAGGGATAACCTCACAATGCACAATATAATTACAGTATACCTTTGTTATTACCTGAGTATCCTATGCTCCACCTGCTCGAAAAAGGAACAACACTCCACACAAGTTGTACTTAACCAGAAAACATAACTTTTACTGAAGTCAGTATAGAAGTAGTATTACAATACTAGTACTGTCACACAAACGTAGCGCAACATCCCAGTAAATATACACAATAGGTTGTACACATAAAATTGTAATAACTGATCTCTGGAAGTGCGTCTCCAAGTGGGACTAATGCCAGAATGGGAAATACCCTAATTCTGGGCACCTTCCCACTTCCAATGCGCGCTTATAACTACAAGAAGACAACGTTATAAAATATAACACAATTGCAATCCCTAGGGAGCTCCCCCTGCTTTAAAGTGTAAACTGTCTATTAACCAGCAATTAGGACGCAAGGCCTTGCAATGAAATAGGCAGTCTTTTCTTTGTCTTCTATCTTCTGCTAGCTATTTACGAATCATAAATTGTAATCCAACGGTTAAATCAACCATGTTTAAATAAAGTAGATGTTGAAGGTATATTCTTGTAGTGTAGTAACCTGTAACTGTCTCCGATACAATTAGCTTTGTGTAACACAGTGCTAATAGGGCAGTGAAGGGTAGGCTTGAGGCCTATTTGAACTCAGTCTCTAGTTCCTTCAATTCTCCTGTGTGGGACTACAGGTCCCAGCACACTGTGTTACAGATTCAGGTGTGTAAAAGTGCACTAGGAAACTTTGGGCAGCAGCCCTCTCAACCAACCAGGTCTGTGTAGTAGAACAGCTCCGCTCCGGTGCACTTGGTCTTGCTTCCCACCGGCCGGCATCGTTACACCGCTCCGCAAGGTGGACCGGGACCCTCTCATGACTCCGACAGTCGTCTCTGGATCCTTCTTAGTTCCGTACCAGTGTCTCTACAGCTCACTGATGCACAGCAGGGTCGCTGATTGTGCCGCTCTGCAGTAAGTGTAGGCCGCGCTCTCTGGAACACCTCTGCACAGGTCCTCACAGGCAGGCCATGCATCCAGAAGAGCCCTAAGATGGCCTTTTATAGCCTACCCAGGATGCATTTCAGTACTGAGTGTGGCTGGGTAAAAATTTACTCAGCATTCCGGGTAGGTAAGTTAATGTGAAAAGTAAACAACAGTCACTTCCTGTCACATTTTCTCACATCCTTGAATAAGGAAAATAAAATACAGTCTATTCACCAATTTGACCACTAGATGGTGCCACATACTAAATTATAATGGGGCGTACACACGGTTGGACTTTTCGGCTACAAAAGTCCGACAGCCCATCCAACAAACTTTCGACGGACTTTTGGCGGACTTGCGGCGGACTTTCTAACGAACGGACTTGCCTACATACGATTATACAAAAGTCCGACGGATTCGTACGTGATGACGTACACCGGACTAAAATAAGGAAGTTTATAGCCAGTAGCCAATAGCTGCCCTAGCGTGGGTTTTTGTCCGTCGGACTAGCATACAGACGAGCGGATTTCCGGGTCCGGTGGAGTTACGACGTAAAGATTTGAAGCAAGTTCCAAATCTAAAGTCCGTCAGATTTGCGACTGGAAAAGTCCGCTGAAGCCCACACATTATCAGATTGTCTGCCGGATTTGGTCCATCTGCGTCCGTCGGACTTTTGTAGCCGAAAAGTCCGACCGTGTGTACGCCCCATTATACTGTTCATAGACTATCATTGTATTACATTAGTAGGCAAAAATGCGGGCGCTACATACTCCCCCTGCTTTAATTTTTTGGTCCCCAAAGATGTTCAAAATCTTAGTCCTATTGCACATTTTTGCCTCTAGGTGATTGCATAAGACTGACAGAGGAGCCTCCCACCAATTCTCATATGATGGGGAGCTGTTCTGTACACTCATGGTTGACACTATGGGGTCTGGTACAGATGTGTCAAGGGGCGAGATGGGGTTATCTTTTTCTGAACTAACTGTAGAAGGACCAGGCACTTCAGTATTTTTCTTACTGATGACTTGAGTCGCTTCAGAACATTCGCCCAGGGTATCATATGTTAGTCTTTTCGGGGGTCGAATGTCTCTCTTTTCTCTTTGTCTTTTCGGTATAGCGACCACTTCTGGGCAAGCTTTCTTTTCCTCTATTTCAGTCTCCTGCATCTCAGTGCCAGAGGGAAACAAGTATTCCTCAGAATGTCCAGACAGTGGTACAAATTCTGGGGCTTCAGGTCTAAGATTCCCACTATCTCCACTTCTTGGCTGAGGTGAAACATCCACTTCAACTTATTTCCATCTCTTCTCCCACTTCAGCTTCTGGGGCTTCAGGCTGAGATCTCCTTACTGGCAGATGCACAGCGGTAGATGTAGAAGATAGGTCTTCCTCCAGACTTATCCTGACTGCTTCTGTGAGAGGTAAGAGGTGGTTCCTATGCCAGGTCTTTACTGGTCCAGTTCTCCCTTCCAGTCTGATCTCGTACACTGGAAGTCCTGGAAGTTGTCTGCGTACCACATACGGCTGTGACCTCCAGCGATCAGCCAGTTTGCGCTTGCCTGGGATGCCCAGATTTCTTAGTAGGACTCGGTCAATGGGTTGTAAGTCCCGAACCCGTACTTTTAAGTCAAAGTTCCTTTTGTTCCTACTTCCTCTGGTATCTGATGTGGCTTGGGCCTTCTCATAGGCTATCTTCAAACTTCTCCTCAACCTATCCACATACCCTCGATGAGAGGTCTCTGAGGTGTGGTCCAAGGAAGTTCCAAAGGCTAAGTCTATCGGTAGCCTGGCCTCTCGCCCAAACATTAACTGGTAAGGTGAATATCCTGTACTATCACTCTTGGTAATTAGGGATGAGCTTCATGTTCGAGTCGAACCCATGTTCGACTCGAACATCGTCTGATCGCCCGTTCGCCGAATTGCGAACGATATGGGTCGTTTGCGCCAAATTCGTGTGGCGCCTCACGGCCCATAATTCACTGCGGCATCGCAGTGCATTGCTGGCTGATGATTGGCCAAGCATGCACTATGACCCGCATGCTTGGCCAATCACAGCGCCGTCTGAACAGAGAGCCGTAATTGGCCAAAGCCAAGGAGGCTTTGGCCAATTATGGCTCAGGGGATTTAGTACACGCCCCACACTATATAAGGCCGCCTGCACGGCGGCCCTGTGTAGTGTGTGTTCATAGATAGAGAGAGAGAGACAGACAGTGTCATTTGATTTGAGTTAGATAGATTAGGCAGAACAGTCAGACAGTTAGCTGCACTTACAGTGTATTGTGTATATATATGCATCCCAGGTGTTGCATATATAAATATATATATATACACTGTATTCAGTTTAGCTAGATCCGTTCCTGTTATCTTCTTACTGACAGGCAGGCTTGTCTTGTTACAGTATTTACAGCTACCTGAAGAAAATTGCTGGTGTTCTTTTGATCCTATTAGTACCTCAGTCAGGCAGCTAGACCATTTACAGTTAGTGCAGTGCGTCCTGCTCACAGTGTTCAGCTAAACCTACAAGTTAGTGTGGTGTGTCCTGCTCACAGTGTTCAGCTAAACCTACAAGTTAGTGGGGTGCGTCCTGCTCACAGTGTTCAGCTAAACCTACAAGTTAGTGTGGTGCGTCCACCTCACAGTGTTCAGCTAAACATACAAGTTAGTGTGGTGTGTCCTGCTCACAGTGTTCAGCTAAAACTACAAGTTAGTGCGGTGCGTCCACCTCACAGTGTTCAGCTAAACCTAGAAGTTAGTGCGGTGCGTCCTGCTCACAGTGTTCAGCTAAAACTACAAGTTAGTGCTGTGCGTCCTGCTCACAGTGTTCAGCTAAACCTACAAGTTAGTGTAGTGAGACCTCTGCACAGTGTTCATCTAAAGCTACAAGTTAGTGCAGTGCGTCCTGCTCCCAGTGTTCAGCTAGATCCGTTCCTGTTATCTTCTTACTGACAGGCAGGCTTGTCTTGTTACAGTATTTACAGCTACCTGAAGAAAATTGCTGGTGTTCTTTTGATCCTATTAGTACCACAGTCAGGCAGCTAGACTATTTACAGTTAGTGCAGTGCGTCCTGCTCACAGTGTTCAGCTAAACCTACAAGTTAGTGTGGTGCGTCCTGCTCACAGTGTTCAGCTAAACCTACAAGTTAGTGGGGTGCGTCCTGCTCACAGTGTTCAGCTAGATCCATTCCTGTTATCTTCTTACTGACAGGCAGGCTTGTCTTGTTACAGTATTTACAGCTACCTGAAGAAAATTGCTGGTGTTCTTTTGATCCTATTAGTACCACAGTCAGGCAGCTAGACTATTTACAGTTAGTGCAGTGCGTCCTGCTCACAGTGTTCAGCTAAACCTACAAGTTAGTGTGGTGCGTCCTGCTCACAGTGTTCAGCTAAACCTACAAGTTAGTGGGGTGCGTCCTGCTCACAGTGTTCAGCTAAACCTACAAGTTAGTGTGGTGCATCCACCTCACAGTGTTCAGCTAAACCTACAAGTTAGTGCGGTGCTTCCTGCTCACAGTGTTCAGCTAAAACTACAAGTTAGTGCGGTGCGTCTACCTCACAGTGTTCAGCTAAACCTAGAAGTTAGTGCAGTGCGTCCTGCTCACAGTGTTCAGCTAAAACTACAAGTTAGTGCTGTGCGTCCTGCTCACGGTGTTCAGCTAAACCTACAAGTTAGTGTAGTGAGACCTCTGCACAGTGTTCATCTAAAGCTACAAGTTAGTGCAGTGCGTCCTGCTCACAGTGTTCAGCTAGATCCGTTCCTGTTATCTTCTTACTGACAGGCAGGCTTGTCTTGTTACAGTATTTACAGCTACCTGAAGAAAATTGCTGGTGTTCTTTTGATCCTATTAGTACCACAGTCAGGCAGCTAGACTATTTACAGTTAGTGCAGTGCGTCCTGCTCAAAGTGTTCAGCTAAAACTACAAGTTAGTGGGGTGCGTCCTGCTCACAGTGTTCAGCTAAACCTACAAGTTAGTGGGGTGCGTCCTGCTCACAGTGTTCAGCTAAACCTACAAGTTAGTGTGGTGCATCCACCTCACAGTGTTCATCTAAACCTACAAGTTAGTGCGGTGCGTCCTGCTCACAGTGTTCAGCTAAAACTACAAGTTAGTGCTGTGCGTCCTGCTCACAGTGTTCAGCTAAAACTACAAGTTAGTGCGGTGCGTCCACCTCACAGTGTTCAGCTAAACCTACAAGTTAGTGCGGTGCGTCCTGCTCACAGTGTTCAGCTAAAACTACAAGTTAGTGCTGTGCGTCCTGCTCACAGTGTTCAGCTAAACCTACAAGTTAGTGTAGTGAGACCTCTGCACAGTGTTCATCTAAAGCTACAAGTTAGTGCAGTGCGTCCTGCTCACAGTGTTCAGCTAAAACTACAAGTTAGTGTGGTGCGTCCACCTCACAGTGTTCAGCTAAACCTACAAGTTAGTGCGGTGCGTCCTGCTCACAGTGTTCAGCTAAAGCTACCTGTAGAAGGTTGGTGGTGTTTTCCTGATCCTATCACTACCGCAGGCAGCTAAAAAAGCTACAAGTTAGTTTTTTGCGAGCTCTGCACAGTGTTCAGCTAAAGCTACCTGTAGAAGGTTGGTGGTGTTCTCATACTACAGGCAAGCAGTTGATTTTGCTAGCTGCAGTATCAGTACATATATATATATATATATATACATATATATATACCAGCTTAGTGCAGCTACAGGCCATTAGTATGTCTGGAAGGCCAAGAAGGAGAGGCAGACAGTCACAAGCCAATAAGAGAGGGCAAGCAGGCTCTGTGTCTAGTGCTGGTCGTGGAGACGGTGCATCCTCATCAGCACGTGGCCGTGGGACACGCTTGGCCTTTTTTTTGGCAGCTGGCCATGTTGAGCCACAACATGCGGAAGACTTGGTCGAGTGGATGACCAAGCCATCCTCATCCTCCTCATCCTCTCTCACCCATGCCCAGGGTACTTTGTCTGCCTCTTCCCTTGGCTCAATGTCATCAGTGACTCCTTCCCTAGCCCCACCATGTCCTCCTGAGGAGTCCCTCGAACTGTTTGACCACAGTGTTGGGTACATGCTCCAGGAGGATGCCCAGCGTTTGGAAGGCTCTGATGATGATACTGAGCTCGATGAAGGCAGTAATGTGAGCACGGACAGAGGGGGTGCCCAAGAATGACAGCAATCTGGCAGTCATGCTCCCCCTGCTGCAGCATACTGCCAGGTTTGCTCCAGTGATGAGGAGGGAGGGGATGATGAGGTCACTGACTCAACGTGGGTGCCTGATAGGAGAGAGGAGGAGGCGGCACATCACCAACGAGGCAGGATGCCCTCCAGGGGCCAGCCTAAGGGCAGCACATTGACTGCATCACACCTCAAAGCTCCACATGTGCAGGGCGCTGCAGTGTCTGCGTGTTATTCAAAAAGTTCTTTGGTGTGGGCCTTTTTTGAGACGAGTGCATCAGATTGCACCGCTGCTATTTGCAACATATGTCTCAAGCGTATCTCGCGTGGCCAAAACATCTCCCGCTTTGGTACCACATGCTTGACCAGACATATGTTGACCTGCCATGCAGTTCGTTGGCAAGCGTATCTAAAAGACCCACACCAAAGAACAAAGACGACCTCTCCTTGCTCCTCATCAGCTGAGATCTCCAACCCCACTATACCTTCAGTCCTCTCTGAGACCTGCACTGAGAGGAATGAAGGTGTAGAATTAGGTGTGTCACAGCCAAGTACTTGTGGGCAATCTGCTTTTGGTACACCGACGTCAGATTGTACCAGGCAAATTTCCCTGCCCCAGCTGCTGCACCGCCGAAAGAAGTTTGCTCCCAGCCATCCACATGCGCAGCGGTTGAATGCTAGCTTGGCAAAATTGCTAGCACTTTAACTGCTGCCTTTTCAGTTGGTAGACTCTGCCCCCTTCCGTGAGTTTGTGGAATGTGCGGTTCCTCAGTGGCAGGTACCCAAACTCAACTTTTTCTCACGGAAGGCGATTCCGGCTCTCTACTGGCATGTGGAAGGAAATGTCCATGCCTCGCTGGACAGGGCGGTCAGCGGTAAGGTGCATATTACCGCTGACTCATGGTCCAGCAGGCATGGACAGGGACGTTACCTAAATTTCACGGCGCATTGGATGACTCTGCTGGCAGCTGGAAAGGATGCAGGACAAGGTGCAGTAATGTTGGAGGTTGTTCCGCCACCACGCCTCCAAAATGCTAATGATTGTGACACACCTCTCTCCTCCACCCTTCCCTGTTCTTCTTCCTCCATGGCCTCTTCCTGTGCTTTGTCCTCGGAACCAGTGGTGCTCCATAGCCGTTCAAGGGGCTACGCAAGTACGCAGGCCAAAAGATGCCATGCGGTGCTTGAGCTGGTGTGCTTGGGGGACAGGAGTCACACTGGGGCAGAGGTTCTGTCAGCTCTGCAGGGGCAGGTTCAGAGGTGGTTGACGCCACGCCAACTTAAGGCAGGAATGGTGGTTTGCAACAATGGCACCAACCTCCTCTCTGCCCTCCGACAGGGACAAATGACCCATGTGCCCTGTTTGGCTCACGTCCTTAACTTGGTGGTGCAGCGGTTCTTGGGCAGGTACCCGGGCTTACAGGATGTCCTGAGGCAGGCCAGGAAAGTCTGTGTGCATTTCCGCCGGTCATATAATGCCAGTGCTCGGCTGGTGGACCTCCAAAAGGAGTTTAACCTGCCGAAGAACCGCCTAATCTGTGACATGCCCACCAGGTGGAACTCAACATTGGCCATGCTGCAGCGGCTGCACACGCAGCAGAGGGCCATCAATGAGTACCTGTGCGACTATGGCACCAGGACAGGGTCAGGGGAGCTTGGTTTTTTTTCCCCACGCCAGTGGGCCGTGATCAGGGATGCATGCACTGTCCTGTCACCATTTGAGGAGGCCACGAGGATGGTGAGCAGTGACAGTGCATGCATCAGTGACACTGTCCCCCTTGTCCACCTGTTGGAGCACACGCTGCATGGAATAATGGACAGGGCACTTGAGGCAGAACAGAGGCAGGAAGAGGAGGACTTCCTTAGCTCTCAAGGCCCCCTTTATCCAGACAGTGTTCCTGCGTGCCCACCGATCACACAGGAAGAGGAGGAGGAGGAGGAGGAGGAGGAAGATTGTGTCAGTATGGAGGTGGAGCCTGGCACTCAGCATCAGCAGCAGTCTTTAAGGGATCAGTCCCAAGAAACACATGGACTTGTACGTGGCTGGGAGGAGGTGGCTGCGGACCATGACGTCCTCAGTGACCCAGAGGACTCCGGACCGAATGCCTTAGCAAACCTACGCTGCATGGCCTCCCTGATCCTGATCCTGCAAAGACTGCGTAAGGATCCTCGTATTCGTGGTATCAAGGAGAAGGACCAATACTGGCTGGCAACCCTCCTTGATCCACGTTACAAGGGTAAGGTTGCAGACCTTATCTTGCCATCGCAGAGGGAGCAGAGGATGAAACATCTTCGGGAGGCCTTGCAGAAAGGTCTGTGCAACGCGTTCCCAGAGACTGGAAGGTTACAAACTCCTGTTTCTGGACAACGTGTTGCTGAGGCTTCGGTCGGTCAAAGAAGGAGTGGTGGGGAAGGTGGCCGTCTGACCGATGCGTTCAGACAATTTTTTGGTCCGCAGCCCCAAGGTATGATCGGTTCCAGCAACCATCGCCAGCAGCTGTTTTACATGGTGCAGGAATACCTAGGGGCAAGATCTGACTTGGACACCTTTCCCACCGAAAATCCTCTGGGTTACTGGGTCTTGAGGATGGATCACTGGCCAGAGCCTGCACAGTATGCAATTGAGCTACTGGCCTGTCCTGCATCCAGCGTTCTTTCGGAACGCACATTCAGTGCTGCTGGAGGCTTTGTAACCGATCACAGGGTGCGTCTGTCCACCGACTCGGTCGATCTACTGACCTTCATAAAAATGGATCAGTCTTGGATCACCACCAGCTACCAAGCACCTGATGCTGATGTAACCGAATAATTTTTTTGAAATCTCAGATCCCTTCAAAGACTGCCTATGCTGATGCTGAGTGACTATCCCTGAGTAATTATCCTCTTCCTCCTCAATGATCACGCTGATAGCTTGTAAGAACATTTTTGGTTCTGGGCGCCACCACCAGTGCCTAAGGCACAATTTTTCAGCCCCTGTTTAACAGGGGCGTGTAATTACAATTTTTGATGCAATACTTTGCAGCAGGGCTCATTTCTGCATTCCAACTAGAGTATCTGTGAGGGGTTGCAGTGTTGTGGCACCAGCACCAGTGCCTAAGGCCCAATTTTTCAGCCCCTGTTTAACAGGGGCGTGTAATTACAATTTTTGATGCAATACTTTGCAGCAGGGCTCGTTCCTGCGTTTCAACTAGAGTGTCTGTGAGGGGTTGCAGTGTTGTGGCACCAGCACCAGTGCCTAAGGCCTAATTTTTCAGCCCCTGTTCAACAGGGGCATGTAATTACAATTCTTGATCTAATATTTCACAGCAGGGCCCATTTCTGCACCCACCAAGAGCGAGTGAGGACTTACAGTGTTGTGGCACCAGCAACACCACCACCAAAGGCCCAATTTTTCTGCCCCTGTTCAACAGGGGCATGTAATTACAATTCTTGATCTAATATTTCACAGCAGGGCCCTGTGAGGGCTTACAGTGTTGTGGCCACAACAACACCTAAGGCCCAAATTTCTGCTGAGTATATAGGGCAGGCCCCTACTTTCAAACATCTAACTTAGAAATGACTCCTACTTGCAAACGGAAGGAGACAACAGGAAGTGAGATGAAATCTATCCCTAGGAAGGGAAATTCTCTCCTGTAAGAGTTAATATGGGAAAAACATTTCTCCTTTCCACTGATGCTTTCCAATCCTTGTTCCACAAAAAAACCCAAATATTCAAAAAACATTTGTCATTGGGACAAAAAGTGAGGTGAAATCTTCTGAAGAGGAGGAAAGACAGCAAAACAAATGTCACAGGGGTGATAACCCTTCCCTATGTTTTCCAAAAAGCTTAAAAAAGATTTTTTGGCTGGAGCTAAACACGTTAAAAATGTACCCGTTCAAAATTACAAACAGATTCTACTTAACAACAAACCTACAGTCCCTGTCTTGTTTGCACCGCCTGTATACTGCTGTTCAGAGTATATAGGGCCTGGTGGCCCCACACCTTTCCTTATTTTAATTTGGGTGCGGGGTTCCCCTTAATATCCATACAAGACCCAAAGGGCCTGGTAATGGACTGGGGGGTACCCATGCCGTTTGTCTCACTGATTTTCATCCATATTGCCAGGACCCGACATTACATTAAACCCGCAAGCAGTTTTAAATGAGATTTTTTCCTTTAAAAATGACATTTTGTGCAGGGACTGTTCTAAACACGGGAAACACGCGCCACTTTACAGGCATACTATAGACACACCCCAGGTACGATATTTAAAGGAACACCTCTTGGGACACCATTTAATACCTGCCTGCAGTGAGGCCTTATTTATATATACACCGATTTCTGGAGCACAGCCAGCTGGATTCGAGTGCAGATGGACCTGAGGATCCAAGGCATCTGGAGTTTCCTGCATTCCAGCCATCAGCCATCAGCCATCTGAAGGAGCGGTGTGGTGTGACGATGCCAGCTTCGGATGAGACGGAGTTCACAACAAAGGAGTTTGGAAGAAATCCGTCAGTACCTGGACCTGTTGTAATGAGCGGGCACTTGCCCAGACCAATAGAATATACTGTTTGCTGGTGAGACTTGTGGTTCCACGGGGGTGGTTCTACTTATTCATAGGCCGTGCACAGAAGAACTCTGGCTTTATTACAACCCATGCTGCGGAGGATTTCCCTGGCGATCCCCTTCTTGGACGTGGTATGAAGCGGTAACCTGGAACTCCTGGGAGAGAGGATATCATATCCCAGCAACCACGGGATACCGGCCAAGAGGACGGCATTGGGATCTTAAAGTGTCTGTCACCCCTGCAGGGGTACGGGGAGCCGGTGAGTGGGGAGCCAAAAGGGGAGCACAGAAGTCACGGATTCTCACCTTTGTGGGTACTACAGTCACTAAGCTCTTGGAACTTTTTTTCTTGATATTTACAATTTGGGACGTATCACCTTTGAACAGACTTTTTTGCAATTTTGTTTTTATTCTATATATATTTTTTTCTATATACATTTTCTCGATAATTCGGTTTATTTTTTTGGGAGTTGATTGCATCTGTCATTCACGTTTGTACACGTACACGCTGGATTCATCACATTAGCTGCATAGTATATTTAGCAGCAGCACCTAGTGGTCACTTTTTGCCACTACCTTACATTTGTTATACATGTGTATGCAATATATAGGGGTTTTTCATCACATGTTTTTTTGACTCACACTTCCTAACAATGTTTTAGGGTTTATTCATTATGAGTTTTGCAGTCTTCACCTTTTGTGTATGGTATATTATATATTAATTCAATCAATCTTCAGTACCTATTGTATCACATAAACTTTATCACTTATACCCTCCACAAGGGAGCGCCATACCCCCATTTACAATCCTTTATATATGTTATGCCGCGTACACACGAGCGGACTTTACGGCGGACTTTGCCCGGCGGACTGGATTTCGTCGGACAATTCGATGTGTGTGGGCTCCAGCGGACTTTGTTTTCTCAAAAGTTGGACGGACTTAGATTTGAAACTTGTTTAAAATGTATCCGTTGAAATCGAGTCCGGTCGAAAAGTCCGCCGTCTGTATGCTAGTTCGACGGACTAAAAAGCCACGCTAGGGCAGCTATTGGCTACTGGCTATGAACTTCTTTGTTTTAGTCCGGTCATACGTCATCACGTACGAATTCGACGGACTTTGGTGGATTGTGTGTAGGCAAGTCCGTTCATTCAGAAAGTCTGTCGTAAAGTACGTCGAAAAATCCGCCGGGCAAAGTCCGCCGTAAAGTCCGCTCGTGTGTACGCGGCATTAGTCCTCTTTGAGGGCTCAACTAGGGGAGGCAGCATACCTTAGACTCTCTCTTTTGGCTATTTCCTCCCTTTTTTCCCCTCATCTTTTCTCTCTCATTGGGGTACACACCCCCTGCACCTTCCCTCTGTCCTCCTTTCTCTTCTCCCCCCCCTTTTCTTTTCTCCCTCCTTTGTCATCTGTCCTAAGCGCAGAGATTTTGTGGCTTTGATTAAAATCACTGCTCCCGAAAAAACAGCCGTTTTTAAAAGTTTTTTTTGCATTGATACATGTCCCCTGGGGTAGGACCCGGGTCCCCAAACCCTTTTTAGGACAATACCATGCAAATTACCCTTTAAAATGAGCACTTTTGATTTTGAACGTTCGAGTCTCATAGACGTCAATGGGGTTCTAACGTTCGTGCAAATTTACGGTCCGTTCGCAGGTTCTGGTGCGAACCGAACCGAGGGGTGTTCGGCTCATCCCTATTGGTAATATTGTAGGCATGCACCAAGGCAGTGACATGCTTGCTCCAATGTGGTTTCTGTTCAGAGGTCAAGGTCCCCAGCATGTTGAGAGGTGTTCTGTTAAACCTCTCGGGTTGAGGGTCTCCTTGTGGATGATAGGGAGTAGTCCTGGACTTCTGGATACCTAGGAGATCCAACAGTCTTTTAATCAAAGTACTTTCAAAATCCCTCCCTTGGTCTGAATGAATCTGTTGAGGTAACCCATAATGGACGAAGAACATTTCCACCAGAATATTCGCCACCATGGCTGCTTGTTGATCTTTGGTGGGAAATGCCTGAGCATAAGGGGTATAGTGATCGGTGACTACTAAAATGTTTCCTTGTCCACTCAGGTCAGACTCTAAACACAAGAAGTATATGCAGACTAGATCTATTGGCCCTTGGCTCTCTAAGTAACCTATTGGGGCAGCTCGTTGGGGTATGCACCTGAGGCAAGAATGACAGTAGCTCTCCACTTTGGTCCTCAGACAGGGCCAGTAGAACCTGTCCCTTACTAGCTGGAGAGTTCTTTCTGATCCCAGATGGCCATGGTGATCATGCAAGGCGATCAGTACCTTTTCTCTGTGTTTCTTCGGCAGAAACAATTGCCACTTCTCTTTAGGATCCTCAGAGGGGCCCCTTCGGTAGACCACCCCCTGTTGCAGCTGCAACCCATCCCACTCTTTGTGTAGTAGGCGAGTTTCTTTCTGAGTGATTTTTAGAAGTAAATCAGGGCGTTGACTCTCCAAAGCCTTCAATACCAGACTGCAGAGTGGATCCTCCTGTTGGTCTCTTCAGAGGTCTTTTCTAGTTAACTTGGGTAAACCCTCTTCTGTAAGTTGATCGACATTACAGTAGCATTTAGGCACTCCTGCGGCTGACACTCCGACCTCTTCAGCTCTGGATCCTCCTCTTCCTTGCTGTTCCGCTCCTTCGCAGAGAGCTCTTACTCCTTCAGGGGTGAGTTGGGTACAGTCTTCTGAGTGGCCCTGGGAACAGTGAGGTCTTCTTGACAATGCATCGGCATCTCTGTCACCAGCTCCTGGTCTGTATTTCAGCCTGAATGTAAATGCTGAGAGGGCAGCCAACCACCTGTGGCCGATGGCATCCAGCTTTGCGGTGGTAATCAAGTGTGTAAGGGGGTTTTTGTCCGTCTTGACCGCGAACTCCGCACCATACGGATAGTCTTTCAGCTTGTCCACCACAGCCCACTTCAAGGCCATAAATTCAAGCTTTTGAGTGGGGTAGTTCCTCTCGGCAGGGACTAAACTTCGGCTCACATAGGCAATAGGCCTTAGATGCCCTTCATGTTCTTGGTAAAGCACTCCACCTAGCCCGTCTCGGCTGGCATCCACATGCAGTTCGTAGGGTTTGATAGGGTCTGCCTAGGCTAAAACCAGAGCAGTGGTAACACTCCAATTCAGCTGTCTGAAGGTTTCTTCGCATTGTGGGGTCCACTGGTCTTGAATGGACTCTTCCTTCTTCCTGGGTCCCTCCTTTGGTTTACTAGGTTTATCTGAGTCTAGGCCAGCTTCCTCCTGGTTCTTCAATAGCTCAGTAAGTGGGTGAGCTATCTTGGCAAACCCTTCTACAAACCTCCGATAGTATGAACAAAAACCCAAGAAGGATCTAAGCTCAGTCCCATTTGTGGGTCTGGGCCAAGAGGTGACGGCTTCTAGCTTGGGGTCTGTTGGCACTCCTTCTGCGGACATGATGTGCCCTAGGTAGTTTACTGAGGGTTGGTAGAATAGTCACTTTTCCACGGAGAGCTTCAGGCCTTCGTCGTGGAGTCTCTTCAGGACTTTCTCCAGGCGCTCTTCATGCTCCTCTAGAGTTTGGCCAAACACTATGATATCATCCAAGTACACCAGCACCTCAATTAGGTTCATGTCACCCACAGTCTTTTCCATCAATCTCTGGAAAGTTGCCAGGGCCCCGGACAGGCCTTGTGGCATGTGATTGAACTCGAAGAATCCCACAGGGGTAATGAAAGCGGTCTTCTCCCTATCTTCCGGGCACATGGGGATCTGGTAATATCCACTTTTTAGATCCAGCACACTGAACCACTTCGCGCCTGACAGGCTCTGTAAAGCATCTTCTATGTGAGTTGTGGTGTATTAGTCAGGAATGGTCCTTCGGTTCAGTGTCCTATAGTCTATACACAACCGTGATGACCCATTCTTCTTCCTCACTACCACTATTGGGGAGGCATATGGACTCCGGGACTCTCTGATAATCCCTGTCCTCTTCAGCTCAGCCAGCTACTCTCTGAGGTCTTCCAGATCCCCCAGTGGAATCCGTCTGACCCTCTCTCGGAAAGGTTTGTCTTCTTCCAACCGAATTTTGTGTGCAGCACTCTTTGCAAGCCCCACATTAAACTCACTTTTTTGAGAAGCCAGCCTTCCATCTCAGGAGATGGTTCTTCGCTCTCTCCATCCAGGCAGGTGTAAGAGGTGTGTTCTTTGGATAGAACTCTTTCAAGGGAATCTCTCCATCTTGTTCTCCCATGATACCACACGGTGAGACTGGGGTTGCTTGGCTGACCTGTCCCAGCAGCACTCTGGCAGGCACCTTCACAGGCAAGGCTATTGTGTTGCGAACACTGACTGAGATCCTTCCTTTACTTTTCTTCAGCGCTTTGGCTGACAACACTTCAGGGATAACTTCCAGGCCCTTATCTTCTTTCTGCCTGTCCGTCTCAAAGACGATGAAGGGACCGGGTTGTCTCCAACTCAGCTTGATAGAGGCTTTTAGGCAGACTACCTCACCCGGTTGCACCAGCTTTTCACTCTTGTCTAGGCGCCAGATTTTTCCCACACCTTGTTCTTCTCCTGCACTAGTGGTGTGAGCAGTCTTCTTACCAGATGAGTGGTGGTGCCAATAATGAGGGAACTTCTATCAGCCCCTGGAGGGCGGGATCCGCACCAAAGTGTTCCTCAGAGCCCTCTCCCTTTGAAACAGACAGCAGATGGTCCTTCAGTTCAATAGCTCTGAATAAAAAGTTCTGGGGAGTCTCCTGACTACTCTGTGCCATATTTATCAGTGGATGAAACTGTTCAGCAGCATCTTCCTCTTTATAATAACTCTTCAGTATTCTCCTGAGTCGTGTTAAAGTCAATCCATTTTTCATCTCTAGCATGCCCTTGATGCTTAGGCCTGGACTAATGGCATTGATCACAGCCTCTACAATCTCAGACTCCAGATATCCTCTCTGTAGTCCCAGTTCAATTTGATGCAAGAGGTTTGTGTAAGACAGCTTGTCCTTCTGTCCCCTCTCTCCTATCTGACCATCAATCTTGAAGCCTTTTCTGATGGTCACCTCTGGCAGGCGGTTATGAGGGCGTCTTTTGATTACTGACACTGGTCTGTGTGTTACCTGACTGTCACCCAGGTCTCTGCATGTGACAGTTAGTCCTTTGATGTGCTCTGCAATCATTTTGGAAGTCTCCTGAAACATCTCCTCTATTTCATTGTATTGCTGTTTCAGGTCAGTCAACTGTTGTTCTGACTGTGAATTCCTCCCATGAACTCCAATTGTCTTAATAACAGCCCTTTTCTTTTTGGGAGGGAACCCTCTGCCACTTTCTCTTGGTGTTGACTGAAAACTGGATTCTTGCTAGGTAGGCTCTGTCTGTCTTGAGCTGGGACAAATTTTGCCTGACTTGGCGGGATGTGTCAAGAACAATTCGGTCCTGTCACACTGGTGCCTTGGAAATGATCAGGGACTCCCTTCCTCCATTTTAGTAGAGCATAAGTGCGGGAGGTCCCAAAGTCTGGCCTCACAGCTATCACCCAGGCCTTCCTCTCTGGAGAACTTCTTTTACCTGTCTTTCCTCCCATTCTTCCCCTGGGAGTTCAAGTGCCACGCTCGCTTATGAGCATGCGCCTTCCGCTTCGCACCACTGAACCACAGTGATGGGGTCCATACTGGAGTAAAGAGGGTGGGTTTGCTTGCAGAGTAACAGATATCCCGGATGAGCCCCCACGTGTATCACTGACCCCCGAAGGAGCTGCTGATATTTTGAATGGACCTGTACTCTGCTTCTACATCCCCAATGACTTGACTCAATCCCCTTGACACAGCTGTGGTGCAGTGTTATAGGGCGTACACACGGTCGGACTTTGTTTGGACATTCCGACAACAAAATCCTAGGATTTTTTCCGACGGATGTTGGCTCAAACTTGTTTTGTCTACACACGGTCGCACAAAGTTGTCGGAAAATCTGATCGTTCTAAACGCGGTGACGTAAAACACGTACGTCGGGACTATAAACAGGGCAGTGGCCAATAGCTTTCATCTATTCTGAGCATGCGTGGCACTTTGTCCGTCGGATTTGTGTACACACGATCGGAATTTCCGACAACGGATTTTGTTGTCGGAAAATTTTATCTCCTGCTCTCCAACTTTGTGTGTCGGAAAATCCGATGGAAAATGTCCGATGGAGCCCACACACGGTCGGAATTTCCGACAACACGCTCCGATCGGACATTTTCCATCGGAAAATCCGACCGTGTGTACGGGGCATTAGTGTGAAGGTAATAGTAAGGAATAACCTCACAATGCACAATATAATAACAGTATACCTTTGTTATTACCTGAGTATCCTATGCTCCACCTGCTAGAAAATGGAACAACACTCCACACAAGTTGTACTTAACCAGAAAACATAACTTTTACTGAAGTCAGTATAGAAGTAGTATTACAATACTGGTACTGTCACACAAACATAGCGCAACAGCCCAGTAAATATACACAATAGGTTGTACACATAAAATTGTATTAACTGATCTCTGGAAGTGCGTCTCCAAGTGGGACTAATGCCAGAATGGGAAATACCCTAATTCTGGGCACCTTCCCACTTCCAGTGTGCACTTATAACTACAAGAAGACAACGTTATAAAATATAACACAGATGCAATCCCTAGGGAGCTCCCCCTGCTTCAAAGTGTAAACTCTCTATTACCCAGCAATTAGGATGCAAAGCCTTGAAATCAAATAGGCAGTCTTTTCTTTGTCTTCTGTCTTCTGCTAGCTATTTACGAATCATAAATTGTAATCCAACGGTTAAATCAACCAGGGTTAAATAAAGTAGTTGTTGAAGGTATATTCTTGCAGTGTAGTAACCTGTAACTGTCTCCGATACAATTAGCTTTGTGTAACACAGTGCTAATAGGGCAGTGAAGGGTAGGCTTGAGGCCTATTTGAACTCTTGTCTCTAGTTCCTTCAATTCTCCTGTGTGGGACAACAGGTCCCAGCACACTGTGTTACAGATTCAGGTGTGTAAAAGTGCGTTAGGAAACTTTGGGCAGCAGCCCTCTTACCCAACCAGGTCTGTGTAGTAGAACAGCTCCGCTCCAGTGAACTTGGTCTTGCTTCCCACCGCCTTTGTTGTTACACCGCTCCGCTCTGTAAGATGGACCGGGACCCTCTGATGACTCTGACAGTTGTCTCTGGATCCTTCTTAGTTCCGTACCAGCATCTCTACAGCTCACTGATGCACAGCAGGGTCGCTGATTGTGCCGCTCTGCAGTGGGTGTAGGCTGCGCTCTCTGGAACACCTCCGCACAGGTCCTCACAGGCAGGCCATGCATCCAGAAGAGCCCTAAGATGGCCATGTGTGGGCCTTTTATAGCCTACCCAGGATGCATTTCAGTACTGAGTGTGGCTGGGTAAAAATCACTCAGCATTCTGGGTAGGTAAGTTAATGTGAAAAGTAAACAACAGTCACTTCCTGTCACATTTTCTCACATCCTTGAATAAGGAGATTAAAATACAGTCTATTCACCAATTTGACCACTAGATGGTGCCACATACTAAATTATAATACTGTTCATAGACTATCATTATATTACATCAGTAGGCAAAAATGCGGGCATTACATAAACAAAACACTTCCTTTACCTTCTACGGTGGGGGGGTTAAGCAAATGCTGTCAATCAAGGAAACAGTAGGCAGGGCTAGATGTGCCCGGGTGCTAGTTAACAAGCTACAGGCTGGTGGATCAGCAGTGACATAATTGATACACTATATCACCAAAAGTATTGGGATGCCTGCCTTTACACGCACATGAACTTTAATGGCATCCCAGTCTTAGTCTGTAGGATTCAATATTGAGTTGGCCCACCCTTTGCAGCTACAATAGCTTCAACCCCTTTGAGAAGGCTGTCTTGTGGTCTCCATTCTAATTCATCCCAAAGGTGTTCTGTCAGGTTGAGTTCAGAACTCTGTGCAGGCCAGTCATGTTACATAGTTACATAGTTAGTCAGGTTGAAAAAAGACACAAGTCCATCCAGTTCAACCTTAAAAACAAATAAATAAAATAAAAAATATCGTACAATCCAATATGCCCAATTTTATACCCTCAGTTGATCCAGGGGTAGGCAAAAAACCAGAGCAGAGCATGCTCCAATTTGCTACAGAAGGGGAAAAAATTCTTTCCTGATCCCCCAAGAGGCAATCCGATTTTCCCTGGATCAAGTTTACCTATAAATGTTAGTACCCAGTTATATTATGTACATTCAGGAAAGTATCCAGGCCTTTCTTAAAGCAATCTACTGAGCTGGCCAGAACCACCTCTGGAGGGAGTCTATTCCACATTTTCACAGCTCTTACTGTGAAGAAACCTTTGGGTATTTGGAGATTAAATTTCTTTTCCTCTAGGTGTAAAGAGTGCCCCTGTGTCCTTTGGGTTGACCGTAAAGAGAATAACTCAACATCAAGTTCACTATATGGACCTCCTATATATTTGAACATGTGATCATATCCCCCTTATTCTCCTCTTCTCAAGAGTGAATAAATTCATCCTGTTCCTGTTCCTCCACCCCAAATTCTCTCATCCGTATCTTTATGGACCTTACTTTGTTCACTGGTTCAAATCATTTGGTGGAGAGGGGGTTATGGTGTAGGGTTGTTTTTCTGGGGTTGGGCTTGGCCCCTTAGTTCCAATGAAGGGAACTCTTAAGGTGTCAGCATACCAAGACATTTTGGACAATTTCATGCTCCCAACTTTGTGGGAACAGTTTGGGGATGGCCCCTTCCTGTTCCAACATGACTCTGCACAAATCAAGGTCCATAAAGACATGGATGAGCGAGTTTGGGGTGGAGAAACTTGACTGGCCTGCACAGAGTCCTGACCTCAACCTGATAGAACACCTTTGGGATGAATTAGAATGGAGACCACGAGCCAGGCCTTCTCGTCCACATTAGTGCCTGACCTCACAAATGCGCTTCTGGAAGAATGGTCAAACACTCCCATAAACACACTCCTAAACCTTGTGGACAGCCTTCCCAGAAGAGTAGAAGCTGTTATAGCTGCAAAGGGTGGGCTCAAGGAGCCCTGCAGAGGACAGGAGCCTGGATGGAGGAGAAGTGATGTATGGGATGGAAAAGCAGCTGTGACTCTGCCATCAGAGATCCTTAGGACGAGGAACTCACAGATAAGCTGAAAACTCCTCAAGAGGATCACTGAGGCTATTGTTGCTACTGGGGATGCTGTTTCTTCAGGAAATGTTTTCATGTTAATAGTTTTAGCTTAACTATCCCTTTTGTCCGCACTTTCCTGCAAAAATTGAGTTTATGGGTGTGCAATGTGATAAGAGTGTTCTGAATTACCTACCCCTCTCTCCCATGAGTTGCTACAAAGAATAAAATCTTTCAAAAGATCCTAAATTGACTGTTACCCAATTGTTGCACATCCTCCACCTTTTAGCCATAGACTCCACCCTGGGAAAATGCTAGCCCACCCTGTTCCGGGGGGGTATCTCACATGCCCTTTGGGGTCAGGAGGTGCTACGCATATATACACTTTTAGTTGTTATTAGTGTCAGCCCAAACTCTCTTAGGTATGTAGTATATATAAATATAGAGAAAGGCCACCTAAACTCGAACCCTAGCAACACTCAGTCCCCACTTATGCAGAAAACAGCAAAAATAACTTTGCACATGGTACTTTTGTGAGTGGTGCTAAAAAAAAAAGGTCAAACAAGGTATAAAAAATGTACAAAATTTATTACACAAATATTTAAAATGACTCACAAGAAGACATTAATATCATTTGATTATGATGACATCATCAATATCCACATATCAACATGTAATTTCATGAAAAATCATATCTGGGCTGATCCTGAAGAAGTGGGCGCTGCCCCATAAAACGCGTAGAGGGCCTTAAGCCTTCATGAATTGTTCATTACATGCTTCAACCAATTATGGGTGTTATGTTGTAATTACATACTTGATATGTGGATATTGATGATGTGATCGTAATCGAATGATATTAATGTCTTCTTGTTAGACATTTTAAATATTTGTGTAATAAATTTTGTTAATTTGTTCTACCTTGTTTGACCTTTTTTTAGCACCACTCACAAAAGTCCCATGGGCAAAGTTCTTTTTGGGGTATGTAGAATATACCTTCCAAGATAAAACTGGGGCATTTCTGTAATTTCTGACCTTTACAATGAGAATCTTCCCGGTGTGTTACTATGTACAAGTTCCAGGACAAATACAGCTTGTTCATCATTTGCTTAACCATCTAATGTATTTGCATTTAATTTTCTCTCCAGCTTGTGTTTTTGCTTTACCATCAATTAATAACGGGCCACAATGGTGACCTCAATTACAGAGGTTATCGTTAGCTGATGCTGGCTTGTGGCCAGGATTGCCGATTTCCACTAATAACACCTCTTAAAATCATTGCGTTGTTCAGAGGGCTCAGTATAGGGAGCTCAGGGAAAACAGATCAAATCCTGTGTGCAAATAAAATCCATCTTATAGCAAAGTCTTAAAGCACATTTTAGAAAAAAAAAAACAACAATCTGATGTGGTTTCTTTCATTTACCAAATCTCATGCTGCCATTTATGTGAAAATGCAGCTGAACGAGTCTGATAAATATTGCAATTTGTTTTGTGGGGCTCTTTTAAGCCGGTGACAGCATTTCACTACGTAAAGACATTTGTAGCCTTGGATTAGCACAAATTGCTTACAAATAGTTTAGGAAAATGGAAGCAGAAAGTGGCTGTCCCAGACCTGTACACAGCCTTCTGCAGCAGTATAAATTTGGGAAGTTGACAGATTAAAGTCTTGCTGGGCCAAAGGCAGCTGAAGCTCTTTTTCATTCTAATTGCTTTGCAGACCATTCCTCCTTCAAAAGTGCCTTTGCTAAAATATTGCAGTGGCCATAAATTTGATGTGTACTCAAAGGCCAGCGTGATTATTAGGCTGTTTGGGCTGCATCCTTCTGCGGCAGAGCTGGTTTAGGGCACCACAACTAGAAAACGAAATCACAAAATATTGTACAGTTTAGGTGAGTTAAAAACCATCACAAATCTACAGAATGTTAGTATTGCTCAGGAGACTTGAGCTCACTTAGAGGTAAGGGGATTACTTTCAGCAGAGTTTGAAATGTAATCTGTGCGTACGTTGTTGCCAATTTATAAAGGAAAATAGAAGGGACCATAGTTTTCAACACTTGAAATTAGGTTCTGGGATGAAGGCAAAAGTATGATTGTAGCTCTACCAGATCAAAGGGTAAGTAGTGTTAGCTTCTTACCAGTAGCTTTAAAGCTGAATTCAGGATATGGCATTTTTCACATAGTTCCATTGGTCCAGTTTAGACCAATGTAATTATGTATATATGATACCTATGAGATCCTGTGAAAGCTGGAATTAACTGTAGTAGGTGCCACTACTACAGTGATCCTCACTAGCTTCTGGGTCTCCTGCCAAGCAGCTGCCCTGCTGCTTTCTAAACACAGAAGGTTGTTCACTTTTCCTGGACAATGTAGTAAGGTAGCTGGTAGTGTTCCACCAGTTGTAAAGGATTCCACAATTCTTCATTATGAGAGGACACAAACCACCACTGTACCCGTTTGCCCTGGCCACTGTCATATGCTGAGAGCTAACTGAGACAGGAACGGCAAAGATGTCTGCGACATGGAGGCTGTGGCTGACAGCTTGGCTTTAGCTTTTTTTATGCTAAGTGAAAATAAAGATGGTAACACCCAATGGGGGGAAAACTTGGCCTCATGGGACAGACTGGAGCAGAGTTTTTGTTCACTCATTTTGAATAAATTAGTTGTATAAGCGTAATAATTTTTACTTGCCAATGGTTTCTGTAATCTACATAAAAGTTGCCCTTAAAGTGATATTAACCACTTGACCACTGGGCACTTAAACCCCCTTAATAACCAGACCAATTTTCAGCTTTCAGTGCTCTCACAATTTGAATGACAATTACTCAGTCATGCAACACTGTACCCATATGAAATTTTCGTCCTTTTTTCACATAAATAGAGCTTTCTTTTGGTGGTATTTGATCACCTCTGGGTTTTTTATTTTTTGTGCTATAAATGAAAATAGACCGAAAATTTTGTAAAAAAAAATGCATTTTTCTTTATTTCTATTAAAAACTTTTGCAAATAAGTAATTTTTCTTCATAAATTTGACCAAAAATGTATACTGCTACATGTCTTTGGTAAAAATAACCCAAATTAGTGGATATTATTTAGTCTGTGTGAAAGTTATAGGGTCTACAAGCTATGGTGCCACTCACTGTATCATTTTGATCACACCTGATGTACTGACACCCTTGAGACCCTAACAAGCCAGTAAAGTACAAATACCCCCAAATGACCCCTTTTTGAAAAATAGACATTGTAGTTAGTACAAGGCACAGTTAGTTTTTTGAAGTTGTCATTTTTTCCCACAATTCTTTGCAAAATGAAGATTTTTTTATTTTTATTTTATTTTTATTTTTTTTCACACCAAATTGTCATTATAACAGGTTATTTCTCTTACATGGCATGTACAGTCCACAAATAAAACCCCAAAATATATTCTGCTGCTCCTCCTGAGTATGGCAATACCACATGTGTGAGACCTTTACACAGTCTGGCCACATACAGAGGCCCAACATTGAAGTAGCCCCTTCAGGCGTTCTAGGAGCATAAACTACACATAATTATTATTATTTATTATTTTACAGGATTTATATAGCGCCAACAGTTTACGTAGCGCTTTACAACTTGAGGATAGACAGTACAAATACAATACACTTTAATACAGTAGGAATCAGAGGGCCCTGCTCCTTAGAGCTTACAATGTGAGAGGGAAGGTCAAGAGATACAAGAGGTAATAACTGTGGGTGATGTGCTGATTGAGAAGATAAATGTACAGTTGTTAGGTGGGGGCCAGATAGGCTTCGCTGAAGAGATGAGTTTTCAGGGTTCGTCTGAAAGTGGATAGAGTAGGAGAAAATCGGACGGATTGGGGTAGAGCATTCCAGAGGATGGGAGAGGCTCTGGAGAAGTCCTGAAGGCGAGCATGGGATGAGGTGACAAGGGAGTTTGAGAGCAGGAGGTCTTGGGAGGAGCAAAGAGAACGATTAGGTTGGTATTTTGTGACTAGGTTAGAGATGTAGCTGGGGGCCAGGTTGTGGATGGCTTTGTAAGTTATAGTTAGTATCTTGAATTTAATTCGGTGACTGAGTGGCAGCCAATGGAGGGATTGGCAGAGGGGTGTAGCAGACGCTGAGCCGTTTGTGAGGTGGATGAGCCTGGCAGCAGCGTTCATGATGGACTGAAGTGGGGATAGCCTATTTAGAGGTAAACCAATGAGGAGGGAGTTGCAGTAGTCGAGGCAGGAGATGACCAGGGAGTGGATTAGAAGCTTTGTGGTGACATTGGTTAGGAAGGGGCGTATCTTGGTGATGTTGCGGAGATTGAGACGGCAAGTTTTGGATAGTGATAGAATGTGGGGTCAAAAGGTTAGTTCAGAATCCAGGATTAAACCTAGGACCTTGGCGTGAGGAGATGGGTTGATAGTTGAGCCGTTGATATTGACAGAGAAATCAGGGGAAGTGGCACCTGAGGGAGGAAATATCATGAGCTCGGTTTTGGATAGGTTGAGTTTGAGGAATTGATGTGACATCCAGGATGATATGTCTGCTAGTAAGTTGGTAATGCGTGAGGAGACAGATAGAGAGAGAGCTGGGGGGTGGAGAGATATATTTGGGTGTCATCAGCGTAGAGATGATATTTAAAGCCGTGGGAGGCAATCAACTGACCCAAGGAGGTGGTGTAGATTGAGAAAAGGAGAGGTCCAAGAACAGAACCTTGGGGGACCCCAACGTAGAAAGGAAGAGGAGAGGAGGAAGTAGAGTTGTAAGTGACACTGAAGGAGCGGTGGGATAGGTAGGATGAGAACCAGCGAAGAGTACAGTCACGGAGACCAAAGGAGTGGAGTTTTTTGAGGAGGAGGGGGTGGCCCACTGTGTCAAAGGCAGCAGAGAGATCCAGGAGAAGTAGTACAGAATAGTGTCCACTGGTTTTAGCCATTAGTAGGTCATTTGAGAGTTTAAGGAGAGCAGTTTCACATCTCATTTCTCAACCACCTATTACACTTTTGAAGGCCCTGGAGCACCAGGACAATGGAAACGCCCACAAAGTGACCCCATTTTGGAAAGCAAACACCCCAACGTATAATCTATGAGGCATAATGAGTCTTTTGAACGGTTCATTTTTTTCCAGAAGTTTTTGGAAAATGTGGAAAAAAAATAAAAACGCATTTTTTTTTTACACAAAGTTGTCCATTTATAAGATATTTCCAACACATCGCATGTTCATAGGAAAAATGGCACCCCAAAATATATTCTGCTACTCCTCCTGAGTATGGCGATACCACATGTGTGAGACATTTACACAGCCTGGCCACATACATAGGCCCAACATTGAAGTAACTTCATGCGTTCTAGGAGCATAAAATACACATCTAATCTCTCAACCACCTATTACACTTTTGAAGGCCCTGGAGCTCCAGGACAATGGAAATGCCCACAAAGTGACCCCATTTTGGAAATCAAACACCCCAACGTATAGTCTATGAGGCATAATGATTCTTTTGAACGGTTAATTTTTTTCCAGAAGTTTTTGGAAAATGTGAAAAAAAAAAGAAAACACAAAGTTGTCCATTTATAAGATATTTCCAACACATAGCATGTACATAGCAAAAATGACACCCCAAAATATATTCTGATATTTCTTATGAGTATGGCGATACCACATGTGTGAGACTTTTACACAGCCTGGCCACATAGAGGCCCAATATCAAAGAAGCACCATCAGGTGTTCTAGGGACATAAATTACGCATCCAATTTCCTTACAATCTATCACATTTTTGAAGACCCTTCATATTTCTAACACAGCATGTACATACCAAGAATTACACCCTAAAATACATTCTGCTAAGTAGAGGTTAAACAAAAGGTTACCTGTGATTTTAGTAGTGCAATTGTCCACAGGAGGAGAGCCCTGATCCAGGCAGCAGGCAGGGACGTAGTCAGCGACAGTGAATGGAATTGTCCAGGCAGCAGGCAGGAATATTGTCCATAGTCAGTACAGGGAGGGATACTGTCCATATACAGTCCAGGGTCAGTGCAAGTAGAGACGTTGCCAGCAGTGTCAAAATATTGGTCCTGGTAGTAAGCAGGAACACGGTCCAAGTAGCAGGCCAGGAAAGAATGGGGACAGGGGTAGAGGCTTCTCCCACCCAAATCTCTTTGAAGCCTCCGAGTCTCCAGACCCTAATCCGGGAATGAGAAAACTAAAAAATTAGTTTTCTTCATCCAGAAAAACAATTCTGGAGCCCCTCACATATGTGAGACCCCTGAGTTCCCATTAGCATAGCAGGGTAAAAGATCAATCCAAGAGGCAGGCAAAAAACGTGGTCAAACAGTCCAGGGTCAGTTCCCGAGCAGGCAGAGGTAGGTACAGTTTAGCATTAGGCAGAAGCGTGGTCATATAACAGGCCAGGGTCAGTTCCAGAGCAGGCAGAGGTAGGTACAGTTTAGCGTTAGGCAGAAGCGTGGTCGTATAACAGGCCAGGGTCAGTTCCGGAGAAGCCAGAAGTATGTTTAGCGCTAGGCAGCAGCTTGGTCGTATAACAGGCCAGGGTCGGTTCCGGAGAAGGCTGAGGTATGTTTAGCGTTAGGCAGAAGCTTGGTCATATAACAGGCCAGGGTCGGTTCCGGAGAAGGCAGAGGTATGTACATTTCAGTGCAGTGGCATAAGGGGTGTGGAGGAAAATGACAGGAAATAAGAATTACGTTTACCATACTTCCCTAATAATGTAGAGAAGTATGGTAATGGCGGTAAATTCACCTATACAGAGGCCTGGTTGGGAAGGACAATCAGGACAATAATACGTGGTGTCTCTTCTAATTCCTACACTGGAGAACACCCGGCATTTCTTTTGACGTCTGCGGCCTGTTTCACGGGGGGGGGGATTTTGACAAGAAAGTGGCGCTCATGGAGTCAGCTCACAGAATCAGAGCGAATAGTTTCTGGTGGGCTTTCAGGGTACAAAAGGGTGGAAATAACTTCTTCTTGGTAGTGCAGATAAAAAAACAGGGTTCTCTGTAGATTTTTGGTAAATAACATAAGTGTTATACATGGCCAAACTGAAAAAATAAATGGACACTTTTTTATACCAGTGGCAGGATTTTCTTGTGGGAAGGTAGGGTTCAATCATCTGATCGTTGAAGTCCACTCCCCCATAAAAAAATTATAATCGTAAACACAAGCTGGTTTCTGGACTGGGCCGTTTCTTCTGGGGACTATCACGTAGGTGTCATTATGAATTGTCGTCATCATGTGGACGTTTCGTCTGTCCCTCCACTTGACAGCCAATAGCTCCTGGTTCTGCAAAGATGCCGTCTCCCCTCGTCGTAGCCTTTTATTGACAAGTTTTTGCGGGAAGCCCTTTCTATTGGCTCTTACTGTACCACATGCTGGGGTGTCTCTCTGGTGAAGATTGCGGAAGAGGGTCAAGCTGGTATAAAAATGATCCACATAAAGATGGTATCCCTTTCCAAGGAGTGGATAGATAAGCTCCCAGACCACTCTTCCGCTGGCTTCAATGTACTCTGGGCATTCAGGGGGATGCAGTTGGGAGTCCTTCCCTTCGTACACCAGGAAGGCGTAGATGTACCCCGTGGCTCGGTCTCAAGGTTTGTACATTTTTACCCCATATCGGGACCTTTTGCTGGGGATGAATTGTTTGATGCCCAGCCTGCCTGAGAATTTTACAAGGGACTCATCCATGGAAATATTCTGTTCGGGGGTATATAATTGGGGAAATTTTTCAGAGAAATAATTTAGGAGTGGCCGAATTTTAAATAGTTTGTCAAAAGCTGGGTCATTTCGGGGAGGGCACTTGGTGTTGTCATTGTAGTGGAGGAACCACATAATCATAAGGTATCTTGATCTTGGCATAAGGGATGAGAAGAGTGGCATGTGGTCGATGGGTTTGGTAGACCAATAGGAGTACAATTGTTTTTTTTTGTGAGTCCCATAGTAAAAGTTAGGCCTAAGAAAATTTTGAATTCCTCTACGGTTAGTTCTCCCCACTCAAAGGGACGGGCGTAACAAGAGCCAGGGTTGCTTACTATGTGCTGCACTGGGCCACAATGGACGATAGTAAGTCTTCAGTGAAAATCAAATGAAAAAAATCAAGCATGGCAAAATCATCGGTGTTCACCTGGACACCTGGCTGGGCGGTGAAAGGGGGGATATTTGCTGCTCCAGAATTTGGGGGAAGCCACAGGAGTGTTTGAAGGGCATAGGGAAGGCTGGCATGGCCCCTATCCCTTTGGGGCACCCTACTGGTGCCTGGCCTTTGTTGTAGTGGCTCTGCTCTCGAGGTGGACGGCACTGCTCTCGAGGTGGATGGCACTGCTCTCGAGGTGGGCAGCACTGCTCGCGAGGTGGATGGCCCTGCGCTGCTGGTAGTAGGCTGCTCCATGCCAGAACGCCTTCTTTTCATGAGCACACATTCCTCTTCTGATTCTGTATCAGAACTGCTGCTTATAACAGGTTCATAGGCCGAATCAGAATCGGAATCGGACTGAGACTCAGAGAGCTCCCCGCTGCTCTCATCGGTCATGCTTAGACGCTGGTAGGCCTCCTCTCTAGTAAAATATTTTTTTGCCATACTGGTGGCTGATGAGGCTGCACTGCAGAGCACTGTGGTGGCACTGGTGGGCACAGGTGGCACTGGTGGGCACAGGCGGCACTGGTGGGCACAGGCAGCACTGGTGGGCACAGGCGCTGGTGGGCACAGGCATCACTGATGTGGCACTGCAGTGGTGCAGGTGGTACTGATGGGCACAGGTGGCACTGATGGGCACAGATGGCACTAATGGGCACAGGTGGCACTGGTGTGACACTGGTGTGCACTGTAGTGGCACTGATTAGCACACAGGAGGCACTGGTGGGCACAGGCTGCACTGGTGGGCACAGGCGGTACTGGCGGCACTGGTGGGCACTGGTGGGCACAGGTGGCACTGATGTGGCACTGCAGTGGTGCAGATGAGCACTGATGGGCACAGGTGGCACTGATGGGCACAGGTGGCACTGGTGTGGCACTGTAGTGGCACTGGTGTGACTCTGGTGGCACTGGTGTAGCTCTGGTGGCACTGGTGTGGCACAGAGGTGGCACAGGTGGTACAGATGACAGATGGCACTGTTGTGGCACTGTTGTGGCACTATTATGGCACTATTGGGCACTGTTGGGCACTGCTGGGTACTGCTAGAATAATAATACTCACAGTTTGGCACACGATCTGCTCTCCTCTCCTCTCACGCTGCATCGGTGTGAGGAGAGGAGAACAATGAACTTGTGATGACCCCATTTGACAGTCTTTGTTGACATTTGTGATCGCTCCATCATTGGACGGAGCAATCACGTGGTAAAGGGCCGTTGTCATTGGCCCTTTACCGCGATCCATGTAGCGCCGGGTCCCGTGAACCCGGCGAGCACGGATGTTCCCATGTGCGCGCCCCAGCGGGCGCGCGGAAACGATTCTCCGGGAGGACGTCACTGTACGCCCTCCCAGAGTTATCAAACCGCCCTGTAGACTTCATTTGGCTATGGGCCCGTTATTAAGTGGTTAAACACTCAGTTTTTTAAACACTAACAGCAGCTAGTTTAATCACTTACTGAATATGCAGTTGTGACAGACTCACCCGGGATAGTGGCTTTTGGAGGGGACTGAATGTCAGCCTTTTGCCTACAGATTATGGGCCCTGGCATGTGGGGTACCCTTGAGGTGTTGTTACTTTGGCTTCGGGTCCTTGTCCCCCAGGACACGCAGACTCTGGGGACCCTGTATTTGCCATATTAGCAATAGTGACTGAGTCATACTGTTGGGACTCATACTGTGAGGAGATGCTATCATCAACTCCACTCACCTGTCTGATGTCTGCTATAATGTGTTTAGTGTAAATGAGTCTAGTCTGGCTTACCACAGCTTCTAAGAGTATTCAGCTCATTGTTGTTTGTATTGTTAATTGTAATTAGCTCCTGCTATTGTGTTTAATGTACTGTGTGAAGCTCGGTGACAACAAGTCTGACCTGTAGTGAAATCCTGACGGGCACAGAGTCACATCAGCTGCTTAAAGGGATTAGTTAGCTAGCTCATGTTAATTAGGTTATAGTTGTATTATTAGAGTAATATGAGCAGGAGGGGGGAACCTCCTCTTCTACTGTATAAAAAGTCTTGTATTCTGGTTCTTAAATAAGTCTTGTCTTGTTTTGTGCTTTTTGAGCGGTTGGAATATCTGATATCTATATCCTTATCGTTATCGCTTCTCGGCCTTTTGGCTAAGATCAAGCGTAGTATCTGTTTTTATCAGTTTCCAGAGGCGCTGTGTCACTCTCGTTGGGGAGAGCCAGCAAATCCAGTGGTGTTATAGTGCCTGGAAGGGCAGTACTCAGCAGGGACTATGCTGAGTTGCCCTACAGATAGACTGGGGACCGGCCAATGGTTGAGTCTGAGCCGTCTGGAAGGGTGCTCCTGGTGAGAATGGGTGCTGCATTTTGGTCTGGCCGGAGGGCCGGGTCCCTGGCCTTCTGGCCTGGATTGTGGTAGCTCCAGCTACGGACAGTTATTCGGGAAGAGAACGCTTACTCCCCTTTTGCTGGTGGGGGGAGTGGTTAGTATCTACCCGAATGTGAAATTGGAAGGAGTGATGGGAGCGACGGTAATAAGGGCTCTCACCAAGCTCCCTGAACTTCATGTCTTTCTGTCTGCGGTGGGGGCTGCTGTGGTCCGGGCCGTGGGACAGGGTTGGTCTTGAAAGCCTATGGATTATGTGCCCCTGGAGTGGCAGTCCAGGGGTGCCAAATAATCACTGTGAGTGGCAGTCACTTTGATTTGAGGCACCACGGTCACCGCACCATAGAACACGCTTTTTTAGCAGCTGCCTCTTGGGTCGGGCCTTTTGGCTGGGACCAGAGGAATTTTTTATTACTGGCCGGAGGGCCTGGTCATTGTATTACACAATGGCCACCTTTTTCACTCTCCTCTTCACTATCCCTTCCCCACTTTATTATATTTATTTTGATGCCTATGTTTGTCACGTTTTGTATTTATGTTTGTACACGGTTGTCTCACTGTGTGGCGAGTAAGGATGCAGATCCTCGGGCCAGCCCTGAAAGTCTTGGGAAGGGGTGGACATGGCCTTCTGGCTTAGTTCACCCTCTCTCATGGGGTCTCCCTTCGGGGGAGCCCCACCTAGTACTTGGGTGGGTTCTGTTTCGGCAGGCCCTCCAGAGAACAGGGTCTGTCTGGTTTCGGCCAGATAGACCATTGTAAAGTACCTTTGTCCCCGTCTGGAGCCTAACACCCCGGGGGGATCAGGGAATTGGCACATCTGTGTACCCGTTGCACTTTTTTGTGTTCACTCTCTATGTGTGTGCACATTTTTTTGGCACCGGGTGAAGTTTTTTGAGTGTGTTATGCACGCCATAGGCTTTAAAAAAAAATTAAAAATCTGATATCTATATCCAGACTGAGAGGAAGTGGTATACTGACGGAAGCACTCAAGTGCAGTGGGGAACGTTCCGTGACATTGGTGGCAGCAGTGGGATGCTTCCTGCAGTCTGGGACATCCAAAGTTTCACCTGGATCCAAGGTCCGGATAGCAGGAGAGGAGAGGAGAGGTACAGATACCAGCTGCCATGGAGGAGGAATTCAGAAGGAGGTTGCGAGAGATGCAGATACAGC
This sequence comes from Lithobates septentrionalis, assembly GCA_037952835.1. Classification (NCBI taxonomy): domain Eukaryota; kingdom Metazoa; phylum Chordata; class Amphibia; order Anura; family Ranidae; genus Lithobates; species Lithobates septentrionalis. The sequence continues at coordinate 3,596,069 of JBBDGP010000065.1, forward strand.
ACAGAGGACCAGTATCAGAGCAGGACCTGCTGGGATGGTGTGATTCTATTCGCTGCAAACTCTAGAAAGAAGCGCTAGCCCGTGAGCAGCGACACCAGGGAAGAGTTCTCCCCTCCATCCAGGAAAGGTACTGGTCGCAGTATGGATTGCGGGTGCATTTTTTTTTAGAAAAACCGCACAAGGAGCAGACAGCTGAATTAAGCAGGCTGGTCTGGGCAGAGATGAAGCTGGATGGGAGCTACAGAACCCTCCGGTGGCATGTATCCCAAGCATGTCCCTGGATAGCGGATGACAGCCCACGGAAGGCTTAAGCTACGGCGGCTAGGGACTGTTGTGTGTGAAGCTGACAGGGGACCCTAACTTTGGGAGTGATTTGGAGTGGTGGTTGGACGAAATCATGGATTTCAGAGAAGGGCTACTGAACATCTCGGAAATGCATTGGGCACTGGAAGATATCGCGTTTCTGACCGTTCAGGAATGGGAGCTGGAGATCGCCTACAGACGGCTGCTAGACGTTGCTCAGTGCCAGGGCTGGGCTCCCTTTGCCTGCGACTATCAGGAAATACCAGTTGACAACCCTGAAATCCTGGCGGAAGAGTCGGCAATGTGGCAGAGTGATAGTGTGCTTTGCCAACCTGCCCCCACAGCTATGGAGGTGGAGGTCTTATGGCTGATGCAGCAAGTACTGACTGACCTTGATGATCCTGTTTCTGCATGGGATGATCTTGGATGGAGGAATGTGCCTGTCTAGCAGCATGCCAGAGAATCAGCGGTGGAAAATCTGGAGATTGCCATCCCCAAAGCTGAAGTGCTGACAACAGGGCAGAGCTCTGCTAACCTCTGCCCAGCAATGATAGCATCTTCTGGGTTCTATGAATAGGAGATGTTGAACCTCTATGCCCAGACACCAGTTGCAGAGACAGGGGATTTGATAGACTTTTCTGCTGAGGATGAACAATCGGGTGAGCCCCTAGCAGAAAAGCTGGTATTAGGGCCAAACTTCACTGTGCTCTGCCCAGCACCAACAGCAGTATCTTTGGAGTTACAAGGAACTTCCCCAGCTGAAGTGGTGGTCACCAGACAGAGGGTCCAAGACCTCTGCCCCACACCTGTGGCAGTTTCGGAGGCTTGGGGTGAGAAGGTGGCAATCACTTCCCAGCAGCAGATACAGGGGAAGAAGGGAGAGGAGGTGTTCTTCGTCCCTCCCCAACAGTTGGCCAGGGTGGTCTTTCCTCCCTAGCAAAGATCCATGCACCTGGGAGACAGTACTACAGACATGTCGTCCCAGCAGCCAGATGAGGCAATGGAACAGGAAGCAGCCATCTCACCTCCCCAATGGCAGCTACATAGTTTGGGAGTGGAGGAATCCAGCCTCCTGACCCAACGGTTAGCCGGAGCAGAGGGTGTGGAGTCCCCAGCAGAAGTGCTGGCAACAGGACCGAGTGCTACCAACCTCTGCCCAGCACCGGCAACAACTGTGGAGATCCAGGGAGCCGGGGCAGCCGGCCCCTCTCTCCGGTAACAAGCTGATGTAGTGGAGCAGCTACTCCCATCTGAATCACTGACAACAGGGCAGAGCGCTGCTGGCCTCTGCCTAGCACCTACAGTTTCTACTCAGCTTCAGGGAACTGGGACAGTGGGCTCCTCTGCCCAGCAACAGGCCAAGCCATGGAATGGTAAACACCACCCAGCTGAAGCACTGACAGCCGGACAGAGAGTCAATGACCTCTGCCCCACACCTACTGAGGTCAACTATTCCTTGCAGCCAAGAAAGGAGATCATGCGGACAGACTTTGTTACATAGTTACATAGTTACACAGTAGGTGAGGTTGAAAAAAGATACAAGTCCATCAAGTCCAACCTATGTGTGTGATTATGTGTCAGTATTACATTATATATCCCTGTATGTTGCGGTCATTCAGGTGATTATCTAATCGTTTCTTGAAGCTATCAATGCTCCCCGCTGAGACCACCGCCTGTGGAAGGGAATTCCACATCCTTGCCGCTCTTACAGTAAAGAACCCTCTACGTAGTTTAAGGTTAAACATCTTTTCTTCTAATTGTAATGAGTGGCCACGAGTCTTATTAAACTCTCTTCTGCGAAAAAGTTGTATCCCTATTGTGGGGTCACCAGTACAGTATTTGTAAATTGAAATCATATCCCCTCTTAAGTGTCTCTTCTCCAGAGAGAATAAGTTCAGTGCTTGCAACCTTTCCTCATAACTAAGATCCTCCAGACCCTTTATTAGCTTTGTTGCCCTTCTTTGTACTCGCTCCATTTCCAGTACATCCTTCCTGAGGACTGGTGCCCAGAACTGGACAGCATACTCCAGGTATCGTTTTATCTCTTGCGTTGATCCCCCTTTTAATGCATGCCAATATTCTGTTTGCTTTATTAGCAGCAGCTTGGCATTGCATGCCATTGCTGAGCCTATCATCTACTAGGACCCCCAGGTCCTTTTCCATCCTAGATTCCCCCAGAGGTTCTCCCCCCAGTGTATAGATTGCATTTATATTTTTGCCACCCAAATGCATTATTTTACATTTTTCTACATTGAACCTCATTTGCCATGTAGTCGCCCACCCCATTAATTTGTTCAGGTCTTTTTGCAAGGTTTGCAAAAGTGAGTGTGAGTTCACTCTACCTGACTAAAGCATGTCCAGACCAGGTGGAGGTCTGGGACCTTGTTAGTCAATTTTTGATGGGGGAGAAATGTGACAGACTCGCCTGGGACAGAGGCTTTTGGAGGGGACTGAATGTCAGCCTCTTGCCTACAGATTATGGACCCTGGCATTTGGGGTACCCTTGAGGTGTTGTTACTTTGGCTTCGGGTCCTTGTCCCCCAGGAGACGCAGACTCTGGGGACCCTGTATTTGCCATATTAGCAATAGTGACTGAGTCATACTGTTGGGACTCATACTGTGAGGAGATGCTAATATCATCAACTCCACTCACCTGTCTGATGTCTGCTTTAATGTGTTTAATGTAAATGAGTCTAGTCTGGCTTACCACAGCTTCTAAGAATATTCAACTCATTGTTGTTTGTATTGTTAATTGTAATTAGCTCCTGCTATTGTGTTTAATGTACTGTGTGAAGCTCGGTGACCAGTCTGACCTGTAGTGAAATCCTGACGGGCACAGAGTCACATCAGCTGCTTAAAGGGATTTGTTAGCTAGCTCATGTTAATTAGGTTACAGTTGTATTGTTAGAGTAATATGAGCAGGAGGGGGGAACCTTCTCTTCTACTGTATACAAAGTCTTGTATTCTGGTTCTAATAAATCAGTCCATGTTAGCAGTAAAACAAGTCTTGTCTTGTTTTGTGCTTTTTGAGCGGTTGGAATATCTGATATCTATATCCAGACTGGGAGGAAGTGGTATAATGACAGAAGCACTCAAGTGGAGTGGGGAACGTTCCGTGACAGCAGTTAATTTATCTTTTAGGCTCAGTTCACACTAGTGCAGGCCATGCCTTCTAGGTGCAGGTGCAGAAATTGCATCCATTCCCGCACCCCCCAACCCCTGCAGTCGAATCACACTGCTCTTGCGAGATGCACAGGGCTTAGGGTTGTCACTTTATCTCTTTAAAACTGAACTCATAATAATTACACAGGTTCTGTGGCTGATTAAGGTGTTAATTGAACTCACTTAGTGCCTTATCTGCATTAAATTAGCATCCAAACCTGTGTAATTAAAATGTATTTGGTTTTAAAGGGCTGCCAATCATCCTGAATGGCACACCAATGCATCTCAGCCTGCAGTGCAATTGCGGGTGCGAGAACTGGAGGGAAACCACATGGTCAAAAAGACCATGCAGTTTCCCCTGTGGCCTGTCGCATTTTTAAAAAGGTGCACACACCTTTTTTGTACGTTTCATGCAGCACAGCAGTCCATTCAAATGAATGGGCTGCCATGCCCGATCAAACGCAGCATGCACAGCCTGCACTACTGTGAACTACTGTGGGGAATTAGTGACACTAATATGCTAAAAATATGCACTGTCACTGTACTAATGACACTGGCTGGGAAGGGGTTAGGACCAGAGGTGATCCAAGGATTAACTGTGTGCCTAACCAGTGTTTTACTATACTGTGTGAGGTGCTTTCACTAGGGGAAGAGGTGGAATTTATTCCCTCCCTGCTTTGCGAGAACACAAACTCCATCCCTTTCCACTTGTCAGAACGGCGATCTGCCTTGTTTACATAGAACATCAAGTACCCGGTCGCCGCCCATTGGCTTGCACTGTGTGTAATCACAGCGGAAGTGAGCAGGCAGCGGTGCACAAGCGTGCCCCCTACCCAGTAGTGTGGGATCAGGTACTGTATATATAAGTGATCCGGCACAAAGCTGCCATGCTGTAGCAGTAATAGGTGCGGTCAGCAACAGTTAAAGTGTGACTTGTTTGGTATCTATTTACGCAGCATAACATCTTTTAAAACCAGTGTACCAGCACATACATGCAGCAGCTTTAATGGCTTAAACGGTAACTCATGAATATCAAGGAAAAAAACGGTAACTCCACTTAAATGGGAAAAAAATAGAGCAAAAAATAATAATAATAATAATAATAATATATACAGTATATCTATATGACACAAACCATATTGTAATTTAATATCGCTGGCGGTATTCCCGAGTGTGGCTCGGGGTGAAATTTTTTTTTTTTTAAACCATAGATTTTTATTATAAATTTTCAGTTTATACATAAAGTACAAAGTTTTGTTTACAGTGTATGACATAAACAGGGTGAGTATTGACTGACAGTCATAATTCCACAAAGAGATAAATCTACTTGAGCCACCATAACCACGTAGCTAACGACCTCAATAGGAGGTAGGCCCTGTCACCCCGACTGGGTACTGACTGTGAGCAGGAGCCTATAGCAGTCTTAAACCAGACAGCCCTCTAATGACCTTAATGAGGGTCAATAGTGAGGAAATACAATATATATTCATTTAGAACTTTGTAGACAGCTATCTTATGAACTTCAAACGTAGATATATTCTTAATACATTAATAACAGAAAACACATACCTTTTAGAGCAGTCACTAAATAATACAGTCTAGGTTGGTTCTTCTGGTTTGACTACTTCTAGTAATGTCGATTGTTTATTGATATTCTGATTACTTTATCTAATTATTTAAATACTTTTACCACTATAAGCCTAGTCGTTTAGCCTAAATATCATGAAACATAACACTCATTTTCACAAGTGAGAGGGAGCATACTGAGAAGATTTCCAGACTTCCCAGTGTTTGTGGAAGGCCGGGACTCTTCTTTCCTTATACGCTAGCATTTTTTCCATTGTGTAGTGGGCATTCACTCTGGAGATTACTTCTTCGATTTTTGGTGGTGATTGGGAGCGCCATTCTCTTGCTAAGGATATGCGTGCTGCAAATAAACTATTTATAACAACCTTTCTTGTCAAATGAGGAAAGTTGTCTATGCCCAAGCTTAGGAGGGAAAGTTCAGGGTTTATTGGACTTGCGGTGTTTGTAATTGTGTGAATGATGGAAGCTACTTTCTGCCAGAAAGGTTTTATTACCTTACAGCTCCACAATATGTGTAGAAGGTTGCCAGTATTGTCACATTTTCTCCAGCATATTGGGGAGGAACTCGGGTTCATTTTGTGAATACGTAGGGGAGTAAGATACCACCTATGTAGTGTCTTCAGTGCATTATCCCAGTGGTCTATGCACGCTGAAGATTTACTATTACTCTTCACCGCTAGATGCCATTGGTGTAATGGGAATTCCTTTTTGAGGTCCTGTTCCCACTTTCTCATGTTGGGCAATTTAGCTTGTAAGTATAGAGGGGTAGCGAATTTGTAGAATAATGATATTCCCTTGTGTTTCCCCGGGCTTTTGTTTAATAGATAGTGCCACAGTATTTGGGGTAATCTAAGTGGTCTAGAATTGCTATGTTTGAGGTAGTGCTTTATTTGAAACAGTTGGTAACTTTCCATTGTTTCCTGTCCTTGTAGGTCAGGTGTGAGGAAATGTTCCCCTCTATTTTTCAAAGTTTGGGTCGATATGTTTGGAATCAAATGTTCATATGTTGCTAATGGGATTTGTATTTCCTGCATAGTAGTATCCTTAAATGGTTGTCTGAACAAGGAGGACCAGGCTGTTATAGAAGCTTGTACCGTAGGGTATAGTGGAGTGATTGGTCTATGGTGTATACCAGCAGCTATCACCAGGGCTGGTAGATTATGGCCGGGGGTGATTTCTTGTTCTAATTCAGACCATTTATTGTCAGTTTGGCATGCGAACCAATATCAGGCTCGTTCCAATATGGCAGCTTGGTAATAAGTGTGTGCATTTGGGAGACCTGCTCCACCTAAGTGTTTGGGTTTGTACAAATGAGTCAATGCGATTCTAGGTTTCTTTCCTGCCCAAATAAATTTATTTAAATTTTTCGCTAGTTGTGAGAAAAATGTTTGAGGGAGAGGTATGGGCAGAGTTCTGAAGTGGTATAGAAGTTTAGGTAATATTTGCATTTGATATGCAGCTATTCTCCCCATCCATGATAAATGCAGTTTACCAATTTGGACCATTTTTTCTTCCACATTTGCAAGTAGAGGCGTGTAATTGCTGGAATATAGTTTATCGGAAGAGGAGGTGAGCTGCACCCCAAGATACGTAATTGAGGGGGGGTCCCAATTACAGGGAAATAAATGTTTAATCGTGCTTTGTTCATCTAGGGGAATATTGAGTGTTAAAGCGAAACACTTGTTTGTATTGATTTTATAAAAGGAGATTTTACTAAAATTATGCAATAGTTTTTTAAGTTCTTGTATAGAGGTTGTTGGCTCGGATAAGGTTAACATTATATCGTCGGCAAAGAGTCCTATTTTATGACTGTCTTTACCTATATTTATGCCTTTGATGGAAGTATTGGACCTAATGCTTTGTGCCAGAGGTTCTATAATGAGTGAAAAGATTATTGGTGATAAGGGGCAACCTTGTCGTGTACCATTAGATAGTAGGAAAGGATCAGATAGGAGACTAGAGGTATAGACTTGGGCGGATGGATTAGAGTATAGGGACATAATTGCCGAATGTATCATTCCTGAAATTCCAAATTTTTGTAAAGTTTTCGATAGGTAACCCCAATGCTCCCTATCGAACGCCTTTTCGGCGTCTAATGCAAGAAACATACTTGGTAATTGATTAATTTCTGCGAATCGTAGTAGATCTAACATCCTTCTAGTTCCATCTGGTGCTTGTCTGCCCTTTACAAACCCCACCTGATCCAGTCCTATTAGGGAAGAAGTAATTTCTAATAACCTGTTGGCCAATACTTTCGCATAGATCTTTAGGTCACAATTGAGTAAGGATATTGGCCTATAATTTTGGGGGTGGGAGTTGTCTTTGCCGGGTTTGGGTAGTGTTACTATTATTGCTTGGAGCATTTCTTTCGGGAAGGATCCCCCTGTGGCTGCTTTATTGAAAACCTCTACTAGTTTTGGTGCGAGCAGGGAGCTGAATGCCTTGTAGTACTCAGCAGAAAAACCATCCGCTCCTGGGGATTTATGCATGGGGAGAGATTTAATAACTGTCTCAATTTCTGCTTCAGTGATTGGGGAGTTTAAGGTTTGGAGAATTGTAGAGTCTACTGAGGGGAGTTGGATTCCTTGAAGGAACTCATCTATCTCTTTATCTGTAGGTTGGTAGGTGGATGGATCTTTATTGAGATTGTAAAGGGTTTTGTAATAGTCCCCAAAAGCATTAGCTATGTCCTTAGGGTTGTGGAGTGTGGTATTGGAGCTATGATGTTGAATATGAGTGATGTTGGATTTTGCATATCTTTTTTTAATTTGCGAGGCCAGAAGTTTACTTGCCCTATTGTTTTGGGAGTAAAAAGATAGTTTCAGCCTTTTGAAATATAGATCGTAGTCTGCCCTAAGTTCCTGTCGCAGTTCTTCGCGACAAGAGTTAAGGCGTTTTAAGATGCTGGGGGATGCAGTGTTGGGGTCCTTGTGTTGAGCCTCTAAATCTGCAATATCTTTATGGAGTTTTGCTAAGTAATGTGATTTCTTTTTCTTTTCTCTTGAAGCGATCTGAATAAGAATACCCTTAGCGTATGCTTTGTGAGCACACCAGATCATTGTTGGGGAGCATTCCCCATTGGAATTGATACTAAAGTATTCTTTAAGTTTCTTCTCTATTTCCTCTTTAATGTGAGGACAAGATAGGAGGTAGGTATTGTTGCGCCATAGTGGTTTGTGGGATGTTTTATTGCTAGTTTCAACCTCAATGGCCACAGGCGCATGGTCAGACCACGTAATGTTGAGGATATCAGCCTTAATCACTTTCTGCAGGGTATACATATCTGTTAGAAAAAAGTCAATTCTAGAGTAGCTATTATGCACCATGGAATAATAAGAGTAGTCCCTCTCGGTGGATCTGAGGCAGCGCCAGGGATCAAAGAGCCTTTCTTCATGACACCAAGTACCTAAAGAGGGCCTCTTTCTCAGAGCCACCGAGGAGGAGTCAAATTCCTCATTCATGACCATATTAAAATCCCCACATACTATTAGATTGCCCTTTTGCAAGGATTTGGCATGTTTAACAACCTTTCGGATAAACTTCATTGGCTTAACATTTGGGGCATATAAGTTTACCAGTGTGTAGAGGACCCGATCTATTTCTGCGATCAAAATAATAAAGCGTCCATGGGGATCATTATGAATCTGCAATAAAGAAAAGGTTAATGTGTCCTTAATAGCGATCAATACCCCATTTTTTTTCGAAGTGTCATTGGCGGTGAATACTTTGGAAAATTTATTGTGTGTGCATTTTGGAGGGTTGCTGCTGGCGAAGTGTGTTTCTTGTGCACACAAGATGTCACATTTCAGGTCCAGAGCTGACTTCCACATGGCCCTGCGCTTGTATGGGCTGTTTAATCCTCTCACATTGTGTGATACTATTTTAAGGTTCATTCCATTCAATGAGTACAAGCTGCTGCCATCTAGTGGTAGAGATCAATAAACAATATGCTCTTGGGTTGATGTTGGGTACGTGTAAGGATTGAAATAAAGATTCTGAAAAAAATGTCAGAAAAGCAACAAGAAAAAGAAAAAAGTGAACAAAAAACCAAGCTGACTTATGCAGCATTATATACCAATCAAACATTAAAGTTTGAGTAGAACAGGTTACAGGTGTCATCCTGTAAATGAAGAAGGGGGATAACCAAAAAATATATTAGCCGAACAACGGCTGCTTCTGGAACCTACACCTGGGTTCATGGAAGATCTGGAAGGCATCAGGGGATGTTGATCCTGAGAGAAGTGCCACACGTGTATAAGAGCCATCTACTGAGGCGAACGTGTAGTCGAGTAGTATTTACTTGCCTCTTCTGTTTTGACGGTAGTTGTTTCGTCTGTCAGGCAGTGGATCAGGGTCTGCAGCTTTTCCATCCAGCGGTAGAAGTCGCCATTTTCTGAGGAGATCCATCCCTTTTTCCAGTGAGGTAATTGCGTGCGATTCGCCGTGCATTTCCAGCAACAGTTTGGCAGGGAATCCCCATTTATACAGAATCTTGTGGTTGCGTAAGATTTTTGTAATAGGGACTAAGTTGTGCCTCGCCGTTAGTGTAGCTTGCGATAAATCTGCATACAATGCGATTCCGGTAAATGGATCAGGGAGCGTGGGGTGCTGTCTGGCAAATCGCATCAGCTGATCTTTTATGTGGTAAAAGTGGATCCTAGTGATGACATCCCTGGGGATTTGGTCCGGCAGGAATGAGGGTTTTGGCAGTCTGTGGGCTCTGTCTATGATTATATCGTTAGGCCCCAAAGACGGCAGAACCGTGGTCATGAGCTTCTGGAGGTACGCAGTGAGTTCTGCTGGTTTGATCGATTCAGAGATCCCTCTGAACTTTATGTTATTCCTGCGTGCCCTGTCTTCGATGTCCGCTATTTTTAGGCGCATAGATTTTATCTCATCTTCTACATCAAAGTGCGCATCCACCAGCTCATTATGAGCTAGTGTAAATTCTTCCATTTTTTTTTCCACATACTTGACTCTGCTACCAAATGCTGACAGTTCTTTTTTTGTAGTGTGCATAAATGCTGACATGTCCTGTTGTAGGGCCCCCCTTAGGGTTAATAACATTTCCTTCATTGTGGTATCCAGGATGGGCTGCCCTGATGTGGGAAAAGCGTCTAACTGCTGGCTGTGAGAGGATGAATCCTCCATTATGTCTTCCTCTGCCCCTGCCTCATCCTGATTCTCCTCCTCCACCCCAATCCTCCTTTTCTGCTTAACTGGGCTGTCAGAGGGTGAGGATGTTGGTGGATGCTGTGTGAGATTAGACTCACCCGAGGATGGCGATGGATGGCTGCAGGAGTGTGCAGGGGATGCTGCATTTCCATTCTCGTAGCGGGCGCCATCTTGGAAATCTCGGCCGGCCGTGAGGGGGTAGAAATCGGTCAATTTTTTCGGTGCTTCTCTCGTTTTTCGTTTATACATCTTGACTGCTGTGTTCCACTGTGTCTCCCCTCTCTGTGGATGTATTTTAGGGTGTGTAGTGTCGCTGTGAGCCGCTCTATAGAAGCCGTTGTGTCAGAGCTCTCTCCTCACACTACCATCCGCTCTGGCTGCCGGCTCCGCCCCCCCGGGGTGAAATTTCATTACCAAAAGTAGTAACCCTGAGCCACACTCGGGATCGCATCGCAGGATCCAGGCAAAGTTACTTACCTTGTCCCCAGGATCCTGCGATGTCTCCCCGCTGTGTGTGCAAGCTGTGTACTCCGCCCAATTCATCACTATGCCGGGCTCCGTTCCCTGCGAGCGTCGCAACACATGGGGACGGAGCACAGCGCCAAATTAAAAAAGTGCAAAAAAAAAAACACATACAGTACACTGCAATCTTACAGTTTACATTACTGTATGAAATTATATCACATCAGTTTTGTCCAGTGCCCTGCCTGCAGTTTTATATTATATATACGATTCTTTCTGCCTGGAAACTTGAGATTGTCCATAGCAACCAAAAAGTGTCCCTTTATGTCAAAAGCAGTTTTAGACCACCTACAAAACAGCGATAGTAAATTAGAATCACTTGCAGAATTGAGCGATAGTAATTTGTGGGGAAATTCGTCATCAGACACTGAAAGTAACGACAGCGACAATTCTGTAACTGAGCAAATTTCAGTGTGTTTGATTTGATTACATTATTGAATAAATTGTATTATTATTATATTATTATTTGTTATAATTATTTATAGTTATTTATTATATTATAATTTATGATTTTGTGTTTTAAACATTATCATACCCGGGATGTCTACTAGACTCTGGTTTGGACAGATTTAACTAGTTATTCCTAATAATCGCAGGCCTACAATATAAAACACCAAATTTCTGTGAGAAACAATGTATCGCTTTGAAACGCAAAAATCTGACATAATCATACCTCCAGGGAGGTTAAAGCAGTTGTAAACCTCTGACATGTGCGTGTACTTGCCTCTATCCAAAAAGCACCAAGTGTGATTTCTGTCTGTTCTCTCCTCCCTCTGCTGTCACTTCTGACAGGGGATGGAGGGAGGGAGCTCCAGCATACAGCCTGTGATTGAAAGCCTCAGCTGTGTATTGTTTCCTGTGTGCTGTGTGGAGGGGGTGTGTGTCCTTTCCCTCCGATCAGGGCTCAGAATTCAATGAAGTCTGTGCTCTAGCTTTGCAGTCTGTTTGATGTCAAATTCCTAGTCCCTGCTTTCTGCTGGTGAGAAAAAAATCTTTGATCTGTGTGTTTTGGAAGGCTGGTACAACTTATGTAGGCAATTTGTTTCATCTCTGTGTATCACTTGAGGCCAGTCACTTCATATCTAAGAGTTTACAACCACTTTAATGCTATCAAAAATTACGTTTTCTTTTCAATCTTCAGTGCTGTCATTTTCTGTGAATTTCAATGCAATCTGGCAACCCGGAGGTGTTCTGTACACAGCTGGTATATGGACACCTCCAGAAATGTCATTTCTTGTTTGTATATTTGGCTAACTAATTTTCACATAAATCTGCAGAAAGATACAAGTCACATTTTAGGCATCCTCTGCAACAAAAAAAATATTTTTGGTGAGATACTTCCAAAGGATTGATCACTTCTCCAGGAATGCAGCTGATCAATAATGAAAAAGTAACTGTTCAGAATCAGTATTAACCGCTTGCGGACCACCCCATGCAGATATACTGCGGCAGGGCGGCCGCTCTGTGCCAGATCACATACCTAGTACGTGATCTGACACTTCCAGGTCTGGGGCAAATGCATGCACCACCAGCGACCCGCTCCCGCTGTGACTGGACACAGCTAGAGCCAATCAGCGGGTCCGGCGGACGTGATGTCCGCTGGGACCTGACGATCATTGAGAAGACAAGCAGTATGGCAGTCTGCCTATGTAAATAAGGCCGACCCCTGTTCTGTGGGAGGGTAATGTACTGATCCTGTGTTTCTGCTAAGCGGAACACGGATCTTTACTTTCCACTAGTCAAAGCACCTCCCCCACAGTTAGTAAGCATTCTCTAGGAACACATTTAACCCTTTGATAACCCCTGATAATAACTCCCTTTCCTGCCAGTGTCATTAGTACAGTGACAGTTCATATTTTAGCACTGATCAATGTATTAGTGTCACTGATCCCCAAAAAGTGTCAAAAGTGTCACTTAGTGTCTGATTTGTCTGCAGCAATATCGCAGACCCGCTATAAGTCGCTAATCGCCACCATTACTAGTAAAAAAAATGAAAAAAAAATATATATATATTGCATAGTTTGTAGACGCTACAACTTTTACGCAAACCAATCAATATATGCTCTTTGTGATTTTTTTTTTTTTTTTTACCAATAATATGTAGCAGTATACATATTGGCCTAAATGGATAAAGACATTTGAATTTTTTACATTTTTCTTTTTTTATTGGATATGTTTTATACCAGAAAGTAAGAAATATTGTTTTTTTTTTTTTTTAAATGATCGGTTTTTGGTTTATAGCGCAAAAAATTAAAACAGCAGAGCTGATCAAATACAACCACAAGAAAGCTCTATTTGTGGGAAAAAAAGGACAAACATTTTATTTGGGTACAGCGTTGCACGACCACACAATTGTCAGTTAAAGTAAAGTAAAAGTAAAGTTAAAGTAACACAGTTCTGTATCGCAAAATGTGGCCTGGTCAGGAAGGGGGGGTAAACCTTCCGGGGCTGAAGTGGTTAAAAAAACATAGACGAACAGTGTTTTCTTCAGAGCAGGAACAGATAGGAATCTGCAGTAAATTTTGTTAACATACGGTCAATTTTAATTTTTTTTCACAACAAAAATTGGAGTTACACTTTAATGAATACCTGTGGGGTCCACTCAGCTGCTGATGCTTAAAGTGGATCTAAACCCATCAATTTAACAGTTTCAAAAATCAGTTACATTCCCGGCACGTGCCGGAGAGGTAACTGTTAATTGGTTGTGCTCTCAACCAAACTGTCAAACCATCCAATGGCTGTGACATAGCTGATCACATGTGCAGCATCATGGCAGTTAAAGAAAAAGACTGGCTGAAAATGATAGGAGGGTTTACTTCCACTTTGTTTTACAGCTCTGTACATGTATTTAATAAAGGAATACTATTTTGGATGTCATCCTGAGTGCCAACCATCTCCTTAATCCTTTACTTTCACTTTAAGAAATATATTGGGATTTCTTAGTGGGCTAAATTGTATATTAACCACTACAGCCCCGGAAGATTTGGCTGCTCAATGAGCAGGCCATTTTTTGCGATTCGGCACTGCTTTGCTTTAACTGACAATTGCACAGTTGTGCGACACTGTACCCAAACAAAATTGACGTCCTTTTTTCCCCACAAATAGAGCTTTCTTTTGGTAGTATTTGATCACCTCTGCGGTTTTTATTTTTTGCGCTATAAACAAACGAAGAGCGACAATTTTGAAAGAAAAACAATATCTTTTACTATTTGCTAAAATAAAAATCCCACATTTTTTATCAAAAAAACAAATGTTTTCCTCAGTTTAGGCCGATATGTCTTCTTCTACATATTTTTGGTAAAAAAAATCCCAATAAGCATACACTGATTGGTTTGCGCAAAAGTTATAGCGTCTACAAAATAGGGGATAGATCTATGGCATTTTTATTATTATTTTTTTTACTAGTAATGGCGGTGATCTCCGATTTTTATTGGGACTGCGATATTATGACAGACACATCGGACACTTTTGACACATTTTTGAAACCATTGACATTCATACAGTGATCAGTGCTATAAAAATGCAATGATTACTGTGTAAATGTCACTGGTAGGGAAGGGGTTAACACTAGAGGGCAATCAAGGGGTTAGAGATAAATAGAAAACACCGCGCTAACCAGTAAAATAAATAAAGGCTGCTGCATACAGTTTGACAAAAACAACAAAATAGGCATATGGAAAAATGCAGCGCATGTACAAATGAACATAGGTCTTTAAAATGGTGAAACAGTAAAGAAATCACTAATTGACCACAGGTGCCTTGAAACACAAACGTCCATAGATGGATGTGAATGTCCAACCGCACAGGAGGTGTAAGTACTCCAAGGGGTGGTGATGGTCTGATGGTTGTCAGAAAACACCTGGCATCATACAGCGACTTCCCAACCGCGAAACTGGGTCCCAATGGGTCATTCAGAGAAAGTGCAAAAAAGCCTCTTACCAGATCCTGTGTTTTTATTGACAAAAACGACCATACACAAATAAAAGCGTGATCACGGTGGATAAAAACAAATCCACCGTGATCACGCTTTTATTTGTGTATGGTCGTTAGTGATTTCTTTACTGTTTCACCATTTTAAAGACCTATGTTCATTTGTACATGCGCTGCATTTTTCCATATGCCAATCAAGGGGTTAACTGTTTTCCCTAGGTGTGTTCTAACTGTAGGGGGGATGGGACTGTCTAGGAGGAGAGAGATATCGGTGGTCATACATAGTATGAACACACGATCTGTCTCCTCTCCCTTGAAAGAACCGGGATCTGTGTGTTTACACACACAAATCCCGGCTCCCACTTTGTCACAAGTGATCCCGGGAGCCTGGCGGTCATCGCGCCCGCCGGGCACTCGCATTGGGGTTGGGCACACGCTGTGGGTGGGCGCGTGCGCTTACTGGCCAAAAGACGAAACAACGTAAGGTAACGTAGTTTCGCCCAGTTAGGCAGTTAATGAATACCTGCTTGTTCAGAATAGGCAGAGCTTTGACACTCCCAGACAGAGCTTGCCTGTTCCTTCCCCTTTTCCCCCCACACTGGCCAATCATAATGATATGTCCAATATGAATGTTTGTGTGTGTATGTGTGTGCATTTTATAGAAAGGGCCAGGGACTTTTTCTGGTTTTTGGTTCCATAGACTTCAATGGATCAAAAGCGTGTATTAAAAAATGCAAAATGCATCTGCAATATGCAAAATGCCACTTGCATAGGTGTGAACCAGGCCTAAAGAAGTGCTGAAATGTTGCTGATTCAGGCATGCAAGAAGCAATTAAAGCTGCTGCAAATATGTGCATACACCGCTAGGCGCCTTGACTTTACACCCGCTATAGTGGCATTATTTATTTATGTATTTTTTCATTTAAAAGTGACCTAAAGTCGGTCACTTTAATTATTTTACTACATCCTGAAAAAGCCAGAAAACCCCATGTACTTGTGTCCTTTGGATGGCATTTCTAGACCTGGATGTCACTGCATTGCCCATTTTAATGAGCTCATTCAGTAAGCAATTAACAGTCTTATATTGGAGCACCGCCTGCAGTATGTCTATCTGTACAAAGCCATTCTTGGTTTGTGTTTCTAGTCATTTGAGAGCAGTACATTTTCTCTCATTATTAATATACCTCTTAACTGCTTCCTTCATCTGTGACAAAGACTGTAAGCAGTGACAATTGACACATGATTAATACTCTGTAACATTTTAATACATGTAAGTCAGAAATATTACATGCTATGGGGATTGAATTCAGCAATCAGACATTTAATGCACTATAAGAATTGGATACATATCCCTGCTGAAAAGTAATACATGTGAAAAAATACTCGTAACCAGCTGTCAGGTGCCAGCTTGTAAATGTTCGGCCCCCTTCACACGGGACGTGTCCGTTTTTACTACTCCGCTTGCTCAGCGGGGATCGCTCCATTGATCGCCTCTGAGCCGGCAGATGACAAGTCCGTCTCTGCACACTGTGCAGGGACGGACGTGTCAGATCTCTGCTCTCCTCTATGGGTGGATCGGATGATTACAGACCGCCTGTCCATTTCCATCGATCCGATCCGCCAGACGGATGGAAGATAGGACATCTATCCTTCTGGATTTTGCGGAGCAGATCAGATGTCAGCGGACATGTCACCGCTGACATCCGATGCTCCATAGAGATGTATGGAGCGACCGTTCAGATCCGCCTGAAAAAAACTGACAGACGGATCTGAACGGTCCGCATGTGTGAAAGGGGCCTTCCTGTATTTGCTGACAGATAATGGCCATGCACACAACACCATGGCAGTTCTAATCATTAGGGTCTGAAGCCAGCCTAATAAATGATTATGATGAGTGGCTCTCTATAAGACAGAAAGTTATTACATGACTTCTATTTTAGATATCTCCTGAACAACATGTCACTAGGTGTTTGGGCCCACTTGTTTGAAGCATATCTAAACACAAAACATTGGTGTACATTTTGGATAGAGTAGAGATGGTTTAGAACCCCTTAGTTTTTCTAGCTGTATGACCACTGAGAAGATTTGCATATCTGTCCTGGTGATCGCTGTCATGTGGACTGAAAGTGAGGAAACATACACAAGTTGAGTTGTCACTAGAACAGGAAAACTTGCAAAATCTTCCAATTGGGACAGTTGTTTTGGTTTCAGCTGTCTGAGAGAGGTTTGCACTAATTTTGGAGAGATTTCCTCTCACTTCCTGTTGTGTCTACAGAAGTAAAGGAAACTGGCTACCATTGGGTGCAGATGGGGAAAATGACTGGAGTTTTAACCATTGTCTACTCTATCTAAAATATTAAAAAGTGTTGGCTTTAGATATACTTTAACCACTTGCCGCCCGTGCTATAGCCGAATAATGGCTACAGCATGGGCTTAAATTGCCAGGAGGGCGTCCACAGAGGTCCTTCCATTCTCGCGCTGATCATAGATCGGGTAAAGGGCCAATCACAGCAGGCCCTTTACCACGTGATTAGCTGTCAGCCAATGACAGCTGATCACAGAATTAAACATGCTGGTTAACGGTTAAGGAAAAAAAAGCAACGGCTTCTGTTAGAGGGACATCGGTTCCCTATAGCTGCCCTCATGTGCTGCTAATCAGTGCCATCTATCAGCACCCACCAGTGGCACATATCAGTGCCCATCAATGCCCACCAGTGTCACATATCAGTGCCCATCAATGTCACCTATCAGTGCTGCCAATCAGTGCTTCATCATCAGTGCTGCCTATCAGTGCCGCCTACCAGTGCCTATCAGTGCTTTCTAATAGTGCCCATCAGTGCCACCTATCAGTGCCCAGCAGTGCCACCCATCAGTGCTGCCTCACCAGTGCCCGCCAGTGCCACCTCATCAGTGCCCATCAGTGCCACCTATCAGTGCCCATCAGTGAAAGAGAAAAATTACCTGTTTGCAAAATGTTATAACAAAATATGAAAAACACTTTGTTTTGTTATTGAAATTTTTTGGACTTTTTTTGTTTGTTTAGAAAAACATAAAAAACCTTACGGTGATTAAAAACTGCCAAAAGAAAGCTCTATTTGTGTGAAACAAATGATGACAATCTTATAAGTGTACAGTGTTGCATGTCCATGCAATTGTCATTCAAAGTGTGACAGCACTAAAAGCTGAAAATTGGCCTGGGCAGGAAGAGGGGATAGGTGCCCAGTAAGCAAGTGGCTAAGTTACCTCTAGCAAAAAAAACAACTGATTCATCAAATTTTGAAGTTTAAATCTCCCAGCCCTAATTGTCTTGCTAGGCCAAATGCTGTAGACAGGTAGTGTCAATCATCTCATTATCCCTGCCTACAGCATCTGGACGCTATGCTGGTATCCAGGGAACCAAAGAGCTCCTGATATTTGTGTTGTTGGCAGAAGCTGACAAAAGTCAATAGCAGTCTTCAGACCCATGCATTTGAGCTTGGGGAGGAATAGAGGGTATAGCAGTCATATGATTGACGCTAAATAAAGTTTTAAAAAAATGGTATTTACCATGCATGCTTGTTAGGTTTATTAATGTAGTTTGCCTGCTGAAGCTATGCTGATTCTTGCACACTTTATGCCTGAAGCTACAAAGAGAGATTGTCCAGCTTTTATCCTTTATTTAACCTGTTAATTATTAACAGCACTTTTTGACAATCATTTGTGGCTTACAAAGTTATAATGGTTAGATATATCTGATGTACTTGTATAGTTTGTATGTAGGGTGCATGGATTTCCAACAGGGCTTAGGCACTGTCCAGTATCATCCTATTGAATATGAGTTCTACCTAAGGCTCCATTGACACTTGTATGACTCCAAAGTTGCACGACTTCGGAGTGCAACTTTGATGCAACTTTGGATGGGTGCGACTTGGATACAACTTTGGCTTTGATCAGACCCCTTTCATACTGGGGCGCTTTGCAGGCGCTACAGCGCTAAAAATAGCGCCTGCAAAGCGCCCCAAAAGATCCGCTCCTGTGTCTCCAATGTGAAAGCCCCGAGGGCTTTCACATTGGAGCGGTGCGCTGGCAGTCCTGCTAGCAGCATCTTTGGAGCAGTGAAGGAGCGCTCCTCCACCACTTCTGCCCATTGAAATCAAGCAGCGCTGGAGCAGTGCTTTGCGGGTGGTTTTGATCCTTTCTCGGCCGCTAGCGGGGGGTAAAGGCACCCCGATAGCGGCCGAATAGCGCCGCGAAATTGACGGTAAAGCACCGCTAAAAATAGCGGCGCTTTCCTGCCGATGCACCCACTGCCCCAGTGTGAAAGGGGCCTCAATGATAATGGACAACTGTTGCACTGTATAACATTCAGATATGACTTTCATGTAACTTTTGAGGTTTAACATTGAAGTATATAGCCCTTAAATTACATGAAAGTCAGATCAAAGTAGTGCATGAATTACTTCAAAGTCCTTGCAAGTTTAAATCGTACATATATAAATGGTTATTATTGCAAAATATAGGGAGCTACTTGTCATGCGACTTTGATGTCCAAAGTCGCATGACGCGGTACACTAGTGTGAATGGAGCCTAAATTGACTCCAGAATATTTACTATGTATAGGGACATTAGGATTAGATCTGAAATTCTTTTGGTATTGGTAAAGAATGAGCAGGTGCTCTTTTCATTAACTACATACAATTCAGTTAGAAAACATGAAGTGATAAATGTATCTCTTTGATAATATATTCAGTAGTTTGCATGTTTTTTTTTTAAATACTGTGTCTTACATTTTTGGATAGGTATTTTAGCATGTGTATGTGTGACAGTTCCTTTGAAAACCTTTTGGTGGCACTGTTGACATTTTAACATACACGTAAGGAACAATGCCAAGAGATATTCAAATATAAAATATTACTTTTTGATAAGGTTTGAGATGACAATGCATTCTTCTTAGCACCAACTATAAATGCTGAAATATTAGAGGGAAACAAGAGAAATTATATAATAAAACTTTGAATTTCTTGCTATGCTTCCCCCTCCAAAAAAAAGAGTACCGTGATACAAAACTGGTAGTGTTGTTGATTTTTATTGCAGCCGCATTGTTATATGGTTGCCTGACCCGCTTACTAAGATGATTCATCAAGATATAAAATGAGTTTCTAGCCCAGATGTTTCCACCAACTGCACAACTGAAATATGACAGCGCAGACCTACTTAAATGATGATGAAGCAAAACAAAAATTATTATTATACAAAATAGATTGCATAGTGTTCCTTTATTGGCTCCTTACAATTTTCACTTGGTTGTGGTGCATGCCTTACCATAATGCATAGATGTGAAGCCAGTCCTAAAGTGACACAAAAAAAATCAATTCAACTTTGTTTTGTTAATTCAAAAAAAGTACCTTCAATTGCTTGCAGCCTCCTCAAAATGTCCTGATTCCTCCAAACAAACAGAAGTTACGTAACAGTTACATTTACTACACAATCACATGTTGGCAAATGATTCACACACCAAAATATCTGCTCTAACATAAAAAAATGATATGAGAATTCATTATCCTTTTTCCCCTCCAAAGTCTTCTACCGTGCCTCAGACATCCTATCACAATCACCTGACACCTTTTATTTATTAAAAAAACTAGACATGTGCAGTCCGTTTCGTTCCGAAATGAAATTCGGACGAATTTATGTTTTTTGGAAATTCGGATGTATCTAAATTCCTGAACTACAATAGTACCAAATTTAAACGAATCCCAAATAACGAAAAAAAATTTGGCCGAAATTCAAATTTGAATAGTTTTCAAATTTAAATATTTTTTGAATATCCAAAGAGAATAAAATAAAATAGAAAATAAAGCAATAGAATAGAGAAAAAAAATAGAAGAGAAAAGAATACAACAGAAAGTAAAAGAATATAATATAATAGAGTAAAACAGAACAAAATAGAATAGAAAATAAAAGAACAGAATAGACTAGAAAATAATAGAAACACATAGAATAGAACAACAAAAAAGAAAAGAAAAGGAATGATGGCACAAAAAACCAACTGACTAATAACTATACAAAAGAGGGATAAAATACATTAAAAATAAAAGGGGATAAAAGTCAGTTCAAAATGAAAACCGTTCCAGTTCAAATTCCAGTTACACTGGTGGCTGCAACCCTGAGAGTGGTAGCACAACTCTGGAAGACAAAATAGAACAAAGACAAGGTGCGCCAGACTCAGTGCAGTATTAAGGTGGTAATTTAATAGGACAAAACAAGCCAAATGGCTACTCAGAGCAAGACAGTATTCTCAAGCAAATAAATGGTTCGAGGGTTAGGGTCACTCTGTGGTCCGAGCTGCTATCCGTGTAGTAAATGGCTGGCTTGGTCACAATATAGTGGGTGGTGTGCCGCTGGAAGATGGAATGGCGATGAGGCCTCTGTGGATATCCAGGAGGCTTGAAAACCAGACTAGAGATCTGAAGAAGCAGTGGAAACTGTGAAACGCGTTATCTGATTGGCTGCCCAAAAAAACGTCAGTTCCGGTCCTCGTAGCTTGTATTCCACGCTGGCACGCACTTTCAGTTCCGGGTTCTGGTTGTCATTGTCCTATAGAGAGCTTCAGCATGCTGGTTTTCAAGCCTTATAACTAACATACTTCAAACAGAATATGGACATCAACATATTCAACAACACACCACTACCATGGAGGGACCTCCACGCCATCAAATTTAAAATCACCGCTAACACCACCTTCCGAAAACAGAAACATGCAACAACAACACACTCGAACAGATCTCAGAAGAAACTGCACTCTGAACTCTTCAAAACCACATTATCAAACAAAATACAATCGCTAAACTTACAGTAGGTGACCGCGATATTGTGTCAATCTCGCCACATTTCTCTGCGAGATTTGACACCTGCGAGCCCTGTCGCAGGAGCCAGCGCTGAGATGGCTCACTCATCGGGAAAGGAAAACTTTGTTTTCCTTTCCCGATGAGTGACAGGCAGTGCTGACAGCTGTCTGCTATGAATCCTGAGGGGGAACGCCGCGCCAAATTTTAAATGAAAAAAAACGGCATGGGTTCCCCCCAGGGGCATACCAGGCCCTTAGGTCTGGTATGGATTGTAAGGGGAACCCCCTCTACGCCGAAAAATCGCACCTTGTCCCCATGTTGATAAGGACAAGGGCCTCTTCCCGACAACCCTGGCCGTTGGTTGTCGGGGTCTGCGGGCGGGGGGCTTATCGGAATCCGGGAGATAAAGGGGCCCCCAGATCCCGGCCCCCCACTCTCTGTGAATGAGTATGGGGTACATGGTACCCCTACCCATTCACCTAGGGAAAAGTGTCAATAAAAAAAAAACCACAGTACACAGCTTTTAAGAGTAATTTATTAGGCAGCTCCGGGGTCTTCTTCCGACTTCGGGGGGTCTCCTTCCGACTTCTCCCGGTGTTCGGCCTCTTCTCCCGGTGTTATTGTCCCGCTAGTGCTATTCAACATCTACATCCGCCCACTCCTCAAAATCATCAAAAAATCAGACCTCTGCTTCCACTCATACGCTGACGATACCCAAATCTACTTTCGCATCACCGGACAAAAAGACCACCATCAGCAACTAGAGAAATGCCTCACTTTGATAGATGACTGGATGACCATTAGTTCCCTCAAACTCAACGGGTCAAAAACAGAACTTCTCTTCCTACACGCTAACCAAAATCCCAAAACCAAGACTCCATGGACACCTCCCACCATATTTGGACAGACCATCTCTCTGAGCACCAAAGCCAAGAGTCTCGGAGTTATCTTTGACTCAGAAATGACAATGGATGCACAAATAGGATCAGTAGTTAGCGGATCTCACCATCTCCTCCGCCTGCTACGCAGACTCATCCCCTTCATCCCAGAGGAGGACAAAGCAGCAGTAGTTGGAACAATCATCCCCTTCATCCCAGAAGAGGACAAAGCAGCAGTAGTTGGAACAATCATCAATTCCCATCTCGACTACGCAAACTCACTCTACATAGGATTACCCCAATATCAGCTTGCGCGCCTACAGGCTATTCAAAACGCGGCGGCAAGACTGCTTACAGGAAAAAAACCCTGGGAGTCCATCTCCCCATCCCTGAGGAGCCTACATTGGCTAACGGTAAAGAATCGGATCACATTCAAGACCCTCAGCCTCACCCACAAATGCATAAAAGGTAACGCCCCTCACTACCTCCGAGAGAAAATAAAACACTACACACCCAATCACAAACTGCGATCATCTAACCAAAACCTCCTCCTCATTCCCAAATACCACTACAAAGCAAGGGGAGAATGCAGATTCGCAGTCCAGGGACCTCGGCTATGGAACACTCTTCTGACTCACATCCGCATGGAAGAAAACCATCTGGCCTTCAGGAAAAAACTCAAGACCTACCTCTTCTAAGAAGCTGTCAGAGGCGATTCAGTTTGCATTTGCAGCGCTTTACAAATCATTCATTCATTCATTCAACATACGGTTTATATATCAATAGCCAGGTAATCTGGAAAACACAAGGCACAGAAACATAGTGTAGACTGCTAAAAACTTTTTATTTCCACACAAAAATACACTTACTAAAAACAGACTTGATCAGAGCTCCAAGGAAAATATCATCCGCCGACTCCCAGACATTAACGTCACGGGCTCGGCTCCTCCCTAAAAGTGTTGCGCCCTCTGATTGGGCTGCTTCTTCACCTTTTAGACTTTTATGGGTGATTATTGCACTATTTGATGAAGTTTGATTATTTCTACACTTAGATATTGTGCGTGTTCTATAGGTTGCGCTACACTTTTTATGTATTTGATTGTTTCTTTCATCAGACACCCTTACCAGACAAGTGAGTGCAGTGATATTGATAGAATTTCTCCAATTTTGCCCATTCAGCTGCTTAGGCAATTTTTTTTTGGAAAACACACTACTCTTTAACTTAGAGGGGTTTTGGGGGGGGGGGGAGCAAGGGGAGTATATTTTGGGGCAATTTTTAAAGAACTAATTTATTGTTTTGTTTTTTTTCTTTTCTTTGTTTCCATTTTCAATCAAGGGGCCGTTTTTTTTTGTCACAAAAACAGGTCCAGAATAGTTTAAATAAGCTTCTGTAATGATCAGGATCAATACATGCCCACATGCCCATTGCACTTTTAGAAACCACCATAACCACCCTTTCACTTTTTTCCTTAAAGTGGTTCCAAAGATTGAAGGTTTTTTTTACCTTCCTGCATTCAAGCCCAGCCCCCCTAATCCTTACCTAAGCTCCCTTTGATCCAGTGATGTTCACAATAGTCTCAGCTGTCCCGGGACTCTCACTCCTCATTGGCTGAGACAACAGCAGGAGCCCATTGGCTCCCACTGCTGTCATTTACAGCCAGTAAGCCAATGAGGAGAGAGTGGGGGAGGGAGGTTGAGCCGCGGCTCTATGTGTCTTATGGATGCAAAGAGCAGTGATTCAGGGGCAAGCACGCAGTGGTGCCCCCAGGGCAAGCAGCTTTCTCTGGGGGTACTGTTCGAGGGGGAGGAGCCAGGAGCACCAGATGATTGGGGCTGCTTTGTGCAAAACCACTGCACAGAGCAGGTAAGTATGACATGTTTGTTATATAAAAAAACAAAAAAAATTCCAATGAGTTTACACAAAATGATGACATGTTTGCAGAAATCAACTTTTTCTTAGCCAATTTCAAGGGATTATGATAATATCAATTTTGTTGATCCCTTCAGAGCAGCAAAATCTCCCAAACACTGGGGGAAAGTTACTAAAACTGGTACACTCAGAATCTGGTGCAGCTGTGCATGGTAGCCAATCAGCTTTTAATGTCGCGTACACACGGTCGGACTTTTCATCTACAAAAGTCTGACAGCCCGTCCAACAGACTTTCGACTGACTTTTGGCGGACTTGCGGCGGACTTGCGGCAGACTTTCTAACGAACGGACTTGCCTACACACGATCACACAAAAGTTCGACAGCCTAGTACGCGGCGACGTACACCAAGTCCGACGAGACTATAAAACGGAAGTTCAATAGCCCGTACGACACCCTTTGGGCTCCTTTTGCTAATCTCGTGTTTATCTTGTGTTAGTAGAAGTTTGGTGAGAGATGATTCGCGCTTGTGAGACTCCTATTTTTCAGTTCGTTTTAACTGTTGTTCAGTCTGTGCTTGTGAGGTTTGTATCTGCTTTTCAGTGCGTTTGGTCAGTTGGCATTGAGAAATCTTTGTTTTATTGTCCGCTCGTTCCTGATTTTCAGGTCACTCTTCACAGGCCTTGCTGTTCTTCAGTGCGTTCTGTTAAGTGCGTTCTGACCAGCCGACCGTTTTGAAGCCATGTTACCTGTACGTACTCGTCGTCGAGCTCGTGCATTGTATGTGCTTGGTGCTGTAGTTCATTCTTCAGCCCAAGACCAGTCCATGAACAGGGAGAGGAGGAGTTCATAGACCAAGAATTGGTTGCTCCAGCGTGACCAGCTCTGTCACATGCCATTGCTCCGTGAGATCCGTGAGAATAATCCTGAGGATTTCAGGAACTTTCTCCGGATGACGGACCCCGTTTTTGACCGTTTGTTGGCTTTGCTGACCCCCTATATCAGCAGGCAGGATACCTGCATGAGGCAAGCCATCACTCCGGAGCAGAGGCTAGTTGCCACGTTGCGGTACTTGGCGACAGGGAGAAGCCTGCAGGACCTCAAGTTCTCGACAGGCATCTCCCCCCAGGCTCTGGGGATCATTATCCCAGAGACCTGTTCTGCCATCATCCAGGTCCTGCAGAAGGACTATATTAAGGTAAGAATTTTTTCTTTTATTAGCATCACATGTTATTTTATTTAATCTTTGATAATGTAATGTATTTCTTAACTCAAACACTACTTATCATCAATATAGTGTGAATGTCCCCTTTTTCTCCTCATGCATGCTGTAATTTTTTCCTGTTCTTTTTTGTCATGCATGTATATTTGCCTTCACTAACCTCCCCAGCATACAATGCTGGGCACATATCCACCTAGTCTACTCAGTTTGAATGTATTTAGTCAGCTGCATTGTATTTTGTTTCCCCTAAACTCCATCAAAATAGTGTGCGTGTCATAAACTAGATTTCCAAACCCCCCCCCTAAACTCCATCCTAATAGTGTGCGTGTCATTAACCTGATTTCCAAACCCCTCCCCCCACCTAAACTCCATCCTAATAGTGTGCGTGTCATTAACTTGATTTTCAAACCCCTCCCCCCACCTAAACTCCATCAAAATAGTGTGCGTGTCATTAACGTGATTTCCAAACCCCTCCCCCACCTAAACTCCATCCTAATAGTGTTCGTGTCATTAACTTGATTTCCAAACCCCTCCCCCCACCTAAACTCCATCCTAATAGTGTGCGTGTCATTAACTTGATTTCCAAACCCCTCCCCCCACCTAAACTCCATCCTAATAGTGTGCGTGTCATTAACTTGATTTCCAAACACCCCCTAATAATTTGCTATAATGTTCTGTGGTGTTAATTTTTACAAAGCAAATAAATGTTGCACTTTGCAAAATGCATTTGCATTCTGCAAGTGCATTTGCTCCAGGGCTTTAGTAAATGAGCAGAAGCTCTGCTGATTTCCATCATCCATTCATGTGCAAGCCACAAAGTGTTTGGATTAATTGCCCTTGCATGTGATTGGGTACTCCTTGCAACATGAAGCCTTTTTACCTTACCTCATTTACTAAGCTGTGGAGCAACTGCACTTGCAGAGTGCGACAACTGCACTTTTCAAACTGCACAGTCTTGTAGCCTTTAGTCAATAAAACCCTGCTGATTTCCATCATCCATTCATGTGCAAGCCACAAAGTGTTTGGATTAATTGCCCTTGCATGTGATTGGGTACTCCTTGCAACATGAAGCCTTTTTACCTTACCTCATTTACTAAGCTGTGGAGCAACTGCACTTGCAGAGTGCGACAACTGCACTTTTCAAACTGCACAGTCTTGTAGCCTTTAGTCAATAAAACCCTGCGTGTCCTTAAACTTTTAATTTCTAATTTCACCACCCCCTAAAATGTAACAATGTGCCATCAGAGGGGGTGAGCAATCTGATAATATCCATATTATTTCCATATTATTTATTCAAGAAGATTTCAATTATTTAATGTTATACTGATGCTGGGCAATAATGTTTTAAGTGTATAATGTTCTTGCAATGTTCTTTTCTAAATTACTGAGTTTTGTTTTCTTGTTTGATTCCCCAGTTTCCTTCAACGCCACAGGAATGGCAGACTGTGGCATCCCATTTTGCCACCTGTTGGGACTTTCCCAATTGTGGAGGGGCTATAGATGGGAAACATGTTCACATCGTGCCACCACCCCATTCGGGTCATACTATTTTAATTATAAGGGGTTCCATAGTATTGTCTTAATGACGGTGGTGTCGGCACACTATGAATTTCTCTATGTGGACGTGGGGAAGAATGGCCGGATGTCAGATGGAGGAGTATTTGCCCAGATGGAGTTCTGCCAGCATCTCCAGAGTAGTGGCCTGGGATTGCCACCTGATGTGGATAACGTGGAAGGACTCCCCTTTGTCTTCATAGCAGATGAAGCCTTCGCTCTGAGCAAGCACCTCATGAGGCCATTCCGCCAAAGAACCCTCACCCCAGAGAGGAGGGTTTTTAATTTCCGGCTGGCCAGAGCGAGTAGAGTTGTTGAGAATGCTTTTGGGATTCTGGCCAGCCGGTTCCGCCTGTTTCAAACATCCATTAACTTGGCGGAATACAAACTTAATTTTATCATTTTAGCGTGCTGCATCCTGCACAACTTTTTGCACAAACATTCAACAAATTATATTGTGCCAGTTGGGCCTGAGGCCGGACTTATCAGTGACAATCTTACGGGCCTGGATACTGTCCGTACTGGCTTGGCCCCCCAAAGTGCCCGTCAAGTTCGAGAGCAATATGTAAATTATTTTATGGGTAGGGGGGCCATTGCAATGGCCCAGGATATTTAAATTATCGAAATTAAAAATCTTGATGAAATATTGAATTATATTTATTGCTTGCCTTTCTTTTTGGCTTTCTCCTAGGTTATGGTAGAGCACTTGTAGTGCCAAGTGTATTTTCCTTGACTAAATAAGCACCATTGTCACTGTAAACAACTATTTTAAATTTAAACAAACTGATACTGAGCATTGAAATAACAAACCACACATTTAATTAATTACTAAACAGATGTTTTAATATTCTGTATACATTCACTTATGCATTAGTATAAAATGTTGATAGTCAAAAAAATCTCGATATATTTAGTTATTTTTATTTATTTTTTTTTAAATATATATTTTTTTATTTTTTTGGGAGGGTTTTAACAAACAGGCCTCTTTTTTATTTATTTATTTATTTATTTTTTTATTTTTTTTAAAAACAGGCCTCTTTTTTTTTGTTTTGTTTTTTAGGTTTTTTAAAAACAGGCCTCTTTTTTTTTTGTTTTTTTAAAAACAGGCCTCTTTTTTTGTTTTTGTTTTTTTAAAAACAGGCCTCTATTTTTTTTAAATTTTTTTTTAACATTTTTTTTTGGGGGGGGGGGAAACAGGCCTCTATTTTTATGTTTTATTATTATTTTTTTTTTTTCAAAACAGGCCTCCATTTTTTTTTTATTTTTTTTTTTTATTTTTGTTAAACAGGCATATAATTTCAACAAAATGAAAAAGAGAAGGCCCAGAATGGGGTCAGCAAACAAGGAAATGAAGAACATGATCGATGTTTTTTGGGTTGAAAAAGGGCATTTAGATTCGACCCAAAACATCGATCATGTCCTTCATTTCCTGCTGCATACAATCCAGCCGATTCCGCATTTGATCAATCTCTCCATTCCAGGCCATTATTTGAGCAATTAGTCGTTGGGCACTGTCTGTTGTGAAATAGTCACTCGGACCTAAAATTGAATGAAAAAAAGATGTGTTTAGAAATATGCAGACATACATAGTTTACCTTACCATAAGCTTGTGTCTCAGACACTGACCTGGTGGGGTGCCCATGTCGCATACTTCCAAAACATCCTCGGGGGTGGCGCTGTTGCTTGAGTCAAGCACAACCAGATCACCTAAAATAGAGTTAAAAATTTACATTAAAAAAAAGGCAGCCATGCATAGATTACCATAAGCTGGTGTGTCAGACGCTCACCTGGTGGGGTGCCCATGTCGCCCACCTCTCCTTCCTCCACATCCTCAGTGGGGCTTGGGCTGATTTCCCAAGTATGTTCTTTCGGTTGGGGGGGACTGGTTTCATCTTGGCTGAGTCTTTTTTCCCCTGTGTGAACCAAAAAATTAATATACTTAGCACACAGATATTTTAGTACATAGTAATCTTCAAACATTTGTAGTGAAGTGGTGTACAAATTGTCTGTTTGTGTAGAGTTCCTAGTTTAATAAATGTTTAATTTTAGAAAGACATATCTAGATAGATATATATAGATATATATAGATATATATAGATATATCTATCTATATAGATATATCTACCGGTATATATCTATATAGATAGATATATATAGATATATCTATCTATATAGATATATCTATATATCTATATATATAGATAGATAGATAGATAGATAGATAGATAGATAGATAGATAGATAGATAGATAGATAGATAGATAGATATAGATATCTCTCTCTCTCTCTCTCTCTCTCTCTCTCTCTCTCTCTCTCTCTCTCTCTCTCTCTATATATATATATATATATATATAGATATATATCTATATATAGATATATATAGATATCTATATATATATATATATATATATATTTATATATATATATATATAGAGAGAGAGGGAGATATATATAGATATATATAGATAGATATATATATATATAGATATATATATATAGATATCTCTATAGATATATATCTAGATAGATCTGTATATATGTAACGAGGTTTATTAAAAGATCGTTTCAAACTATGGAAAACTCATATAGTAAAGAAAAGCACATGGAGCAGTATACAAGGTAATAAATAGAAGATGAACACACGACAAGTACTTACCTTTTTTCAGCACTTTACGGATCCGTCTGTACTGATCCGGCTCCCGGAGTTTAAGGTCGGACCATCTTTTCCGAATCTGATCTTTCGAGTGCTGTACCCCAAAAGAAACATGTAGTGTCTTCACCACCTTCGCCATTATTTTGGCTTTTCTCAAATTTGGCCGGGCGTACGGTCCATACTTCCCATCATAGTCCTTTTTTTTCAGAATTGCCACCATTTCCACCATCTCTTTAAAGGACATATTGGAGGCCTTAAATCTCGGCTTCCCAGATCGTGACGTTCCGGCCTCCGGGCTTTCGTCGCTACCTGAGGTAGTACACACCTGATGTGTGATTCATCCCACTACGCACCGTAGAAAGAATGGGCGGAGAATATGAGTTAAAATCGAACGTCAGGGGCGGGCGACGCAGGCGGAGTTTCACACATGAGCAGTGTATAAAGAGGGGTCTTGCGCACGTGTCGTACGTACGTTCTGTGCGTAGAGTTAAGGGGCGGAGAATATGAGTTAAAATTGAACGTCAGGGGTGGGCGACGCAGGCGGAGTTTCACATATGCGCAGTGTATAAAGAGGGTCTTGCGCACGTGTCGTACGTACGTACGTTCTGTGCGTAGAGTCAAGGGGGGGTATATGCGTAAAGAAAAAGAACGTCAGGGGCAGGCCAAGCAGGCGGAGTATTACGCATGTGCAGTGTATAAAACGTTGTTACGTATTGTGTTGTACGTACGTTCTGTGCGTAGGTGATAGTGGACCGGGACGCTACAAAACGAAGGTAATTTTAAATTTATAAATTTGGTCAAAACTTTGTAGCAATATATATATATATGGCTTGACAGATTGATGAGGCCTACATAGGGTTAAGATGATGAGGGTTTAGCAGAAACATAAGTGTTTTTTGTCTTGTGTGTTTATCTTTTACAGACATTATGAATGCCCAATTTAAAGATCCAGAATTTTTGTCAGCTTTCATAGACAAATACAGAGAGATGAGGAATCTGTGGGAGGTCAAACACCCTCAATATTATTTGAAGCATGTCAGGAAGTCAACGCTGGAGAGACTTCTGACATTTGTCCAGACGACCATCCCGGAAGCAACGATGGAGACGTTGTTAAAGATAATTGGGATCTTGAGGAACATGTATAAGAGGGAGCATAACAAGATCC
Source organism: Lithobates septentrionalis (assembly GCA_037952835.1). Lineage (NCBI taxonomy): Eukaryota > Metazoa > Chordata > Amphibia > Anura > Ranidae > Lithobates > Lithobates septentrionalis. The sequence goes on from JBBDGP010000065.1 coordinate 3,626,915, forward strand.
TGGAATCCATGAGATCAGGAGCATCAGCAGATGATGTTTATGTACCCAGGCTGTGGTACTACAATAAACTACGGTTTCTTGATGACCAGACTGAAGCCAAGGCATCACTTTCAACCCTTCCCTCCACCCATCCCTCCACCCTTCCATGCACTCTTCCATGCACCCTTCCCTCCACCCCAGCAGAGGCTGATGAGGAACAAGCTGGGTCTTCCATCCAGGATGAACCGGATGTGACTATCTGGAGTCAGGTAAATTAATTTCACAAATATTTACTGTCCTAATATTAATGATGTTAACTGGATGTTATAATTGATTCAAATAATTTTCGCCTAAAAATGATGTATACATATCAATTGACAGTAGTGGCTAAATATGTTTGTCACCTGCTTCAAAAAATTAGGGTGTCTGATTTCTAGACTCTTTTATTAAGAGATGTATTCACATTGAATTTGCAAGTCATGAGAAGCAAATTGTGTGTCATTGATGAACCCCAAAAAAAAAAACTAAAACTATGTCCCTTTTTTATACACAGGATGAGGGCAGCCAGGAGGAATGTGGGGAAAGTGGCAGGCAGGAGGAGACCGGGCCCATGGACAGCCTGGAGGAGGCCGGATACAGCATCATCCTGGAGGAGGCCGGACCCAGTGTCATCCTGGAGGAGGCCGGACCCAGTGTCAGGCAGGAGGAGGCCAGACCCAGTGTCAGGCAGGAGGTGTCTGGGCCCAGTAGGAGCCTGACACAATCGCAAGTGCCTCCCCTCCGCCTTCCAAAAAAAAGGGCCAGGAAGGGGACGGTGACACAGGAGGCATCCCTGCGCCTCATGCGAGAGGCCACCAATTTTTTAAGGAGCCCCCCCGAAGCTGAAGAGGCCTATGGGTGCTACTTGGCTGCTTAAAATGGAGTGGGGCCAACGCCTCATTTGTGAGAGACTGTTTGGGGAAACAATACACAAGGGGCTGCAGGGCACGCTAACCAGCAACACACAATTACATGAGGCAGCCCCCCCTCCTCCTCCTCCTCCTCCTCCTTCTCCTCCTGCCACAACTCAAACACCAGAGCCACAGCCTCCAAAGAAGGCTACAGGGAAGGCTGCAGGGAAGGGTACAGGGCAGCGTGGAGGAAAGGCTGCAGGGAAGAGAAGAAAGTGATGACCTGGGTTCAGTCTGGTCTGACAGAAGACGCAGGCTGTTGTAGTACCACAGTCTGGGGACATCTATATCATCTACTGCTGCTGTTGATCTCTGGGATTCCTGGACCAGATTGTGCTCCCTCTTATATGGACTCCTCAATATCCCAATTTTCTTGTCCACAGACTTTTTCCAGCGTTGACTTATGCCGCGTACACACGGTCGTACTTTTCGTCTACAAAAGTCGGACAGCCTGTCCGACAGACTTCCGGCAGACTTTCGGTGGACTTGCGGCGGACTTGCGGCCTACTTTCTAACGAACGGACTTGCCTACACACGACCACACAAAAGTCTAATGCCGCGTACACACGGTCCTACTTTTCGTCTACAAAAGTCCAACAGACGCTGATGGACTAAAGCTGGCTGGTAATCCGATCGTGTGTGGGCTTCTCCGGACTTTCAACCGACTTTTTTAGCCTCAAATACGACGTACTTTAGATTTGAAACATGCTTCAAAACTTTTACTTCGTACCTACGACGGACCCCGAAATCCGCTCGTCTGTGTGCTAGTCCGACGGACAAAAAGCCACGCTAGGGCACCTATTGGCTACTGGCTATGAACTTCCTTATTTTAGTCCGGTGTACGTCATCACGTACGAATCCGACCGACTTTTGTGTGGTCGTGTGTAGGCAAGTCCGGTCGTTAGAAAGTAGGCCGCAAGTCCGCGGCAAGTCCACCGAAAGTCTGCCGGAAGTCTGTCCGACAGGCTGTCCGACTTTTGTAGACGAAAAGTACGACCGTGTGTACGCGGCATAACGGATTCGTACGTGATGACGTACACCGGACTAAAATAAGGAAGTTCATAGCCAGTAGCCAATAGGTGCCCTAGCGTGGCTTTTTGTCCGTCGGACTAGCACACAGACGAGCGGATTTCGGGGTCCGTCGTAGTTACGAAGTAAAGTTTTAAAACATGTTTCAAATCTAAAGTACGTCGGATTTGAGGCTAAAAAAGTCAGTTGAAAGTCCGGAGAAGCCCACACACGATCGGATTACCAGCCAGCTTTAGTCCATCAGCGTCCGTTGGACTTTTGTAGACGAAAAGTAGGACCGTGTGTACGCGGCATTAATCTTTATTTCCTTTAGACCATGAATAAATGGATATTTGAGTTTACGAAAAGACTTTATGTGTTTTAATTTAAATCATTGATTTAGACACCAGGTCAAATTAACAAGGGACAACAATCTCCTTGAGGTTGCAAAAACACACAAAAAAAAAATGAATAATGTTCTAGTGGTAACTTAAAAAAAAAAAAAATTATACATAACCAAAAACGGTTCTTTCTGTTAACTTTATATACAAAAGAAAAAGGAGGACTTCCGGCCGGATGTGATTGAGGCAGGACGCACCTCTCCACAGCTCCGCTCTCCTGCTCACCATCCGCGGCTACAGAGCACACATCCTGACCCACAAACTTCAGATCTGGTGGGGGAAAGAACGCTGATCGTGGGGATGCCCTCTTCAACTTCAAAAAAGTCCGGCAAGGCTCCGCCAGATCAGCGGCAAACGCGCTCCATTAAGGACATGGCGCCTGGCCCCGCCCCCGCCATCTTGTCTTCCTCGCCGAAAGAGCAGCGCGCCAAGACACATCCTGGTAAGATGGCGCACACAGAGAATGCAGGGGGGACGGAGGGAGCAGGTGAGCTGAACCCTGCAGTGGACACAGAAGCTATCACGAGGCCAATTCTTGAGGTAATTAATGCTAGCAAAGCAGAGCTCATGGGGCGCATTGATCATCTCTCATCAGAGTGCAATCTAATCAGGCATGATCTGGATAAGATCCGAGGCCGGCTCACCACCGTGGAGACACGTGTATCAGACATAGAGGACACTTCACATGACTATGGAGCGCAAATTGCAGAGCTCAGAGATCAGGTCAGATCCCTTCAACACAAAACCATAGACGCAGAAGACCGTCAGAGGAGGAATAATGTAAGAGTGGTGGGTCTCCCTGAGGGAGCAGAGGGGGATAGGCCCGCACAATTTGCTGAACATTTCTTTAAACAACTTCTAAATATGCCGGATATGCCCCCAACGTATGTGGTTGAAAGGGCGCACAGGGTCCCGACGGGCAACCGACCCCCAGGGGCTTTCCCCAGACCATTCCTGGTCCGCTTCTTGAACTTCCGTGATCGTGACATGATCCTGATGCAGGCCAGGCAGACACAGGAACTGAAACATGGCAACACACGTGTAATGCTGTTTCCAGACTTCTCAGCCGCGACTCAGCAAAAACGCAGATCCTTCAATGAAGTCAGAAGACGCCTGAGAGAAAAGGAAATCAAATACAGTATGATATATCCCAGTAAACTCAGGATCCAGCATAAGGGGTCGGTGAAATTTTTTGAGAATCCGGAAGAGGCCAGTGAATGGATGGACAAGGAACTTTAACACGCTGAATATTCACAGATGTCGTCCTCCTGAAGTGCAGGCTGCGGGGTGAGGCCCTGTGAAATTGGCTTCTGTTTTCTTCTCATTTTTCTCTCTCCTTCACGTTATATTTCCCTTTTTCCTTTTCATAATTTTTCCTGGAGATTTTTTCTTTTAATCTTTGGCTGTATTATATGGAGCCCATGCTCATGAGAAATGATGAGGAAGCAAGGAGCTGTTGAGCTTTACACCACCATAACTTGGCAAGACGGCTCATAAACTCCGTCAAGGAATCCCTAACAAGTGGAAGTTTTCATTGGCACCCCCAATTTATTTTTCTATTTTATTTTTTTATTGCTTTTTAACTATGGTAATCTATGCTATGGGAGAGGCAGGGCGGGTGGAAACTCTGTATGGTACTGCTGACCACAGTTAAATTGTTGACGCACGTGTTCTGCATCCCTCTTAGAGTTAAAAAGGGGTGATTATCTATCTCTATTCAGGGACTTCCGTTTGTATGAGAGGGAAGAGTTTTTTCTTTTTCTTTTTCATTTAATGTAAGTTGTTTTCTATTACCAGCACATCCTGAATACCTCACAGGTACTGTGGGACAGGACTTCACGTAGTCCTTATGGAAACTCACTAATGGACTCTAACCATTATAACAGGAGTGAGTGGAGGTGCTAAAAGATCAGTTAAAGAACTGCCGAACTTTCGATTACTGCGGCGGGAAGTCACCGCAAGTTTTTTTTTATGCTGCTGTTTCGTTTAGGGAATAAGCTATATACTGGACTGGGGTGTTTTGTTTCTGGTATAAAAGAGGGGGGGGGGAGTTTTGTAACCACAGCTCGACATAGGGTCTCTTGTTTTATTTTAAATTCTTGTACAGTAATGATGGATAAGATATGTTGGGGTGATCCCCCTATATGGATAAGTATCCGAATGATGACAGATGGTGGTAGATACAAGGATGGCAGAGGTTAAGATTGTGTCTTGGAATGTCCGAGGCATGAATCACAAACTTAAGAGGGCCTCCATATTCCAATACATCAAACAGTCACGCCCACATATAATACTGCTACAGGAAACACACCTGGATGGCAGTAGAATCCTCTCTTTGCGCAAACCATGGATTCAAAGGGCAATACACTCAACCTACTCTACGTTTGCTAGGGGTGTCTCTATTTTAATATGCAAAAATCTCTCTTGCACGATACAGCAGGTATTCACAGACCCAAATGGTCGCTATGCAGCAGTAGTCCTAGACATATGTCATAAAACTATAGTGATATTAAGTGTTTACGTACCTCCTCCATTTCAGGCTAAAATATTATATGACCTCTTGCCAAAACTAGCACCCTATGCGCATTTTCCTGTGGTGGTTTTGGGAGATTTCAATGCAGTTCTTGATGCAGCATTGGATAGCTCCAACCCATCTAGGGGAAGCTCTAATGATCTGAATGGATGGCAGTCTGTGGCCGGTCTCACGGAGTTGTGGCGTTGGACGCATCCAACTGATAGATGCTATTCACACGTGTCAACGGCTCATGGATCTGCGGCAAGAATTGATCTTGCTTTCGGAAATAATCTCTTGTTACCATTGGTGAAAGGCACAGAGTACTTAGCTGGTGGTCTGACCGATCACAGTCCCCTAGCTGTTACTTTGACACTTGGTTCGAGAACAAGGGGAGGGAGTTGGAGGCTTTCACCCGGCTGGATACAAAATGAGCAAGTTTCCGCCCAGGTAACGGAGGCCATGAATACATATTGGTCCTCCAATGTTGACTCGGCGGAACCTCATGTGGTATGGGATGCTTTCAAGGCAGTGACAAGGGGGGAATTTATCTCAGCCATCAAAACAACACGTAAACAGGATAGAGAAGAGATAGAAACTCTAGAGAATAAAGAAAGGGAAGCTGCAGAAGCCCATGCGGGATCCTCTACAAGAGCATCATATGACGCCCTGCTAGAGGCGAGACGGTCTATCTCACTACATTTTACGGGACAGGCCTGGGTAGAAATGGTTAAAGGGGCACAGACGATCTTCGCAGAGGGTGATAAAAACGGGAAACTACTGGCCATGTTGGTCGCTGACTCTAGACAGATCACAAATATTCCACTCATTAAAGCCCAGGGGGGGTCCATTCTTAGGGAACCAGAACAGATTATGCAGGAATTTACCCGGTTCTATTCCTCTCTTTATTCTCCAATCCCCGCTTATGACCAGAATGATTTAGACTCCTTACTTGAGGGTCTGCCAATACCAAAACTCACCGAGGCGGACAGGAATACATTAGAGGCTAAAATTACCAAAAAAGAAATAGAACAGGCAATTTTCTCATTTCCCCCAAATAAAGCTCCTGGCCCAGACGGATTTCCAGCTGACTTTTATAAGACAAATGTGGAGGTCCTGGCCCCGAGAATTAACACACTACTGGCCTACTGTCATGAACAGGACACCCTGCCTGATTCAATGTTAGAGGCCTATATGGTCCTCCTGCTAAAACCAGGGAAAGACCCACAGGAATGTGCCTCATATCGGCCCATAGCATTATTAAACACAGACCTCAAAATTCTGACTAAAGTATTGGCCATGAGGCTGGCTGCAATAATCCCCTCGATCATTAACATTGATCAAACCGGTTTTATGCCGGGGAAGTCGACAGACACTAACTTAAGGAGACTATTCACTCACTTACAAGTGCATTCAATGACCCCTGGTACTAGAATAGTAGTATCTATCGATTTTGAAAAGGCCTTCGACTCAGTGGATTGGGCCTTCATGTTTAAGGTCCTGGAGATTATGGGATTTGGGCCCTACTTTAGGAGATGGGTGGCCATGCTGTATAAGCATCCAAAAGTAGCAATCAGACTGGGAACCTCCACCTCGGATTTTTTTGAAGTGGGTAGAGGAACTAGGCAGGGGTGCCCACTATCCCCCTTCCTGTTTGCCATTGCGCTGGAACCTCTGGCAGTTGCACTGAGATCAGCCAGCACAATAAAATCCATTCGGGTGGGCACCATAAAAGAAACCTTGGCACTCTATGCAGATGACATGCTGCTCTTTTTGGATGACCCCAGGGAATCACTGAGAGCAGCATTGGAAATTATTAATCGCTTTGCAATGTTTTCAGGTCTAAAAGTAAATTGGAATAAGTCATCAGTCTTACCGATAGACCCGGGGGCTAGAGCAGATGCAGATCCTGACTTGCAATTAGAATGGGTTTCCTCTATTAAGTATCTTGGCGTACAAATCACAGCGAACATTCAAGACTACATATCTCTCAACCTGTTGCCCCTAGTAGCATTGTTAAAGCAGAGAGTGCAGACATGGACAAAACTCCCGCTATCATTAATAGGCCGTATCAGCCTACTGAAAATGAAATTCCTCCCGGTGGTACTATATTTTCTGAGGCATGCACCTGTCTGGGTCCCGAGATCTTATTTTCGGAAGCTAGACAGTATCATATCATCCTTCCTTTGGGCCCCTAGGCCCCCAAGAATTGGGTATAGGGTGTTGCAGGAACCAGGAGAGCAGGGAGGTCTAGCATTACCAGATTGGCAGAAGTACTACATAGCGGGACAGATGGTCTTTGCTCACAGGTGGCTGACGACTGAGGATGGAGATGCAGCTACAGTACTGGAAGCGGCACACTTGGGATCCTATGAAAGTCTCAAGTTTGCTCTGTTAAGGGGATCCAGGTCTGAATTACCTTTGACTTTGACAATGAAGGCCACTATTAAGGCCTGGGAAACAGCAGTTAAATTAGCATGTCCCAGTTATGGGGGAATGTCACCGTCAACTCCCATATGGATGAACCCAAGGTTAACACAATTTTATAATTTACCGGACCCCATGATCTGGGCAATTAAAGGAATAAAAACACTGAGGGATATTACAATGTATGGTGAACTCTTAACTTTTCAACAATTACAATCAAGGCATGATCTCCCAAACTCCTATCTATTTAGGTTTTTGCAGATTCGTCATGCATTTCAGATGCAGTTTCGCGAGGAGAGGGTGGAATCCCTGCCCTCATCTCTTGAAGCTATGTTATCAGATATGGATCTGGTCAAGCCTCTCTCGAATACTTATAAAGAACTCTTTAAGGTAACACCAACAGCGATTGCTAGATGCAGAGGAAAATGGGAAGGGGAGGTCCCAGAGGTACAGGGAGAGGACTGGGATGATTTATGGACGCAGCCATTTAAACATATGGTATCGGCGAGAGACAGGCTAATCCAGTTTAAATTTCTTCATAGAAGCTTTTATACGCCTGCTAGACTGAATAAGATTTTTCCCACGGTGTCGGCGGAATGCTGGAGATGCTCTTGTTCCCCAGCTGACGCTGACCACATTTTTTGGAGCTGCCCACACATTCAAAAATTTTGGACTGATGTCGTGACATGTATTACTGAAGTGATATCAGTACCGATTCCAATGGATGTTAAGGTGTGTTTGCTAGGATTGGTAGATGAAGTTGTACCCTCACGGGCCATGCGAACAATGCTAACTGTCTTGTTTTTCTATGGTAAGAAAGCCATTCTTCTGGAATGGAAAAAATCTAAAGCACCGAGTTTTGCTGCTTGGAAAGGCCTGGTAAATGCCATGCTCCCATACTATAAAGCAACATACGAGGCCAGAGGTTGCATGAAAAAATTTGATAGGGTATGGCAAGCATGGTATAAATCCAAAAGCACGGTGGGATAATGGGGAAATAGCTTACTGTAATCTACTGTAATTTAATCTAAGCAAAGTGATATCCTGTGTTGGAAAATAGCTGCCAGAAGGTCCTGAACACTTAGTGTCTAAAAATTATATTTGGATAAAAGAGAAAATGAATGTTACAATTGCTGCCACGGGGGGAATAGGGCGTATATATAATGAAAAGTGCTGTACGGAAGTATGATCATATGTCGGGCTGTGGTTCAAAGGGTGGGGAAGGGGGGAGGGAAATGACGGTTAGATAGTTGGTCTTTGTTAGATAGACATGAGGTCATGTTGGCCTCATGGGCGAGTCCCATAGACGAGCCCATTGTTGTATGATATAAAATGAAAAAACAATAAACAGAATTTTATAAAAAAAAAAAATATACAAAAGAAAAAATCACAAAAAACAAAAAAATGGTTCTTTGTGGTAAGTTAAAACAAACAACATTAAAAACAAACAAAAATGAAAGAAAAATGTATTTGTGTTCAATTTAAGAAATATAAAACTAAAAAAAAAATAAATAAATAAAAATAAAATAAAATGGTTCTTTGTGGTAACTTTACAAACCCAAAAAATAAATGAATAAATAAAATAAAATGTAAATAAAATAAAATGGTTCTTTGTGGTAACTTTACAAACCCAAAGAAAAAAAAAAAAAGGTAGATAAAGATAAAATAAGTTCGACAACAATCATAAAATAAACATCTGGAGAAAATCTAAAATAAAAGATGACTCCCCCCAAAAAAACAAATGTAAAAATTATTATTAGTATGGAGACATTGTTTTTCAAAATAATACTATATCATTCATGGGATCAAAGAGAAAAAGAATCTAGAAATCAGTTTGGGAGAACTCTGAATATGAACAGCAAAACATCTTCATTCTTATAGCATTATTAAAGAAGACATTAATGCGCTGCATTCAACGATCACAGATTTTGCAGCGTGAGGAATGTGCTACCTACAATACAAACACTAGTTTTACTAGACCGAGTGCTTCAGTTCAGTTTTTGCTTATGAGCATGCGTCGTTTTTTAGTCCGTCGGACTAGCATACAGACGAGCGGATTTCTGGGTCCGGCGTAGTTACGACGTAAAGATTTGAAGCATGTTTCAAATCTAAAGTCCATCAGATTTGCGGCTGGAAAAGTCCGCTGAAAGTCCGCTTAAAGTCCGTGGAAGCCCACACACAATCGGATTGTCAGCCAGCTTTAGTCCATCGGCGTCCGTCGGACTTTTGTAGACGAAAAGTCCGACTGTGTATACGCGGCATAACTCTAAGCTTTGACAAACCAAATTGGAAGCTGATTGGTTTCTATGCAGAGCTGCAGCAGATTTTGATTTTGTTAATAGCCCCCACTGTGTTCAATACGTTCACATCAGCAACTCCACAATTAAGCCTTTTAGATTGAAATGCAGCAGAGTTTGTGCAGGCAACAATGGGACAAGCCTTGAGGAGGAGGCCAGCACTTAAAGAGGGACTGCAGTCTGCTCACATAATTTGTAATAAAAACATCTTTGCCATTCTGAAGCTTCCCTCCAACCACTTTGCATATTATTTTATATATACTGTGATTCTGTACTTGCCAAATATGCTGCAGAAATCTCCCTCTACTCTGGCCGCATCCATTTTAACTGCGGGCAGCTGAAGCTGCTTCCTGTTCACTTCCTGGATTTAGACAGACACACAGAGGCACACCTCCAGCTCTGCAGCTTTCATTGGCCCTCTTATGACTTGTCCACCCTCGCTTCCTGGTAAACTCTCACGAGAGTGAGAGAGAGAGCTGTGCATGATGTCATAGGCCTATAATAATGACCAGACAAGAAACAGGAAGTGGTTGTATAAGGTATTTACTGGCAGAAAAAAATGTTTTACTATCCAAAGTTAAAACAACAAGGGCAGAAGATTTAATAGATGGAAAGTTGAAAAAATGACTGAAGGTCTGCCTCAAGGTGGGGGAGAGGGAATAGTTGGGTGCCTGTTGCTGGACCCCTATTTTAGGTTTGGAAGGCATGCACCTGACATGTGTCCTTGCTGAAACATAGCTTTTATTATTAAACTGGTAAAATTACAGCAAGTCAACCTTACATGTTTCTGAGGAAACGTCTTTCTAGCTGTAACTTTACTGGTTGTGTTAATAAAAGCTATGTCTTAGCAAGGACATATGCCAGGTGCACAACATCCCATCTTGGATTAGTATCACTTGTTGGAGATGAACAACATAGGCTGCAGCACTGACCTCTACACCTACCTCATTTCTGGCATGCAGTGCAGTTTTGGGACTGCTTGGGTCCTTTTTTTATATTATAGCAACCCAACTCGTGGTATCTTGTAGAGATTGTCCCCCAATGTCCTCATTTTATGTCATTGGGTGAACATTTATAACAAAGTAGAACAAGAACCCTTGATAGTATTATTGTTTGTATACTGTTTTTCATAAAATAAAATTTGATATTTTAATGCTTACCTTCATTTACCAAATTTAGAAACTAAACATGGAGCCAAATACTGACTGGATATTTTGGTGTATGTGCTGTGCAATGTGAAGGTTTATGCTTTTTTGCATCTTAGCTTTTTGCAGCAACTTTATTCTACATTTGTTAACAAGAAATTCTAAACAGTCTTATTTTAAGTGCCTTTATTTAGTATATGCAATCTTCAAAAAAGAATGCTAAACAAACTACTGCATTAATAAAAGGCACCTAAAAAAGTCTTGAAGACTTTCTCTGTTTAAAAAATCATTTTTTTCTGAAAGTATGGCAATCACTCACATAAGCTCTCTTTTAAAAAGAACAAATAGCATGTTTGATGACGACCAGTTTCTTGCCAGGAAAATTGAATATGTCTACTTTAGATACTCCAACTAGAGAATATGCTGCCAGCTGAAAGATTGTATCTTGACATCATTATTCAGATACCAGCAGAGGGTTACATGGTCTTAACAGTTCAAGCATTTTATGTGTTGAATGCAATATAAATCCCATCTATCAAGCATAGAGTATAGAGAACAAAATTGCACAGGTTGTTGTAGGATTTATACTGATAGAAGACTATGAACAATAAGAGTTTGAAGGGTAATGAAGAGCAAGTCACTATAAGATAGGGCACATACAAAGCTTATTATCTGCAACTATACTTACTTCTTAACTTACATATTCTATTTAATAGAAAAGCCTACTTATAGGCAGCATTTTAAATTTCATAATGGCTTGTAAAGTCTGTCAAGGGACATTTTAAAGATTGAGCCAACATAAGCACAATGTAGATTAAAGTGTATGTCAGGGCAAAAAATAAAAGAAGTTATCTCTGCAATACATGCAAATTTTCCCATTTATTATACCCTAAAAAAAAAACACATTTACAGAAAAATACAAATTGATTTTCCAGATGTGCTCTTAACTCTTAAGCCATGTTGTGGGCTAACAACCCCTGGCATTTTTGTGGACTGATTGTTAGCCTGGACCAGTTGTCTTTTGCTTACCTACTCAAAACCTCCCTCTCTCCTATCTCTACAACATAGACACTAACTATTCTGTAGTCCGGCATAAGAGCTAGGAGGACTAACTACTCAACTACCCCCACTCCTAGATCACTACATCTTAAAGATTCTGTAGTCCAAGATAGGCACTAGAAGGAAATTTTGATATACCACAGGAAGTGTGCAAACGGACAGCTCTGAATTTCTAACAAGATCAACCGTGTTTTTTTTTCACTGTTGTTTTTTTGTTTTTGTTTTTTTGAGGTTAAGAACAGGTCCATGATTCAATAATCTGCAGAAGCCATTAAAGTCTATTGCACCCTTAAAAACCACTGAAAAGCACCCTAATTTCACTAAAATTGTAACATTTCACTTAGATTTCCTGACTTTTGCCCAAATTCCAGAGAAATTACGCTCTCAGTTCACTCATCATTAGTTTTGTGTGAAAACTGATATATTAAAGTACATGCACGTTCCTTTTTACCTTTGGAACTGAAGTAATAAATCAATCTGTTGGAACTACTGAAGTTCCTAGAGAATGTATATATTAAAACTCTGCATGGAGAGCAACTGTGGGAATTCCCAGAGAAATAAAAAGGTAAAATAATTGCCTGTGACATCTAACCAATTCCTGTTAACGGGACCCTTACAATTAAACGCTTCTCTTCCCAAATCTTGGCAACCTCCAACTTCCTAAATATAACCCTTAACCTATCCCTTAACACTGAAAGATAATCTTTATTGTAAGTCTTAAAAGTGTGAAGAATAGGCATTTGAAATGTTTTGACAGTTGACATTAAGATGCAGTCTCACTTTTGAGGGACAGCTATTTTTATATTTCTTTCTCATATTTTCTAGCTTTTGTATGTAGCACTACCCCCGTAGGAGCCACTTGAGTATGTTTGGTTCCGTACTCTGCCTTTCAACCCCAAGAACTGTCCCAGCCCCTCTGGCACACCTAGCAAACAGTGTACTTGCAAAAACAGTAAAACAGACACAAATGCAGGGTGCAAGTGTTCCTACAAATGTGGGCACTGGTAAGGCAATGTTGCCTGACTACCATGTTCTTAAAGATGGGCAAATGCCTGCTCACCCATAGTGTGACCAAAGGATCAAGCGACAGGCTCTCCAAAAGGCCCGACTGGCCACCTTGTAACCGGATCAGCCCACGCCCTCAGGAACGCCTGTAGATGTACCCAGGATACCTCTCAGATGGGATGTCCATCACGTCCAACTCCTTGAATTGTGGCAGGATCAGCACACGGACCTTTGGAGCTGTGGCAGGATCAACACACCGACCTCTAGAGCTATGACAGGATGGATATCCTCCGTGGGTAACAGCAGCCCCCCAGATCACGTCTGTCCCTTTCTCTGCCTCGAGAACTCCCCAGCCTTCCAAAATGGAGTCCTTAGTCAGCCCTCTGCTTTGTAGAGCCCTCTGGGATTTGTAGTCCCGCCCTTTAAGAGTCAGTTAGGTTGCTCTGTGCTGGGACTTCATGTCCCATGATCCTCTGCTGCTGTTGCCTTTCATTGGCTCTCTCTCTCCCTGCCAATGGGGTCACAGAGGAGGAAGCAGAACGGACTGATGCCTGTGTGTGAGAGAGGAGAGGAAGGGGGGGAAATCCCCTGCAGGAGCTGGCAGGCAGTTTTCCCTGTGTGAATAGCCTGTGTAATTTCAGGGTAGGCCAGCTTGGTAAGGCAATCGCTAGATGTAGCAAACTTTTTAGTTCACTGTTGGCTGAAGGCCTTGGCATAGGCTTATCTCCTATCTCATTTAATTATTTTCCCATGCTATTATAGGGTAACTAGTTAATTTTTTAACAAAAAACACTATTTTGATTATTGTACCTTGTTTAAATACAATACATACGGCATCTGCATTTTTTCCTCATGTTTTCGTTTTAGTTCATTCACTATGATTTCTTAGCATTCCCCACATTTATTTTGATTTGATATTTGAACCTGATTAGAACATGACAACATAAAATGTTCTTCAAATCAATAACATATCAACAGTATACTGGATTTAGCTTGAATTTCTGACAACATGGTTTATTAGAAGCTTTAGAGTCCTTTCGTGCTAACTTGTTTTTCTAAAAGTTATAGAAAATGTGTACTTTATTTCTGGCCTCTCCTTTTGTCTGTCATACTGGCCAATTCATGTTGATAAACAGGCAACCATGGCAATGAAAGTAGGATTGAAATAGCAGAATGTTAGGTTATAGCTCTCTGAAAGGATATTTATTGCTATACTGATACCCACAAAAGAGCAGCACAACCTTTCGGTCAGCATAATATGTGGTAGAGCTCCTTCACATTTGAAACCTGATTTATCTTTGTATGCTTAATTAGTACTTGTAGGCCTTGTACACAGAAATGTCAAAAAGGGACACTTATCTTGTATAATTCCTGATGTCTAATGCATGTTCACTAATGATGTTTATCCACTGCAAGGAAATCATTGGACAGCTGTCAGGGACATGACCCATAAAGCATATCTGGTGGACTTGTCAGTGGCTCTTTTAACATGCCTGAAGAATGTTTACCCTTGTTGCAGTTTACCCCCTTTTTCTGCCGTGTGGATAGTTCTGAACTGGCAACTGCAGGTGGCTGCATCACAGCTGGACTGTGAACCCACCCTTGGCAACAGGAAGGGCAGGGCCAGAAATGTAACCGTTGCAGAAGCTGTGAGGAGCTTCAGCAGAGAACTTCCAGAAAGGGGCAGTGTGTGCCTAAGCACTGTCCAGAGACTAAATACAGATCTCTTCATCTGCAAAATGATACACAAGAAGAGGGAGAGGAAGGATTGAAAGGGAGGCACAAAGCTTGGAGGGACACCTTTTCACCTAACCTCACCCAGTAGCGATCACTCAACTGCCATTTGAATCCATCCTGAATGCGGGAGTGGTGAGAAGCCTATTGGCCACTCCAGAGTGTAAATTTGCCTATAGTTGCTGATATAACTGCCTGCAGTGGGATACTGCCACTGGGGATAGTAATAGCCCCTTCTCCTTGGTATACAAATCTTCCAGGCTTCAGAGTTACTGCCTCTACTGGTAGTTAAAGGACCGCAATGCTGGCAGACTGGTTAGCCCACTGTCCAGTGGTGTAGGTTTGTTTTTTATGTTTTTAGGTGGCTTTGTGTTTCCAGTCCCAAGCATGTTCCCTGGGGCCTTAGTATTTGTTTTGGATTTTTATTTTTTTTTATTTTTATTTTCAATCTTAGTTTGTTTCAATATAAGGGTATAACAGAAAGATAAGGCACTGTACAGTATAATATTGTATAAATTATATACAGAACAATAAGGGGAACCTTTACTATATATGCACAGGAATATATGCTTTGGTATACAGCTTCCGGTGAAATACTATATTATCACATTGTATATAGAGGATTTTAATGTAATAGTTGAATAACATGCGCGGGGGAACCATCCTATATCCACCTTTGTAATTTTGTGTGTTTGTGTTATCTGGAGGTTCCTCCTAATCAGGCTGGAATGCTGTAGGGATCATTAAATCACTCATTATAGATATTCATGTTGTTGAGCAATTCTGGGCATATGATCTGTGTTTATATATTTGAGTGACTGGTTCAGTACATAAAGAAAAGGAGGCAGAGAGAGAGTTAGGAGTGAGAGCATGTAGAGAGATAAGGGATGACAACAAAAGTGGGAAGCACCCCAGCATGGCTAATTGGTGGGTAAAGATGGGGCATCCCTGACCCATATGGAGAAGTCATTGGAGTAACGAAACATCGACCATGAGGTCCAGGTGGTGGAGAACTGTTCCTCCTTCCCTGCTTCGTGCACCAGCAGGCGCTCCAGATCTCTTATCCGATCCACTTCGACAGCCCAATCACCCAAGGAAGGCACATCTATTGATCTCCAACGTCTGGGGATCACTGTCCTGACTGTGGCCAAAAAGAGGCGCAGTATGTCTTTTTTAATCAGCTTAAGTGGGCCTGGGAGCATAGATAGTAGGGCTATCTCTGGTGTGGGCTTAATTGAGGTCGCCATCAGCCTGCTGTATAGATCAAAGACCTTTGCCAAAGTTTCCGAATTGGAGGGCATGCCCACCAGATGTGGAGCATTGTCCCACTAGAGGACAGGCATCTCCAACAAGTACCTGATAGAGAGGGGTTAAATCTTTGGATAGTCACCGGCATCTGTACCATCTTGTTAATAGCTTAAACCCTTTTTCTTGAGTCTTAGTTGCCAAAGAGATCCTATGCGTTAAGATAAAGCTTTTTTGCCAATCAGCAGGGGAGATGGAATGCTGTAGATCTGTTTCCCATTTCTGCGTGTATGTTGGAAGGTCAGGGGTAGATACGTTCAATAGAAGGGAATATAACAGTAATACTACATGTGTTGGCGGGTCTGGTTGTAAGAGCAGCTCGTCAAAGTCTGTCGGGTCATCTAGGATTTCTGAAATGGGGGAGAAAGTACGTATGTATGACATTAATTGACTCCTTTGTAACCACATGATTGGGGGCCCCGGACCCGTCTGGGGGGGTATGTCTGGTCTCAAAGATGGGTCAGCGCATAATACCTGTGCTAAACGTCTATGACTATCCCTATTCCAGGGTCCAAATCTCTCCTCATCCACCTCCGGAGGGAAAGCCGGAGTCCCAAAGAGAGGAGTCATCGGGCCCCGAGGTTTAGATAATTTACTCGTTAATAGCAGTCGGTCCCATATCTGAAGAGTCGGACAAGTAAGGGTAGTAGAGAGGGTACTATCCTTACGCCGAGCCGTAGGTATCCACGGCAGGGCGCAAAGATCAGCCTCATTGAGATGTTTCTCCAATTGAACCCAGAGCTTGGAGGAGGGGTGGTGAAACCAATCCACAATATGTGTGAGTACCGCTGCCTTATGGTAGGAAGAGGCATCCGGGACCCCCGCTCCCCCCCGGGCCTTCGGAAGAATCATTGTGTCATATCCTGGGGCGGCTTCCTTGCCATATGAATTTAGAAAAAATCTGGCAAAGCCATTTGAAAAACGGGGTGGAGATGTGAATAGGAATGGTTTGAAAAAGAAAGAGGAATCGAGGGAGGACATCCATCTTTAAAACATTCACCCTACCCAACCAAGAGAGCTGTTTAGATGCGTATGTGGTCAGATCCTCTTGTGTTCTAAGAAGTAGAGGGGTAAAGTTGCTGGTGAATAGTTGGGAAGCGTCTGTTGGGATATGAATTCCTAAATAATGAATAGATGTGGAGTTTGTCTTAAAAGGGAAGGAAGACGCAAGCTGTTGGAGAGCTGCTTCTGGGAGTGAAATATTGAGTATTTCTGACTTACTATGATTAACTTTAAAGTTACTAACATCTCCATATCTCTGAAACTCCTGCATAATGGAGGGTAAGGAGACTTACGGTTGGGTCACAAATATGAGCAAGTCATCTGCAAATAAGGCAAGTTTAGTATGTATGGGGCCTATATTAACACCGTGGACAGCCGGGTTGTTTCAAAGGGCATTGGCTAGGTGTTCCATAACAAGAACATAGAGAATGGGGGACAAGGGGCACCCCTGTCGCGTTCCATTGCGAATAGTGAATTTTGGAGCTAGAGATCCGTTTAGTCTAATCCTAGCGGAGGGAGAGGTATAGAGGGACATTATTCTGGAGAGCATGTTTTGGCCTAGACCCAGTTGTTGCAGTGATAGGCGAAGAAATTGCCAGTCAACGTGGTCGAAGGCCTTCTCCGCATCTACAGTGGGAAGGCACAATGGGACATTGTGGGCTCGAGCATAATCCGCAATGAGAAGTGTTTTCAGGGTGTTATCTCGTGCCTCTCGTCCACTCACAAAGCCCACTTGATCTAGGTGTATTAATCGGGGTAACAACGGTTGTAGTCTATTAGCTAGCACCTTCACATACACCTTCAGATCTACCCCTATCATCGAAATGGGTCGGTAATTAGCACATATATTCAGGTCTTTGTCTGGTTTTGGGATGAGGGTGATATGTGCCTCTAGAGTTTGCGGCGGGAATACTGATCGCTCATAGATTGAGTTAAATACTTTTGTTAAGAAGGGAGTGACAAGGGGAGCAAATTGTTTATAAAATTTTGGGGTGAAGCCATCAGGGCCCGGACTTTTACCAGATGGGGTAGATGCAATGGCGCGGGCAAACTCGTCTTCCGATATCGGAGCTTCAAGGTCCTCTATCGTTTCGTCATCTAGAGTAGGTAATGCATTTTGTGCGATATATGAGGCTTGTGCGTCCGCTCTAGTACAGGGGGGCTCAGTGGGGTTTGTTGTAGGTATGTTATAGAGGGATTGATAGAAGTCCCGGAAAACTTGTCCCATCTCAGAAGGTGACGAGACAGTTTTCCCAGAATTGTCCCGTATGTGGGGTATAAAGGTGTTAGGTTGTTTGGTATGTAGGGTGCGAGCTAGTGATCTACCACATTTATCCCGGAATTTGTATTGGTGAAAGGCTAGTTTGTTTGCAAAGGTACGGGCTGAAGCCTCATATAATTCCCTAAGCTGAGAGCGAGCGGAAGAAACCTCCGCAAGCACCTCCACAGTCGGGGAGCGTTTATGGGTAGTCTCTAGTGTCCTGAGTTTGTGTACCGCCGTGGCTATCGCAGCCGAGCGTTCTTTTTTCATGCAGGCACCCATTTGGATAAAACTACCCCGTAAGACTGCTTTTAATGCCTCCCATTTAATGGGTGGTGAGGTGTCATCAGAGGCGTGGTCTGTAAAAAAGTTTGAAATAGTCTCCGCTATCCGAGTATCGAACCCTGGCTCAGTCAGAAGCGAGTCATTTAACCTCCATGTCCATTCTTTTATTGGGGTAGAGGGGACTGTAAGTGTCAGGAATATAGGAGAGTGGTCGGACCAAACCATAGGGTCTATTTCACAATTTGGGGACCAATCTAAGCAGTCGCGGTCGACTAAGAAATAATCTAAACGGTGAAAGTTGGAAAAGTGTGTGTAGTTTCGTGATTCTGGGTACAGTATCTGCCATATGTCTACAAGATGCATATTGTAGATGGCACGTTTTAGGGCCTGTATTTTAGGAAAGGATATAGAGGAACAGGATGTTGATGAATCCAAGAGTGGATCCAGGGGAATATTGAAGTCCCCCCCGAGTATAAGCTTACCCTCTGCGAAACCCGACAAGATCTTTAAATACTGCAAGGCCGATGGGACTTGGTGTGTGTTAGGCAAGTATAGATTAGCTATTGTAAATTTAGTCCCCCATAGAGAGATTTTCACAAAAACGTACCTGCCCTGGGGGTCTGCCATATGATCAAGCAGTTCAATAGGGAGTGTTTTATGAAACGCAATAGATACTCCCTTAGATTTTTGTGCTGGATTGGTACTGTGGATCCATCTATTAAAGTATCTACTGGAGCAGGAAGGGGTGGATTCAGAATGGAAGTGGGTCTCCTGCAACAAAAGCACGTTGACTCGTCTTTTGTGCATCTGATATAGTATTTGCCCATGTTTCAAAGCGATGTTCAGCCCGTTTACATTGTATGAACAAAATTTCAATTGGGGGCGTGAGGTCGTATAGGAGGGAAAGAAATAGGATATAGAACAAAAGTACGTAGAACAGTTCGGGGTAGGGTGGGGAGAAGGGGTGAAATACGGAAGTGGGAGAAAAAGAAGAGAAAAGAAAAAGAGAGGAAAGAGAGGAGAGAGAAGAGTATGAGGATAATGAAAGAAGTAAGGCGTAAATGTAAGGACACCTAAAAAATGTGTCCAGAAAACTAATGTGTTTGCTAACGCAAAGCCCTGCGTGAGATATCACGCTTTAGGCACAAACAGTGCCTATCCTACTGTGGGGGGAAGATCGAAATGGGTGAACCTGAGCCGTGATCCCGACAGCGAATCAGGTATTAGACATGTGCACAGCCAAAAAATTCGTTCATTTTCGTTTTCGTTTCATTCGTTTATTTTTTTTTTTCGTTTTTCGGGTCATTCGTTATGATCGCGATTCGTAAATTCGTTCATTCGTAAATTCGTAAATGCGTTTGTTCGTACATTCGTACATTCGTAAATTCGAACATTCGTTTATTCGTACATTCGTTCATTCATACATTTTTACATTTGTTCATTTGTAAATTCGTACATTCGTAAATTCGTAAAATCGTACATTTGTAAATTAGAAAATTCGGAAATTTGTAAATTCGAAGTTTTAAAATCCAAAAACCCGAAAATTCAAAAATCTGAAATAGTAACTAACTATTAAATTATAGGTATTGTAATTTCCTTTCAAATTTGACTGTCAGTGAACGTAACAAATACGAATTTATCCAAAGTTACCAATTATCCAAAACGAATGCTGCATCTAAACTAATGGAACGGAACAAATTAATAATAAATAATAATAATAAATAGTTGTTATTATTATTATTGTTATTTATTATTATTAATTCATTACGTTCCATTCCATTTTTTCGGATCATTCATAACTTTGGATAAATTTGTATGTGTTACGTTCACTAACAGCCAAATTTTAAAGGAAATTACAATACCTATAATTTAAAAGTTACTAGTAATTACTAGTAGTTAAGTTATTATTAGTTAACTATTATTTCAGATTTCCCAATTTTCGAATTTACAAATTTACGAATTCACTAATTTACTAATGTACGAATGTACATTCGTAAATTGCGAATGTACGAATGCCCGAATTTACGAATGTCCAATTTTATCGAATTTACGAATATTCGGAAAAAATTCGTTAAACAAGTTTTCGTTAAGTCGGATATTCCCGAATTAACGAATTTGTCGAAATTCGTTAAAAAACGAATTCGGAACGAAACTAATTGCACATGCCTATCAGGCATGTATAAAGTGTATGTGGCACACTAAACATGTAAAACGTATGTGAAGCATAAGGCAGCTTAACGAGAACAGATGAGAACAATCAACTAAATATAAACAGTGGGTATAAGTAGTTAACCTGGGATCATATAGTAAATAAATTGCAATTACATTGGCTCCCACTTGTAGACAAATCATTTAGCCAAAACTATAGTATGCGCATAGGGGGAATAGGAGGAGCGGGGGATCCACCCGAGGAGGCATCCAATCGCATCATGCGTGGCGCCTTTTAAACTTACATTCTCCTGAGGCGGGGATTAATTAAGACCGGAGGCCAAACCTCCCTCCGGAGTAGCATCCCCCACTCCCGCCACACCCCCCCAAGGCACGCCACAGAGGGAGGGGGTGAGTGGGAACAATCTGACATAAAGCAGAACATTTTATATAAAACCGTTGGTGTATTGCAGCAGTACCTGACGCCCTTCATAGTGAGAGTCTCGAGGTGACCATAGGCTATGTTCTCTCCCTAACCCCAGCCATATAGTAAATTGGCAAAGAGCAGGAAAAGAGCCAAAATGTCCGACCCCTGTTTTCACTACATCTTTTACCAAGCTTTCCAGGAGTCTCGGGCTTTAGGGTAGAAAAGCACAGTTCAAAAATAGGGGTATGTTTGCAAAACAACACAAGCCGTCCGTCTCCCACGAACTTCTGGGTTAATCTTCTGGAGAGGTAGGTCGTCTCATCCCTGGGCCAGAAGAGACTGACCTAGACCTAGGTCGTCTGCGGCGCTGTGGGAGTGGACCAAGTCCCAACTGTCTCGATCCGTCGTCTGGAGGGTCCAGCCAGTTCAAGACGTCTACCGGCTCTTGCTCAATAAATAGGAAAAAGTCAGGTATTTGGTCTGGATCGGAGAGCATGAAACTTGCTGTCTCCCCGTGTCACCTTGATGCTGAAGGGGTGACCCCATGTATAGGAGGCACAGGCTTGCCGTATAAGGTCTAGTAGAGGGCGCACCACTCGACGCATGTATAGCGTATTGCGAGACAAGTCAGGGTATCAGTGGATAGAGGCTCCAAAGAAGTCCACTGAGCCCACGTTCCATGCTTTTCGCATGATCTCCTCTTTTAAGGTGTAATAGTGGACCCGACAGAGGACATCGCAGGGGCGACCTTCTCGGGCCCTCCCTGGCCCGCCTACCCTGTGAACACGATCCAATTCAATTGGTGATGCTGCCTCTCTTCCCAGCACTTTATTGAGGATGGATATGACAGTGGGTTTCAGTTCTGCTCCCGATGTTGCCTCAGGTAGACCTTGCAGTCTAATATTGTTTCTGCGACTGCGATTTTCGCTGTCTTCTATGCGGAGCTGCTGGTGGCGTAGGCGACGGAGATGTGTCGCGGATGCAGATTCAAGAGCTGTTATACGTGCCTCATGGTCATCCTGAGCAGTAGTTAAGACCGATACCGCTTCCTCATTAGCTGTGACTTTTTGTCTCAGAGCGTTTAGCTCTACTTGAAGGGAATCCTCCATCTTGCTTGCCCATGATTCGAAATCAGTTCTGAAGGCAGAGAGGAGGGCTGTAGCTTCCGTTCTAATGGGCACTCCCGTCAAGGGATGAGGGGTTGTCTGGAATTCCCCGGTGTCTGTGTCTGGCGATGTGACTGACCTTGTAGAGGAGGCTGATGTCTCTCCTCTGGAATCTTGGAGTTTCTCATTTGTGTTTTCTGTCATGCAGGCTGCTGCGGGAGTGGCGGTGGGTGGCTTGGTCTTCCCTGGGTTGCGGCCGGGCGCCATCTTGTCTTTACGGGTCCGGGGATCAGTCGGCACTGTTCTAAGTAGATACCTCTGTATGGTGCCTTGTTGAGGGTCAGCAAGCTTCGAGGAGTGTGAGCTAGCTGCCGCCATGTAAAATGCAGGTGTGCTGTATTGCGGGGATAGCCTGTAGCTGTCGGGATGGCACGGGACTCAGGGGTGTTCGGCTTCAGCCATCCATTGTCGATTGCTCTCTATCAAAACCCCATCCTCCACAAAAATAAGGGGGACTGGGGGGGGAAGGGCAGGCCCGAGAGAGCAGCAGTGTCTCCCTGTCAGCGCGGATGTAGATTCTAAGTGCTGTGTGCGTGGAGGTACAGGGAGGAGAGCACAGTCTAATTATGACTCATTACTTTAAAGTGTGGGCCCGTCTTCACTGTTAGGCCGCAAGATGGCGGCCGGTGCTGGATGTCCCCAAACAAGAAAAAAACTTGTACCTGAGTCTCTGGGGTCAGTGGCGGGGTGTCCACTGTATATGACAGTAAACTGGGTGTCCCCTGTACTATAGTCCGGTAGTGCTGGAGGCCTCACAGGCCTCGGATCTGCTGTAGGCCGCGGGTGTCCGGGGCCTATATCTGCGGATGCTTCTGCAGGATCCTGGGTCCCCTTTCAGTCCGGTCAGCTCCGGAGTCAGCGGTCTTGGCTACAGGCCGGCCGATCGCCCTCCGCACTGCCGATCGCGGTACGCAAGTCCGGGGATGCCGGCTGTCTTGTAGGCCGCAAGATGGCGGCCGGCGTCTAGTGCAGGGCCGGCCGCGGCCTGAGGGTAACTCAATCCGCCGGCTGAACTGGTCAATTGACCCCGGGAGCAGTGCAGTCAGTACCCGGCAATCGTGGGATAGATTGGGGGAAAGATTTTAGGCTGTATGAGCTCTGGATGGCATTGGATTGCAGAGGGCTCGGCGGAGCTCCTCTGCAGCACGTCCACCCACCTCGACGTTGTTTTATTTTTTTTACTTCCCAGAATCCCAGCTATAGCCTCCAGGTTCTTAGGAGTTTTCAACCCGAGATTGGCATCTGGGGACTTCATTATCCCCCACAACAGCCCTTAGGTTTGCTTTCACTCAGCAACAACTCTCAGGGTTTTAGAAGGCTTTTATTCTCGGAAAATGACACCTAGGGGGTCATTTACTATAGCGCCAAAAAATTATCCTGCAGTCCCAGAAAATAGCGCCCAAATAAGACCAATAAGACTTCAACTCTCAGAAACTGAGCGCTAATGCAAATGGAAAGCAGCGCTATTGCAGGCAAAAATGCCTGTCAGATCACATATGTGGGAATAGTGGAAGTCAATGAGGCTCGAACCTGCAAAATCCAAAGTTCTCACTGAAGGCTTATGTGCAAGTTCTTTGCCATAAAAAGTGTATAGGGGCAGTTCAGAACCAAGCGCGGCACCCTTTGGGCTCCTTTTGCTAATCTCGTGTTAGTAAAAGTTTGGTGAGAGACGATTTGCGCTTTTTCAGACTCGTGGCTTTCAGATCGTTTTCTGCTGTTCAGTTTGTGCTTGTGGGTTTGTATCTGATCTTCAGTGCGTGCAGCGAGTACAATTGACTTGTCATTGTGTTCGTGTTCATTCGGTACTGATTTTCAGGTCGCTCTTCACAGGCCTTGCTGTTCTTCAGTGCGTTCTCTTACTTCGTTCTGAGTAGCCGACCGTTTTCTATCCATGTTGCGTATACGTATTCCTCGTAAAGTTCGTGCTGTGCGGGGGCTTGGTGTCGGGGTCCTTACCTTGACACAAGCCCAGTCCATGAACAGGGTGGGGAGGAGTTCATGGACCAAGAATTGGTTGCTCCAGCGTGACCAGTTCTGTCACATGCCTTTGCTCCATGAGATCCGTGAGAATAATTCTGATGATTTCAGGAACTTTCTCCGGATGACAGACCCCGTATTTCACCTTTTGTTGGCTTTGCTGACCCCCTATATCAGCAGGCAGGATACCTGCATGAGGCAAGCCATCACTTCGGAGGAGAGGCTAGTCGCCACCCCGCGGTACTTGGCGACGGGGAGAAGCCTACAGGACCTCAAGTTCTCAACAGGCATCTCCCCCAGGCTCTGGGGATCATTATCCCGGAGACCTGTTCTGTTCTCATCCAGGTCCTGCAGAAGGAGTATATTAAGGTAAGATTTTTATCCTTTAACATCACATTTTATTGTATAGAATGTTTGCTAATGTAATGTATTTCTTTCCTCATTCCCTATTTACCATGATCGTAATATGCTGTGAATGTCCCCTTTGTCCTCATGCATGCTGGATTTTTATGTAATTTTTTTTGTCCTTCATACATATTTACCTTCACTTACCTCCCCAGCATGCTCTCCTGGGCCTATATTCACCTAGTGTAGTCATTTAACAATATATTTTGGTAGCTCCATAGTAGTGCTTTACCCTAAAATGTGTAAAAATGAGATTTGTGCTTTAAATTCTGGCAGAGTGCCAGAGGTTTTTTTGTGTCCCAAAATCATTTGGAACCCTCCCTCCCCCCAACTACTAACTCAGCTGATACCAATCCTCTGTCTGTTGACTTTGCCAAACTAATACACACTATACCCACCTCTTTTGTGGTCATATTTATGGATGAATTCCCCAAAGCATGTAGTGCAAGGGCCTGCCTGAATACTTTCAAATGTTAATGTTTAAAGTTTTTGTATCCTATTATTATCTTGATAGGTAATATCACAATGTAAAAATGTGCTAAAATGTGTACAGTGTGTATTTATCTCTTTGTATTATTACACTTCTTACCTGTCCAGTGGGCTGCCAATAGTGTAAAGTAAGGAGGG
Organism: Lithobates septentrionalis; assembly: GCA_037952835.1. Taxonomy (NCBI): domain Eukaryota; kingdom Metazoa; phylum Chordata; class Amphibia; order Anura; family Ranidae; genus Lithobates; species Lithobates septentrionalis. Next base: position 3,652,035 of record JBBDGP010000065.1, read on the forward strand.
GCTGACCAAAGTAATCCACATTATTTAGGCATTCATCTCTCAATGAAGTGGAGAGGGTGACCTGTCCAAAACATCACCCCCCCCCCATAAAATGTTACAAATGGCCCATGAGAGGGGGGGGGGGAATCTGATAGGTGGACCTTATACCTTTGTCTTTATACTCCCTAAAATAAATGTTATACTGATGTTGGCCAAGAATGTTTGTGTCTAATCTGCTTTCCATGTTCAAAATGATTAATTTATTTTTCTGGTTTGACTCCACAGTTTCCTTCCAAACCCACAGGAATGGCAGACTGTGGCTTCCCACTTTGCCCAGCGGTGGGACTTTCCTAACTGCGGAGGGGCAATTGATGGGAAACACATCCACATCATCCCACCACCCAACTCGGGGTCATACTATTACAACTATAAGGGGTTCAATAGTATTGTGATGTTGGTGGTGTCGGCTACTTACGAGTTCCTATATGTGGACGTGGGGAAGAATGGCTGGATGTCAGATGGTGGAGTCATCACCCCGACGGAGTTCTACAGGCATCTCCAGAATGGCAGCTTGGACTTGCCACCTCCAGAAGACAATGTGGAAGGACCCTCATTCGTCTTCGTTGCGGATGAAGCGTTTGTGCTGGGGGACCATCTTATGCGACCATTCCCTATGAGGACCCTCACCCCGGACCAGAGGGTTTTTAATTACCGGCTTGCCAGAGCCAGAAGAGTGGTGGAGAACACGTTTGGAATCATGGCCAGCCGGTTCTGCCTATTTCTTACACCCATACATATGGCGGAGTATAAACTCAATCATATCATCCTGGCTTGCTGTGTTCTACACAACTTTTTAAGGAGAAATTCTGCAAACTATGCTGGCTCAATTGGGCCTGAATTCGGAATTCATGTAAATGAACCAACCCTGACGGCACTTGAAGCTGGCCATCCTAGCTTGCCCCCCCTGAGTGCCCGCGAGGTCCGTCTAAGATACCTTGAATACTTTGCGGGTAGGGGGGCCATCAATATGCCAGACAATGTCTGAGACATTTTTTAAATAAAAAAATAATTTGAACTACTAAAATATTTGCTGACATTTACTGATTGTGTTTCTTTTAGCTGACCCTGACTGAAATGTGGGTAGTCCTGAAAATGGCGTGATTGTGTAACATTAGAAAGCACTGTTGGGTGTTATTTACTAAAGGCAAAGACACTTTGCACTACAAGTGCACTTGAGACTGCACTGAAAGGGCACTTGTAGTGCAAAGTGGATTTGCCCTTAGGAAATAACCCCCATTGTCACAGAAAACCACAATTTTACCACAACAAAAGTTTTGGAGCATTGAAAGAAGAAGCTACACATTCTTGATTATCAATCTTTTTAATACCAGCACAATCACATGTGCATTTCTAAAAAGTTTTTAAAACAAACCAACGTGTTTGTTGTATAACAATTTTTTGGGTCACATTAATAAAAGTAGAAATGTCCATTTAAGCTCAAACAGGCATGTTTAAAAGCAACAAGAAATACACAAATCTGGAACTTAGAAAGTTCAACTTTGTTTGAAATTGAAGGCAATATCAGACATGAGTATTTATAAACTGTGTTTGATATTGCGTACAGATGGGGTGAAGTCACCCCTGGAAAAGCCAAATTTTGAAGATGCACACAAATTGCCGAATGTCAACATGTGCTAGCTGCCATCACGGGGGATCAAGGGACGTGTTTTGGGGGACGTGTTTTCCTCTCAGCTACTTTATTATTGAGGAAGGGGTTGCACCCATAAAACACAGACATTGATCTCCCGTGATGGCAGACAGCACATGTTGACACACTGTGTGCATCTTCAAAATTTGTCTTTTCGATAATATGTCAAAAAATTTGAATAATTTTTAGATTCAAAAAAGCACAAAAAAGTAAGGAATTTTAGGTGTTTTAAACTCTCCCTAGAACATCAATGATGTTCTTCATTTTGTTTTGAACATCATTGATGTTTTTCTGGATGTTTTCCCTATTACACCCCATGATCTCCCCGATCAGGATCTGGGTACTCTCACTGGTGAAATGACCTGGATCCACAACATCACGATCACCTAAAAATATAGAAACAAAAACACCATGTATTATAAATATGCAGGCATCCATCTCTTACCTGAGCCTGTGGTCGCAGACACTCACCTGTTGCGGTGACAATTTCCACCACCACCACCACCACCACGTCTCCCTCCTCCTCCTCCTGTTGGCTTTGGGGGATTTCGACTTCCTCATGAAGTGGGGGGTCTGTGGTCTCCTCGGATGAGTGGTGTCCTCTGAGTCTTTTCTCCCCTATGTAAAAAAATAGGTATACTTAGCACACAGATATTTTATGCCAGAAATAGGAATATGAAACATTGCTTGGAAGTGGGGTACAATTGTCTCTTTTGGCAGAGTTGCAAGATGACAAAATATTTATTTACTTTGTCAAGCTTGAATACTTACCTGTTTTGGACAAGCTTCATAGATGGAGTCACCCCTATAGTATACACTGAAGCACCTGTGTGGGCCCCATAATAAAAAGGGTGTTCTTGTGTCCCACACTAGTGCTCCAGCGTCCAGATGTGTAAACAGCTGCTGAGTGTCCTCTCCTTACACAGGATCTAGTTTGCATTTCATTCTAGTTACAACCCATCTATAGACAACAAAATTATTTGAAGAGAAGTAGGCTAGCAAAAATGTATTCGAATGCATATGTCCAAAACATGGTGTTTTCTATGACGAACGAACGATGTTTCATACGAACGAATATCGTGCCCATGAACATGAAAGTTGCCATTTTAAACTGTGCAACAATTAAGAAAAGCACATGGAGCAGCACAAACGTTAGAAAAATAAAGAATAGGAACACAGGACAACTACTTACTTTTTTGCAGCACTCTCCTGATCCTTCTATACTGATCATGCTCCCTTAATTTTAGGTCCGAACACCGCTTCCTGAGTTGATCCTTGGATCGCCGTACCCCAAAATTCTTCTGCAGACTCTTCACAACTTTTGCCATGATCTTGGCCTTTCTCACATTTGGGTTGGGGTAAGGTCCATACTTCCCGTCATAGACGGCCCTCTTCAGTATGTCGACCACCTCCAACATCTCCCCAAAGGACATATTTGAGGCCTTAAATCGTCTCCTCCGGGATCGGGATGTTTCTGCCTCCGGGCTTTCCTCCTCCTCATTGCTGTAATTAGCACACACCTGCTCTGTCTCCACCATGTGCTCTTCCCCCACTGAGCCAAACGATAAGGGGCGGGGAATAGACTAGAAAGAACGTCAGGGGCGGGCGGAGTTTCATGCATGCGCAGTGTATATAAAGCGTAACAAGCATGCGTAGTGCATACGATCTGTGAGCGGAGGAAGGAGTATTGGAGGCGCCGATCGTGATAACGAAGGTAAGATTAAAAATTGGGCCTATACTGCTTCTAGATTGAGGCCTATATTGGGACAAGATTAGGAGACTTTAGCCTGACATTAGGGTTTGTCTTGTGTATTGCAGATAAAATGGATGGCTTCAGTGACCACAACTTCCTTCCCCTGGTTATAGAGAAATACAGGGAGCTGCCCTGTCTGTGGCAGATCAAACACCCGCAGTATAATAATAAACAAAAGAGGCAGACAGCGCTAGAGAAACTGCTGGAGTTGGTGAAGCCGGTGGTCCCCACAGCAACCATCCCCTATTTAAAAGCCAAAATTGGTGGTCTGAGGAGCACTTATCTTAGGGAGCGCAAAAAGGTCACAGATTCCCAGAGATCCGGAGCTGCAGCAGATGACGTTTATGTCCCCAGGCTGTGGTACTATGAGAGACTTTGTTTTCTGTCAGACCAAACTGAAGTCAGGGAATCCCTCGCAACCCTTCCTTCCACTCTTCCTTCCACCCTATCTTCCACCCCAGCTGAGGCTTCCGATGTCCAAACTGGGACTTCCAGCCAGGAAGAAGTGGAAAAGCCCAGCTGGAGCCGGGTATAGCATTGTTCTACAGATTTCTGGTCAATAAATAAATGATGTTTACTGGATTTTATTATTGATCACTAATTGCTGATTTAATAAAGTGCTTTACATATCAATATACAGTAGTGGGCAAAAATAATTGGGACAATAATGAAAAATGCTGGGCTCAGAATGATAGTCTGTTATATTTGTTTACATTCTATTTGCAACAGTCATGAGGTGAAAATTGTGAGATTGATGAATGAATGGTGAGATTGAGATTGATGAAAAAAAAACTAAAACGATGTCCCTTTTTCATACACAGGAAAACCTCAGCCAGGAGGAGGCTGTGGAATGTGGCACACAGGAGGAGGCTGTGGAATGTGGCAGCCAGGAGGAGGCGGGGGTTAGTGTCAGCCAGGAGGAGGCGGGGCTAAGTGGCATCCAGGAGAAGGCCGGGCTCAATAGGAGCCTTGCCGAATCGCAGGTCCCTCCCCTCCGCCTTCCAAACAAAAGACCCAGGAAGAGGAGTAACGTGCAGGATTCAGCACTCAGGCTGATTCAGGAGGCTTCAGCGTCCCTCAGAGCCTTCCCCACTCCTGAAGAGGCCTTTGCCTGCATGGCTGCCACAAAACTGAAGGACATTCAGGAGGGTCAATGCCTCATGTGTGAGGACCTTCTTTATAAAACCTTAACCAAGGGGGTGAGGGGCGAAATTATACCCAATACCCACCTGTGTGAGTTGGACCATCCTCCTCCTTCTCCTCCTGCCACAACTCCAGCACCACAGACACAGCGTGGAAGGAAGCATGGAAGGAAGACCAGAGAGTGATGGCCCTGGGTTCAGTCTGGTCTGACAAAAGATGCAGGCTCTTGTATAACCACAGCCTGGGGACATACATATCATCTGCTGCTGTTCATGATTCTCTTGGACTTCTGGACCAGATTGAACTCCCTTAGATATGGACTCCTCAGGCCACCAATTTTGCCTGGAAATAACTGATGTCTGCCCTGGGGGCCAAAGGCTTCGCCAACTTCTGCTGTTTCTCCAGCGTTGCCTTCCTCTTTGTTTGGTTAGGACCCCTAATAAAGGAATTGTTGTTTCAATTATACTCGCCTATGTGTGTTTTCCTTCTAAAAGGACAGTTTGTGAGGAGGCAGGTACATTTCAAAAATACAATGTGAAATTAACAAGAGACATCAACACCAAGCAACCTCCTTGAGATTAAATAATACTCAATAATAATGGTGTTGTGGTAACTTGACACACAAAACACACCCAAAAATATTCTGGAGTTAAAAAAAACAAAAAACATCAGGCTTGAGAAAAATACCAACCAAAAAAAAAAATAATAATATAAAATTTTTGAATCAGATGTGACAAATACAAATATTGTATTGATGAAATCAACAGAAATAATAAAGAAAGAAGTTTGTGAGAACTTATGAGCAGCAAAACTACTTCATTCTTCTAGCATTATAAAGAAGAACAGAGTGCACTGCATTAAACAGATTAAAATATTGCAGCCTGATGAAAGTGCTATATCAATTCCGAACGCTAATTTTACCAGACCGAGCAGTTCCGTCTCGGAATTTATTCTGAGCATGCGTGGCACTTTGTGCGTCGGAATTGTCCACACACGGACGGATTGACGCGATCGGATTTTGTTGTCAGAAAATTTTATAGCCTGCTCTCAAACAAATGTCTAAACCCACATTTGATTGAAAAGATGCACAAGAATTTCAGCAAACAGCCCTAGTTGGGCGTTTGTCAATAGGCACAATATCATTCCTTCGCCCCCACAAATCACAGCAAAAAACCTGGCCTTCACAGGCTGAACAAACCCCCTACTGCAGCCCTTTATATAAGATAGATTGTATTGTTAGCACACTGACACACGCCCAATAGAAGTACACGCCCACCAGTATCTTTCAATCTGTCTCTTTGTGTATGTCTAAAGTGATTGCACCTGATGAGCAGGAACACATAATACTATTTGCAATTGTGTTAGTGTCAGGTCACCTTGAGGCTAGGTGACAGATGCACACCGTTGGGATCAGGAGTGCACCGCAAGGTAGTGGACCATACAGCTGACTGCTGCGGATGGGAGTCAGGGTGGTAAGGAAGGCAGGGCCGCTGGAACACCAGCACGGACTCCACCGGGGTTAGAGCGTAAGATTCCCTGGGGTGCGAAGTCTAAGAGCCAGCAGGTGTTCACCAGAGCCTCTAGTGGTGAGGATGGACTGGGCTGCAACTGGCTCCAGGTCGCAACCCCCAGGGTCCCCCAGCTCACACCCACAGTAGGCAACAGGAGGATAGGGATAGTAAAGGAATAAGCCAAGGTCGGGGCCACAAGCAGACAAGGACAACAGAGTTCACGCCAAGGTTCAGGGTCACAGGCAAACAGGGATAGTCGGGGACACACCAAAGGTCAGGGTCACGAGCAGACAGGAATAGTTGAGAACAGGCCAAAGTCGGTAACTGGAATCAGACGCAGGAAACACAGCAAGTACACATGAAAGCTAACTCACAATGGTTGATCAGCACAGCTGGCTTGCGGTGCACAGGTTAATATAGGGTTCCCTGATAGGAACTGGGGTGGAGCCATACTAGAGGAGAGTTTATAAAAGCAGTCAGGTGAGAGTCAGCTGGTCTTTAGAGATGAACACATGGAGACAGGTAAGCTGACAGACAAAACTCTATTGCATAACCATGACAGTACTCCCCCTCTTATGAGGCCTCCCCCTCCCCCGCCTGGGCCCTGGCTTAAAGGGAAACTCCATATGAAACCTCCTCAACAGACGAGGCACAAAGATCTCAGATGCAGTGATCCAAGACCTCTCCTCAGGACCAAACCCTTCTCAATGTACGAGGTACTGAAGAATGCCTCTACGGGAATCCAGAACTTGACTAACCTCGTACTTAAGATTATCTTCAGAGACCAAAACCAAGGTAGGGAGAGGACGAGAGGACTTATTGAGGGCTGAAGGCTTGTTAGGGATGGATAAAGGCATAAGAAGACCATAAGGAGTCTGAGCAGGGTCCCCCAGACCCTTAAAGATGAGCTGGACATCCAGCACAGGATCATCAGACTGGGCAGAAGTCATTGGATCCCTGAGACCAGTTTGGTTAGAAAGTGATGTGTCACAGAAGTCAAGCTGGATAGCTTCACTGGGCATAGGCTGAACTGGTGCAGTGGCCAACTGAACAGCATTGCCAGGTGCAGAGACCACCAGAATTGCATCACAGTGCGTAGCGACTGTGGAACTGGTAGACGAGTCAGCCTGAGTTTATGTCCAAGGGGGTCCAGGAACAGGCAAAGGTAAATGACCATGCAAACTGGAGTGAATGATTGGCTCAAGTTCACAGGTGGGCTCCTCATCCAGAGTGCCACATGACCCAAAGAGTGCCTCAGCGCGACTATTGCAGGAGACATTCCAGAAATCGCTATATGCAGCGGGAAGAGCAGAAGATACTTGGATGGTGGCAACAGGAAGTTTCTCTTTTGAGGTAACCTTGAGTAGGCAGGAAGAGGAACAGGAGGAACCCTAAGCCAGGATCCATCCAGCAATCCAGTCAATGTGTGGAGAATGGAACCGTAACCAAGGAAGATCTAATATGATAGAAGGTGAAGCCTTAGGTAAGACAAGGAAGGATATCCACTCCTGGTGGAGTGTCCCTACCGACATCTTAACAGGGAGGGTCTGGAAGCGGATAGGACCCCCTGGGAGAACAGTGCCATCAATCGCCAAGACCACCAATGGCGTTGAAAGGGGCAAAAGGGTAAGTCTCATGGAAGATGCAGTTTCCCAATCCATGCCAGCGGCTCTGTAATCCAGATGTGCCGAGACCAAACGAGAGGAAGCGCAGACATGAAGGAACACAGAAAGAAGAAGACGAGAAGGTGAAGGTGATACATCAGGATCTAATACTCCACCTTCCAGATGTATTAGCCCCGATCGTATTTCCGGACGAAGAGAACAAGTGTCACTAAAATGACCTTTGGCCCCACAATAGCAGCACAGGCCCAGAGTTCTGCGCCTAGCGCGTTCTTCAGGAGACAACTTGGTCCAGCCCAGCTACATAGGTTCCTCAGCGGGCAGGGGGTGCTCCTCGGATCAAAGAGAAGGGACTGGGAGCTCAGGCTGCCTAAGTGCTGGCGTCTTTTTTCCAGGGCCCTTTCCTGAAAGCGAATATCGATCTGGTTACACAAGGTGATGACACCGTCCAGATCAGCAGGAAGGGACCTTCCTGCTAATTCATCCTTCACTCTATCAGAGAGGCCATGTAAAAAGGTTGCAACTAGGGCCTCATTATTCCAGCTCAATTCAGCTGTGAGGATACGGAACTGAAGAGCATACTGTCCCACAGAAGCGGACTCTTGACGGAGACGTAAAAGAGCACTAGCCGCTGAGGAGACACGACCCGGTTCCTTGAAGATATTCCAAAAAAGTTTCAAGAAATCAGACAGGCTAGAAACCACTGGATCATTCAGTTCCCACAGAGGGGCAGCCCAAGCTAGCACCTCGCCGGACAGGAGGGATATAATATAGGCTACTTTCGCCCGATTGGACAGGAAGTTTTGGGGCTGAAGTTCAAAATGAGTTGTGCACTGGCTAAGGAACCCCCTGCAAGCCTTGGAGTCCCCAGAGAAAAGGGCGGAGCTGGCAGTTGTAATGAATGTGTGGCTGCGACTGGTGCGATAGGTGCAGCACCAGATAGCGGTTGAGGTTGTTGAACCGGGGGTCTTAATGAGGCCTGAACCTGTTCAAAACGGGATACCAAATCCTGAAGGAATCGCATCACTTGGGTCTGATGCGATTCCTGGGTCTCAAGTCTGCGAACTAAGCCCTGCAACGGATCATCTGCGGGTAGCGGCACATCAGCCGGGTCTATGGCTGATCAAACTGTCAGGTCACCTTGAGGCTAGGTGACAGATGCACACCGCTGGGATCAGGAGTGCACCGCAAGGTAGTGGACCCTACAGCTGACTGCTGCGGATGGGAGTCAGGGTGGTAAGGAAGGCAGGGCCGCTGGAACACCAGCACAGATCCCACCGTGGTTAGAGCGTAAGATTCCCTGGGGCGCGGAGTCTAAGAGCCAGCAGGTGTTCACCAGAGCCTCTAGTGGTGAGGATGGACTGGGCTGCAACTGGCTCCAGGTCGCGACCCCCAGGGTCCCCCAGCTCACACCCACAGTAGGTAACAGGAGGATAGGGATAGTAAGGGAATAAGCCAAGGTCAGGACCACAAGCAGACAAGGACAACAGAGTTCACGCCAAGGTTCAGAGTCACAGGCAAACAGGGATAGTCGGGGACACGAGCAGACAGGAATAGTTGAGAACAGGCCAAAGTCGGTAACTGGAATCAGACGCAGGAAACACAGCAAGTACACACGAGAGCTAACACACAATGGTTGATCAGCTCTGCTGGCTTGCAGTGCACAGGTTAATATAGGGTTCCCTGATAGGAGCTGGGGTGGAGCCATGCTGGAGGAGTGTTTATAAAAGCAGTCAGGTGAGAGTCAGCTGGTCTTTAGAGATGAACACATGGAGACAGGTAAGCTGACAGACAAAACTCTATTGCATAACCATGACAGTTAGCCCTTGGTTATGTGCATCAAATCTCCAACTACAGGCCAAAGATCAAAGTCCATTTGCATGCACATAAACAAAGCAACAGTCTTCTAAGCATATGTATCTGTGCAGTGTAAACCCTACTGTAAGGTACCTGGTAGTTGAGCCTGACTGGTAGAAGGAGACGTCTCTTAAACGCTGGTTCAGGAGCCGCTGGAAGTGGGAACAGTGGTCTCCTGAGCACAGTGGGTAGGAGGGCCTGATGCAGGTTCTGGCAGGAGCAGACACCGGAACTGGAAGGATGTCCCTCAGGGATGGCTGAGCTGCGGATGCAGGTAACTGGTGCAGGCCGGGAGGCAGGCTGATGCAGGTAACTGGTGCAGGCCGGGAGGCAGGCTGACAGCTGTAAAGGCGGCAACTGGATGCAAACAGGCAGACTGGAAGCTGTGTCACAGGACACAGGTAAACAAGGTCAGACAGTCTGATTTGGCAGGAGATCAGGCAGGTATTAGCAGGAGGGATGATCCAAGGATAGTCAGACAGGCAGGAGTTCGGCAACAGGTAACTGAAAAAGCAAGGTCAGGCAAGCCGGGTCGGATTGGAGACTGGAGAGTGGTCAGACGTAGCCGGGTCAATAGTAAACAGCAGACAGGCAGATACAGGAACTTTCAGGTGCAGAGCTGCAGATGAAACAGCACCTGACATGAGCACCTGTCACTCTTTTAAAGGGCCCTTGGCGCCAAACGGCGCTAGCGCGAACGGGCGCGCGCACCCGCGAACGCGCGTACGGGCACACGCGGGAGCGCACCGGCGCCCCCTGGTGGGGAATTAAGCTGAATCAGTCTAGAAAGATTCCTCGTGGACCTGCGTGCACGCAGATTCACCCGACGGCTGCTGACAGGCCCCTGACATTGCCCCCTCCTAACGGGCAGCCTCCGGATGCCCAGATAACTTTTCTTCTCAGGATGGGCAGAGAAATAGGCATGAATTAGACGTTTAGCATGAATATTACAGTCAGGTTCCCATGAATTGTTTTCCGGACCATACCCCTTCCATTTAATTAAAAACTGTACTTGCCCAGACCTCTTTCTGCAGTCAAGGATGGATTCCACTTCATACTCTTCATTGCCGTCCACCAGAACTGGTTCAGGGACCCTGGTGCCCCTATCAGGAAAAGGATCATCTACAGCAGGTTTTAAGAGTGACACATGAAACACAGGATGTATCTTAAGTGAGTCAGGTAAGCATAATTCATAAGATACCTCGTTAATTTTTCTTTTCACAGGGAAAGGCCCAATAAATTTAGGGGCAAGCTTCTTGGAAGGACATGTCAATCTGATATTATTGGTAGACAGCCATACCTTATCGCCAAGCTGAAGGTTTAGATCTCCCCTTCTTTTCTGATCAAAGAACCTCTTATTGTCCGCTTGCGCCATGGATACCGCTTCCTGCAAGATCCGGTTATTATGGCTGAGGAACTGCACAGTGTCCTGGACCGCTGGGACTGAGGATTCTGAAAGAAAATCTGGTAAAAAAGATGCATGAAACCCATAATTGGCAAAGAAAGGGGATTGACCGGTGGCAGAGTGACTGGCATTATTGTACGCAAATTCCGCTAATGGCAGCAGGGACACCCAATCATCTTGCACAAAAGATGTAAAACACCTAATGTATTGCTCCAGAGTCTGATTTGTCCTTTCAGTTTGCCCATTTGTTTGGGGATGGTATGCTGAGGACAAAGCTAGTTCAATTTTTAGATTTTCACAAAGGGCTCTCCAAAAGCGTGACGTAAACTGTACCCCCCTATCGGACACTATATTTGCGGGGATCCCGTGTAACCTGACAATTTCCCTAATGAACACACGGGCCGTCTCCACAGCAGAAGGTGTTCCCTTTAGGGGCACAAAGTGAGCCATCTTGGATAGCTGGTCAACGACCACAAGGATCGCCGAACATCCCTCAGAACATGGCAATTCCACTATAAAGTCCATTGCTATCATCCTCCAGGGCCTATCTGGTATAGGCAATGGTCTTAACAGTCCCCAAGCTCTGTTCCTGGGAGTTTTATTCTGGATGCAGACAGGGCAGGAACTGACATATTTTCTGCAAAATTCCTTTAAGTTCGGCCACCAAAAGGTGCGTTGCACCAGCTCAAGGGTCTTACGGACCCCAAAATGTCCTGCAAGTGGATGGTCATGCAAAAGTGTCAGTACCTTGACTCGGACGTTCTCTGGTACAAAAATTTGACTTCCCCTCCATAATAGTCCATCTCGAGGTGTTAAAGAGGACCCCTGGAGACTTGAAGGTTCTGGGGATGCTTCTCTGATCATGGATAGAAGATCTGTTTGAAGAAGAAGGAAACTATTTGCTGGCAGAATAGTGTCAGGTACAGAAAAGTCCTTAGGATTATCAAACATGCACGACATTCTTGGATCCCGGCCGGTAAGTTATATGAAAGCAGAACCGTGTAAAGAATAGAGCCCAACGGGCTTGTCTGGGTTTTAGTCTTTTAGCAGATCTTAAGTACTCCAGATTTTTGTGATCCGTGTAAATCAGTACTGGATGGACTGCACCTTCAAGCAAATACCTCCATTCCTCCAAGGCTGTCTTGATAGCAAGTAGCTCCCGGTCCCCCACATCGTAGTTCCGCTCAGCCGGCGAAAGTTTCCTAGAGAAGAACCCTACAGGATGCATCAGGTCCTTGTTGCCTTGTCGTTGGGAAATAATAGCACCCACAGCTACTTCGGAGGCATCAACCTCTAGGATAAAGGGCAAAGATGGATCCGAATGGCTCAGAATCGGAGCCGACGTGAAACGCCTCTTTAACTCCTCAAAGGCCCCCTGAGCCTCCTGGTTCCAGTGGAAACGAAGATTCTGCTTGGTTAGTTGTGTAATGGGGGAGATGATGGCAGAGAACCCCCTGATAAACTTCCTGTAAAAGTTTGCAAATCCAATGAAGCGTTGTACGCCATTCTTGTCCATGGGTGCTGGCCATTCTAACACAGCAGACACTTTCTGGGGATCCATTTTGATGCCGGTTGGGGAGATAACTAACCCCAGAAACTGAATCTCCTCTTGTTCAAATTCGCACTTCTCCGCCTTGGCGTACAGTCTGTGCAGGCGGAGTCGGGCCAGGACTTTACGGACATGTTCCCTATGTTGCTCGAGTGAACTGGAGAAGATCAGGATATCGTCCAAATAGACAATTAGGAAGATGTCCAGGAAATCCTTAAACACATCATTGACCAGATGCTGAAATGTGGCAGGAGCATTGCAGAGGCCGAAGGGCATGACTAGATATTCATAGTGTCCGAAACGGGTCCGGAAAGCCGTCTTCCATTCATCCCCGGCCCGAATGCGGACCAGATTGTAGGCCCCTCTCAGATCTAGTTTGGTAAAGATGATGGCGGACCTTAATTTTTGAAACAGTTCAGGTATTAGAGGCAACGGATAACGGTTTTTGACCGTAACTTTGTTTAGCTCCCGATAGTCCACACAAGGACGAAGCGTAAGATCTTTTTTGGAGACAAAAAAAATTCCCGCCCCGGCTGGTGAAGTGGATTGTCGAATGAAGCCTTTTTCGAGATTTTCGTTGATGTAAACCTTAAGTGCCTCTTGTTCCTTTTCAGATAGCGGAAAGATGTGCCCAAAAGGAATCTCAGCTCCAGGAAGCAGCTCAATTGGACAGTCATAGGGACGATGGGGTGGCAAAGAGTCTGCTCCCTTCTTACTGAACACATCTGCAAAGTCCTGATAGACCTCTGGTACATCTTGAAGCAGATCTGGATCAATGTCCATACACATTAAGGTAGTGGCAGAATTAACAGGTTCAGGTAGACAATGTCTTTGACAATAGGGTGAATGAAACTTGATCTCGCCCGTGGCCCAGTTAACAAGAGGATTGTGGGCTTGAAGCCAGGGCATACCCAAAATGATTGGGAAAAGTGGTGATGAAATAACGTCCAGGACAAGGTTTTCTTGGTGCTGAGATGAGCAGATAGCAGACAGAGGAAGGGTTTCTTGAGAGACCTGTCCAGATCTTATATGGGACCCATCGGCCAGAAAAATTGAAAGTCTATGTGTCTTATTCTTTAACGGAAGATCATGTTGAGTAACAAAAGTAGAGTCGACAAAGCAGCTACATGCCCCGGAATCAACAATGGCGTTGACTTGAATTGTTCTTCCCTGGAGCTGTAATGAGAGAGGGAGAACAAGTTGAGTGGCATTGGCTGTTAAAGCAGATAAACTGGTTGGAGTTGAAGAAGAACACTTACGGATCTTTACTGGGCAGTTGTTCACATAGTGGCCCGTCCCGCCACAATAGAGGCAAAGGTTCAGTTGGCGCCTGCGTGCCCGTTCTTCAGGGGTCAGAGTAGTACGCATAAGTCCCAGTTGCATAGGTTCAGGAGCATCAGCTGTTTGGTTGACAGAACTTTGCCCGGCAGAAGGTAGATACCGGGAAGCAGGCAGCGGGGCTCTTGCGGTCATCCACATAGGCCGCGTTTGTTGAGAAGACCGTTCAGACCGGCGTTCACGAAGGCGTCGGTCAATTTGGATAGTAATGGCAATAAGCTCCTCCAAAGTGTCAGGCATTCCCACCCGGGCAAGTTCATCCTTAAGACCCTCAGATAGCCCCATGCGGAACTGATGGCGAAGGGCTGCGTTGTTCCATTGAGTGTCCGCGCTCCAGCGTCGAAAGTCCATGACATAGTCCTCGGCCGGCCTACGGCCTTGCTGGAGCGCGAACAAAGCTGCCTCAGCAGTGGCAGCCCGCTGAGGGTCCTCATAAAGCTGAGCCATAGCTTCAAAAAAGGCGGTTAAAGACTGGACCTATATGGCGTTGGTTTCAAGCAAGCGGTGGGCCCAGGTCTGGGGTTCCCCCTGGAGGAGGGATATGACAAATCCCACTTTGGTAACTTCCAAGGAAAAAGTCTGTGGCTGTAGGCCGAAATAAAGTTGACAAGCGCTGCGGAAAGCCAAAAACTTGGTTCGGTCACCAGAAAACTTTTCAGGAACCGGGACTCTTGGTTCCGGTGGAAGCATGACCACAGAGGGTGGTGCAGCAGCCTGTACTGGAGCGGCTGCGGAAGCAGGAGCCACACCACCGGGACCACTGAGGTTTAACACTTGACCCTCCAGTCTGTTATAACTGTCCTGTAAAGTCTTAACTGCTTGAGTGAGGGCTGCCAAGTGCGTACAGATCTCCTGAATGGGAGAGGTCTCTCCTGCAGGCTCAGACATGGCTGTTTCGTACTGTAAGGAACCTGGTAGTTGAGCCTGACTGGTAGAAGGAGACCTCTCTTAAACGCTGGTTCAGGAGCCGCTGGAAGTGGGAACAGTGGTCTCCTGAGCACAGTGGGTAGGAGGGCCTGATGCAGGTTCTGGCAGGAGCAGACACCGGAACTGGAAGGATGTCCCTCAGGGATGGCTGAGCTGCGGATGCAGGTAACTGGTGCAGGCCGGGAGGCAGGCTGATGCAGGTAACTGGTGCAGGCCGGGAGGCAGGCTGACAGCTGTAAAGGCGGCAACTGGATGCAAACAGGCAGACTAGAAGCTGTGTCACAGGACACAGGTAAACAAGGTCAGACAGTCCGATTTGGCAGGAGATCAGGCAGGTATTAGCAGGAGGGATGATCCAAGGATAGTCAGACAGGCAGGAGTTCGGCAACAGGTAACTGAAAAAGCAAGGTCAGGCAAGCCGGGTCGGATTGGAGACTGGAGAGTGGTCAGACATAGCCGGGTCAATAGTAAACAGCAGACAGGCAGATACAGGAAATTTCAGGTGCAGAGCTGCAGACGAAACAGCACCTGACATGAGCACCTGTCACTCTTTTAAAGGGCCCTTGGCGCCAAACGGCGCTAGCGCGAACGGGCACGCGCGCGCACCCGCGGACGCGCGTACGGGCACACGCGGGAGAGCACCGGCGCCCCCTGGTGGGGAATTAAGCTGAATCAGTCTAGAAAGATTCCTCGTGGACCTGCGTGCACGCAGATTCGCCCCACGGCTACTGACAGGCCCCTGACACCTACAATTTTAAAGGTCCAAGTCCCTGGGCATGATGATAGTGCTAACAAACATTAGCATCAGTCCCTGGCTGCAATGAGCTTCCAATATAAAGTTCAAAATGAACTTTTTTACATTAGAGACTATTTCAACAGGAGACAAATAAAATGCCAGCATGTTTCTGAATTGTAGTGAGAAACCCACACAGGGAGAGCATATAAACTTTGACACAAGCATTAGGATGTTGGGGAATTGAACCAGCAAACCCAGTGCTGCTAGACAGAATTGCTACCCACTTAGCCAGCAGGCAGCCTCACACATGTTCTCTGCATCTCTGTGGTGTGAACCAGCCCTAAGTCCATAGCCATGTTCAGTGTCACAAGCAATATACAATATATTGGCCTAAGTATTGGGTAGCCTGCCTTTAAATGCACATGAACTGTAATGGCATCCCAGTCTTTATACATAGGGTTCAAAATTCATTTGGCCCACCCTTTGCAGCTATAACAGCTTCAACTCTTCTGGGAAGGCTGTCCACAAGGTTTAGGAGTGTGTCTATGGGAATGTTTGACCATTTTTTCAAGTGAATTTGTGAGGTGAGGCACTGATGTTGGACGAGAAGGCCTGGCTTACAGCCTCTGCTCTAATTCATCCCCAAGGTGTTCTGTTGTGTTGAGGTCAGGACTCTGTCTAGGCCAGTCAAGTTCCTTCACCCCCAATTCACTCATCCATGTCTTTATGGACCTTGCTTTGTGCACTGGTCCAAATCATTTGGTGGAGGGGGATTATGATGTGGGGTTTTTTTTCATGGGTTGGGCTTGGCCTCTTAGTTCCAGTTAAGGGAACTCTTAAGACATCAGCATACCAAGACTTTTTGGACAATTTCATGCTCCCAACTTTGTGGGAACAGTTTTGGGAATAGCCCCTTCCTGTTCCAACATGACTGCACACCAGCGCACAAAGCAAGGTCCATAAAGACGTGGATGAGCGAGTTTGGGGTGGAGGAACTTGACCGGCTGCACAGTGTCCTGACCTCAACCTGATAGAACACCTTTTGGCTGAATTAGAGCAGAGACTGCGAGCCAAGCCTTCTCATCCAATATCAGTGCCTGGTCTCACAAATGCACTTCTGGAAGAATGGTCAAACATTTCCATAGACACACTAAACCTTATGGACAGCTTTCCTAGCCTTCCCAGAATCTGTTTTAGCTGCAATGGGTGTGCCAAATCAATTTTTAACCCTACGGGCTAAGACTGGGCTGGCCATTAATGTTCATGTGTGTGTAAAGGCAGGCGTCCCAGTACTTTTGATTGGATAGTATATCTGGCAAGAATTACAATGGTGGTGGAACCCTCCTACACATAAATACTACATTTGGTTTTAGGACCTGGGAATTGAGACAACTTCTCTACATGAAGCAGCATGTTTGGGAATCAAACCCAGATGATCAGCAGAAGTTCTAACCTCTAAGCCACAGAGCTGCCACATGTGAAAACCTCCTACACATAAATACTGCATTTCTTTGGACATACAGGTGATGGAATTACATTACAGAAGAGTTATTCTTCTTGATTTATTTTGTGATATTTGGTGGCTTTTTGTGGGTTAGTGTAGAATAGTGATATTACCCTCAAATTTTGGGGAATTACATTTTGATTTTCTGATGTTGGTACACATATCACATTTTTTGGGCTCTATGATTATTTGGAAATAATAAAAAGCACAAATAATAAAAAGCACAAAAAAAGTGACTCATTTTAAATTTGCATCAGCAATGGTATTGTTTGTGCTTTGTAAAGACACCTGTGTGAGTTTGGGTAAAGATTATGAGATGGAGAGTAACAAATAAAAGTGACAGGGAAAAATATATTTTACCAAAACATCAAAACATTCCACATTCTAGCATTCTTAAAAAATATATTTTAAGTAGAAGCAACAATGTTGCAAAGGATAATTTATTTCAGAGAAAGATACTTTTCATCTCAATACTAAAAGGATTTATTTGTGAAAGTTACAATTTTACCATTAGAATGAATGGCTAAAATTTGCATTGGACTATAATAGCGCAGATTTTCACTTCCAAAAAAATTGAATCCAAATACTTACCGTACTTTTTCTTTCCTGACGAGCTCCATGGCAGCACAGCTGGGTATAGGCTCCGCCCCGCCCATGCCTCCAGGACTTAACCCATATAAATTTGAGCCCACCTACAGCCTTGGCGTTCTGTAACTAGCAACTACCAAGCTGGGTGGGATCTGTGCTGCCATGGAGCTCGTCAGGAAAGAAAAATTATGGTAAGTATTTGAATTCAATTTTCTGTTTTCCTGATGGCTCCATGTCAGCACAGCTGTGAACTAACTAGCCAAAACAGGGGAGGGATAATGCTACACACTCCTCAATTCTGAATATTTTGGTGCCCACGTAGCTGCCTTGCAGATAGTTTCAGACAGTCATCCTGTTGCAACTCTCAACATCGAGACCCTTCTAGTGAAGGGTGCCATGATTCTCCTGGCACGTCCAACCCTTTCAACTTGTAGGCCAAGGAGATGAGCTTTACCAACCAAGAGGCAATAATCTTGCTGGAAGCCGTAAAATCATTATGTGTTCCACCTGGAATGACAAACAGATTCTCTGACTTCCTGATGGCAGAAGTCACCTTGATTTAACATTTTAAAGCTTAGCCCACATCCAATGGGCTAATTTCTTGAGTACTCCCCAAAAGTATTTGTAGGAGGACAACCTCTTGTGTGATATGGACTCTGAAGGTCAGTTCAGGCACAAAATTTGAGCACTGGCATGAGTTCCACCCTGTCTGGAAGTACGCGAGTATGGGTTCTTTAAACCCCAAGGCCACCAATGCTGACTCTTCTGGCTGATGTTATTGGCACCAGTAAAGCAGTTTTCAGTGAGAGGTACCAGAGGGTGATTGAAGGCATCTGATGCAATAACGTCCAACAGCAATGGGAGATCCCATTTAGGAAACAATTTGAGGTTACAACCAAATTGCATATTGAAAAACAGTATAATTAAAGTGACACTAAAGGTTCGATTTTCATTTTTTTAAAATAACAAACATGTCATACTTACCTCCACTGTGCAGCTTGTTTTGCACAGAGTGGCCCCGAATGGCGTTTTCTGGGGTCCCCCGGTGGCTCTCCCAGCTCCTTCCCCGTCTCAGATAACCCCCCGGGAGAAGCGCTCTCCCAGGGGGTTACCTTGCGGCCATGCTCCCGAGTCCTGCATTCGGCTTCCATAGCCGCCGAGTGCAGGACTCGGCCCTGCCCCCCAGCGCCTGCGTTGGATTTGATTGACAGCAGCGCGAGCCAATGAAGAGCTGAGAAGACCGGGCCGAAATCCAACACATTTTCGACGCGGGACTTTCGAGGGCTCAGGTAAGTAAACGGGGGGGGGGGCTGGGGGGCCAGTTTGCATCGGATGTTTTTTCACCTTAATGCATAGGATGCATTAAGGTGAAAAAACTGGAACCTTTGCAATCCCTCTAAGTGTTGGATGCCCACTGTATGCCGGTGAAGGCAGAGATAGCCGAAATGTGTGCCTATAGAGCATTCAAAATCCATTAGCCTCTGCCTCTCTAGACCCAGGCCATGAGCCTGAGCCTGTCGGATGCTGGATGAATGGGACTTTGGAGAAGATTTGATCTTACAGAGGGAGTTCATCCTTGGCACTTATAAAGATGAGCAAAGGGTACCACGGCCCCTTCGGCCAATCTGGAATCATCACCAGAACTGTCAGCTTCCCCCACCACAGCCTCAGCTGGAAGCTGAGAATCAGAGGGAGCAGCAAAAAGGCATAAGCTGTCTTGGAGATCCACTCTGCAGTCAGGACCTCCAGCTCGATTGCTTATGGATTCTGAGCCCTGGAATGGAGCTTCAGCAACTTGGCGTTGAATGAGGATGTGAGCGGTCTACCTCTGGAAGAAAAATACCAAGCTCTGTTAGTTCTCAAAAGACTCGCAGTAGTTTGGACCATTCATTGTCGTCTAGACTTGTCCTGGACAAATAGTTTACCTGAAGATTCTTCTGACCAGGCACATAGGCCGCAGATAGCTGCAGAAGATTGACAGATTCTAGAATTAGAGAAACCTCCTTCAGAAGGGAGAGACTGAGCCTTGTTTCCAGATGTAGGTCACAATCGTTGCGCTGTCCAACTTTACCAGGACAGGCTTACCCCGGAGCATTGCAGACGATTTTGTTTCTTCAACCACCAGTTTAGGTCACTAGTCCAGAAACCTGACTTGAATGGGAGCGAGAGTTAAACTGAGCCTACCTGAACTGCTGTAACGAGGAGATTTTTATGGCTCAATCTGAGACGTGAAGGATGAAAGATCTCCAAATATGGCCTAAAATGCTTGCCTTAATGGACCACGTGTCAATCACCAAAGCCGTACCTATGTTCACAGAGAAGCCACATAGTGCCCCTAAGGCATGTAATTGGGAGGCCCAATCCAAAATAACAGAAAGGATCCTGACATGGAACTCTTTACTGACTTAATGCGTTAGCTTCCCAGTTTTCCTGGACTCCCAGCCAGAAATGCAGAAGCTAACCTCACTGGAGTGAGAGTGAGCGTGGAAACTGACTCTTGAGTTTTTCGGTTTCCTTTAAATCAGCAGACATTCATCTTGGAGCAGGAAGCCAAACTGAACACTATTAAATGTAGGCTTGACCTTCTACCATCAAGAAAAATGCAGTGATAGTGTTTGTCCTTAAAGGCCACAACATCTTCTGATGGCAAGGACATGTATATGGCCAATCCCACAAGGGACACACACTGACCAGAGGGGTGATCAAAACCCCTGGACATATTTCAGTTCAAAAGGGCATAACTTTCACATCCTGCTCTGACAACACACTCCAATCTTGTAGTCTGAGCACTTGATCCATCCAACATAAGAGAATTGTCAAGCTGTCCTCTGGAGGTACTTCAAATATTTCCAAAGCTTCACTTCTAATTAAAGGCATTTCACCAACCTTACCAATCTGGACACAGTTCATCCTCATCTTCCTGTTCAGAAGAGACTGAAGAGTATTGATTGGCTTGAGAAGGCCCTAAATAGAAGACTGGACATTGCCAGAATATATAACCATATAAAAGCAAGACTCATACAGCTATGTTTATCCACATCTTCTTTATTGAAGAGCCTGAAGAGGGCTGTTTTGCTCTGAGACTGGTAATTACCAACAGATAAAAGGGTTAACCATTGCTAGAGGGAGACTGAAGCCTCCATCTACAGCCCTGATTCAGCAGATGGTTCATGAGCTAAACCTAGCCCTGCGAGGAATCAGGGCATAATGAAAAAAGTTTGTTCAGAACAGTGAAAAAAAGGTAGGAATTTTCAACAGAATTACAATAATATTCTGCAATGTACACAAACCAAGGGAATTGTAGACATCATAAACATGCTTCTCCCCACTTTTATTTTTTTTGCTTGAAAAAACTGGAGAGCACATAGAAATATAAAAGTATATCCCATATCTCAACAGGCCAAGGCTGGCTCCAGTAGTCATCGACAGGTGACTCCTCTACCTTATCTGGAAATGCTGATCTTTTGAGGGGGTTGGCATAATGGCAACAGTAAAGCAAACATGAGAAGCCACCAACAGGTTATTGCCATATGTGAACAGACAAAGTGTTACTTTGTGTACCTGTTATGCAGAGTACTCCCTGTGGAGGAGCTCAGGCTATGCATAGAGGCTGCAGGAAGCAAGGCACTACAATACCCAGCAATGCAGCATTCATTTGGATACAAAACATTTTTCAAATCTAGCTCACCCATCCTCTGTCATCCGACCGTAAACACCAGCACAGCGCGGGTGTGCGTGCATAGGGGAGACTCTGCCAACACCGATGCCCACTTTATATGGACCCAGCGGACCCCAGACAATGCTGTTAGCCCTGACAAAAGCGGCCCCAAGGACCAGCAGCAGGGCTCCCTGGATTACGGGTCATTTAGCCAAGACACCAGGGACTGCGTCCAGTCTAATCCACACATGGACGGACGGACGGCCAGCCATTTAGACCAGCCAAGTAGAGGAGCACATATGAGGAAAAAAGAAGAATGCTGAGGCTGTAGGTGGGCTCACATTTATATGAGTTAAGTCCTGGAGGCATGAGGGGGCGGAGCCTATACCCAGCTGTGCTGCCATGAAGCCGTCAGGAAAATACTCTTTAACTCAGTCTCATTTTCGTATTTACTATAGCGCCCTGTAAAAAAGACACAAGCTTAAATGAGACCTTTTTGCAGGCCTGAGCATACTCAGTTGTGTTGGCACCTAGTCGTGCAAAAACGGGGAATTTATCACTTCTCAGACTTTTAAAGATACTTCAGTATAGAAATAACTTTTTCACACAGTTTAAAAGCAGATTACCTTTAAATAATATACCGCATATTTCAGTACTATTTAAGCAATTATATCATGCTTAAAACAATATTTCCATGTGCAATTCTCCAGGTTTTAGCAGAGTAAGGGTTTGGGCGCTATTTGGTTTCAGGGAACTATAGAAAATTTGATTTTGGGAGTACTTTCTCACCAACGCTATAGTGAATATTGTTTTAGCGCTAATTAGCTCTAATTACAGCGATTAGTGCTAATCATCGCTAATTCGTGCCAATTAGCGCTAATTAGCGCCAAGGTGCTATAGTAAATGACCCCCCTAGGGTCTTAGCTGGCTGATTCTTCCCAATAATACTTCTTAGAGTCTGAGGAAGCTTTTTGTCAGAAACAGCCTGAGGGATTTAGGACGCTTTCTCTCAGCAATTACTCATAAGGTTTTAGAAGGCTATATTATCTCAGCAATGATTTCTGGGTTCTTAGAAATGTTATTATTTCCAGCATTGGCTCACTAGAGTCTTATAGGGATCTCTCTTCTCAGCAATGACCCTCCAGAGGGTCTTAGGCCTTTTCTGCCCCTCAACTGACCCTTCCTTAACCACTTCAATACAGGGCTTTTATACACCCTTCCTTCCCAGACCAAATTTTAGCTTTCAGCGCTCTCACACTTTGAATGACAATTACTCAGTCATGCTACACTGTACCCAAACCAAATTTTTATCATTTTTTTCTCACAAACATAGCTTTCTTTTAGTGGTATTTAATCACTGCTGTTTTTTTTATTTTTTGCAATATAAGCGAAAAAAGAGAGAAATTTTTGAAAAAAAAACACTTTTTTTTAGTTTTTATTGTAAAATTTTGCAAATAAGTAATTTTTCTTCATAAATTTGGGCCAAAATGTATACTGCTACATATCTTTAGTAAAAATAACCCAAATTAGTGTATATTATTTGGTCTCTGTGAAAGTTATAGAGTCTACAAGCTATGGTGCAAATCATTGAAAAATGATCACATCTGATCACACCTGATGTACTGAAGGCCTATCTCATTTCTTGAGGCCCTAACAAGCCAGGAAAGTACAAATACCCCCCAAATTACCCCTTTTTGGAAAGCAGACATTCCAAGGTATTTAGCAAGAGGCATGGTGAGCTTTTTGAAGTTGTAATTTTTTCCCACAATTCTTGGAAATTTTTTTTTTTTTTTTTTGCACAAAATTGTCATAATAACAAGTTATTTCTCTCACACAGCACATGCATACTTGCAATGACACCCCAAAATACATTCTGCTACTCCTCCTGAGTATAGTGATACCACATGTGTGAGACTTTTACACAGCCTGGCCACATACAGAGGTCTAAAATCCAACTAGCACCGTCAGGCATTTTACGAGCATAAATTGCACATCTCATATGATGACAACCTATCACACTTTTGAAGGCCCTGGAGCACCAGGACAACGGAAACGCCCACAAAATGACCCCATTTTGGAAAGCTAACACCCCAACGTATAATCTATGAGGCATAATTAGTCTTTTGAATGGTTCATTTTTTTCCCGAAGTTTTTGGAAACTGTGGAAAAAAAAATGAAAACGCATTTTTTTTACACAAAGTTGTCCATTCATAAGATATTTACAACACATAGCATGTACATAGCAAAAATGACACCCCAAAATACATTCTGCTACTCCTCCTGAGTATGGCGATACCAAATGTGTGAGACTTTTACACAGCCTGGCCACATACAGAGGCCCAACATTGAAGTAGCAGCTTCAGGCATTCTAGGAGCATAAATTACACATCTCATTTCTCAACCACCTATTACAATTTTGAAGGCCCTGGAGCACCAGGACAATGGAAACACCCACAAAATGACCCCATTTTGGAAAGCTAACACCCCAACGTATAATCTATGAGGCATAATTAGTCTTTTGAATGGTTCATATTTTTCCCGAAGTTTTTGGAAACTGTGGGAAAAAAATGAAAACGCATTTTTTTTTACACAAAGTTGTCCATTCATAAGATATTTCCAACACATAGCATGTACATAGCAAAAATGACACCCCAAAATACATTCTGCTACTCCTCCTGAGTGTAGCGATACCAAATGTGTGAGACTTTTACACAGCCTGGCCACATACAGAGGCCCAACATTGAAGTAGCAGCTCCAGGCATTCTAGGAGCATAAATTACACATCTCATTTCTCAACCACCTATTACATGTTTGAAGGCCCTAGAGCACCAGGACAACGGAAACGCCCACAAAATGACCCCATTTTGGAAAGCTAACACCCCAACGTATAATCTATGAGGCATAATTAGTCTTTTGAATGGTTCATTTTTTTCCTGAAGTTTTTGGAAACTGTGGAAAAAAAATTAAAACGCATTTTTTTTACACAAAGTTGTCCATTCATAAGATATTTCCAATACATAGCATGTACATAGCAAAAATGACACCCCAAAATACATTCTGCTACTCCTCCTGAGTGTGGCGATACCAAATGTGTGAGACTTTTACACAGCCTGGTCACATACAGAGGCCCAACATTGAAGTAGCAGCTCCAGGCATTCTAGGAGCATAAATTACACATCTCATTTCTCAATCACCTATTACAATTTTGAAGGCCCTGGAGCACCGGGACAATGGAAACACCCACAAAATGACCCCATTTTGGAAAGCTAACACCCCAACGTATAATCTATGAGGCATAATTAGTCTTTTGAATGGTTCATATTTTTCCCGAAGTTTTTGGAAACTGTGGGAAAAAAATGAAAACGCATTTTTTTTTACACAAAGTTGTCCATTCATAAGATATTTACAACACATAGCATGTACATAGCAAAAATGACACCCCAAAATACATTCTGCTACTCCTCCTGAGTGTAGCGATACCAAATGTGTGAGACTTTTACACAGCCTGGCCACATACAGAGGCCCAACATTGAAGTAGCAGCTCCAGGCATTCTAGGAGCATAAATTACACATCTCATTTCTCAACCACCTATTACATGTTTGAAGGCCCTAGAGCACCAGGACAACGGAAACGCCCACAAAATGACCCCATTTTGGAAAGCTAACACCCCAACGTATAATCTATGAGGCATAATTAGTCTTTTGAATGGTTCATTTTTTTCCTGAAGTTTTTGGAAACTGTGGAAAAAAAATGAAAACGCATTTTTTTTACACAAAGTTGTCCATTCATAAGATATTTCCAACACATAGCATGTACATAGCAAAAATGACACCCCAAAATACATTCTGCTACTCCTCCTGAGTGTGGCGATACCAAATGTGTGAGACTTTTACATAGTCTGGCCACATACAGAGGCCCAACATCCAAGTAGCACTGTCAGTTGTTCTAGGAGCATACATTACACATAAATTCCTGCCAACCTATCACATTGTTGAAGGCCCTTCATATTTCTAACACATAGCATGTACTGTAGAAGCCAATTACAAACCAAAATACATTCTGTTGAGTAAAGGGTAAAGAAAAGATTACCTGCAGTTTTAGTAGTGCAGTGGTCCACAGAGAAGAGCATCGGTCCAGGCAGCAGGCAGGAACGTGGACAGCGACAGCAAAACAGGCAGCAGGCAAGAATAGTCAGTACAGGTAGAGATGTCAGCACAGCCAAAGCATTAGTCCAGATAGCAGGCAGGGATGTGGTCAGCAGCAGCAAAAGGATCAAAGGATCATCCATGCAGCAGGCAGGAATACTGTCCATAGTTAGTACATGCAGCAGGCAGAGGTATGGTCAGCACAGCCAGAGTATTTGTCCAGGGAGCAGGCAGTACCATCAAGCTTAGGGCATTGGTCAGGAAAGAATGGGGACAGGGGTAGAGGCTTCTCCCACCCAAATCGCTTTGAAGCCTCCGGGCAACCAGACCCTGTTATGGGAACACAGAAAACCAAAAACTGGTTTTCTGAACTCCGAACACTATTCTGGAGCCCCTCACATATGTGAGACCCCTGTGTAGGAGGGTGAAAGATCAATCCAAGGGGCAGGCAAAAACATGGTCAACAGGCCGAGGTCAGTGCAGGTAAAAGGCAGAAATAGACGGTAGACAGAGGCATAGTCGATACAGTCCAGGGTCAGTTCACGTGAAAGGCAAAAACATGGCGGAAAAACAATGCAGACGGTAGGCAGAGGCATAGTCGAGAAACAGGCCAGGGTCGGTTCACATGGAAGGCAATAATATGGTTGGTTGAGGAAGGTAAATATTCAGGACAGAAATTAAAAACGGGGAAATGGCAGTATTAGAAATATGGACTAATAATTTTCCAGAGTGTGATATCGCCTGAAGCATTCTCCGATGCAAAGGCCAGGTTGGGAGGGACAGTCAGTACAATGGAAGCTCGTATCTTTCCTAATTCCTCTTTTGGTGCACACCCGACATTTTTTTTGGCGTCGTCTTCCGGATCCTGTTGGTGGAATATGGTCTGGGAAATGGCGCTCATGTAGTCTGCTGACAGAATCGGAGCGAATGCTTTCTGGGGGGGATACTTGCTGATAAATCAGGGCAGTGACAATGTCTTCAATAAACTTTATTAAGGTGGTGGGTGTTTCTGTGGATTTTTGGTATATTATGAAAGAATTTAAAAGGGCCAAATGAAAAAAGTAAATTGCGACTTTTTTGTACCAGAATAATGATTTTCTTGTTGAAAGATAGGGCTGCAACAACTGATCGTTTAAATCCACCCCCCCCATGTATTTATTGTACTCAGTGATACAGGTAGGCTTGCGAACGGTACCGCGTCTTCTGTGAAGTTCCACCGAGGTGTCATCGTGGATGGTGGACATGATGTACACGTCTTTTCTATCCCTCCACTTCACAGCCAACACTTCTTCGTTCCTCAAGCTTCTCGATTCCCCCCTTGGAATGTTTGTGGTGACAAGACACTGTGGGAAGCCCTTTCGGTTTTTTCTAGTTGTACCACAGGCCAAAGTTTGTTTGAGATGTAGGTGGCGGAGAAGGGGCAAACTCGTATAATAATTATCCATATAAATATGGTACCCCTTTTGGAGGAGTGGGAATGCCAACTCCCAAACAATTTTCCCACTTATTCCCATATACGAGGGACACTCAGGGGGCTGGAGCTGGGAATCTTTCCCTTCGTACACGCGGAATGCGTACACATAACCGGTGGCACTTTCACAAAGCTTGTTAAGCTTCAAGCCATACCTCGCCCTCTTACTGGGTATATATTGTTTGATTCCCAGCCGGCCTGTGAAATGCACCAGGGATTCGTCCACAGATATATTTTTTTCAGGGACATAAACTTCGGCAAACTTCTGGGAAAAAAAATTAATTAGGGGGCGAACTTTATATAATTTGTCAAAGTTTGGGTGATTTCGGGGGGGGCACTGTGAGTTGTCATTGAAATGCAAGAAGCGCATTATGATTTCGTATCGGGACCTGGACATGGCTGCTGAAAAAATTGGCATATGGTGGATGGGTCTGGTCGACCAATACTTATGAATTTCATTTTTTTTTGTAAGCCCCATGTTCAGGGTTAGGCCTAAAAACAATTTTAGCTCCACTACTGTTAGCGGTCTCCACTCAAAAGGGCGGGCATAGCTGGAGCTGGGGTTGGCTGCAATAAATTGTTGGGCAAACAGATTAGTTTGGTCCACGATGCCTTGAATCCAATCGTTTGGGAAAAATAAATTAAAAAAATCCATTTGTGTAAATCCTGCAGTGTTGACCTGCACACCCGACTGTGCTGTAAAAGGGGGGATCGTGGCTGACCCTGTGGTAGAAGGCAGCCACAATGGGTTTGCCAAGGAATCTGGAAGATGGGTTTGGGCCCTACTTCTTTGGCGTCCACTTGTGCTGGGTCTTTCCTCCTGGGGTCTACCGCCGCTGGCACTGCTGGTAGCTGCCTGGTTTTCAGATCGTCGTCTTTTTGGACGGACTACTTCCTCCTCTAAATCTGATCCAGATGTGCTGCCTTCGGGGGGCTCATATTCCGAATCAGAACCAGAATCTGAACTGAGCGGTGAGAGCTCCCCGTTGCTCTCATCGGTCAGACTCAGGATCTGGTATGCCTCTTCTGGGGTGTACATCTTTCTGGACATAGTGGCTGACTGGCTGTATGTACTCTGGTGGCAAGTGATGAGGTGGCGGGTACTCTGGTGGCAGATGATGAGGTGGCGGGTACTCTGGTGGCAGGTGATGAGGTGGCGGGTACTCTGGTGGCAGGTGATGAGGTGGCGGGTACTCTGGTGGCAGGTGATGAGGTGGCAGGTACTCTGGTGGCAGGTGATGAGGTGGCGGGTACTCTGGTGGCAGGTGATGAGGTGGCAGGTACTCTGGTGGCAGGTGATGAGGTGGCAGGTGATGAGGTGGCAGGTACTCTGGTGGCAGGTGATGAGGTGGCAGGTACTCTGGTGGCAGGTGATGAGGTGGCGGGTACTCTGGTGGCAGGTACTCTGGTGGTGAGGTGGCGGGTACTCTGGTGGCAAGTACTCTGGTGGCAGGTGATGAGGTGGCAAGTACTCTGGTGGCAGGTGATGAGGTGGCGGGTACTCTGGTGGCAGGTGATGAGGTGGCGGGTACTCTGGTGGCAGGTGATGAGGTGGCGGGTACTCTGGTGGCAGGTGATGGACAGGTACTCTGAGATGACAGGTACTTTGAGGTGACAGGTACTCTGAGGTGACAGGTACTGAGGTGACAGGTACTGAGGTGACAGGTACTGAGGTGACAGGTACTCTTTATTTAGGAGGGGCGATCTGGGCACAGTAGTACATGTAATTAGTAACTCACTGTTAGCTGATCTCTTCTCCTCACACTGGATCGGTGTGTGAGGAGAAGAGCCCAGCAACAGCAGTTACTGTGTGACTGTGTGTTTGTTTACATTAGTGACCGGCTGTGATTGGACACAGCCGGTCATGTGATGCAGAGCCATGTCATTGGCTACAGTGATCGGGGCTGAGCTGTATCCAGGGGAAAAGCCTCAGCCCCGATCACCGCTCTGATCACTCCTCTTCCGCCGGAACCCGCCTCATACACGCTTCCCAATGCCGCTCTGCATCCGCCGTTACCGACGCTCCGCCGCCCGCCGCCCGCCGCCGCCGCCGCTTCAATACCCCCATCGGGGAACGGCTGTGTCCTGAGGGACACAACGGTACCCCGATCGCCGCTCTGCGGGCCCCCAGGGGCCCGCAGTAGCGGCGGAAAGCCGAGGCCGTCATATGACGCCCACCCAGGATGGGAGATCCCATCTGTGGACGTCATTTGACTATGGCCGGGTATTGAAGCGGTTAAATATTTACCCCATGTAGAGCTCACTTAAATTGCCATGAAGTATAAGTTAGGCTATCTACCAATACTGCTATAATGAAACCTTTATGTTCCACTAGATGACCACAGTTTTATCTGCGCCATATGCACCACAGTTAGATTGTTTAAATTATTTCTGTGTAGTGGACATTCTGGGGATGTTTAACCCACAATTTATATTTATCACATTTATGAACATTCCTAAGAGGTAGTATAGATGAACTGTATGCTGGGATCTCAACTATGCATATTTGAAAGAGTGGCAGCTTGTTAGTGATTGATACATATCTCATGTGGTACAGAACCAAGTAGGTAGTGGTCAAAAATAAACAAGGATTCTATCTGAGCAGAATAGTGTGCTCCACACATAACACAGCACAAGTTTAGCCACTACCTCAGAAAGCTGCCAGATTTGACTGCTATATTACAGGCTTGCAACAACAGCCAACAAAAGATCAAAGTTAATTTTTGTGTACAGATCTGTCAAGGAGCTTTCAATGAAGAAAGTTAAAGTGGCTCTAAAGGCAGAAGGCTTTTTACCTTAATGTATACTTACCTGAGCTCGATCTCAATCCAGCGATGTGCAGGAGAGCAGAGGCTCTCTCTGCTCGTTCCCTCCTCAGGCTTCTCCTGGCTCAGAAACAAGCAGCTTGCTATGGGGACATTCGGTGGGGGAGTAGCCAGGAGTGCTGGCAGGGAGCAGAGAAGAGGAGGATTGCAAAACTATTACACAGAGCAGGTAAATACACCATATTTGTTAATTTAATTTTAAAAAAGTGAGAGTTTACAATAACTTTAAGTCACTTAGTAGCACCCATCCAACACTGGCACATACAGTATATTTACTCTCTGACGAGATGGTTTTGAAAACAGATTTATCAAAGATGATGACTATACTACATAAAATAAAAAAAGTTGCTAGGGTAATCTATAAGCAAAATATAATTATGAAAATATAACAGAGCAAGCACACATACTAGAAAATCACATAAAAATTGCTTTTAGGGAAACTTTGCCATAATAACACAGAAATAGTACTCTCTAAAATGCATTCTAGTTTCTCTTCATAAATTTGGATTATGAATCATACATCAGGATTTTCTTGTACATAAAATGACTGATGACAGGGGACTTTAAAGTGAACCTATCAGTCTTTTTACATTTTTAAGTGTAAGCAATTCTAAAATTCAAGACAACAAGGTGCCTTCTGTTAACTTTATCAGCCAGAAAAGCTTTTGATCCTGGTTACCTACTAAAAACTTGACTTTCCTGACTTCTAGTCTAATCTGAGTCCAAGTCTAAAGCTGACCATAGATAGATAGAAAATAGAAAAATAGAAAAATTGTAGGAAAAGCCTTAGGAAAACATTTGAATATCGTTTGAAAGATTTTGTGTGCTTTTAACATTTGATTTTGGAATGAATAGATTTTACTGCATGAAAAACCCCAAAAACATTTTTCCATACTGTTCCTGCGAATTTTCTCTTTACTTCACTGCAGCCCCCCTGCCCCAAAGCACCCACACCCCATGTTGAGGGCATGTGGCCTGGTATGGTTCAGGAGGGGGGATGCTTACTCCCTTCCCCTTCCTGACCTGCCAGGCTGCATGCTCAGATAAGGGTCTGGTATGGATTTGGAGGGGAAACCCCACGCCAAAATAAAAAAAATGGCATTGGGTTTCCCCCCAAAATCCATACCAGACCCTTATCTGAGCATGCAGCCCAGCAGGTCATGAAGGGTGGGGGGGGAGCAAGCAACCCCCCTGAACCATACCATAGGGTGTGGGTGCTTTGGGGCAGGGGGGCTCTGTGCCCCCTCCACCCCAAAGATTGGGACAAGGGCCTCTTCCTGACAACCCTGGGCGGTGGTTGTGAGGGTCTGCGTGCAGGGGGCTTATCGGAATCTGGAGGCTTCCAGATTCCAATAAGCCCCCTGCTCACAGACCCCCAAAACCACAGCCCAGGGTTGTCAGGAACCAGCAACATGGGGACAAGGTGCTTTGGAGCAGTGGTGGCTCTGTGCCCCCCACCCCAAAGCACAAAGCACCCACCCCCCCCCATGTTGAGGGCCTGTTGCCTGGCATGGTTCAGAGGGTGCTCGTTCATATCCCCCCCTTTCCTGACCTGCTTGGCTGCATGCTCGGATAATGGTCTGGTATGGATTTTGGGGGGACCCCAAGAAGTTTTCTTTTTTGTTTGGTGTGGGGTTCCTCCCTCAAGGTTTATACCAGAATCAAAGGGCCTGATATGGTCAGATCAAAGTCGAATCCCATTCAATGAAAGTCGCATGGAAGTCGGACATGAAGTTGTAGGGCAAAGTTGGATCAGAAGTTGTCCGACTTTCATGTCGGAGCAGTGTGAACCCAGCCTAAAACCTGGAAGCTGATTGGTTTCTTTGCACAGCTGCACCAGATTTTGCCCTCTCCAGATTTAGTAACTCTCCCCCATTGTGACATTGAGTTTGCTGCTTAAGCCTACATGCTAGTGTTGTTTTTTTTCTTGAATACGTGCAATGATATATTCAATATGCACTTAAATTACTTTGTTTATTCTTTCTTTTGCTTCTTCTGTAAAACCCTAATCAGCTTTTTGATAGAATGTACAAAGGCAAACAGTTTACTAGCAGTGGTAACTATTTCAAACAAAGAATAGGTAAAGCCAAAACTTTTTTTTCATTTTGTAGACCTAACAGGAAGTGACAGGATATATTTCCTTTTAAACAGTTGTTATGGGAACAAGTGTACCCATTGCAACATTTTCCTACATTCTAGTTCTAGTGCCAACTCAATATTTTACCCTCACTTTCTTGTCTGTGATGTTGGTAATCAGGACAGTTAGAGGAGCACATTTTCCCCAACAGGGACCCAGACAAATATAAAAACCTGACAGTGGTTGTATGCCCTCACCATTCAATCCCAATCTGAAATGTTTTGCCTTTAGTTATACTTACTTGACTCAATGTTACATGCCACACTAATGAGTTCTTGCAAAATCAAATGCCCCATTTACAGTACAATCAGACTCATGACTCATTACCAGCTCCAGAAGATTTTACCCCCTTAATGACCAGTTATTTTTTGCTATTCAGCACTGCGCTACTTTAACTGTCGATTGTGCGGTCATGCAATGCTGTACCCAAACAAAATTTATATAATTTTTTTCACTTAAATAGAGCTTTCTTTTGGTGATATTTGATCACCACTGGAATTTTTATTTTTTGCAATATTAACGAAAAAATACCGAAAATTTTGAAAAAAAAAAACCACAATACTTTCTGTTATAAAAGATATAAAAAAAAATCGCATTTCTTCATAAATTTAGACCAAAATTTATTTTGCTACATGTCTTTGGTAAGAAAAAAATCCTAAAGAGTGTGAATTAATTGGTTTGTGTGAAAGTTAGAACGTCTACAATCTATGGTATATACAGTATACTAGAATCACATTTCTTGAGGTGCTAAAATGCCAGTACAAAAAAACCCCAAATGACCCCTTTTTGAAAATTAGACACCCCAGGGAATTTGCTGAGGGGCATACTGAGTCCATGAAAGATTTTGTTTTTTGCGACAAGTTATTGGAAAATTACAAAAGTTGTCATTAAATTCTATATTTCTGACACATACCATGGGTATATGTGAGAAATATACAAACACATTCTGCTACTTCTCCCAAGTATGGGGAGATGACAAGCGAGGGACTTTTTGGCAGCCTAGCCATGTATAGGCCCCCAAAATCCAATGACCACCTTTAGGCTTCCAAAGAGCGTAATTTCCTCATGTCACTTCCTCACTACCTATCATAGTTTTGGAGGCCCTGCAATGCCAGGATAGTCCACCCCCCCCCCCCCCCCCCAAAGACCCATTTTTGGAAAGTAGACACCCCAAGGAATTTGATAAGTGGCATGGTGAGTTTTTTGCAGATATCATTTTCTGTCACAAGGTTTTGAAAAAAAAAAATACATTTCCGCTTTCTTAATTTTCCAAAAACTTGTAGCAACAAATGAGATCTGCAAAATATTTGCCATGCCTCTTAGCAAATACTTTGGAGTGCTTTTTTTCTTTCCAAAAACTGTGTTTTTATCAAATTTCCAGCAATTGATGTTACTGAGCTCCCTTTGTGATAGCATAATGGACAAGTCATCTTTAAGGAGACTTCAGGGGACTACCCACTGACACCTGGCATGGCCATCCCGGGCTCGTAAGAAGGGCAGTGGAGCCCTTCCAGCAAAAAGCCAACAGTTGGCCTAAAAGTGTAAACACAGCGGGAGTTAGTTCTGACATTTTTCTCATACATGTAAAAATCTGCCTTTTTTTTTGCTAGAGATTTACTTAGAACCCCAAAGCATTTACTTTTTTTAAGCAGAGAGCCTGGAGAATAAAATTGTTGTTGCAATTTTTTTTTTTTGTCGCAGCGTAGCAGTTTATTAAATACACATTTTCAGGAAAAAATACCCTTTTATTGAGTTTTACTGAACACAAACACAACATAATACCCAATTTTCTGGTAAAATATAGAAGATAATTTTATGACAAGTAAGTAGATACCTAACATGTCAAATTGTGTACACTCATAGAACAGCATCGAACTACAGTACCTAAAAAACTCCAAAGGTGACGCTTTAAAAGCCTTTACAGATTACAAGTGTCACAAGAGGTCTGGCCCTAGAATTATTTCTCTTGCTCTAACGTTCTGAGCAATACCTCACATGTGTGGTACGATCTCCGTGCATGCGGGACCTGGGTGCGTGTTTGCATTTGCTTTACTTTTCAGAGAGAGATAGTCAGTGGCTTACAGTACAACTGTAGCTCAACCACTTATTTTTACAGTTCCCGAACACCCATGTGAAACAGGCATTAGAGTTGTTTTTTTATTTTGAATGTCTAACCACTTCATCTCTCATAGCTATGTACCACTTATAGACCAGCAATGTTTACATTTTCACTGTGATCCTGTTTTTTCAGCAATAACTTTGTCATATTTTAAGATTATGAAGTAAATAGTATGGCATGTAACATTGAGTCAAGTACATACATGGTTTCAATAAAAGAGGGGAGTTTGGGACTTTGAATGAGGCACAATAAATGTACCTCCATCCCTGATTCAGGTAAATAAGAAAGAAATGTGGGACTTTAAATGAGGCAATTGACTTGTGGGGGTAGAGTAGTTGGTAAGCATAGTTTATTTAGTAACAATAGTATGAAACAAGTAAAAAAGTATTTTCATATATATACATACACATGCACACATGGCATGAACATGATGGATACAAATGTTTCAGCTTGGCAGCACATAAGAAGTATTGAATATTGATAAAAGGGTAAAATACAAATATGTAACATGTTATAGAAATGGCATTTGGCAAAAGGTGAGCAATATCAATCTTGGGCATAATAAATTGTAGATATAATATAGGATGTTTCCTATTGACAGGCAATGGTACACCATATGCAACAGAGCTGCTATAAAAACAAACAAAGATACATATACACATAGATAGTTACATAGTACTCAATGAATTTTCAATGTATGAAAGGTATATATGGGCCAGTAACTAGATCATGAGCCAGACTTGACTGAGCACCCCATGGAAACTCAACGCGTTTCATGGCTATATGCCATTCATGTTGGGTACAGAAATAAAACAAGCTGTGTGGGTCCTTTCACATGGGCATTCAGTTTTTTTAGTTCAGTCACTTTTTGTTTTGTGAAAAAACAGATCAAAAACGGATGTCAGCGGACTTAAAAGCGGATGGAAAAATTGACATCCGTATCCCTTTTGGATCCGTTTTCTTACAAAAAAAGTCTGAGCTGAACTAAAAAACTGAATGCCCATGTGGAAGGACCCTTATGCAAGTGTCATTTTACACAGGTGCAACTGCATTCTGACAGCTGCTTTTGCTATGGAATACACAAGTCCGAAGTCCTGGCTGTCATTTTGCAGCTGCAATTTGCTGGTATTTGCTGTGGAGAAGTGGCTGCAAGGGGAGACAAGGAAAGCATAAGGGATATGCTCTAGAAAGTGTGTTGCTTCAAGTGGGTGAGAACAGTCATGACACAATAGTCATGCTTATGTCAAAACGGCATGGCTAGCAGACTGTTAACTAGCTTTAGCCACACCTTTTAACTGAAAAGTCCCAA
Source organism: Lithobates septentrionalis (assembly GCA_037952835.1). NCBI lineage: Eukaryota > Metazoa > Chordata > Amphibia > Anura > Ranidae > Lithobates > Lithobates septentrionalis. Next base: position 3,687,320 of record JBBDGP010000065.1, read on the forward strand.
AATACTATTACCTATACCAGGGGTGCTCAACCTGTCAGCCCTCTGATGTGGCCCTCGGCCTCAAACCAGAGAAGCACATGCCCAGGGTCGGCAACCCGTTGACTGCGATCTGGGCTTGCGGACCCGAGCATCCCAGGGCGTCACAGTGCATCAAGCTGGCGCCAGCAGCTCTGAGGAAAGCAGACAGCCATGAAGAGAACAGGAGCTGCATAAGCCGATGCTTCCTTTGTAGCACAGGTTCCTGTCCCAGGTGGGATGAAGCCATGTGCACTTCACCTGGAACCTTTCTAGAAGCCTGAAGAGCAATGCCACCAGAAGCTGGAAGAGAAAAAGAAGGTCAATGTATTAAAAAACACATACACTTCTTTTTTTTAATGGGCATATTAGCACCTATAAAAGGGTTAACAACGATTAGGCTGCTTTTACACTGATCTACAGGTGCAGTGCACCTGCAGGTTTCCTATGGGCTAGCTGCACTGAGCCATAGACTTCTATTATATTCTGCAAGTTTGGTGCTCTTTCATAAAGTGCACCACACCTGCAAGATATAATAGAAGTCTATAGCAAAGTGCAGCTAACTCTCTGGAAAGCCACGGGTGTGCTGTGCTGCACCTGCGGTGTGGGTAAACTGCAGAGCATTAGTGTGAAAGCAGCCCTATAGGGGGCTCAGGACAGTAAGGGCTTGCTTACTTTTGGCGGTTTGATAAAACCCCATAGTTAAGATGTGTTTTTACCACACCCCCCAATCAATGGTGTAGCATCAGGAGTCACAATGGCGACCCACCCCATTCTCCAGGTGGCCCTGCAGCCTTCCTGTTACATTCTCTTTTACATATGGACAGGTATGGGCGGCATACACAGGAACCAATCCTTTCCATTTTCCTCCTGCAACTGCTGAAATCCGCCTTCTCTTCTTCTCCCACCTGCTGGCATTCAGTGGCTGCAGAAGGAAAATGTTCATTATGCTATACAAAAATTTAAAAAAAAAGTTAAATTTTGAACCAATTAATTTTTTTGTGGCCCCCAGCTGATTACTAAATCACTTAAGTGGCCCTCATTTTTCAAAAGGTTGAGCTCCCTTGACCTATACCAACATACCCAATAGACATTAGCCTGTTGTGTTCACAACAACATGCTACGATCTTAGCAGAAACAGAAGCCAACAACCTTCACACTAATCCATTATAATAGAGACAATTTATAGGAGTAAGGCTGGCCATATAACATTCATTTTTTTCATTTAATCAGTAGGTTGAACAAAAGAAAATGACTTGACCTCATTCACACACTAGATGTGGCTGGGGGAATCCCTCCCACTGAGCCTTTGTATTCTGACAGCATAGAGACTTCCCCTCCGTCATAATACATTCATGACCATTATTGGCTATAGCCTGTGTCACCGATCAAGAGAAGATTCTCCAACAGGCTAGTTGTACACAAGTCAATCGATCAACTTCTGTACAACCAGTCTGCCCATACATGAATCGAAATCCGTCCAGTCCCTGTTGAACCAGCCAAGTTTCGCTCCGTGTATGGCTGTCTTACGAAAAAGTCTTAAAGGTGAAGGTTGTATTTTGATAACCTTATGATAACTGCTCAATGGTGCAAAAGTACATGAATGAATGCAGATAAAAGGTAAGAAGTGATCCACTCAAGGAAGATGAGCAATATTAATTTCCAAGGGAAACCAGTATTTTCATTATTTATTGAGTTTTTATAGGGGTATTGTGAGAAAGATCGGTGTCCTATTAACTCTTCATATTTCCTTTTGCCCGTCAGTGGTCATGATCCTCAAGTCTAAACTGATAAAAGTGGAATGAGCAATCATCCAAAAAAAAAAAACATAAACACTTTACTAGTCCATGACACAAGATCACAAACCATTACCTATTATATATGTGGTTAACTATTAACTGCTTACCTGTTCAGTCAAAATAATATTATCACTGTGTACACAAGCAGCACTTAACAAAGGAAACTTATCCTGCATATACTTCTACATAAGGAAAACGAACAGAAATAACAATAAAATATTATGAGACTGTATGTGGGCAACTAGTACTTTTTCAAGGCTATATGGCAATGTACTTTGTAATTATGAAATATGAATAACATCTAAGGCACCCTGCTGAAGAATTGTGGGCGACTCACGCAAAATGAGAAAATTCTGATAAAAGAAAGGAATGTTCCGCCTTCCTTACATGTACAGTATATGCTATGCATATATATTCATGTAACAGTTGAACATGGGCAGATATAAATCTGCAATAGGTCATCATGCTTAATTTTTCCTCATTCAATATCAAATAACACATTTTGGAAACTAAATATATATAAATATCTTTTTTCAGACTGCATAAAAACCATACTGCTAGGCTCTGTAACCCATACAAACGGCAATAAATATTTACCTGAAACCATCCATCTTTTTCCTTTTCCTGCTCTCTTGCTCTCTTAATGCAGCAGTAGTTTTTAATTTTTTTTTAAAGGTAAATTTTTATTTGGTTTTGTGGTACAAAACAAACATACAAACATAAATACACATATTTCGAGCAAACATTGCTCATCGCAATACAGAGTGTAAGACAATGGTATACATTTGGCATACATGTTTTGCTATTGAACCGCTGCATATGTCTGTTCAGTTTTTATTAAACTTGGTATCATTGACTGGAGTTTCTTTATTAGCTTTATATGGTAGGTGTGATAGTGTTTTCAGAGCTAGTCCACAGACCCCATATTTTGTGAAATTTTTTTGGGCATCCTCTGGCTTCGTATGTTAATTTGTATAATGGTATAGCCTGATTAACCATGTTCAGCCAGAATGCTATCGTAGGTGGGGATTGTGATTTCCAATGAATAGTAATAGATTTTTTGGCGTAAAATAATAAAATTCTCAGGAAAGTTTGCTTGTTTTTAGATATACTCTCGTCGTCCACATATCCTAGTAGGCATCTCAGGGGGTTGCAGATATTAGGCAATTGAGTCAAGGAACTGACAAAAGCAGTAACCCCTGACCAGAACCGCCTGATCTCGGTGCATTCCCACATCAAGTGGAAAAAGGTGGCCTCCACAATGCTGCATCTGGAGCACATTGCCGATGGTAGTTTTCTGAGTTTAAATAATAAGGATGGCGTAAAGTATGCTCTGTATAATAGTTTGGTTTGTATGACCCTGTCTCTGGAGGAGATGACAGAGGGGATCTGGAGGGGAAGTATGTCCTGCCAGATATCCTCCGTCAGCTCAGGGATATCAGCTTTCCACTTAGTGAGCGTGTTACTGAGTCTGTGCGTTGTGGTGTGCAGTAGGGTTTTATAATATGTGGAGATCAATTTGTCATGGGAAGGATCTATTAATAATTGCTCTAGCGGAGATAATTGAACAGTTATATTACGCAACCCAAACTGGGTGGTTGCTGTGTGGCGTATTTGCAAATAAAGAAAATAAGCTGTGCGTGGCAGCTGGTAGTCCTGGCGAAATTCCTCAAATTACCTAAACGTATTGTTTGAGAATAAATGCATTATGGTTTTTACCCCTTTTTTCGACCAGTATTCCCCATCTGTCCTACGGGCGAATTCCTGTAGATTTGGGTTCCCCCATAATGGAGTATTTGGAGAGTAGGTACGGTGCTCAGTATCTGGCAGCATTTTAGTTAATTTAAGAATTCGTAGAGTCATTTCAAGGATTTTAGTGCTTTCCCTCCCTCTAAGAGATAGACGGTGGACCAGATATTGTAGGGATTCGTACGAAGTGAGTATGGCTGCTTCTAGGGACGTAGCCGCATTGTTGGCTTCAGGGAAGAACCACCAATGGGCATGAACCAGTTGTGCGGCTATGTAGTATTTCTGGAGACATAGTAGTGCCAATCCTCCCTCCAACACCGGCAGTTGAAGAGTATTTTTTGCAATTCTCACTGCTCCCCCCTTCCAAATGAAGGCGATAAGGATAGAATCAATCTCTTTAAATTTAGTTTTGGTGATATATACTGGTGAATTGCATAGGAGGTATAGGAAACGTGGGAGGAATATCATTTTAAAGATATTTATCCTACCTAATATCGTTAAGGGAAGATTGGTCCATGTCTTCAGTGTGGTCTTCATTCTGCTAATAAGTGGGTCTAGATTATATTTACTATAAGAGGACAGAGGATGCTGGATCATGACCCCCAGGTATCTGAAAGAGTCAACTATTTGTAACGGGCAAGAGGAAGGGGGTGTAAACACCGCTTCCTGATCTATTTTAAACATAAGGGATTTGTCCCAATTAACTTGAAACCCTGAGAAGAGGCCGGACTGTCGAATAATTTCCAGCAGGGTTGGGAGAGACGATTGGGGGTCCGCCAGGTATATTAACATGTCGTCAGTGTATAGAGATACTTTCTCTTCTAGGCCCCCAATCGTCAGTCCCTTTATTTCCCCACTGGATCTTATCAGTGCCGCCAGAGGTTCTATCGCAATTGCAAATAGCAGCGGTGACAGGGGGCAACCCTGCCTAGTACCCCTTTTAATCAGGAATGGATCGGTTACTGATGTATTTATCCGCAGCCTAGCAGTAGGCTGTGAATATAATAGTTGAACCCACTTGATAAAGGTATTTTCAAACCCAAATTTCGCCAGGACTTCCAGCAAATAAGGCCATTCGACCGAGGCAAATGCCTTGTGCGCATCTAAGGCCAGCACCGCTCTGGTCCCCACAACCAACATCATGGGTGGCTTGCAGATTTGTGAACAGTCTTCGTAAATTTATGGAAATTTATCACTTGCCTGACGAAGGGGTCCTGCGCGGCCCCGAAACGTTGCACCCCCTTGTGATGTGACTATTTTCGATTAAAAAACCTTCTTTGGACAACCTTGTTTGCTGATCCATGGTGTGCTGGCGAAGATGTACTTCTGGAATGAATCCAGTCTGATCCGCCCCAATAATGGTGGTGATAACTGAGTTCAATCTCCGGGCGAGCACCTTGGCTAAAATCTTGACGTCTGAGTTAATTAATGATATTGGTCTATATGACTCACACAGTAGGTGGTCTTTATGAGGCTTGGGGATGAGGACAATCAATGCCTCTGACATAGAGGGTGGTAACTGTCCTGTTTTTATAGCAAAATTATAAACTCTCAGTAAATGGGGTATCAAAAGTTCCTTGAATTGCATATACCATTCTATGGGGAAGCCATCCAGTCCCGGTGTTTTGTTTCTGGCAAAGGACTGTATGGCTTCTCCAATCTCCTCCTCTGTTAGAGGATCGTCAAGGAGTGAGGCCTGTTCTTCTTGGAGCCTTGGTAGCGAGATGCCGGCTAAGTAATCGTCTAGTTCTACAATAGTATAGTGAGCTTTAGTAGCATATAATGAGGAGTAAAATTTCACAAAAGCATCGACTATTTCCCCACTCTGTTCCACCACTGTACCTATTGTATTCTTAATTCTTGGAATACTGCACGGTTGATAATCAGGCCTAGATAAATACGCTAATAATCGGCTATTTTTGTCTCCAAACTCAAAGATTCGCTGGCTTTGATACAACAATTTCTTCTGAGTGCGCTCTAAAAGGACTAGATCCAGGTCTCTGGATCTATGTTTCCAGGTATTGTGTGTTGCTGGGGAAGCGGTGGTGGAGTAAGCAGCCTCGGCTGCCCTAAGATCCTTCTCCGCGTCCTTTAATTTGGACTGGGATGCCTTACGGGCCTGCCCAATCGCCGCTGCAAAAATGCCCCGCGTGGTGGCCTTAAAGGCATCCCAGGTCAATGAGACAGAGACACTTTAACGGTTACGTAACCAATATGCTTTCATTTCCACTGTGCCCTGATCCACCACCATCTGATCTGCTAGCCACAGTGGGCTCAGTCGCCACATACGGTATGAGGTGGGGGGGCCCAGGGCAAGGTCCACCATTAAAGTGGAGTGATCAGACACCGCCCTTGGGAGATATTTGGCCTCAGTCACCCTATTCAATAGCTCAGATGAAACCAAACATAGATCTATTTGGGACAGAGTACCATGCGTTTCGGACTGACATGAGTACTCCCTCCCGTCTGCGTGCTTCCACCTCCAGGTCTCCACCAGATCAAATTGGGCCAGAAAAGAGCACAGGGGTGTGGGGGGCAATGTAGAACACTTGAACCTGTCTATGGAATTGTCGAGTACTGTGTTGAAGTCCCCTGCTATCAACAGAGGGCCTTCTGCTATTGCTAGGATGGAACTCATTACCCGTTCAAAGAACAATTTAGTGAAGGGTGGTGGGACATATAGGCTTGTGACCGTATAAGGCTTACCCCATAATTCAAGTACCACAATAACAAAACATCCGTTAGGGTCAGTTTTAACATGTTTTATGGTGATAGGGGCCGATTTTGCTATAAGGATAGACGTGCCTCTGGCATACGTGGAGTAAGTAGAATGTATTGCATAGGCAATTTTAGGTCTCTTTAAAGCCATTACTCTTGATCCCTAAAGGTGGGTTTCCTGGAGGAGGATCACGTGTGGACTGTGTCTTGCCAAATAATCAAACATCAGTGACCTTTTGACCTTGGAGTTAAGCCCCCTAACATTCCATGAAACTATACGGAGCTTAGACATGCGTATAAACAATTCATAACTATTCGTGTCCATTTCTCATTGCCCGCCAGAACCCCGCCCTGGACGAGGTCCAGCGAGCCCTGAGAAATAGACCAAAACATAAGTATCTTTGATATGTTACTCATCAATCTATGAATCTCAATCCTAGATTGCAGAAACTGTAGAACCAAAAAATCATTTTTAAAAAAGTATGCATATACCATTGAGCACCAGCGTCGTTTGTAGATAACAATAACGTTGTAGCAAAACCCCTCAAAGTATTCCCCAACAAATTTTCCCCCCTCCCTAACAATCCTGGCTCTCATCCCCCAACATATGAGAGCTTTGTTCCCATAACCAAACCTATTTGGCAGGAGGGCCATGGCTCAGACCCCTAGCCAACTAATCTCAGGAGACGTGGAAAGGTCCACAGCTCTGGGTCTCCATCCGCATTTGTCCGCACAAAGTAAAGAATGTATGGTGTCTCTTGGCCTGAAAAATCATGGTGATAAAGAATAATAATAAGAATAATAGAAAAAGGAAAAATAAAAGTCAGGGAGGATGATAGGTTGCTGAGTGGTATTCGAGGGTAGCGTGGGAGATGTCTTCTTCTTCAGAGAGATGCAGGATTTATAGTCCCATCTCGGCTGCGTGTAGATGGAGATGTATTTTCTGCTTCTGGGGATGCAGGAAACAAAGTCCCATAACAGCTGTGTGTGAACGGGGAAAGATAAAGTAGAGGGAGCAAAGTGAACAAGACAGGAACAAGGCCCCTCCAGGTCTCCTCATTTCCTTGCTTTCCCCATCTACCTGCAATGGGGTGTAGTGAAGGCAGCTAGGTGTGCTTCATGTATAGTGAGGCACTACCGGGGGGGAGATCTCCTATCCTGGTTCCTGCGATTCGGATGTGCTAAGGTGTCCACCCATTGTGATGCCTCTCTGGGATCCGTAAAGAAATAGGCCTTGCCCTGGTAGATGATGCGCAAGCGTGCAGGATATAACATGCCATATGGAAGGTGAAGCTCACGTAGCCTGCGTTTAATTGCCAGAAAAGTGGCTCTCTGCTTCTGCGTAGCTACGGAGAAATCTGGGAAAATGGTGATGTTATTGCCATTAAAGGAAACTTTGCCTCTTTCTCTAGTTACTCTGAGAATAGCCTCTCTGTCACGGAAGTGTAGCAGCTTTATAATCATGGCACGTGGTGGGGACCCAGGTGGTAGAGGGCGCATGGGGATTCTGTGTGCCCTTTCTATGGCGAACATTGGTGAAAAGGTGTTTGCCCCAAACTCATTCAGCAGCCATCTTTCCATGAATGTTTCTGGTGTTTTGCCCTCAGCACCCTCTGGGAACCCCAGAAAGCGCAAATTGTTCCTTCTTAGGCGGTCTTCCATATCAGTGAGCTTATCTGTAGTGTACTCATGGGCCTGCCGCAATTCCCTCATAGAGCCCTGTAAGGGACGTGTCTCATCTTCCATATCACTAATACGTTGCTCAGCATTGGTCACTCTATGGCGAATATTGTGGACATCCTGTTTCAAAAAGAATAATTCTGTTTTGATGGTGTCCATTTGTGTGGTGAGAGATGCATGGCTGTGCTGGATGGCTGCCATAATCTGGGCTAGTGATGGCTCTGCAGGGCCTGCATCATCTCTGTCTGCTCTGGGGGATTGAGGATCATGTCCCTCCGCAGGGGAGAATAAGAGAGGGTCTTCTGGGCTTAAGGTAGGGGGGGATCTTTGTGACTCACCCTTCCCCATGATCTGCTTCCAGGGTGTGGATGTGGATGCTGCCTGCCACTGTGTGTCTCCCTCATGCTGATCGGCGCCATTTTGCTGCGGCCTGCATGGCGGTACAGACGGCCCGATGCCCGGGGCCTCCTCCATCGGTGGGCCGTATTTGACCATCCCCCGATGGTCTCAGTGCTCTCCGGGTGCTGTGGGGGTATATGGGACCCTCGGATGTCGGCCTGGATCGCAGGATTTGAGCAGGATATGTGCGGTGTGGACGGAGCTCAGGCTGAGCACGTCCTCACATCCCAGGTGCTGGCCACGCCCCCCCCGTAGTTTTTCATTAATAGACAATCGTGCCACAAAGCTTTGATCAGATTGTTAAAAAGTATTCACAGAACGCAGGTTAAAGAAAAAAAAAAAATTCAGTGTGGATGGGGAAATCACTCCCACTGAGCTATTGTATTCTGTCGGCGGGTAGCCTTCCCTGCCAGCAGAATACATTGATCGGTGTTCCTGGCTATAGCTGATGGCACTGATCATTTGGGAAAAACTTGATTGATAGATTAAATTGTGTACAACCAGCTAGTCCATACATGGATGGAAATTTGGCCAGTCCCTGTGTAACTGGTCAAACTTTGATCCATGTATTGCCAACTTAAGTAAAGGCATCTAACATCAAGATGACTTATCTTCTGATACAATATCTGATCGCCCTATTGGCCCACATATTTCCTGGACTCTATACATCTGATCGCTGGGTCTGCCATATTTGACAATTCCAAGTTTAGGTAAAGTAACTTGCCCGTCATTACTTATTATCTGCTGTTGTTTTTTTTTTTTTAGCAATGCTGATTTACAAGCATTACATTTTTTCTTGCCCTAGGGTGATCATGTTCACTCTCTGTACTGTATCTCTGAAGGAGCAGTGGTGTCACACTAGGGCAGGAAATGTGCTAGCACTACAGAACATCTCCCCCTCACTTCTTCTCCAAAGCATAGGGGAGAGGAGATCACAAGAGAACTTAGCATGGTTGATTTCATTGTTTGAGAAAACACTGTGGTGCACAGAACACATGGCAGCACTAGATTTCTGTCAGGATCAACTGTGTTTTGCATTTATTTAGCAGGAATAACTAAAAACTCTTTCAACTGTGTATTTAAGGGATAAAAAGGAAGCAAATTCTAGAAGTTAATTGTTAGAGTATACTTATACTTAGATGACAGTATGTGCTGTGTATAATTTTAGAGGAAAAAAACAGTGCAGTATCGATAAATTAAAATAGAATCCTGGACCAGATTATACTGTGCCCCTGTCTAAAGAGGGGTGTGTTAAAGTGTATGTATAGCTTTAAACCTTTTTTTTTTCCAATTTTTGGATTGAGTAGGGAAGGAATAGAATTCATGTAATTTTTTTTTATTGTTGTCTGTGTCCTTGCAAAAGGTGAGGGTGCATTTTCCAGTGCGGACACCTGTTCTTGTGAAAAAACAGGAATTCCTCTACAAGAGGAATTCCTCTTACTTTGTAGTTATTTCCTTTTACTTCCTATTACATCCTCGGGGCAGGGAAGAACACATTCCTTCTAGCATTGGTAGTTGGAGTCACAGGGGCGGTATTGTCATTTTTTTCTATTTCTGACCATGAAGGCCCTACACTTCCGTTTCCTTTCGCATCATGACAGCATACATTTCGGTTGTGACTCCGCCCTCACAACCTGATAGAACTGAATAGTTATAAATTGTAAGGGAGGACCCACCACAGCATTCTCCTTTTTTTCCTCACCTGTCCAGGACTGGATGGAACGCTCAGCACCCCTTACCACTCTCGCCCCAGCCAGGTTCAAGCCTCTCCTGGGTGAAAGTATAGCCTCTAAATGAGCTAGATGGAAGGAACTCCACTCTGATGGTCTCAGATGTATGTTTCCTGGTGTCATACAAGCCTTAAACAGGCTTAGTTTGTTTGCAGCGGTCTCCATTTTTCCTTTCTGACACTCCTATGGTTCCTCTGGGCTCTGTACTCCCATACAGCCAATCCCAAGATGGTGCCCGAGCATCCGGTCACTTCTGCGCTGGGAGCCCATTTTCCAATCTCCAATATGGCAAGGGGCTCCTCGGCGCGCATCTGCACATGCGTGAGCGTGACATCACTTCCAGCACGATGGCGGGGATTTAAAAATTTCCCCAGTTCCAGTAATACCCTGATACTGTGGTATTAAACCATGCACCAACCGGGATACACCTGTCAGCTCCCTTTTCTGGCTGCTATCATCCTTACTACTGCTTCCTCACCAAGGTGAGCTGGTCTCTCTCTCTCTCTTTCTATGGGTGCCAGGTCTCTTCCTCCTCTATGCCTGCTGAATACTGCTGCATGTATATTCCAGGTGGAAGCTTATCTCTCACTCCTCATGGAGACTGCTGCCCAAGCAGACCATCCACAGCCTAATAGGTAAGGGGAGGAATTGATAAGTAGTGAATATTGAGAAAAAGAGAGCCTGCCACTAATGCTGCATTATTGGACAGCCCTGTCAGGTCCGCGAGATCATCAAACTCAAGAAGAGAACCTTCAGATCACCATAGAAGCCGCTCATGTCACCGTAGAAGTCACTCAGGCCGCCGAAGAAGTCGCTCAGGGCAAAGGAGCCGCTCAGGACGCAGTAGAAGCCGCTCAAAATCATCCTTGCGGCACCGTCATTCATACCATAGAAGGTCTCCCTCACACAGACCATCATCGGCCAACCATTGCTCCCGCCCAATGGCAAACGCTTGCTGGGTCTGTGGCGCCATAGCTCTACCAGAAAAATTGGCATGTCGTACGTGCTGCAACAAAGACAAAAGAGAGAGAGAAGGATGCCAGGGAGGTGACAGACATCATTAAAGAATTGGTCAGAGAAATGATCCAGCAAATATCAACACCTGAATCAGACATATCCGCCCAGACTTCCTCAGCGGCTCCACCTAACGCATCAAAAACAGTGGATAATTCATCTGACAGTGAAGATTTGGATACCTCAGCAGGATTCGACTTCACTCTGATAAAACCATTTGTTAAATCTGTGAATTAATCAATTGGATGGGAGGAGCCTAAAGAAGCTCCTCAGAAAACGAAAAAATATTTTCCAAATCTGAAAAAGGACCTGGAAATCTTTCCCATTCATTGATGAATTGGAAGATCTGATTAGGGAAGAGTGACAAAAGCCGGAGAAAAAAAACGGTCTTAACAACAGACTGTCAACACTCTACCCACTAAAAGAACCTAATGTAAATCCGTTTGTGTCACCTCCAGTGGTAGACGCATCACTAATTCGCTTGGCCAGGCATGTAACACTACCTCTTGAGGATACTGTGACATTCAGAGAGGTGTTAGATTGGAAAATCGCCCTCGATTTAAAAAGAGCCTATTCGGCAGCAGGCGGCGCATGTAGGCCAGCCATTGCCTTAGCGGCTGTGGGAAAACCCATCTCCAGCTGGACTTCTAACATCAAGAAGATGATTTAGATGATTTTGGAAGGGGCTGAACAGTAGAAAGTGATTACAGCCCTTTAGGAACTTAGTCTTGCAGGCGATTTTGTTGCAGAGGCCTCGGTGGACACCATCAGATCCTCCTCAAGGGCAATGATGGCTTCTGTGGTCACCAGAAGAGCCCTATGACTAAAACCGTGGACAGCAGATGCCGCCTCAAAGACCAATTGTTGTAAGATTCTGTACGAAGGAGCAAACCTTTTTGTAGAAAAACTAGACACGGCCATATCTAAAGTTAGAATATAGGAGAAACAGGAGGAATCCCCAGACCTCCTTCCTTAAATTTCAAAAAACAAAACTCTCTGCCATAGGAGACCAGCAGAAGTAATTTTGAGGGTGCGCCCGCCCAGACGGCTGTGGTAGGAGGCCAGACTCAAGAAGTTCACAAAGGTTTGGGCAGAGAACATAAGAGATCCTTGGATGGTGGGTACCGTTTAGTTTGGTCACAGGTGGAAATTCAAAAAACGAAATCCAAAGGACCAGTTTTGCGCAACCGGGCTACCAGCATCACGAGAGAAGAGAATGCTGTTAGTCAAGTACATTCAGGATTTGCTTCAAAAACAGGCTATAGTAGAAGTCCCATTGCTCCAGAGGGGAAAAGGCTTCTACTCTCCACTATTCCTCGTAAAGAAGACAGGAGACCTACACCCAGTATTAGACCTAAAGAAGCTCAACAAAAGAATCATGGTCGAATCATTCAAGATGGAAAGTCTTCAGTCAATACTTTGCATGATAAATCTGGAAGACTGGATGCTATTCATCGATTTATCAGATGCATATCTTCACATACCCATACAAGTTACATTCCAAAGATTCCTTCGGTTTACGATAAACCATCAACATTTTCAGTTCAGGATACTTCCCTACCGCACCCAGGACTTTCATGAAGGTTCTCTTACCAGTGATAGCGCTCCTAAGGGAGAAGAGCCTAAGAGTCCATCATTACCTGGACGACATCCTTCTCCTATCAGACAGTCTGGAATCTCTTATCATTCATCGGGAGACACTGATTTCCACACTGCAACTTTTCGGTTGGCTGATAAACTGGGAAAAGAGCAATCTCCAACCCACACAGAAAATGGTCTTCTTAGGGGCAGAACTGCACACCTGGTTAAACAGGGTGCAACTTCCCCAAGAGAAGATAACCCTTCTAATTCAGAAAATGAAAAAGTTGCTAGCAGCAGCTACCGGCCAGAACTTGCCTCAGCGCTTACCCATCGGCGGAAGGGATAGACTGCCTGCAACATTCCTGGAACTTCCAGTTAGGCTATATATTCCCTCCAACACCGCTGATAGTGAGATTTCTGCTCTGGCTCAAACGATCAACATGAACGTGATAGCAGTGATTGCCTTCTGTCCGTGGAGACCCTGTTGCACAACGCTTATGCAGTTGAACACGGAAAATCCGTTGCCTCATCCGATAACACCAGACTTATTATCCCAGGGCCAATTTCTTCACTGGTCTCCAGAGAAACTACATCTGATGGCATAGAGGCTGAAAGGTCTAGGTTTCTAGTCCAGGGATGTTCTCAAAGAGTGGTAGAAACTCCAAGCCAGGAAGGTCACTACCAACAACACTTACAAGAGAATTTGGAAAAACTTCATCTCATTTGCACAACAACAATCTTGGAACACATCATCACCAGAGGTAACACAAATCCTCGTACCTTACAGCAACTAGCACATTTAGGAAAACAGATAACCTTCTAGTCATTTTGCAAGGCTTCAAAAGGGGACAGGCGGCCTCACCTCGGACCATCTCCTCATGGTTGGTGAAGATTATCAAAAAAGCCTATTTCTTACAACAGATTCAAATACCTGAGGGCCTAAAAGCTCACTCCACCAGGGCAGTGGAAACTTCATGGGCAGCATACTGCAGAGTATCTGCAGAAACAATATGTAAAGCAACTTGGTCATCCAAAAATACCTTTATGACCCACTACAAAGTAGATTTCGCACAGTTGTCGACTATGGATTTCGGGAGGTCAATCATCCAAGCCAATACCTCAATTGCTTGTTAAATAAACGTATTTTCTTCTTGAACCCACCCATTTGGTGAGTTATTTCCCAAATGTATGCTGCCATGATGTGACAGGAAAATGGAAAATTGTATACTCACCTTTCTGTAATTTTCCATTTCTGACGCATCTTCATGGCATCATACAAATGCCCACCCTTCTGAGGTGATAGTTACAGAGAATGCTGCGGTGGGTCCTTCCTTACAATTTATAGCTATTTAGTCCTATCAGGTTGTGGGGGCGGAGTCACAACCCAAATGTATGCTGCCATGAAGATGCAACAGGAGAGAAAAATTACGGAAAGGTGAGTATACAATTTTCCATTTTACTGTAGTCAGATCATTTTATATAAAAAAATAAATAAAAAAATCCTCTCAGGGTGGAATGGTTTATTTTCTTTTGGATAAATATATCTTGCATTGCAAATAAAATAAGTTGAACTTTACAATAGATTTACAGAAACTGAGTCATCTGAGTCATCCTGTTTGATTCTGTCAGACAATAAAATGGGACATATGGCATCTGCTATAATCATATGATTTGCACAACAATAGCAGAAAATTATAACACTAAACAACCATTACATGTTGGCAGTAACAAGGAAAATTGGCATAAGAACCCTGCATTAAACAATTTGCCAAACTTAGAATTTTTGGACTTAGATAATACAAAATGCAAAGAGAAGTTTCAATGTTTATTTGAAAAAACTGGAGAAGGAAAGGTTAGGTGAAAAAAAAAACACATTTTGCAAGAGTGTATAGAAAAATTACATTCAATGAAGTACAATGAAGTACACTCAACTGAATCGCAAATTTAGATCTAAATGGTACTTTAAAAGTACAGAAGATTAGCTATATTTTATGACGTACATCTAAAGTCATTATTTTTTATAGAGTAGAGAATGGTTAATACCCCTTTTTTTTTTTTGCAATCTGTGTCACATAGGGAAGATTCCAGGGGAAGTGAGAAAAAAAATCTCTAGCATGAGGAAAATACCCTCTTATACAGTTGTCACCAGGATTATTGCCTCCATTAGACGATTTCTCCTTTATTTCTGTTCTAGTGACAAGTTTTTGGATTTTTTTTTATCACTTTCAGCAATTAAAAATTTGACAGGGGTTCCAATCTGACATTGTCAGATCGGATTGGCTCTGTGCCTTGTGATTCCCAATCACAGTAATCACAACTGTAAATACTGCAAGTGAGAGCCCTCCCTCCTTTAACAATGGAAGGATGGGGAGGAAGTGGTATTTCAGAATGAATATTTAAAACATGGAGATTAGACGGCAACAGCGTTGAGGTGGTTTCAATGATTTGATGAATAATTTGTGGGATTGATTTTTTTGCTTTTCACCCCCCCTGTCCTCCTGTCCTCTGAGTGTGAGCAGTATATTTTATCTCCAACCTCTCTTTGACCTGTAAATTAATGTTTTCATCTTCCTTAGCCTGCACATTAACCCCCTCGTCTTCATCCCCCCACTGTATGTGACCTGTTAAATAGAGCGGTTGTAAACCGCTACAGTAATAAAAAACAAAACTTTCCCCTGCATCCAGTGTAAATATCTCCTAAACCTTGCACAATGTGCATACTAAACATAAGTTTAAGAAACGGTGTTGTCCTCTCCACATTAACACTGGCTTGCTGAGGAAAAACAACATATTAGTAGCAACACATGCCAGGTGAAGCAAAAACAAGCAGCATGTTAATTCAATTGGAGACTGCTCCTACCCAAGTATGGTACACTTATAGCTTAGTGATGAACCTGGGGTCCACTAAATGATCAAAATGTTTCAAAATGTTTAATATCAAAACGGGTGGAGGATGTCTGCCCTCCCTGCACTTGCCTTTGAGGTAATGCTGTGTTTTAAGGCACCGAACTAGGACTATGGGGGTTATTTACTAAAACCACAGGGTGCAAAATCTGGTGCAGCTCTGCTTAGAAACAATGATCTTTCAGGTCTTATTGTTAAATCTTGATTGAACAAGCTGCAGTTAGAAGTTGATTGGCTACCATGCACAGCTGCACCAGATTCTGAATGCATCAAGTTTTGCGTCCACTAGTTGAGGCACAAACTCTGAGACTTCTGAGATTCTGGGTTCAATGGCTCTCTTGGAAGATTGAGTGCTGTTGAACTAGAGGCCTCAGGAACTACAGTCTAATCACTCCCATGGGTTTTAGAAAAAGCAGATGAGAGTTCTGTGTGAAGCTGGAGTGGGTAATAATCCAAAATGTCATCTGAGCCATCTTTATCACTGACTTGAGGAATAGGCAACAAATGAGTTCTTTGCCAGGTTTTGAACCTACCTTCTAGTCCCTTTATCTTGTTTACTGGGATCCCGGGCAGTTTGTTCACCACTGTAAAGATCTTTTTCCTGTGAAGTATTTCACACGGAGGTCAGATCTTCCATTTTTCCATTTGTTTTTTTAGCTGTGTTTTCTTCAGCTAAACACTAAGCAGACCTAAGGGTATCTTTCAGGATAGCCACATATTGTTTATGAGTTTGACTCCTAACTAGGGATGGGCGAACGGTTCAGCCCGAGCATATGTTCGGGCCGAACTTTCGCTGTTCGGACGTTCGACCAACAGCCAAACAAACGGGCTGTTCAACCGTCTGTTCACCCCCCCCCCCCCCCGAACCAACCACAATGCATCGCGGCGCTGAACAGTGCATTACAAGCCCGGATTGGCTGAAGCAGTGAAAGCTTAAGCCAATCAGGGCACAGAGCACTGTCAGAGTCATGATTGGACACTGTCATCATGACTTTATCCAATCATGGCTCATTTCCGCCCCACAGTATAAAAGTATTCTTTCAATGGCAGGCATTTTCAGTGTGATTTTGGCGTGGAGAGAGATAGAACAGGGCTCTGTTCAGTGCTATTAGTTAGTGTGCTATACTGTGCTTTTTTGCTTCAATTGTCAGTGTAGAATATTATAAAACTGTGAGTGAACAAGAAAAAAAGCCGCCAATTCTCGTCCTACCACCACTGCACTCTGTATAATGAATAGTATAATGGCTACACGGCAATCGTAGACGTCTGTTAGAGGGAGATTTGACGAGTGACGGAGCAGGGACCAGCTGAGGAACGTGAGCTGTGAACGGGTGAGACGATCGCCGGCATTCACACTCCCTGGTCCGCTGTGGCCATCCTGTGCCAGTGTTACTGCATGTTCTGCTGTGCTTTGCTGTGATATAGTTCCATTGGCTGTGAAGTGCCTAGTTGATTTTATTTACCATGTGAGTGCATATGTGTGGATTTTAGTTTGAATTAAATGTTTTAAAACGTTATTACGCCATTTGGAGCATTTTTTTTCCTTTATATGTGGAGTCACTATCTTAAGGAAAGTGTTCGGTGCACTTAGCAGTGGATACCGGTGGTCGCATGTTAACCCCCATGATAGTGGGTTGAGGTGTTTTGCCGGCCAAGCACGAGAGTGTGAGGCCTTATCAGCTGGTGAGTTTGCAATTCACAAGGGAGTGGAATCACGTCACTGAGGTGTGGTGTACATGGTGCAACAGTATTTGTAGATTGAAGACACTTGCACTTTTGGAACTTTTTTCTTCATCATCTAACTTTTTTCTTCATCATTTCACATTCATGTGGACTTGTTTTGCTGTTTCATATTTTGTATATGTTTTTTTTTAAACACTTTTTAATACTTATTCATCTCATTTCATTTTGGAAGGGTTCTGTGTTTCTGGTATTACGATAGCAGACTTATTCACTGTTCACGGGGTGTTATTAGGAGTTATTTTAGTAAATTATATATCACTCCTATTGATGTTATGCTAGAATTTATTTAATATTATCAGTTCATTCACATGTGTATCACACTAGCAATTGATGCTTTTTTGTGTGGTCATTATCACTGACTTTTTAAGTTTTTTGCAGCACTTTGATTGTATGTTCTGTTTACACATTCTATATCACTTTTAAATACTGTAGTTTAGGATCCTTTCACTGTATTAGAGGGGGTGTGATTACTTACCTCAAGCCCACTTTAGGGGGGCAGCGCCACCCTTCATCTCCTTGTGTCCTGACCTTAGGGGTGATTCAGATTTTTCAGTGTAGAATATTAGTTTAGTGTCAGTCTAGGGATAGTGTGAGTGTAGTGAGGAGGACCATCATTCAGCTTTGCATAGTGTGCAGCTAAAGTAGGGACAGCTGATAGTTTCACTGTAGTGTAGTGAGACCATGTCATTCATACATACATTAGTGTAGAGTAGAGACAGCTCAGATAGTTTCAGTGTAGTGTAGTGAGACCGTGTCAGTAATCTTTACATTAGTGTATAGCTAGAGTAGAGACAGTTCAGATAGGGTCAGTGTAGTGAACCTCGTCTATTTGATTGCGTTACTGCCAGTTTAACGTCATTTACTTCTGTGTGCGTTACTGCCAGTTTAACACCATATAGTTTTGTGTGTGTTACTGCCAGTTTAACGCCATATAGTTCTGTGTGCGTTACTGCCAGTTTACCGCCATATAGCTCTGTGCGCCACTGTACGTTTGGTGCATTATATTGCAGTATATTATAGTGTATCCGTGGAGTGTGTCTGTGTAGTGTGAGTACTTAAATTAAAGTGCACCAAACACCTCTTTACATTGATTAAAGTGCATCTACATACAGATTTCAACTTATTCTTTACATTTGCTTATAAGCATCGCCCTCTGCCTCCCAATAATGTCTGGGAGGACAACAAGGAGAGGCAGAAGTTCCCTTGGCACTGTAAGGGGGTCAGCAACAAATGTGTCAACAGGCAAAGGTGGATGTGGTGGTCAGTCCTCAGGCAGGGCATCATTTCCTCTGTTTAGTGAGTTTTCCCGTGCTAGCCAGCCACAGCATGTAGAGGAGGTGGTTGACTGGCTTACTAAACCTTCCTCATCCTGCTAATCCTCTGTCACGCAAGCAGAGACAAGTGTGCAGTCCCCTGCAGTTGCCAGAGTGGATAAACCTGCTTCCTTGTCCACATATATTCCTGCCATTGCCCCAACATCAGCTATTGAGGAGTCAGCTAAGTTATTTGACCACAGCGTCAGCCACTTGCTCCTTGATGATGCCCAGCCATTACTGGATTCAGATGTTGGTTCTGAGGTTGAGGTTGACAGGAACATGAGCCTAGAGAGAGGGAGGAACACTGGTAGACAAATTGACATTCATGTTAGCCAAAGCCGCAGCGTATTGCCAAGTTGTCTCCAGTGGTAATGATGAAGATGAAGGAGATGGAGGTGATGATGATGAGGTCACTGATGCGACTTGGGTGCCAGATAGAGCAGAGGAGGAAACTGAAGGTGAGGCGGCACAACCCCAAGGAGGCCGACATCCAGAAAGAATAGAGAGCAGCCACCCTATTCCATCACATTCTGCAGCTGTTATCTCCTGGCCCACTCCCCAAATCTCAGCTGTCTGGGCCTTTTTCAGCACTTCCGCAGCAGATTGCACTGTTGCTATCTGCAAACTGTGTCTCAGGCACATCAAATGTGGCAAAAACACCAACCATATGCATATCATTGCAATTTTTGCAAATGCCCCCCGACACCCGAAGAGTAATTTTTCTGCACCTGTTTGATAGGTGCATATCATTGCAATTTTTTACAGCAAGGCCAATTCTTGCTTTCCCCAAGAGTACCTCTATAGGGTTACGGTGGGAAGGTGCCACTAACACCCAAAGACCAATTTTTACGCACCCGTTACCTCTATACAAAGTCAAAATGACAACAAAATGTATCCAAAAAATCTCTAATCTTGTTCCCAGTGTACTACATTGTGAGCTCATCATACACACTGGCTCCCCAGCTGTTGCTGAGCAAAATAAAGTCAGCTTGCAGGGAAAATGTCTTTATAAATGCAATTATTGCTGTAGCAGATTCTAGAAATGGTACAGGTCTGCCACTTTACAGGTAGACAAAGGGACACCCCCCAGGCACTATATTGGAAGGAATTTTTAATTTTTAGGCTTTCACTTTAAAAATCAAAAAATCACTGCTCATTTAAAAATCATGCTTTTCACAAACTTTTTTATTGATTCATGTCCTCCAGGACCCCTATAGCCATTGTATGCCCAATTACTTGCATAAAAGCCTTCAAAATGGGCACTTTTGATTTTTGACGTTCGAGTCCCATTGACTTTAATGGGATTCGTTATTCGGGCCCGAACTTTCGCGGAACTTTCGCAGTGTTCGGAAGTTCTGGTGTGAACCGAACAGGGGTCTGTTCGGCCCATCCCTACTCCTAACTATGGTTGCACCAATACCAGTATCTGTGCCAATACTAAGCATTTGCATGAGTATCGGTATTCGTGCAAATGCTCCGATACCCAAAACCGATACTTTCTGGCTCGATTCTTTCATCTGTCAGTGGGATTTCCCTGTTAACAGCTGAAATGTAAGGAAAAGAATGTCAGCAATTATTGGTTGTTAAGGAGCGGGGCTGCAGCGTTCTTAACAACCAATGACATTTCAGCTGTCCACAGGATTACCCTCCATGACTCCTCCTCCCCTCCTGCCAGCTGTCAATTCTGCCCCCATCTCCACCCCCACGGCTCATACCACACCAGTCTCCAGCCCTCCTGTCCTGACTCTGAAAACTGAGTGGGGGGTGGGGGGGAGGTAGAGCGGGTGGGGACTTCAAAATTCTGTGTACCAATGAGCTAATCCCCTGTTGTGCAACTATTAAAAAAAGAAACTGTCTCTCGGTCCCCTATGTTCAGTGGGTGTCAGGGGACAGAAAGCAGACTAACCACTTTCGGGTTTAGGCGGATTAATCTGCAGCAGCGCTCCACACAATTACATTGAAGGCCGGCCTTTTCTATATCAGTCCGGTCGGGAGGGCCGGTCGGGAGCGCTGCTACGGATTCATTCTCCTAAAAGTGGTTAAATAGTCAGCTTTCTGTCCCCTGGCACCCACTGAACACTGGGATGCAGAGGTTTTTTTTACATAACTGCACAGTGGATGATTAGTTCATTGCTACACAGAAGTTTAGAGTCCCCACCCTCTCTACCTCCGACCCCCACTAAGTTCCCTCTAGCCCCAGTTGCCCACGAGGAAGGGACAGGACCAGATATATCAGCAGTGCTCAGCTGGTCCCAGGCTCCTAGCTTCAGAGGATCCACCTGCATGAGAAGCTGTATCCCAACCACCCCAGCCCCCCAGCCCTTAATCCTTATCCCACCCCACCCTCAACTACCCTGCCCTCAACCCCTATCCCACCCCACTCTCAACTACCCTGCCCTCACCCCCCAACTACCCCCACCCTTTCCTCACTTACCCCCCTACTCCCCCCACCCTTCCCTCACTCACCCCCCTGTCCTCACCCCCCTACTTCCCTCACCCTGCCCTCACTTGCCCTCTACTCCCCCCAACCTGCCCTCACTTACCCTTATACTACCCCCACCCTGCTTTCATCCAACTCCCTAACTCCTCTACCCACTCTTCCTAGGCGATAGGTACCTGTAATTGGTATAGGCGAGTACTTAAAAAAGTATCAGTGCTCGTACTCGGTGTTAAAAAAATGGTATCGGTGCATCCCTACTGCTAAAAGAAGGTCAATGAGCAATTTAGGCTCCCTCCTGAACATTAAGAAAACGGGAGAAATTCCTGTACTCTCATGCCTGGTTATGTTATAAGCATGGACTATGGCTTCAACCCTGCAGCTCCTGGTACACTTGTCTTCAGTCTGTAGGGCACCTAGCATATAAAGCAAGGCCCTGTTGAATCTCTCAGGGAGAGCGTCAACTTCAGAATGTTAAGGGTTGGTTTGAATTTTGTGAAGTAACTCTTTAACTTGCTTTCAAAATCTCAGCCCTAAGTGTTACCTGTGGGGTATAATGAATAAAATACTCTCAAAGCACACTCATGACTGTAACTGCCCTTTGATCCTTCGCAGGAAAGCTTGGGCATATTGGATACAGTGGTCAGTCACCACCAGTACATTTCCAATTCCTCTTAAATCATTGTCAATGCAGAGAAAATCTATATATATACAGTCAGGTCCATAAATATTGGGACATCGACACAATTCTAATCTTTTTAGCTCTATGCACCACCACAATGGATTTGAAATGAAATTAACAAGATGTGCTTTAACTGCAGACTTTCAGCTTTAATTTGAGGGTATTTACATCCAAATCAGGTGAACGGTGAAGGAATTACAACAGTTTGTATATGTGACTCCCACTTTTTAAGGGACCAAAAGTAATGGGACAGATTAACAATCATCCATCAAACTTTCACTTTTTAATACTTGGTTGCAAATCCTTTGCAGTCAATTACAGCCTGAAGTCTGGAACGCATAGACATCACCAGACGCTGGGTTTCATCCCTAGTGATGCTCTGCCAGGCCTCTACTGCAACTGTCTTCAGTTCCTGCTTGCTCTTGGGGCATTTTCCCTTCAGTTTTGTCTTCAGCAAGTGAAATGCATGCTCAATCGGATTCAGGTCAGGTGATTGACTTGGCCATTGCATAACATTCCACTTCTTTTCCTTAAAAAACTCTTTGGTTGCTTTCGCAGTATGCTTCGGGTCATTGTCCATCTGCACTGTGAAGCACCGTCCAATGAGTTCTGAAGCATTTTGCTGAATATGAGCAGATAATATTGCCCAAAACACTGCAGAATTCATCCTGCTGCTTTTGTCAGCAGTCACATTAATAAATACAAGAGAACCAGTTCCATTGGCAGCCATACATGTCCACGCCATGACACTACCCCACCATGCTTCACTGATGAGGTGGTATGCTTTGGATCATGAGCAGTTCCTTTTCCTTCTCCATACTCTTCTCTTCCCATCACTCTGGTAGTTGATCTTGGTCTCATCTGTCCATAGGATGTTGTTCCAGAACTGTTAAGGCTTTTTTAGATGTTGTTTGGCAAACTCTAATCTGGCCTTCCTGTTTTTGAGGCTCACCAATGGTTTACATCTTGTGGTGAACCCTCTGTATTCACTCTGATGAAGTCTTCTCTTGATTGTTGACTTTGACACACATACACCTACCTCCTGAAAAGTGTTCTTGATCTGGCCAACTGTTGTGAAGGGTGTATTCTTCACCGGGGAAAGAATTCCTCGGTCATCCACCACAGTTGTTTTCCGTGGTCTTCCGGGTCTTTTGGTGTTGCTGAGCTCACCGGTGCGTTCTTTCTTTTTAAGGATGTTCCAAATAGTTGAATTGGCCACACCTAATGTTTTTGCTATCTCTCTGATGGGTTTGTTTTGTTTTTTTCAGCCTAATGATGGCTTGCTTCACTGATAGTGACAGCTCTTTGGATCTCATATTGAGAGTTGACAGCAACAGATTCCAAATGCAAATAGCACACTTAAAATGAACTCTGGACCTTTTATCTGCTCCTTGTAAATGGGATAAAGAGGGGATAACACGCACCTGGCCATGGAACAGCTGAGCAGCCAATTGTCCCATTACTTTAGGTCCCTTAAAAAGTGTGAGGCACATATACAAACTGTTGTAATTCCTACACCGTTCACTTGATTTGGATGTCAATACCCTCGAATTAAAGATGAAAGCCTGCAGTTAAAGCACATCTTGTTCATTTCATTTCAAATCCATTGTAGTGGTGTATAGAGCTAAAAAGATTAGAATTGTGTTGATGTCCCAATATTTATGGACCTGACTGTATAAGTCCATAAGGCCCGAACTGTGTAAGTGCTCTATTGGAGCAGTTCCAACTGGCAGGTATTTCCTCTGTAAACATCTATGGCAACATCTACATACACTAGTCATGGAATCTCTCATCTTGGGCCAATAGAAATGGTCTTGAACTAGGTCATACGTTTTCTGAAGTCCCAGATGGCCATGGTGACTAGGCAGACTTCTGAAAACTGTCAGGGAAGACAGGCTTTCCATGTAAGCACCCGGCGTGCACGCATGCGTACTAGCACTTTAAGACACACACCTGTTACTAATACTGAAGTCAGGCAGGCTATTTAAACAGGGCTCCTACAAAGGTTGATTGCTGTTTGGTCTGCAGCTCTTGTGTTGTATCCTGTTTCCTGTGTGACCTCTGATTCTGATCCAGCTTGTTGTTACCTGTGATTGCCTGCTGCCTGTTCTGATCCCGGCTTCCCATAGACTCTGATCCTGCCTGCTGATTCTGTCTGCTGATCTTCCGGTACTACTCGGCTTGTGACCTGACCTCTCTTCTGCCTACCGTCTATGCCTGATCTGCCTGATTATTACCGACCCGGCCTGTCTGACCCTGCATCTCGCTCATCCAGCCTGCTACAGCTCCCAGCCCTGCAAGCCTGCATCTGGTACTGCTTTGTGGTTCATCCCAGCCTGCCACCAGTCAAGCATTGTGTCAGCTCATCTACTATCTGCCTGCTGATCACTGCTACTACACGGACTATTGAACTGTTTACAGGCACTCATACCCCACCGTGCTCCTGTGGCTGCTGTATCACTACCAGTAGTCCGCGAGCCGGGGTTGTACGAGAGGCCTTCCTCCACACGTCAGGCTCACATCCCAGGTACGTAACAGGAAACCATATTTCAGAAACAATATGGGAGAACCAATTGTCATCTTTCAGAGTGGTCTTGATACATCATCACATAATAAAGAAGGCCTTTGTCTACCTTAAACTTCTCCCTATCTCTTAGGAACTCACCATACTTGGTAGGTGAGACCTTCCCTCAGCACTCCTTGGGCACTGATGGCCCTATACAGAGGTCTAATTAGGGGGTTAGCTTTTTGACTCTTTTTGATTTTCTGACCATCTGCTGTAGAAATATGGAGCAGTCCCAAAAAAAACCCAATAGTGCAGTTCTCAAATGACCCCAGTTCTCAAACAACCCCAATGCTGCAGGGTAGGCAAATATGTCAGCTGCATTTCAGAAAAGGCCACTTCATCTTTACTTATTGCAGCCATAGCACATAGATCCCCAATGCTGGGACTAGGGATATTTTCCCATTCACTATTTTCGGTGTAGCTAATCCTGGATGTCTAGAGCATCCACCCCATGTTCTTTGGGCCAGGTTTGTACTTCAGGGTGAATTGATAGTTGGATGAGGCAGCCAACCATCGATGTTCCATGGCATCTAGTTTGGCTAAGGCTAGGACATACATCAAAGGATTATTATTCATTCTTACTTCAATTTTAGCTTCATACAGATAATCATGAAACATATTAATGATGCCCGTTTAAGCACCGGGAACTCTAATTTGTTGACTGGATAGTTGTGCCACTAAGAGTGAGACCTCAGCTGATGAAGGCTGTTGGATGTAGCCCAGCTAGAAACTCTAGGTGCAGCACTCCACCCAATTTTTCAAAGTTTGCATCCACATATACAGCAGCACATGTTGCCTCTAGGCATTAGTATATACTTATGCCCCGTACACACGAGTGGACTTTACGGCAGACTTTGCCCGGTGGATGGGATTTCGTCTGACAATTCGATCGTGTGTGGGCTCCAGCGGACTTTGTTTTCTCAAAAGTTGGACGGACTTAGATTTGAAACATGTTTCAAATCTATCCGACGGACTCGAGTCCGGTCGAAAAGTCCGCTCGTCTGTATGCTAGTTCGACGGACAAAAAGCCACGCTAGGGCAGTTATTGGCTACTGGCTATAAACTTCCTTATTTTAGTCCGGTCGTACGTCATCAAGTACAAATTTGAAGGACTTTGGTTGATTGTGTGTAGGCAAGTCCGTTCATTCAGAAAGTCCATGGTAAAGTCTGTCGAAAAGTCCGCCGGGCAAAGTCTGCCGTAAAGTCCGCTCGTGTGTACGCGGCATAAGACTGGTGCTTTTGTTAGCTTCAAAAATATTTTTGAAAGACCAAAAGGACTTTTGAAAGACCACTTTTGATTCCCTCAACTGCATATATCAATCTTCCGCAGGTCAGGAAGAACTTTGGCCACTTTTGAATACCTTTCTACACATCTGCGGTGGGCCAGTTCACCACTGCTTCAACTTAAGCTGGAGCAGTGGCCAATTCTTCAGCAGAAACAATGTGACCCACATAAGTAACTGATGACCAGAACTTGCACTTGTCGGCTGAATTTTTCAATAACTCTTCTACTGTAGCCCATGTGGATTAACACCCAGCACAGGGTTACAGTTAGCTACAACTTAGTGAGGATCAATTATGACAGAATGGGAAGAACACATTTTCAGTCACAACTGTAGATAACTCCTCAAGAGTTTCCATTAGAACATAACTTTAATAACTTTAATTCTCAAGCAGCTCAGGGGTAATAATGGATGCTACTCTCAGCACTCTCTGGTGGAATTTCTAGTGGGAGCTCACCAATATGGTACACCACTCACCATGCCAATAATTAACAGAGCTCTTCAAGTTTTGGGATATCAACTTGATCAGAAGAAACAGTTTGACATCCTTCAAGAAACTTCAGGAAGGCATACTATACAGTTAGTGCCCAGTATTACTGAAGCTCTGCAGAAATCGTCTACGTTAGAACAGACAAGATCTCTATAGCAATGACACCCCTGTTTTCTGTATCATAAACAGTCACAATAATATTCTTAAGCTTGGTTAAAAGAATGGTAGAAGAGGCAGGTTTTATCTTGCATAAAATTTAGTGTATTAGCCACAAATATTGTTCAGTGGCTGCTTGTGTGTTTGTTGCTAGGCAATGGGACACAGTGTCTCCCCTATTAGTAGTGGCCTTCATCCTGCTTGCTTGGCAATGAGCTACAGTGCCACTCCTCCTCTGTTTACCTACCGTCCCAGTTGCAATGGGACGCTCCCTCCAAGCTCCTCTCAGCGGTTACTTGCTGCTGTCATTTGCTTCCCCTTATTTAAAGTACATCAGCCCGTGCCTCTGTGCTTGTGATAGCGTTTCCTGCTGACCAAGTGCACCTGAGTTGTTTGTTCCTGTTGCTGACTTCTGCTACATTTTCAGATACGGCTACTGCCTGCTGACTGCCCTCACTTTTTCTACATCACCAGATACTTTGTGCCGCCTGTCCTAATCTTGCTATGTTCACGGTTTACCCTGTAACTAGTCACCAGCCCAGACTCCTCTAGCATGCCTTCCATCTTCTTTCCCCCATCATTCTATGGTAAGTCCAATCTCTTCTAACTTGGGTCTGCTAGCAACATTCTACAGCCAGAGTATGTTGTTTGGTATTTTAAGCCCCATAGGCAACCTGGTACCGGTAGCTCTACTTGCCTTAGCGGCAGGGGGCTGCTAAAGCTGATGCTACACTCACCCACAATTTACTTAAACTTAAGTATCTGCATCTGGACCTTACATGAACAGTATATAAGCAGCTTGTTTAGAAAATAATATAAGGAGAGATGAGACAGGTTTTATCTTGAAATAAACATCAGAATGTGGTATTTAATAGACAATAGGCAGAAATATTTCTGTGTGTCTGAACACTTGAACAAACAAAAACGTCAAGACACAAAGCAGGAATTACTAATTACTCTGCAGCATAGAATAGAATTGGACATTTGTCAGCTGAGGCATAGCTGTGAAAACATTGTGTGGTACCTTTACAGCACCTTGGCAACAGAATAGGCTGCTATGAAGCAAAGGGAAGCATCTACCCTGTAGCAAAAGAAGAAGTTTGGTTCCAGAGGTACAGCTGCAGAAACATTGTGTGGCTCCTTAACAGTGCTGAAGCATTGCTATACACCACCAACTTTGAAGCAAAAATCAGGATTTTTCTTGCAGCAAACATTTGAAATTTGGCAGCTGAAGTCCAGCTGTGGAAATATAATGTGACACTTTTGCAGTGCTAGAGCACTGAAATAGACCACTTAAAGTGACGGGAGTTGATATTGGTGGCAAGAATTTTGTTTTATTTTTGGGGGGGGGGGGCTGATGACAAACAAAGTTTAGTCTGTAACATAAACAGCAGGTTTTCTGCAGTCATTGGTAATCCACAAACAAGACTGGTTCATTTTAATGACAGTGAGCCTGTCCATGCTATCAGTGGACTGGTGAATTAACCTCTATGTAACAAAAACCCCTGCTGTGCTGAAGACCCCCTTAGATAACACACTAGCACATACTTTGCAAGCTCTAGCACATACTTTGCAAGCACAGCCCAATGGGCCTGCCTTGACAGCCAACAGTCCATTTTGAACATCTGAGGATGTTCTAAATAGTCCTGGGCCCCATGTAATCAGCAATCATGTGGATTGTCCTTGACTGCTGAGTGCAGCCAGGCCTGGCTGTTGTAGTTTAAAAAAAAAACACTTAAAAGGGACACTAAGATAGCCATTGCAACTGCTGCAGCTCTTTTCAGGATCAGAGGATCAGCGTCACGTTGGTTATCAGAAAGGATTCCGCCATTATCAGCAAGTGTAGAAAAGAGATTTGTATGCAGCACCTCTTCAAAATGCCACATTTTGGACACCCCCTGTTATGTTGGCTGTAGAACAACCATTTTGCCCTAGTATTGGAGATCTAATATGGTGGTCCACCTCTTGGTGTGAATCTTGGGGTGTTTGTGCAGGCATTTTGAACATAAAGGACTCAATTTGCCACAAATTGTCTGCAGCAGAAGATCCATGATATTGCTGAGGACACACAGTCCTCAACAATCTTACCCCACTCACACACAACTCCCAGAGTTTGGAAGGGGTAAAACATCACTTTTGAAGCCTGTCTTATTTCATCACTTTCCCAGCAGTATTTAGCCTGGGACATTGCATATATGACACTTGCAGGGAGTAAAAGTTGATTCAGAAGAGTCAAAGGATAAGACCAATGAGGACAAAGGTGTACAGGTCAATGTGCTGTCATCATCGGCCAAGGAGGTGACACCTTGTTTTATGTGTATTATAATTTCTTATTTTCATATATGTTTTACACATTTTTTATGTTTTTTATATATACAATTGTAATTAACTGTAATAGAACAGGTGTTCTGTAAAGGTCTCATCATTACCCACACAGCTCGCAGACAATTTTTTTTGTAGTCCACTGGTGTAAGGATAGGAGTTCCGGGCCAGGAGACGGGATTAGTCCACCAATCAGGATTAAGGGGAGAGAATTTTAGGCTTCAGTAAGATGGTGGCGAGAGCTTCCTGAGACCTCTATTACGGCAAAACGGGTGGAGGCAGGACAACGCACGCCAGATTTCGGGTACGTTTTGATGTCACATCCGGTTTATGGGTTTTGTAATGCACACTGACTCCAGTGAGCCGAACAGCGACGGTATTAGGGGAGACAGGCTGTGTGTATTGGTGCCGAGATACTGGGCACCAATAAATCTAAAACTTTTATGTCCATGATTTTTATACAATAAATATTGCACAATGATAATATTTCTTTTCTGGTGCTGATTTAATATTACCTGGGAGAAAATTGAGGATAATCCATTGGAGGGAAGAACCAGTCATTTACAAGATCATATGAAGGTTCACCCCAGACCTATATTAAGTACTAAATTACTTCCTATACCGAAGGGTCACATTACATGCAGTGAGTGCATTGGTGTGTAACACGTGGTGGAGCACAGGACTGGTTAACTAAGAAGAAAAAGGAAGAGAGCACAAAGCACTTTTTCACAATGTAAAAAAGAAAACTGTGCTGGAAACAAACCTAGCAATTGTAGCTGAAACTCAAAAGTGAAATACACACAAAATAACAATAGATAAAAAGTAAGCTGCGCTCTTAAAGTGACATATTAACCAAATGAGTGAACACAAAACAAAAAAATGAAAAATAAAGTGATTGAAAATGTTAAGGAAGTCCCAAACAGTGAAACATGTGACTTATGTAGAGTCCTCCAATATCTATTGAAGATTCTGATGGTTCCTTCAATGAAGGACGAACCAGCAACCACAGGTTCAGTGAAAATCTTGTGACTTTATAATGTGAACACAGTGAATGCACCACCATGCAAAGTGCAAAGTACACGCTTACCAGCTGCACAAGTTTAACCTCTTCAGCCCCTGCTGAAGAATTGGCTGCTCAATGACCAGGCCATTTTTTGCGATACGGCACTGTGTCGCTTTAACTGACAATTGCGTGGTTGTGCGATGCTGTACATAAACAAAACTGATGTCCTTTTTTCCCCACAAATAGAGCGTTATTTTGGTGGTATTTGATAATTTCTGCAGTTTTTATTTTTTGCGCTATAAACAAAAAAAGAGAGACAATTTTGAAAAAAAAAGTTTTGTACTTTTTGCTGTAATAAATAGCCCCAATTTTTCTTTTTGAAAAAGCACATTTTTTTCCTCAGTTTAGGCCGATATGTATTCTTCTACATATTTTTAGTAATAAAAATCGTTAAAAGCTTATATTGATTGCTTTACGCAAAAGTTATTGCGTCTACAAAATAGGGGATAGATTTATGATATTTTTATTATTATTATTTTTTTATTAGTAATGGTGGCAATCTGTGATTTTTATCGGGACTGCGACATTATTGCGGACATATTGGACACTTTTGACACATTTTTGGGACCATTGGCATTTATACAGCGATCAGTGCTATAAAAATGCACTGATTACTGTGTAAATGTCACTGGCAGGGAAGGGGTTAACACTAGACGGCGATCAAGGGGTTAACTGTGCTGCCTATGTGTGTGTTCTAACTGTGGGGGATGGGACTGACTATAGGAGTTGAGAGATTGTGGTTCCCAGCTCGTTGGAACTCATGATCTCTCTCTCCTCACAGAACTGTTCTGCCTCTTGTGCCCGCGATCGCTCTTGGCTGGCGGTCATCGTGACAGCCAGTAACGAGAATCAGCACCCCCGCTGTGCAGCCCCCGCTGTGCACCCCCTACTATGCCACTTGAATGTACCAACAAAGAGCTACGACGGTTCGCGGGATCGTGCCGACCAGCAGCAGTATAATGACAGCGGCTGGTCGGCAAGTGGTTAAGCACTTGTGACTAACACCCAGCCAGGGCCTTTTCCTCCAAAGACTGCAGATGTTTAGTCTGATCAGATGACATAATAAGACGTTTTGGTCAGGAACGTAATTGGTGGTACAGCTTATGGACCCATGCAAGGTTCAAGTAGTGATGAGGCGATGGCAGCTCAAAAAGAAAGAGCAGGGAGAATCGCCATAGGTAAAACCAGATGGTCATTTATTAAAAAAATAAAAAAGCAGTATTGCTTACAAAGCGTATACAGATTCAGTAAAAGGTTCCAATAAAAACATGCAACCGGCCGGCAACAATACAAACGCCTGTGCAAGCGGGACTTATATCGCAGTGACGCCAGCACGTCACTCCTTCCAACGCGTTTCGTCACTAATCTGACGTCGTCCAGGGCAGTGTTAATTTTGTTGACTAAAACATTTTAGTCGACTAAATGAATATTATCTTAGTCGACTAAAATACGACTAAATCTAAAACAACTTAGATGACTAAAATACGACTAAAACTAAAATGGCATTTTAGTCAAAGGACTAAGACTAAAACTAAACTGAAATTTTACTTCAAAATTAACATTGGTCTGTAGTGCATGTTCATACCTCAATGCCATAATAAATAATATATTAGATTTTTCACTCCAGCAGTATATAAGGAGTTTGAAAATTGTACAGAAATGTTAACTAATGCATTACAATTTAATTACACCTATTAGATTTTAGACGACTAAAATGTACTGGAGATTTTAGTCGACTAAAACGTAGGACATTTTAGTTGACTAAAATGTACTGGAGATTTAGTCGACCAAATACAACTAAAACTAAAACAATTGCAGAAGATTAAAATGGGACTAAAACTAAAATGACATTTTAGTCCTAAGACTAAAACCAAATCGAAATTTGCTGCCAAAATTAACGCTGGTCCTGGGGCACGGGCGCTATACCAGCATATCCACCACACTTGAAACACCAAATTGAGCTCACAGGGTGACTTGCATACTCAATAAGTAAAGATGATGCTGGAAACTATAATATTCAGACAGCCACCTTTAGAAGCAAATGAATGGTGCTGAAAACTAAAATACTCAAACAAGCACTTTTAAGTGCAAATTAGCACACAAAATTGGCAAACAAAACATAAAAATATCATAGCATGCCATCCACTCTGGTACTAGGCAGTAACCCCCATGGATAACAAAGGACCTCCATGTCAATATCACAAATGGGGAATGGGCGACCAATCAAGACAAAATCGGTCAGCCATCTCCACTGTGAATGAACAAGATAGGCGCCAATACACAGGCCAATTATCCATCACAATATCACCAAGAAGAAGATGTTTCCTTTAGTGGCCACATCAGAAAGGATGTTTCCTTTAGGGGCCACATCAAAAAGTAGGTTTATCATATAGCACCTCACATGAAGGGTATAATTCCCCAAAGGGGACATTATAGCCCATATGGACAGATCGGCCGATATCATTGAAATCGATCGAAAATCTCCACAGTAAGTATTCCTAACAGATGGTGTTTATAAACCCAATGTACCATATTAGTGTATATATTATGATACCTCCCATAGAAAACTCACATTGAAATTGTCAAACCCCCTAGAGAAAGCTCCTAAGATGATGCTAGAGAACTTGATAGGACACATTAAAAATGTGGGGACAAGGGTGAAAACAGAAATAAACATTTTTTTTACTTTCAATATGTTTTTATTTTAATTGGTACATACAGGTTATGTAGAAACATATGTGTAGGCTCAGGAGGGAAAGCCTCCCAGGGAAATCACTTAACAGATACAAACTTAGATGAATTACAGGAGTCTGCTCAGCCTCAGAAACTCGTAGGGAGACTCATTGATGAGTATCTGGATTCAAAAATAATCTTAACAAAATCTTGGCTCTACCCTTAAAACTATAGGGATCTCTTCCCCACCCCCGGCACCCCTGATGGGAACTAACTGTGCCGAGCGAGGGAATTCCCCCTTACTATACTGCCCATATGAGCCTAGTAAACTGGTTTAATAGGACAGTTGCGTGTCCCCCTGAGCAATGGGGAACACCCAACTATAGCCTTAAATAAATTCATCAACATTTAACCCTCTGGCGTGCGTTAACAGATAAAGAGGATAGAAAGAAGAAGGAGAAGAAAGAGAGAGAATGGGAGAGGTGGGGAAGGGGGTCCTCATGTTTGGTGAGGAGATATGATTCTAGCTTCTGCGTTCCGCTATCATAAGAATTGAATAGTCGTGCCTAAAGATTGTTTAGGAGTGATGTGGTACTTGAACCCCCGGAATGAGGGAAGTACCCATATATTGGGCCCAAGGCTCCCATATTTTTTGGAATTTCAAGGAGGTGTCCGTCAGGATGCTGGTGAGTTTTTCTTGGGTCATGATCCAAGAGATCTTTCTTTTGACTGCGTGGATTGCAGGTTTTGAATGTTTCCAGGCTTTGGCAATTGTGATTTTTGTACCAAGCAGTATAAAATAAATCAGCGTTTGTGATGTCTTGGTTATGCCTGGAATGTGTGCGTTTAGTAGAGCTACCTCTGGGGTCCTGGGAACCTGGCAAGCCGTCACCTTGAAGATCATGGAGAAAACTTTTCTCCAGAAAGTGCGGATTTTGGGGCATTCCCACCAAATGTGGGCCATGGAGCCTAGGTGTTGGCATCCTCTGAAACACAGAGGGCTTGTTGCGGGGTATATGGTTGCTAGCCTGGTTGGGGTCAGATACCATCTGGTTAGCAATTTAACACTTGCCTCCATGAGTGAGATATTTTGGATCCCTTTGAAGGATCTGAATAGTGCTGCTTGCCAAGTCTCCAGGTCCCTGTTGAGTTGGAAGTCAGTCTCCCAAGCCTGCATGTATGGGGTTTTGTCCATGGGACAGGTGAGGGCTGAATATATCACCGAAATTCCTCCCCTCTGCTCCATGGCTTGGCCGCACCACAATTCGTAAGCTGTAAATTTGGGGGGAAGGGGTTTTTCCTTCCAGATGGTGTGTAAGAAATTGGTGATTTGGTAGAAACGGAAGCGTTCCGAATCCGGGAGTTCCAAGTGTTTGATGCAAAATTTGAGATCGATTGGTCCAGAGGGGGTGAAAAAATGACCTATCCGGTATAGCCCTTTGTTAAGCCACCATTTGAAAGCTGAGATGTCTAGTCCGGGTGGGAAATCTGGGTTGTGGAAAATATGTGCTAGAGGGCGACCCTTGGAGACCAGAGTCGGGACCATACGGAGGGAATCCCATAAGGCGCAGGAGTGGGATAGTGTGGGAGAGAGGATGGGTGGCCTAGATTTGGTTGGGCACCAGAGTATGTGATCTAGCGTGTGTTTGGGGATGGCCTGTCTTTCAATATTGACCCAATCAGGTTTTTCATATTTGGAGTAAATCATGGATAATTGTGCGAGTCTGGCTGCTAAGTAATATTTATGCAAGTTTGGAAGTCCTAGACCTCCTTTGCGTCTGTGGATGAATAAAGTGTTCTGAGGGATGCGATATCCTTTTTTACCCCAAATATATTTAATTACGTGACATTGTAAAGATCGTAAGTGGGCTTTCCTGATTGCTATAGGAAGAGAGCGAAAAAAGTAGAGAAGTCTGGGCAGGAGGGTCATTTTGATGGAGTTGATTCGGCCTAACCATGATAGCTCATGTTTTGACCATTTGACTAGGTCGGCCTCCAGTTTTTTAAAGAGAGGGGGGTAATTGTGTGTGTAAAGAGTTTCTGTTTTGGCAGTCAATGTGATACCTAAGTAGCGAATGGATGTATCGTTCCATTTGAATTTGAAGGAATGTTTGAGAGAGGAGACTGTTTGGGGAGGTAAAGAGACGTTGAGAGCTTGGGATTTGGAGAAGTTAACTTCGAGTCGTGAGATTTTGGCAAATTTCTCTAACAATATGCAGAGATTGGGTAATGTAGTTAGGGGGGAGGTAAGGAAGAGGAGGATG
Organism: Lithobates septentrionalis; assembly: GCA_037952835.1. Lineage (NCBI taxonomy): Eukaryota > Metazoa > Chordata > Amphibia > Anura > Ranidae > Lithobates > Lithobates septentrionalis. The sequence continues at coordinate 3,721,904 of JBBDGP010000065.1, forward strand.
TCGTCAGCGAAAAGGCCGCATTTGTGCGTTTGGTCCCCACAGGTCACCCCTTTGATGTCCGAGTTTTGTCGCACCGCGATCGCCAGTGTTTCTATAGCTATTGCGAATATGAGAGGAGACAAAGGGCACCCTTGCCTGGTGCCTCTCATAATGTCTATAGGATTGGAATAGTGTCCTTGCATACGTATGTGGGCCTTCGGTCGAGAGTAAAGGGCATGCAGAAGGCCAAGGAAGCGATCACCGAAGCCCCACCTCTCCAATAGTGAGAAAATGTAGGGCCAGGAGACCGTGTCAAAGGCCTTCCGCAGGTCCAGGGACAACAGGAAGCCTGCTTGGGTCGATCCCCCCTCCCAGTTAGTTTGTAAGATCGAGGTAATGTCTATTGCCCGCCGTATTTGGTCAGGTCCCTGTCTTCCAGGTATGAATCCCACCTGATCCTTATGTATGTACTGGCTGATAAAGGAGGATAATCTGTTAGCCATTATTTTTGTGAGCACTTTCAGGTCGTTATTTATGAGGGAGATCGGCCTATAGTTGCTAACGTCCTCAGGGTTCTTGTCAGGTTTGGGTATGACTGTAATCAAGGCTGTGTTAAGGTGAGTGTCTAGGGGTTCTCCACTGGTCTTGTAGTTAAAGAAGGAGGTCAGGTGAGGTGTTAGGATATGCGCGAAGGATTTATAATAGGGTATGGAGAGACCATCAGGACCTGGGGCAGACCCCTTTCTGAGGTCCTTGATGACCCCCAATACTTCCTCTTCTGTTATGGGTGATTCCATTCGTTGTTTGTGAGTTTCTTTTAAGGAAGGGATAGGAAGGTCCTTCAGGAAGCTAGGGATTAAGTCAGCGGGGGGTGAAGACGGTCTTCTATATAAGTTAGAGTAAAATTCTTGGAAAGCTTCTAGTATCTTGGACGGATTGGTCGTGGGGGGTTGACCCTTTATCCTGATCTTGGGCAAGGCATGAGTTCTGATGGGGGGAGAAAGTTTTGTTGCTAGTAGTGGGCCTATTTTATCAGCCTGTGTATAGAATTTATGTTTGTTCCAGCGAATGGCCTTTTCGGCTTTGACTGTGAGCACTAGGTTAAGATCTAATCTGGCTTTGTCGATAAGCGAGGAGGGGGTCCTGGAAGGATCTTTTTTGTGTGAAGCTTTGAGTTTATGGTATTCTGTGTCTAACCGCTGTATTTCGGCTCTTTGTTCTCTTTTTATCTGCGTTGAGATCTGAATGAGTTTGCCCCTTATGAAAGCCTTGTGCGCTGCCCAGAGCATTTCCGGGGACGTGTCTTCTGTTTTATTCAATGTAAAGTACTCCTGCAGTGCCGTTTCAAGTTCCTTGACTCTTATGGGGTCAGATAATAGCGACTCATTGAGCCTCCAAAGTCCCCTAGGTCCACCCAGGGCCCCTGTTTTCAGTGTTATGGAGACAATAGAGTGATCTGATAGGGCCGATTCTCTAATTTGGGCTTTGTGTATTGATGGGAGTATAGAGGATGGGGTCAGGATGTGGTCGATCCTTGCGTAAGTGTTGTGTGGGGGAGAATAGTGAGTGAAATCCCGCTTGTTGGGATTAAGTTCCCTCCAAGTGTCAGATAGGCCATGTGCATGTATCGTCTTAGCGATTCTGAGACTTTCCTTGGTGGGACGTATGAGTTGGGACCTCGGGGGTTTAGACTTGTCCATCCCCTGATCGAACGCTGCGTTCGAATCACCACCAAGAATGATCGTCCCTTCCAATTTCGGAGTCAGTGTGCGTAAGAGTGAGTCGAAAAATTTAGCTTGTCCTCTATTCGGAGCATAATAGGAGACCAATGAGTACAGACGGTCTCCCACCGTGCCCTTTACCAGGAGGAACCTTCCTTCTGGGTCAGCATGTTCAGAAATTTTCACAAATTTATGGTTTTTGGAGATTAAGATGGCGACTCCCTTGGTTTTGTTGTTTGCGCTCGCTAGAAAGAACTGTGGGAAGTGTGGGTGAAGAAACTTAGGGCTATACCTGGACGGGAAATGTGTTTCTTGCAGCATAATAACGTCTAGCTTGAGATGTTTATAATAGTCAAGGACCTTTCTCCTTTTAACCGGGGAGTTGAGTCCCTGGACATTGTGTGATGCTATGTGTAAGTGAGCTATGGTGCTATCAGCCATGGAGCAGAGGGAAAGAGATGCAACGTAAACAGCCCCCACTTACCCTGAGATGTGTTGATACTTGGGCAAAGGCATGAGGATCCTTGTTCCTTGTCGGTGGGTTACGGGTAGGCACTTCCTCAAGGATGTGATTGATATCTGAAAAACAGAATGCAGTTATATGCAATGTTGTGATCGGGAGGGAGGGAGGGAAGAACAGAAAAGGATAGTAAAGGTCTCCTGGAAGAGAAAGAAAGGACACGGGGGAGGAGAGACCCCACGTGTCCTTCTGAAGAGATTTCGAAAATGTCTGGCCCATCCGGGCTCAGACAACCTAACCCTCAGATACCGATGGGTATCTAGGGATTAGATAGGTACGCAAGTGGTCCGTCACGAAACCGGACGCCCTTTAAATAACATGAACTTATATTGAAAATAATATCCTCATGTAAGCATATCTTAGTATCTAGCAGCTTAACTGGCTATAGGCCCCTCGCCTCCCCTGTTAGCACATGTCCCTCCCCCCACACTCCCCCGTCCCCCCCCTAGCACAGCAGGGCGTCCACTGGGAAAACTATTGTTGTTTTCCTTAAATGAGTGTCCAAAGTACTCTAAGGGGCAGTGTGGGGGGTGGAAACTTCCGTCCTTGTGAGACGTATTAGCTTTGTGGACAACTTGCACTGCGATAAACGAGGTCAGTGGAGAAAAGAAATAAAAATCAAAAACTGAAAAAGAAGTGAACCAAAGAGTCAGTAACCGGTGCCCGGGTGACCAGCGTGCCCTAGGATTTAGGCACGAGGGACCCCCATAGAGGGGGAAATCGGTCCTCTGGTCCCTGCTTCACACCCGGGAGGTGTTAGGTAAAATCAAAGTCATCACCGGCTTCAAGATGGGTTGTTGTCTTTGGCCTTCTTAACTTTTCCTGTTGACCACAAAGGAGATTGTGGGCTGGGAGGGGTCGGTCTTTTGTTGGAGATGGCTCCGGCATTGGTTGTGTCCATGTCAGCTTCCTGGGAGATGATTTTCAAGTGTAATAGAAGCTTTTCTCCTTCAGGGAGTGATGAGAAAGAAAACTGTTTTCCCTTAACGGAAAATTTAACTGCGAATGGGAAGGCCCACCTGTACTTTATGTCTCTTTGGGCGAGAGCGAGAAGTAGGGGTTTCAATGATCTCCGCCTCTGGATCGTGTAGGGTGAGAGATCCGCAAAAATCTGCACTTGGTGACCCATGCACATGACTGTGTGAGCAGATCTGGCCTGTCTCATCACTTCTTCTTTCACTGTGTAGTGATGAGGTTTGGCAATCACATCTCTTGGGGTACCATCTTTTCTGGGGGGCCCCAGGGCTCTGTGGGCCCTGTCCAGTTCTAGGCGGTGAGGTGGGATGGAGGGGATCAGCTGTTTAATTAGATCATGTACTGCTTCGGGTATATTTTGAATCGTTTCAGGTAAGCCACGGATTCTGATATTGTATCGTCTTGACCTATTCTCGAGTTCATCAATACGTGCCATAGCTATGTCGAGTTGGTCTTGCACAGTACCTATGTGCTGGGAGTTTTGGTTAGTGATAGCTATTGTTTCTTCAACTTTGTGTTCAATCGTGTCAATCCGGGCTCCTAGATTGATAAAATCATTCTTGAGATCTCCTGTGATTCTAGCTGCTGTTTGTGCTAGCCCCTTATCCAGTAGTTCAGAGAATCTGAGGAAGAGGGCGTCCATTTGCAGGGCCTGGTTACTGGCCTGGAAGTCCTGAGGAGAATAGCCTGTGTGCCCTGTGTGAGAATCCCTGGGAGACATAGAGTATTCCTGCAGAGGGCGGTCTATGAGGGATTCAGTGGAGGCTGGTGAGGGGGTAAGGATAGGTGGGTATCCCGTTTGCTTTCCTGGGGTGAGGTGTAGAGGGTAGTGGTTCTGCTCTGACCTGTAGTCCGCCTGACTGGAGACGCTGTGTTCCTGTGTCTGTGGCTTTGCCTGTGTTGCGGCGGCCATCTTGGATTTCTCGGCCGTTTCTGTTCCCGTCAATTGTGGCCACAGGCTGCGTTTTACCGGAGCCCCAGTCATATGGGGGTGTAGCCGGTGCCTTGCAGTGTGTCCCCCTGTGTTTCGGTGGCCGTTAGTGCGCTGAGGAAGATGCGACGGGCGCCGTAGTTTTCGTGAGGGAGCGGAGCTCTAGGCAATCGCGGCCATTTTGGGAGCTCCGCCTGAAAACAGAAATAAACATTTTAACCTATCTCGTACCCACTCGACATATCCATATATCTTACCCTAATCAGAGCAATATACATGAGCCATCCACTGCATTGGATAATTCTCTTGTATTGATATCTGTTAACACGGGCATATCGCAGTTCAACCCCAATGTTGTTAATCCAGATGGGTCATATGGGCCAATGGGGGGAATAGAGAATAAAGGGGTAGCCACCAAGGATTCAAATCAAGTTTACATCACAAGTAACCATAGCAACAGTCAATCCAATAAATATAATTCAATGTATATGACCATACTGTAAAATGGAAAAATGGTAATCAGGAGTTAACTATTAAAGCATTGACATCCACATTTAAACCATAGGGGACATAAGTCTTTAATTTGTGTACCCACGCCATCTCAAGTTTGGAGATACTCTTTACAAGACAGCTTCTTCTCCAGTGGGGAGTCTGGGGACTAAATCTGCCTATCCCTAAGAAAACGGTCCTGGAGGGGTCCTTATTATGGGCAGTTAAATAATGCTTAGATACCGAATGCTTAGTGAACCCCTTCCTAATATTATTGATGTGCTTGTTAAGGTGAACTTGGAGGGGGCATTTTGTCCTTCCCACGTACTGCAGTCTACAGGGGCACCTCCAGTAGAACACGTAATAAAGGGCTCTATCTTGTGTTCCTTGGACGTATAGCTGGATAAAAAACTTGTCCTTCTCCTAGCTCTACATCCATTTAGAGAACACACTTGACATTTTCTACATTGATGGTAGTCAGTGACTTCACTAAAAAATTGAGGTTTATTATTAGGGGGGTTGAGTACATTGGGAGCCAATTTGTCCCTCAAAGAGGAAGCACCTCTAAATATCACCAGGGGCTTGACTGGCAAAATGGTATTCAGTATTCTGTCGTTGCCTGGAATGTGCCAATGTTTGTTAATGATATGCTTGATGTTCTGATGTCGATTAGAGAAACCTGTGATGAATGGGGTTTTGAAGACATTATCCCTACCTACAGACGATCTTTCTTTCAATAAGTCTGTCCTATCTAGCAGCATAACCTGATTGAGAGTATCGGACAAAGACTGTTGAGGGTACCCCTTGCCTAGAAATCTCTGTTATTGGGTCTCGGCTTGCACTAAAAATTCATCAGATTCAGTGCAATTACGCTTCAGCCTCATATATTGGCTCTTAGGCACTGATCTGAGCCAAGGGGCATGGTGTCAACTATGCACCGGAATGTAAGAATTTCTGTCAGTAGGTTTAAAGAATGTAGAGGTGATAAACGAATCGCTCCTGACAGAAATTTTAATGTCCAGAAAATTGATCTTCCTGCAGTTTGCCTCATATGAGAGATGTATCCCCTGTTGTTGAAATTAAGTGAATCCATGAATTCACACAGGGCGGCCTTACTTCCATCCCATAGGAGGAGGAGATCGTCTATGTAACATGCCCATAGGTCAACCGGTTTCCCCTGAGAATAGACAATGTCCATGAATAGATTCACTAAGCTCGGGGCATATTTAGCTCCCATAGCTACACCCCTATCCTGGCGAAAATACTGACCATCAAACCAGAAAAAGTTGTGGGTAGCAGTGAACTCAAGAAGTTCCATAATGAAGTTGACTTGTTCTCCAAAGAGACTAGAGTCCCTATCCAAAAAATGTCTGACAGCACCCAAGCCCAATCCATGAGGGATGATCGTGTACAGCGGGGTGACGTCCACTGTCACCAACCACATCCCTTCACGTGGTTTAATCTGGATAGGAGATTGATAACATGATGTGTATCCTTAACGTATGAGGGCATGGTGCGTACCAAAGGTTGTAGGAAGAGGTCTATATACTTGCCCACCCACCCGGGACGTAACGGAATCAATACCGCTAACTATTGGATGACCCGGGGGGCAAGTAAGACTCTTGTGGATCCTTGGAAAATAATATATAATAGGTACCCTTGGTGCCTTAGGAACCAAGAACATCCACAACATCGCCCCCAGCTACATTACCAACCTCATCTGCAGATATCGCCCAAATCGTCCCCATCGCTCATCCCAGGACCTCCTGCTCTCTAGCTCCCTTGTTATCTCCTCTCATGCTCGCCTTCAGGACTTCTCCAGAGCCTCTCCCAACCTCTGGAACTCCCTGCCCTGGTATATCCGATCAGCCCCTAACCTGTCCACCTTTACGAGATCCCTGAAAACACCCCCATCATATCATTCCCCGCATCTATTACCTTTTGTACCACCACCCCCTCCCTTTATAATGTAAGCTCTATGAGCAGGGCCCTCCTGTCCCTTCTGTATTGAACTGTACTGTAAAACTGTTAAAGCCTCTTTGAACAATGCTCTCCAGTTCCTCTTCATATCTCCTGCCCGGATTACACGGAAGAGGGGTGTATGTATCCACATCCCCTACTATCCTATGCATTTATTTCATGTAATCTTTTTTGTCAAGGGTAATTATTCCTCCACCCTTGTCCGCTGATCGTATAACCAGCTCCTTGTTGGCATATAATGACTCAATGCCTTTCTCTAGATCCCTTTTCATCTTTACATGTTTCAATTTCATGTTATCCAAATCTCTCAACACCATATCTCTGAAAACCCCCAAAGGAGGGGCAAGGGCCCCCAGTGGGTTGAACAGTGATTTAGTTAGAGAGACCGGAATGTTGCTATTTAACCGGTTCCCGACCGGCTCCTGTACTTTTACGTCGGCAGAATGGCACGGCTGCGCAAAGTAACGCACCCGTACGTTACTTTGAATTTGCCGCTGTGTGCGCGCGCGCGCCTGCCGCGATCTCCATGAGTCGGGTCGCGGGTCCCGCCGACTCGATCGCCGCGGGCATACCCGCGATCGCCTCACGGAGAGGACGAACGGGGAGATGTCGTTGTAAACAGCATTTCCCCGTTCTGCCTAGTGACAAGTGTCACTCGATCTCTGCTCCCTGTCATTGGAGCAGAGATCAGTGACGTCACACACCAGCCCATCCCCCTGACAGTTAGAAATCACTCCCCTAGGACATACTTAACCGCTCCTCGCCCCCTAGTGGTTAACCCCTTCACTGCCAGTGTCATTTATACAGGAATCAATGCATTTTTTATAGCACTGATTGCTGTATAAATGACAAAAATGTGTAAAAAATGTCCGACATGTCCGCCATAACGTTGCAGTCACAATAAAAATCGCTGATCGCTGCCATTACTAGTAAAAAAAAAATTATTAATAAAAATGCCATAAAACTATCCCCTATTTTGTAAACGCTATAACTTTTGCGCAAACAAATCAATAAACGCTTATTGCGTTTTTTTTTTACCAAAAATATGTAGAAGAATATGTATCGGCCTAAACTGAGGAAAAAAATGTTTTTTTATATATTTTTTGGGGATAATTATTATAGCAAAATGTAAAAAAATAATGCGTTTTTTTCAAAATTGTCGCTCTTATTTTGTTTATGGCGCAAAAAATAAAAATCGCAGAGATGATCAAATACCACCAAAAGAAAGCTCTATTTGTGGAAAAAAAGGACGTCAATTTTGTTTCGGAGCCACGTCGCACGACCGTGCAATCGTCACCCCCCTGTTCGGTTCGCACCAGAACATGCGAACAGGAAAAAAATTTGTTCGAACACGCGAACACCGTTAAAGTCTATGGGACACGAACATGAATAATCAAAAGTGCTAATTTTAAAGGCTAATATGCAAGTTATTGTCAATAAAAGTGTTTGGGGACCTGGGTCCTGCCCCAGGGGACATGAATCAATGCAAAAAAAAGTTTTAAAAACGGCCGTTTTTTCAGGAGCAGTGATTTTAATAATGCTTAAAGTCAAACAATAAAAGTGTAATATCCCTTTAAATTTCATACCTGGGGGGTGTCTATAGTATGCCTGTAAAGGGGCGCATGTTTCCCGTGTTTAGAACAGTCTGACAGCAAAATGACATTTTGAAGGAAAAAACACATTTAAAACTACTGCGGCTATTGCATTGCCGACAATACACATAGAAGTTCATTGATAAAAACGGCATGGGAATTCCCCACAGGGCAACCCCGAACCAAAATTAAAAAAAAAAAATGATGTGGGAGTCCCCCTAAATTCCATACAAGGCCCTTCAGGTCTGGTATGGATATTAAGGGGAACCCCAGCCAAAATTTAAAAAAAAAATTGACGTGGGGTTCCCCCTAAATTCCATACCAGACCCTTCAGGTCTGGTATGGATTTTAAGGGGAACCCCGCGCCAAAAAAAAAAAAAAAAAACGGCGTGGGGTCCCCCTAAAAATCCATACCAGACCCTTATCCGAGCACGCAACCTGGCAGGCCGCAGGAAAAGAGGGGGGGACGAGAGTGCGGCCCCCCCCCTCCTGAACCGTACCAGGCCACATGCCCTCAACATTGGGAGGGTGCTTTGGGGTAGCCCCCCAAAACACCTTGTCCCCATGTTGATGAGGACAAGGGCCTCATCCTCACAACCGTGGCCGGTGGTTGTGGGGGTCTGCGGGCGGGGGGCTTATCGGAATCTGGAAGCCCCCTTTAACAAGGGGACCCCCAGATCCCGGCCCCCCCCCCTGTGTGAAATGGTAAGGGGGTACTTACCCCTACCATTTCACTAAAAAACTGTCAAAAATGTTAAAAATGACAAGAGACAGTTTTTGACAATTCCTTTATTTAAATGCTTCTTCTTTCTTCCTTCATCTTCTTCTTCTTCTGGTTCTTCTGGCTCTTCTGGTTCTTCCTCCGGCGTTCTCGTCCAGCATCTTCTCCGCGGCGTCTTCTATCTTAGTCTCCTCGGGCCGCTCCGCACCCATGGCATGAGGGGAGGCTCCCGCTCTTCTCTTCATCTTCTTCTCTTCTTCATCTTCTTCTTCATCTTCTTCTTCATCTTCTTCTTCTCTTCTTCATGTCTTCTCCGGGCCGCTCCGCAGCCATGCTGTGGCATGGAGGGAGGCTCCCGCTGTGTGACGGCGTCTCTTCGTCTGACGGTTCTTAAATAACGGGGGGCGGGGCCACCCGGTGACCCCGCCCCCCTCTGACGCACGGTGACATGACGGGACTTCCCTGTGGCATTCCCCGTGACGTCACAGGGAAGTCCCGTCAAGTCACCGTGCGTCAGAGGGGGGCGGGGTCATCGGGTGGCCCCGCCCCCCGTTATTTAAGAACCGTCAGACGAAGAGACGCCGTCACACAGCGGGAGCCTCCCTCCATGCCACAGCATGGCTGCGGAGCGGCCCGGAGAAGACATGAAGAAGATGAAGAAGAAGATGAAGAAGAAGATGAAGAAGAGAAGAAGATGAAGAGAAGAGCGGGAGCCTCCCCTCATGCCATGGGTGCGGAGCGGCCCGAGGAGAAGAAGATAGAAGACGCCGCGGAGAAGATGCTGGACGAGAACGCCGGAGGAAGAACCAGAAGAGCCAGAAGAACCAGAAGAAGAAGAAGATGAAGGAAGAAAGAAGAAGCATTTAAATAAAGGAATTGTCAAAAACTGTCTCTTGTCATTTTTAACATTTTTGACAGTTTTTTAGTGAAATGGTAGGGGTAAGTACCCCCTTACCATTTCACACAGGGGGGGGGCCGGGATCTGGGGGTCCCCTTGTTAAAGGGGGCTTCCAGATTCCGATAAGCCCCCCGCCCGCAGACCCCCACAACCACCGGCCACGGTTGTGAGGATGAGGCCCTTGTCCTCATCAACATGGGGACAAGGTGTTTTGGGGGGCTACCCCAAAGCACCCTCCCAATGTTGAGGGCATGTGGTCTGGTACGGTTCAGGAGGGGGGGGGGCCGCACTCTCGTCCCCCCCTCTTTTCCTGCGGCCTGCCAGGTTGCGTGCTCGGATAAGGGTCTGGTATGGATTTTTAGGGGGACCCCACGCCGTTTTTTTTTTTTTTTTTGGCGCGGGGTTCCCCTTAAAATCCATACCAGACCTGAAGGGTCTGGTATGGAATTTAGGGGGAACCCCACGTCAATTTTTTTTTTAAATTTTGGCTGGCGTTCCCCTTAATATCCATACCAGACCTGAAGGGCCTTGTATGGAATTTAGGGGGACCCCCACATCATTTTTTTTTTTTTTTTTTTTGGTTCGGGGTTCCCCTGTGGGGAATTCCCATGCCGTTTTTATCAATGAACTTCTATGTGTATTGTCGGCAATGCAATAGCCGCGGGTAGTTTTAAATGAGTTTTTTCCTTCCAAATGTCATTTTGCTGTCAGACTGTTCTAAACACAGGAAACATGCGCCCCTTTACAGGCATACTATAGACACCCCCCAGGTACGAAATTTAAAGGGATATTACACTTTTATTGTTTGACTTTAAGCATTAATAAAATCACTGCTCCTGAAAAAACGTCCGTTTTTAAAACTTTTTTTTGCATTGATACATGTCCCCTGGGGCAGGACCCGGGTCCCCAAACACTTTTTATGACAATAACTTGCATATAAGACTTTAAAATGAGCTCTTTTGATTTCTCCCATAGACTTTTAAAGGGTGTTCCGCGGCATTCGAATTTGCCGCGAACACCCCAAATTGTTCGCTGTTCGGCGAACTTGCAAACAGCCAATGTTCGAGTAGAACATGAGTTCGACTCGAACTCGAAGCTCATCCCTAATCACCACCACCTCCGTGTGCAATGCCTGCTCACCTCAATCAAAGACCCCCTTGGGTCTATTGGCACTTTTAATAATAATCCACAGACGGGTCCGCTCCATTGTACATAAGTTTTTGGTTGTACACAAGTTTTCGGCTAATGGCTCCAAGAATGGCAGGACCTCTCCATAGACAATTTCTTTCTCCACAATACAGTTTCTCAAAGCAAATAAAACATAATCATCATGCAAGATTGCTTAAAAATACTTGCTTTTAATAAATAACATTGTATACACTCACATTTGAGCAGAGATAAAACCATATAAAACAAGTATTGGATAGGACAGCTCTCCTCCTCACTACACAACCAGAGTAATGAGACACCGGAAGTGTCGTCACCGACTCCTCCCATCCCTCTCTTTATTCTACGGCTCTTTTGCCGCATTGGTTGGACCTGGGAAAACCCCACATCTGGTCCTGGTTATCAATGGCATGTCTAGCCTGCTGTTCCACATGGTTAGAACCATGTGGGCCATTTTGGTGTCCACAACTACCACCGTAGTTGGTTCCATCTGCTGGACCCCCCATCTCTCAGGGGAAAACGTTATTCTGAATGGGAATGTTGTAATCAAATTAATCTTTATCATACTCTCCGTTATAATGCACAACAGGGTCATATGGACCACCATTATATCCATATGCCTGATTGGGGCCATATCTATGACCTCAACCAATGGCTGGTGGTGGACCCTGAACCCAACCCTGACCTTGGACTCGGGGAGGGCCTTGACTCCAATTCTGATATTGGCCATGACCGTACATGGAGGGAGGGGGACAGTTACCTGGTTCTTACCCCTATTGCCCCCCCTGACCGCTATGTGGGGACTGGTAAGACGAATGTCTCTCCCCTCTGGATATTCTAGGGGCAGTAGGTCCCTATAAGGGAATCTAGTGTGATCGTTAATTTGGCTACCCTGATTCGATACATCCCTAGACTGGCCTTCTACTGACTGGCTACCAATCTGTGGAGTGGTGTGCATGGCAGAATTGACACTAGCAGTTTGTTCCACCAATAATTTCTTCTGCCACTCAAACACCACTTGAGACTGATAATCAGCCATATCCCTATTGTATTTCTTTTTCTTTTTAATTTTGTGTTCTCTATCTTACTTTTCCAGAAGTTTTAAAAGATTTTTGGATCTTTTGCCATATTCCTCACCCCTCTGCCCTCTAATTTGGGCATGAGATATAAAGAGAAACTGGAGAGTATCATTCAGAGAGACTTTAATCAAGGCACCCTGATTAAGAAAGAGAGGATATTCTTGGTTCCTAAGTCACCAAGGGTACCTATTATTTATTTATTATTTGCCAAAGATCCACAAGAATCTTACTTGCTCCCTGGGTCCTCCAATAGTTAGCGGTATTCACTCCTTTACATCCCAGGTGGGCAAGTATATAGACTTCTTCCTACAACCTTTGGTACGCACCATGCCCTCATACGTTAAGGATACATGTCATGTTATCAATCTCCTATCCAAATTAAAACCACGTGAAGAGATGTGGTTGGTGACAGCGGACGTCACCTCGCTGTACACGATCATCCCTCATGGATTGGGCTTGGGTGCTGTCAGACTTTTTTGGATAGGGACTCTAGTCTCTTGGGAGAACAGGTCAACTTCATTATGGAACTTCTTGAGTTTGCTGCTACCCACAACTTTTTCTGGTTTGATGGTCAGTATTTTCGCCAGGATAGGGGTGTAGCTATGGGGGCTAAATATGCCCTGAGCTTGGCGAATCTATTCATGGCTCAGTGAAAGGAGGACGTCGTCTATGCTCAGAGGAGACCGGAGGTGGCCCTATGGGCATGTTACATAGATGATGTCCTCCTCCTATGGGATGAAAATAAGGCTGCCCTGTGTGAATTCATGGATTCACTAAATTTAAACAACAGGGGGATACATCTCTCATATGAGGCAAACTGCAGGGAGATCAATTTTCTGGACCTTAAAGTTTCAGTCAGGGGTGATTTGTTTATCACCTATACATTCTTTAAACCTACTGACAGAAATTCTTAGATTCCGGTGGATAGTTGCCACCATGCCCCCCTGGCTCAGATCAGTGCCTAAGAGCCAATATATGAGGCTGAACCGTAATTTCACTGAATCTGATTAATTTTTAGTGCAAGCCGAGACCCTTACACAGAGATTTCTAGACACGGGGTACCCTCAAGAGTCTTTGTCTTAATCAGGTTATGCTGCTAGATAGGGCAGACTTATTGAAATAAAGATCTTCTGTACAGGGTAGGGAGAATATCTTCAAAACCCCATTCATCACAGGTTTCTCTAATCAACATCAGAACATCAAGCATATCATTAACAATCACTGAAACATTCTAGGCAATGACAGAATACTGAATACCATCTTGCCAGTCAAGCCCCTGGTGGTATTTAGAGGTGCTCCCTCTTTGAGGGATAAATGGGCTCCCAATGCCCTCAAGCCCCCTAATAATAAACCTCAATTTTTTAGTGAACTCACTGACTACTATCAATGTAGAAAATGTCAAGTGTGTTCTCTTAATGGATGTAGAGTTAGGAGAACGACAAGTTTTGTATCCAGCTATAAGTCCAAGGAACACAAGATAGAGCCCTTTATTACGCGTTCTACTGAAGGGGTAGTCTACTTACTGCAGTGCCCCTGTTGACTGCAGTACGTGGGAAGGACAAAACGCCCCCTCCAAGTTCGCCTTAACGAGCATATCAATAATATTAGGAAGGGGTTCACTAAGCACTCGGTATCTAAGCATTATTTAACTGCCCATAATAGAGACCCCTCTAGGACCATTTTCTTAGGGATAGACAAATTCAGTCCCCACTGGAGGGGAAGCTGTCTTGTATGAAGAATATCCAAACTGGAGATGGTGTGGGTACACAAATTAAAGACTTATGTCCCCTATGGTTTAAATGTAGATGTGGATGTCAATGCTTTTATCAATAACTCCTGATTACCATTCTTCCAATTTACAGTATGATCATATACATTGAATTGTATTTATTGGATCGACTGTTGCTATGGTTACTTGTGATGTAAACTTGATTTGAATCCTTGGTGGCTACCCCTTTATTCTCGGTTCACCCCTTTGGCCCATATGACCCATCTGGATTAACAACATTGGGGTTGAACTGCGATATGCCCGTCAATGTGTTAACGTATATCAATACAAGAGAATTATCCAATGCGGTGGATGGTTCATGTATATTGCTCTGATTAGGGTAAGATACATGGATATGTCTATTGGGTACGAGATAGGTTAAAATTTTTATTTCTGTTTTCACCCTTGTCCCCCCTTTTTAATGTGTCCTATTAAGTTCTATAGCATCATCTTAGGAGCTTTCACTGTGGCGATTTTTGATCAATTTCGATGATATCGGTTGATTTGTCCACATTGGCTACATTGCCCTCTAGAGGGTTTGACAATTTCAATGTGAGTTTTCTATGTGAGGTATCATAATATATACACTGATATGGTACATTGGGTTTAAAAACATCATCTGTAAGGAATACCTACTGTGGAGATTTTCGATTGATTTCAATGATATTGGCCGATCTATCCATATGGGCTATAATGTCCCCTTTGGGGTATTATACCCTTCATGTTAGGTGCTATATGAGAAACCTACTTTTTGATGTGGCTCCTAAAGGAAACATCCTTTTTGATGTGGCCACTAAAGGAAACATCTTCTTCTTGGCGATATTGTGATGGATAATTGGCCTGTGTATTGGCGCCTATCTTGTTCATTCACAGTGGAGATGGCTGACCGATTTTGTCTTGATTGGTTGCCCATTCCCCATTTATGATATTGACATGGAGGTGCTTTGTTATCCATGGGGGTTACTGTCTAGTACCAGCGTGGATGGCATGCTATGATATTTTTATGTTTTGTTTGCCAATTTTGTGTGCTAATTTCCACTTAAAAGTGCTTGTTTGAGTATCTTAGTTTTCAGCACCATTCATTTGCTTCTAAAGGTGGCTGTCTGAATATTATAGTTTCCAGCACCATCTTTATTTATTGAGTATGCAAGTCACCCTGTGAGCTCAATTTGGTGTTTCAGGTGTGGTGGATATTCTGGTATTGCGGTGAGTGCTTTGATTGTTGCGCTTGATGTTTATCCTAGCGTTTTCCACTCTGTAGGGCTCCTAGTTTGGGTTTTAGTTTTCCTTTCCCACATTCAAAACAACGTTTTCTAGCATCAGCCACCTGGGATTCAAAACAAGGCTTGGTTGTATGTGTTTATTATATTAAGCGGTGCGTCAGTACGCCGCACGTGCCCCAGGACAATGTCAGATTAGCGACAAAACGCATCGGGTAGAGCAATGCGCTGACGTCACCGCGTTATATGTCCCGCTTGCAGGGGCGTTTGTATCGTTGCCGGCCAGTCGTATGTTTTTATTAGAACCTTTTGCTGAATCTGTATACGCTTTGTAAGCAATACTGCTTTTTTATTTTTTAAATAAATAACCATCTGGTTTTGCCTATGGCGATTTTCCCTGCTCTTTCGTTTTAAGCTCCCATCGCCTCATCGCTACTTGAACTGTGCGTGGGTCCATAAGCTGTACCACCAATTATGTTTCTGACCAAAACGGTCTATTATGTCATCTGACCAGACCAAACATCTGCAGTCTTTGGAGGAAAAGGCCCTGGTTGGGTATTAGCCACAAGTGCTTAAAATTGTGCAGCTGGTAAGCATGCACTTTGCGTGGTGGTGAATTCATTGTGTTCCCATTATAAAGTCACAAGATTTTCACTGAACCTGTGGTAGTTGGTTCGTCCTTTATTGAAGGAACCATCAGAATCTTCAATAGATATGGGAGTACTCTACATAAGTCACATGTTTCAGTGTTTGGGACTTCCTTAAGATTTTCAATCACTTTTTATTTTTCATTTTTTTGCTTTGTGTTCGCTTATTTGGTTAATATGTCACTTTAGGAGCGCAGCTTACTTTTTATCCACTTTTTCACAATGGTTGTGTGGGAATTTCATTATATGTTAAATATACAGTATCTCACAAAAGTGAGTACCCCCCTTTACATTTTTGTAAATATTTTATTATATCTTTTCATGTGACAACACTGAAGAAATTACACTTTGCTATAATGGAAAGTAGTGAGTGTACAGCTTGTATAACAGTGTAAATTTGCTGTCCCCTCAAAATAACACACAACCATTAACCACTTCAGCCCTGGAAGGATTTGCCCCCTTCCTGACCAGGCCATTTTACGGTACTACGTTGATTTAACTGACAATTGTGCGGTTGTACAACAATGTACCCAAACAAAATTTACGTTATTTTTTTCCCCACAAATAGAGCTTTCTTTTGGTGGTATTTGATCACCTCTGCAGTTTTTATTTTTTGCGCTATAAACAAAAAAGCCGACAATTTAGAAAAAAAAATTTAAAAAAACAAAAAACAGTTTTTTTTAAAAAACAAATTTCTTCATCAGTTTAGGCCGATATATATTCTTCTACATAATTTTGGTAAAAAAATTGCAATAAGTGTATATTGATTGGTTTGCTCAAAAGTTATAGCGTCTACAAAATAGGGCATAGATTTATGGCATTTTTATTATTTCATTTTTTTTTTACTAGTAATGGCGGCGATCAGTGATTTTTATCGGGACTGCAACATTGCAGTAGGTAGATTGGACACTTTTGTCACTTTTTTGGGACCATTGACATTTATACAGCGATCTGAGCTAAAAATAGCCACTGATTACTGTATAAATGTCACTGGCAGGGAAGGGGTTAACACTAGGGGCGATCAAGGGGTTAAATGTGTTCTCTCAGTGTGTGTTCTAACTGTGGGGAGATGGGAGTGACTAGAGGAGGAGACATATCGCTGTTCCTAACTAATAGGAACACACGTTTACACACACAGATCCCGGTTCTGTTTCTCGTGCCCGCGATCGTGGGTGGCCTGCGTTCATCGCGACTGCCGGCCACGCGTATCGGGTCCCCTGCCGTACAGCAGGCGTGCCTGCTAAGGCTCCTAAAGAAGCTGACGTACCTGTATGTCATTTTGCACAGGGCTGCCAACCTGCCGATATATATGTACGGTCAGGAAGTGGTTAATGTGGTTAATGTCTAAACTACTGGCAACAAAAGTGAGTACACCCCTAAGTGAAAATGTCAAACTTGGGCCCAATTAGCCATTTTTCCTCCCCAGTGTAATGTGACTCGTTAGTGTTACAAGGTCTCAGGTGTGAATGGGGAGCAGGTGTGTTAAATTTGGATTTATCGCTCTCTCTCATACTGCTCACTGGAAGTTCAACATGGCACCTCATGGCAAAGCACTCTCTGAGGATCTGAAAAAAAGAATTTTTGTTCTACATAAAGTTGGCCTAGGCTATAAGAAGATTGCCAAGACCCTGAAACTGAGCTGCAGCACGGTGGCCAAGACCATACAGTGGTTTAACAGGACAGATTCCACTCAGAACAGGCCTCGCCGTGGTCGACCAAAGAAGTTGAGTGCACGTGCTCAGCATCATATCCAGAGGTTGTCTTTAGGAAATAGACGTTTGAGTTCTGCCAGCATTGCTGCAGAGGTTGAAGGGGTGGGGGGTCAGCTTGTCAGTGCTCAGGCCATACTCCGCACACTGCATCAAATTGGTCTGCATGGCTGTCATCCCAGAAGGAATCCTCTTCTAAAGATGATGCTCAAGAAAGCCCGCAAACAGTTTGCTGAAGACAAGAAGACTAAGGACACAGATTACTGGAACCATGTCCTGTGGTCTGATGAGACTAAGATAAATTTATTTGGTTTAGATGGTAGGCGGCAGCCAGGTGAGGAGTACAAAGACAAGTGTGCCTTGCCTACAGTCAAGCATGGTGGTGGGAATGTCATGGTCTGGGCTGCATGAGTGCTGTCGACACTGGGGAGCTACAGTTCATTGAGGGAACCATGAATGCCAACATGTACTGTAACATACTGAAGCAGAGCATCCCCTCCCTTCGGAGACTGGGCTGCAGGATAGTATTCCAACATGATAACAACCCCAAACACACCTCCAAGATGACCACTGCCTTGCTAAAGAAGCTGAGGGTAAAGGTGATGTACTGGCCAAGCATGTCTCCAGACCTAAACCCTATTGAGCTTCTGTGGGGCATCCTTAAACGGAAGGTGGAGGAGCGCAAGGTCTTTAACATTCACCAGCTCCATGATGTCGTCATGGAGGAGTGGAAGAGGACTCCAGTGGCAACCTGTGAAGCTCTGGAGAACTCCATGCCCAAGAGGGTTAAGGCAGTGCTGGAAAATAATGGTGGCCACACAAAATATTGACACTTTGGGCCCAATTTGGAAATTTTCACTTAGGGGTGTACTCACTTTTGTTTCCAGCGGTTTAAACATTAATGGCTGTGTGTTGAGTTATTTTGAGGGGACAGCAAATTTACACTGTTATACAAGCTGGAAACTCACTACTTTACATTGTAGCAAAGTGTCATTTCTTCAGTGTTGTCACATGAAAAGATATAATAAAATATTTACAAAAAAGTGAGGCGTGTACTCACATTTTTGAGATAATATATTTTTTATAAGTATGGTTTGCACTGGATTTGATGGTAAGTATGGTGTGAGCGCCAAACCTTTTTCTTTTATATTTATTTGTTTCCTTATGCATCTGGTACCCAAAGAGCTGGTACTTTTATCATGCATGATACATCACAGGCAGGGGCTTCAGATCTCAATGGTGCTGTTGGCAGCAGATACTGCAGAGGTGCAGAGGAGATAGCAGCTGATAGCACTTGTAGGGCAGTGCTGCCAGGTGGTGTAGGATGGCTGTATAACCGCTTCCCATCCAGGATGTTTATAAAAGTATGCTGGATGGGAAGTGGTTAAACGTGCAGCATCACACTTCAACAAAACAACCCCTCAAAGGAGCCATGCTCCAGAAACCGATTATTTTGTTGATTCATAGAGAGATGGCCAGCAGTAAGGGAGTAAAGCAATTTCCTAACCTACAATGGGCTAATATTTATTATTATCCAGCTTCAACCAGGAGACACATCACATTAAAGGCAACTTTAACTGTAATGGGCACAAGCATAAAAAGGAAAGGTAACAGAATAGTCATGGTTGCCATTAAACACCTCCAAATACCCATCAGCCCCTCCACCCCGAGACTGATTGTTTGCCAAACTAAATGGTACAGGACACATGTGGAGGTCAGGGAGTGTTGCTCTGTTGTGGCCTAAATCTCAGATGCAGCTCTTGGGCTGAAGATGGTCATTCACTTTCAGTCATTCCCCCAGCAACTTAGGGAGACAGTTCAAGAGCTTTCTGTGGATAGCAACAGCAAGAAATCAGTGCTGATATGCAAGGCAAGCAGGTTAAGTAAGCTTACATGAGTGCTAAATGACCAAGCTATGTGTGTGGTCACAAGGAGTCAGTGAGTACCCCTGAATGCAGGTGTTTGGTGGCAGTCATAAATGTGGAGCATAGCTATTTTTGGATTTGAGAAGATTTTGGCCAACGTAGTGAGCTGCTGTTGCATCTATGCTGATAGATGAATACGGATGTGTGTTTTATTAGAACATAATCATACCATTTCTGTATGTTGTGTAAAACCGCTTCAAATGTAATTGAAAGGATGATCAAAAGCTTTCTTGTTGTGAACTGTAAACATCAGCTTTCTTTAAGGATTATTTATTTTATCATCCTAAGTTTCATAAACTTGCAAATTCAGATAAAAGAAGAAAAAATGTTTATAAAAACTGAAACAGCCCATCATCTGCAGATGTAATTGTATTTTTCACTGTGATTTGCTGGCCTAAAGCACATAATATAATGACTATAAAAACAAAACAAAACTGTATCGGAAGATAGAGCATTCAAATAGAAAGTGTCAAAAAATGACAATAATATTTTCATTGGTGGCTTTAAAGGAACATAGACACGCTGATAAAAGATTTTAATACATAATATAATTAAGCCAAGTATGAGTAACGTGATGATAAGGATGAGCCCTCTGAATCAGCTTTTCGGCTTTGTTCACACCAGCCTCCTTGCTAAAGATGATATGCTGTGTATGGGTGGTAGAGAAGGAAAGAGAAGAGGGTTGGGTGCCTTGCATTTACCTTTTTTACCTTCATTTAAATATATCACAAAGTGACATTTTATTAATTTCTATGCACCACAGCTGAGCTACATACAGTATCTCACAAAAGTGAGTACACCTCTCACATTTTTGTAAATATTTTGTTATATCTTTTCATGAGAGGAGTGTACTCGCTTTTGTTGCCAGCGGTTTAGACATTAATGGCTGTGTGTTGAGTTATTTTAAGGGGACAACAAATTTACACTGTTATACAAGCTGCACACTCAGTGCCGGTTCACACAAGTCGCCTCCCGTTCTGTACAATGGAACCGTTCTAATAGGAGTGACGCAAGTCGCTCCGACTTAGAAAAAGGTTCCTGTACTACTTTGGGGGCGACTTGAGGCAACTTGCATAGACTTCTATACAGAAGTCGTTTTGCAAGTCGCCGTGGAAGTCGTGTGCAGGTCGCCTCGGTGAGGCGACCTGCAAGTCGTGCCGCCCCTGTGTGAACCGGGGCTCACTACTTTACATTGTAGCAAAGTGTCATTTCTTCAGTGTTGTCACAGGAAAAGATATAATAAAATATTTACAAAGATGTGAGGGGTGTACTCACTTTTGTGAGATACTGTATATAAAATACAATTCATTCCAGTAACTAAAAAGAAAAAAGTAAAGGTATTTTTTACATAGAACCAGCATTAAAGTGGTTCTAAACCCAGGGCCCTGCATTCACTATATCTGGTCTCTCACAGTACACACAACATGGAAATACAATCATTTTCATAAATATAAACTGCTAAATACATTTTCTCATCAGCAGTTAGAACAGTCTTGTGACTTCTATCAGTGCCTGGTTAAAGCTTCTAGAAGGACTTTTCATACTGCACTGGCTGTCCTATCAGGATGCAGGACCCCTGACCCTCTGTCTGGGCAGTGCTGATTGGCCCTGTGCTGATCACATGCACTCTCCCATGAAAAAAACAAAGTCCTCTAGCAATACACAACAAACTGAGCATGTGCAGCCTGACTCCATTTACTCTGTCTTATCCGGACATGTTTTGGGGCAATATAAGAGGGGAGGATCTTTACATACAGGATCAAACAGCCCTTTTACACAATGCAGAGGATTAACCCCTTAGGTTCCACAGTGAGTATAACAAGCATGCTTTACTGCATATACAGACTGATTTTACTGTTGTGGGTTTAGTAATACTTTAAAGCCTTTAAGGCTGGGTTCACACTAGTCCGATGCGAACTGCAGCTTCGGTTTCCCTGCAAAGATAAAAATGATCCATTCATAGGTTCCTCTCCATTGTAGGTGCGGATCAGCTGACCTGGGAGAGGGGGGAGGTGTAGTGAGGAGGGGGAGAGCATTCGTGTTCAGAACGGAACACATCTGTGAATCAGATGCGTTCCCATTGAAGATTATGGGCCTGCAATTTGCACCACATTGCCTAGAAAACGCACACATTTTTTGTGCAATGCGGAGTGCCGATGCAACGCACATATGTGAACTAGGCCCATTGAAAAGAACATATTTTCAAATGTTCTGCGAATTGGATGCGGTGTAAGCTGCATCCAATTTGCATATGTGTGAACCCAGCCTAACTGTGTGTATAGTCATTCTTCCATTATCCCATGAACAGCAGGAAGGGCAGCACCCTGCACTCATATCTGAGCAGAGCATATTCCTAGCGACTTTGAAGTACATTTTCAGGCATTTTTACAAGTGTTTTTTCATGTGTCAAGCTTCAAAATTTTGTTTCCTGGGCTGGACAAGGGGAAGACAGCAGTTCTATAAGAGGAGATGAGTTCTTCAGGCATAAAAATGTGCATGAAAATGCGCAAGACCACACTTATCGCATGTTTACAGGCATTCCCATTGAAGTCTATAGGAGCAAAAATGCAATGTATTCTTTTGAGCATAAAGGATTGAGCAACTGAATATACAACTGAACAGAGACAATTACAAAGAATAGGATCCTGCATATTGAGCATAGTTAGGCAGGCCATAGATGATGTGATTTTCTTTCCTGCAACCACGGATGGCAGGAAAGAAAAATGCTTAATTCCCCCATCAACATAGTCAGTGTTGATGGGGGAATCCCTTCTGTGGAGCATTGTGTGTTAGCAGTTATCTGTGTTGTTCTTAAGAAAAGGTGAAGTGTGATCTTGAATTTTACCTTTAAAGAGCTGAAAGTTATCATTTTACCTCTGATGGCCTCATGTATCAGCTCTTGGGACAAAAAAATTGATTGCATCAGACTGAACCCTTCACTGGATATGCAGGTCAAGTAGGTCAGTCTTATTATTCAGCTTATTTAAGAGGGCTACAGTAGCAAAGCTTCCAATAAATTAATTGAAGCCTTTAAATCAAGCGTCACTACCAGGTTTTGGAAGTATTGCCAGAAGTAGAAAAGCACTGCTCAATTCCCCAGGGGACTCGGTGCACATAGCACTTGGTCCAGTTAAATCTATGCATTGGATGTTGAGGTAGCGTGGTCAATAGTTTGCCCTCCATCCTTACTGCTGTCCAATCGTACTGCTTACGAAGAGACAATGACTAACACAACAAATACTTGTAGGAGAGGGGTTGTGAATCATAGGGTACACAGAGCCTACACAATCCCCTCTAAAAGCTGCCAGTAACATCTGCAGCCCTTCATCTAATCTTGCTTCCCTGTGCCTCCTCTACCACCTACTTTGTACTGAATATATGTAATTATATATTGAAAAGAAATACTGAGCCCAGCTGACAGATCACAGCAGGGAGATGGACTAAAGTTAGTTACTGTCGGCTTGTGTTTTTGCAAAAATGGTCTTTGAAAAAGTCAACACTTTTGACAAAACGCATTAGATGGAGGTGTATCCAGATTGGAGCTAAAAGAGCAATATTTCATAGTGTTGTTGAGCACTGTGAGTGGATGTTTTTTTTTTTTTATATTTTGGGTAAAATGAATTAACCTGGGGGTCGGTAATCCGCCAATCGCGATCTACCCATCGACCGCAAGCAGGCGGCAGGTAGATCGCGAACATGCCCCTGCTTTGCCAGTCCTTGCCCTTAGACTCTGCAGCTCTCATCCTCACAGCAGAGTGCAGAGCAGGAGGCAGCACAGTTCTTGATGAAAGGTGGGAGTGGAAGCAGCCCCACTTAACCTTTTAAATTAACCAACAGGTGATTGGTTGCTAAGACACAGGGCAGTCCTAGCAACCAATTACTAGCTTGTTAATCTGAAAAGTCAACTCTGGCAGCTCCCACTCTCCATCTAGAACTATGCTGGCCCCTGCTCTCTGCTCTGCACCTATGCAGTGTTAATTTTGTCAATGAAAACATTTTTGTCATCATTTTCATCAGCAGCATGTTTCCAGTGATGAAAATTAAAGGAAAATGACCCCACATTTTCGTCTATTGACAAAAACTATGATGAAAATCAATACCCATTTTCGCCAGCGAACAAAAACTGAATGAAAATGTGAGGGAGGGACAATTACCCACATGAACTTCTGGTTTCCTCAGAGCTCTGCCTGTAAAGCCCCTGGGTGTTTGCCCTCCCAGCAAGTAAGGTAGAGACCATAGCGTGCTTAGTGGTGTAGCGTGCTTAGCACTATGCAGCATTACAGGCCTCCTCAGATGACTGTCCAGAGCACTGTGTGCATTAGCCTCCTCAGGCGACTGTCCAGAGCACTGTGCGGCATTTACATGCCTCCCAAATGTCCTGATCACTGTGTGCATTACAGGCCTCCTCAGACCACCGTCTAGAGAACTATGTGCATTACAGGCCTCCTCAGATCACTGTCCAGAGCACTGTGCAGCATTACAAGCCTCTTCAGACCATCCAGAGCACTATGCAGCATTACAGGCCTCCTCAGACCGCCCAGAGCATTCACTGTGCATAACAGGCCTTCTCAGACTGTCCAGTAGTTTGTTCAAATCTTAATACCATAAATAATAACATGATATTACATTTATTAACTTTTTTTACTCCAGGAGCATATAATGAGTTCGAAAATTCTATAGAAATTCTTAAAGTGTTACTAAACCCAGGACCCTGCAATCACTATATCTGGTTTCTCACAGTACACAGAACATGGAAATGCAATTATTTTAGTAAATATAAACTGCTAAATACCTTTTCTGATCACATGCACCCTCCCAAGATTTTTTTTTTTCTAGCAATACACACCAAATTGAGCATGTGCAGAGTGACTCCAAAGGCCGTGCCTTATCAGGAGATGGATTGGGGACAGTAAAAGAAGGGGAAGATCAGAGAAGACAGGATCAAACAGCCTTTTTACACAATGCAGAGGATTAACCCCTTAGGTTCCACCGCGAGTATAATAAGCATGCTTTACTGCATATACAGATTGATTTTACTGTGGGTTTAGTAACACTTTAACTAATACATTACAATTTAACTAAACCCATTTGATTTTAGTCGACTAAAATGTAGAAAATTTAGTCGACTAAAAATGTGCTGCAGATTTTAGTCTACTAAATATGACTAAAACAGTTCAGATTACTAAAATATGACTAAAAGTAAAATGGCATTTTAGTCAAAAGACTATGACTGAAATTTGACGCCAAAATTAACATTGCACCTATGTAAGGTAGGAGAGTGAAGCTAACAGCTCAGGCACTGTTGTGTATTTATGTGACGGGGTGATGTGAGGGGGACAGAGGACACTGCTATGGGGAGCCAGAGGACACTACTATGTGGGGTGACATGAAGGGGCAGAGGACACTGCTAAGGGGGCACAGAGTATACTACAGTGAGGAGATGTGAAGGGACGGGGGGGAGGACACTGCTATGGGGGGCAGAGGACATTATTGTGCAGGGGGGCAGAGTACATTACTGTGGGGGGATGATGTGAAGAGGCAGAGGACACTACTGTGGAGGGTGATGTGAAGGGGGGCAGAGGATGCTTCTTTAGGGGGGGCGCAGGACACTAGTGGGGGGCTCAAAGGATTTTACTGTGGGGGTGATGTGAAGGCAGAAAACACTGCTATGGAGGGGCATATGATACTGCTATGGGGGGGGGGGCAGAGGATATTACAGTGGGGAGTGATGTGAAGGGGGGCAGAGGACACTGTTATGGGGGGTAAGAGTACATTAAAGGTGGGAAGATAATGTGAAGAGGGCAGAGGACACTACTGTGGGGGTAATGGTGATGTGTGAAGGGGGTAGAGGACACTTCTATGAAGGGCCAGAGGACACTGCTATGGGAGGGCAGAGGCACTACAGTGGGGGCTTGAGGTGAAGGCGGCAGAATACACTGCTATCAGGGGGGGGTGACGCAGAGTACATTAATGTGGGAGGGATGATGTGAAGGGGGGCAGAGGACACTATTGTGACACACTATGTATTCTTCATGCCTTCTTTTTATTGTGGGCTCAAAAGTTTTCTTTTTCATATAAAAAAGAGTGAAGCACCCCAGGGATCTTTGATCTCTTCCATGTTGTCCACTCCGCAAAGGTTTATTCTGCATCTTTTTACCACATGGGGTAGCTGGTTCCAAACATAAAAGCAAAGATATTGGTGACCTCAATTTTCTGTAATGGGGAGTTGGGCATTGACGGTAAATAAATTGGTGAGTGGCTTTCAAATTTTAAATCCCTTCGGATATATATGGTGATTTCTTTGGAAGCATGTGTGAACAAAAACAAGAAAAAGAGAAAGTTAGCACCTTATATTTCAAGCAAATCTCCCCCCTCATTTGCACCAACGCCACCAACTCCAACCCCCCCCCCCCTGGGGAGACGAACGGGAGGCTGCAATCCTGCCCGCTTGGGAGACGGTCGGGAGGCCGCGATCGGAGGCCTTACCATAAGGAGGCAGATGGGATCTGAGCCGAGATGAAGAGATGAGCTTGATGAAGGAAGAGCCAGGGCTTCTCCTCCAGTGCTAAACAGGAAGTGGGTCCTGGGACTCCCTGGCCAATCGAGTTTCAGGACCAGCTTCCTGATTGGCCCTGCTTAAAAAAAAAACCCTCACTGGAATTCATGCGTCTGACGCCCTACATATAGATTAGGGGCCAGGCGCATGGTTTAGGGGGGCGGTGCCGTCACTGATTGCAAAAATGATTTATTAACAATTTAATAAAGTGGTGTTAAACAAAACATTTAATATATTGCAATTTACCAATCCTTAGATATGGTGGCTGCATTAGTTTACTTTATTTCCTTTATTTTATACTTGGTGATCCAGCCAGTAACACACTTCCTGTCTTACGGTTTTTCCACTGTGGATTGAGGAGCACCTTTGGACAGCAGCATTTTAAATTTGGGGAGAAGGAAGAGTTAGATGCACTACCAAATTTAGATGGACTTAACTAGCAAATTAAACCTGATCACCAGCCAACACATTTTCACGACCTATCACCAGAAGAAAAAAATGATGGTAAACCCCCCAGGAGTCCCTGTCTACATAGCACTAGTCTCCATTCATTTTAGAGCAGAGGATAATAAATTAAATAAATCTTTCTCTCCGGGGCAACGCTGCCACGTGTTTGCTGTTTGTGAGGCCTTAGGTGGGCGACCTGCAGGCCTTAGGTGGGCTTCTTGCCAAACGCTTGGCTTCACATAAGCGTCTTCTGATTGTTACAATACACACAGGTAACTTTAGACTTTCTTTGATCACCGTGGAGCTGATCATTGGCTGAGTCTTTGCCATTTTGGCTATACTTCGACCAATTGGAATGGTAGTTTTCTGTTTTCGTCTATGTCTTTCTGGTTTTGGTTGCCATTTTAAAGCATTTGAGATCATTTTAGCCGAGCAGCCTGTCAGTTTCTGTACTTCTTTATATGTTTTCCCCTCTCCAATCAACTTTTTAATCAAAGTATGCTGTTCGTCTGAACAATGTCTGAAACAACCAATTTTACTCAGATTTTCAGAGAGAAATGCACTGTACCCAGCATGTACAACACTTGCTGCCTTCGTCCTTAAATAAGGGCCACCAGTATTAATCTTTGTTGTTGTTAAATTTTTATTTATAATTTTAAACACATCCCTTTCAATTAATGAATAAATTACACAGAATTAGCAGCATCCATGTCATAACTGTTGGATCTGTTGGTTTTCTATTACTCTACTACACCTACTAGTAAATTATTTGCCATGTAGAAATATAATTTATACCAAAAACAGTGATTGATCTGGTTAGTGATGTTGGACTGCTATTATTTTGAACACAACTGCATGGAATACCTGTACATCAAGCTGTTGTTAGGAGTGAGGGTGCCGGGTTGAGAAGGAGTTGCCAGTCAGCATGAACTGGACATGTTAAGCTCAAGCAATGACAGAATCATAATCATTATAAGTTTCCCTGGATACAGGGGAATTCTTTTTGCTATGAGCAATGTAACCAAATATCCAGTCATGGAGAAAGACAGAGATGTTAATACTAATGTGGTATTTTTTCAAAAACATATCAGTACCACTTGCTACAGAAGCCAGTGCTGAGAGGCAAAGCCCCGGAGGCCTATATGGCATCGCCAACTGAGCAGAATGAGGACTATGAGGCCATAAGCGATGCAATAATCTGAAATTATCAATTGACACCAGAAGAATACCGCAAGAAATTCAGGTCACTGCAGAAAAAAAAACCTGCAGACTTCTAAATAGAGGTGGTAGGCCACTTACGCACACAACATTTTAGCAGTGAACTAACAGATTGAGAAAGGATTTCTATGAACCTGACATTCCAGCATCAACTTCTACATATCTGTTCTGCTGAAAATTGACAGTTGTGTTTGAACACAAGTCTGAGCCTGCCAAAGTGGCAACAGAGTTGGCAGATATCTACATTAAAACTTGGGCTTCTAACCACTGAATGGCTTCCCCTAGTGGCTGGAAAGGAAGGAAATCACCAGCATCTTCTGCTGCACCTGTGAGTCAAGCCTCTCTGCAAAAGCATATGGAGCTCCTGAGAAAAAGGCAGTTTCGGCTGACACCCACAGAAGCTATAATTGTAGCAAGCCTGGATACCTCAGGAAAAATGTTCATGAGCAGAAAAGGCTATCACCTGGCTAGCTGGCCAACTCCTATTTCTCTGTGTCATTTGTCCATGGAAAAGTGAGGGGCTACAATACTAACGGCAAACTAAGATATGTGTGTGAGACGCTCATGCTGTATGGGAATGGAGCTTATCTATGCTCCAGGCCAGTGTTTCTCAACTCTAGTGCTCAAGGAGCCCCAACAGGCCATGTTTTCAGGATTCCCCTCAAATGAAACAGCTGTGATAATTGCTAGTGAAGGCAGTGAAACTGATCAAAACTGATCAGTGGAATAAAGTAAAAAAGTAAAAAAATGCCACGCTGGAACAATAAAATGAAGCAGCAGTAGACAGTGTGACAACACAAGATAACAGTATACTATGGTTTTGGTTCCGAATACGGGTAAAACACCCTAAGAAATAGGCACCACATTCCTGGACATGATTATAGGTTACAGGAGGGATAAAGGGATTTTGACGGTGCAGGCAAACTAGACATGGAAAATTTTTTTCTTAAAAAAACACAATTTTTAATTCAACCATTAAAAAACATACAATTTGTACAAAATTCATGAAATTTCAATTTTGATAAAAACACGGTGGTCAAATGGGATATGAGTGTACATATAGTTTGGAAGGTGATATTATTGCATACTAGCCCGACATGTTTCGCATTGTCGCTTTTTCAAGGGATATGCAAACTGAAGGTGATATCATCCAACACTCCTATTTTTCTAGAATTCTGTACAAATTGTATGTTTTTTAATGGTTAAATTTAAAAATTGTTTTTTTAAGAAAAAAATTTTCCATGTCTAGTTTGCCTGCACCGTCAAAATCCCTTTATCCCTCCTGTAACCTATAAACAAGATAACAGTAGTAAAAATAAACCGCGCTAAGTGTCCATTACTTTATCAATCATTAGTGACGTATACGTCTGAAATGAATGTTCAATAATATAGTCCAAATATCCCTTTTGGCAAGAAAAAGCACTCCCGGTCATCCAAATGCTTAAACATGCACAGAAATGATTCATGATCCAAAGACTATGACAATGAATTGCCCTTACCAGAACGCCAGATATAGTGAGCGGATGGCTTAAACCCAGCCGGATGACAAGCAGGAAGCTTCCCCCTTGTCATCCATTGAGAGGGGGAAGCTTCCTGCTTGTCATCCATTGAGCTCCAGTGATCAGCAGAGGAGAATAGAGGACTATCCAGGTGGATTTCCTGATACAGCAATCAATCTCCCAGTGTGACTTAGAGCCCAAAGAGTGCAAAGTCTAAGAGTTGGTAAGCACACTCTACAGCTGTGGTGGTGGGATATCACCTTTCCTTTTTAAGTGCACAATAGGGTGTTGGTCTCAGGTGCATGCTTATATATGATTTCAAAACAATACTACACTATGGCCAGCGTTTTTCTCTTTTTTTCGGTATTGAACTGAGGGAACTACGCCTGCATTTGGATAGAGCTGATCGGTCCCTATCCCTGATCGGTCCCTATCCTAAGGGCCCCGGCTGGGTTTAAGCCATCCGCTCACTATATCTGGCGTTCTGGTAAGGGCAATTCATTGTCGTGGTCTTTGGATCGTGAATCATTTCTGTGCATGTTTTAGCATTTGGATGACCCAAAATAATGGAATGCCTGAAAACACAACCTGTTGGTGAGCCTTGAGGACTGGAGTTGAGAAACACTGCTCCAGGCAATGTTAGAAAGTTTCCCGGGAGCCACACATCAAGTAAAGCCCGCTGTTTGATAATGTATGGCAGTCTCAGGTCGTAGCCTAGACACCCGCCAGGCCACGCCCCCAACACATTTCACTCCTCCCACCTGAGCTTACTCATAGAGAACAATACTAACCTACAGCCTTTCACTGTGAGTAACAGAACCATAACTGGCTTCCAACACACCAGAGCAGAAGTCACACTTGTTCACCCTGAGCTGGTAAAAGTAAAGCACATCATCCAGGAAAAGTTCCTTACTCTCATTGGAATCCAGAGAACCAATTCATGTGTACCCATTAAATGGCCTTTCATCAACTTGAGGCGGGAGATGGGATTGTTTCATAAATCCACAGCACATTCCAGAAGGTTCCAGAAGGCCTTGTCTTTACCTACTGTATATGTTCAAAGGCAAACTATAGTCTTGGTCTAATGTTCTATTTGGACAGCAAATATTTTTTTCCTACCACTCCCCCATCATGTGTGGCAAATTTATGTAATCTCTGATTATAGGTGTATGCACTTCATTAACAACCATTGCAAGAATTACCTGCAGATGCTGTAATGAAATTTTGGTGATCTTGGATATTTCTTTTAGCATCAAATAAACACCTCTTGTGTTAAATTTGCTGGGCCAATTAGACCTGGGCAAATTAGCAGTCATTTAAAATTGATGTCACGTGTTGATTATTTTTATTACATTGGAATTATTGATAGTAAATAATTCAGTTATTTTTCTAAATTCATTGCCAGACACCCATATTTCAGGCATAAAATGTGCATTTTTACCAACATGTGTGTAATGCCTGAAAAAAATGGGTCTGGTACAAAAATGATTAAACAAAACAGGTTCCACCTTTATACCTTTTAAAGAGGTTCTGACCATTGGTACCTAAACTGGAACACCTGATTCTAATTGTGTGGATTTTAAATGGTGGTAAATGTAAGGATGAACTTACTTTCCACATGTGGCAAACTGCATCTTTGTTACTTAGAATTGAGAATATACAATTTCAAGTATATACCTTTATCAATTTAAAGTATATACCTTTTATCTGTAGGCACTGTTTGAATGAAAATGTAATATATGAGTGTTCAAATATGTTGAACAAAATCAACAATTTCCATAGGGTGTGCATTCATTTTCACATGGCTATACAGAAGGGCAGTTCTGTCTAGCCTTAAGACATAGTGCAGGCATATGTAGAAATCCTTACCAGTACAGCCTGATCTCACAGTATCAACAGCATCACTTATTTACAATATCGCTCATACACAACAATACAAAAATACATGACTTTAATCTTTTTTGAAAGAAGTTAAACATAGAACCCTTTACAATTTAAAATATAGCTTAGGATATAAAGTACAGGAAAAGGAAAAACACCAAAAAAGAAAAGAGCTTCACTGGTAAGAGGGAACACAATGAGGTAATTGTTTAAAGTAGTCCATTGTTCCCGAAATAAAAACATTACAGCACTCCCTTTAACATCGCATAATAAAAATACAATAAAATAAAATAAGTATAGAAAAAAATTTTGTGATGGCGTTCTTTTGGATCACAGTCCAGTCAGTTTTTGGACAAGTTTTTGATATGTCTTTCTTTCAAGTTCCCAAGAATGGTTAGTGCAGATATATTGTTTAGCTCTATGAACAATTTTCCTTTTTAGATCTGGTTTCTTCATCAGTCTTATGGACATCTGGACAAATTCCTAAAAGAGAACATAGAATATCAATTAAAAGAACTCAAGATATATGGAAAGTATGAATATTTTACATCATATATTCTTGGAGGAGGGAATACGAAACTCTGATGCTCTGTATAAAGAATAACCAATCTTCACTGATGAAGCTAAGCATAAAATTATTATTATGATATGCGATTTATATAGCGCCAACAGTTTACGCAGTGCTTTACAATGTATAGGGGGAACAACACAATTACAGTGCAGTTCAATACAAAAGGTACAGGAGGGCCCTGCTCATAGAGCTTACATTCTAAAGAGAGGGGGTGGTGGTACAAAAGGTAATAGCTGCAGAGAATGATTTGATAGCTGCAGAGAATGATTTGATGGGGATTTGATGATAAAATGAGATACACCTCATCAGTTTCTGGGAACCTTCATTATTATTCTCCCCCTCTAGGGGGTTGATTTACTAAAACATGCGAATGCAAAATCTGGTGCAGCTGTGCATTGTAGCCAATTAGTTTCTAACTTCAGCTTGTTCAATTAAGCTTTGGCAAAAAAAAGGCTCAGTTCAACCAAAAGTGGGCTCTCCTGGCTTTTTTTCTACCATTGAGTGTAACTTTTTTTTTTACCTACCATTGAGTGTAACTTTTCCAGTTGAAGTTTACATAATATACTGTAAAATAATTTAAAGACCCAATAGCAGCAGTGGGACACCACATCATGGCTGCAGTAGGAGTGCAAACCTGATCTACAAACATCGAATTCTTGGGATTTTCTTTTCATGTCTCAAGTCCTAACCTACCGTATGCTAAACCCTTTTCCCCTGAAATTCCACATAATATTATGCATTCTATATTACATTTTTCTAAGCTAAATTAAGTCATAACGGCCTCCAAAATCTTAATTTTGTTTATCATGGATAAGTACGTTTTATTGTATCCCATTTAATATTTAACCCCAACAGTTCTAAACCAGTGTAAAAGCGTGTTTTTTTCTCTGCTAATTAATCTCTTGAAAAAAGTACAAGCAACTCAGAACTATAAGAAACAAATTATAAGCTTCTAACTAGGGGTCACAGGGTCCCAAAGAGGTTAGCACTGATATATCCTTCAGCTACAGTTTGCTGTTGGAGAGGCTGTGAGTCATAAGGTTATATGATCCACATTTGGTGGTATTGTCCCATTCTTAGGCCATTCTGGAATGAGATCAGAAAGCTAATCTCAGACATCACAACCATTCTAATACAAGATGATCCAGATTTTTATTTATTGAATTCCCTGCCCCCATCTCTTAAAGGCCATGGAAAGTATGTAGTTAAAGTTTTATTAACCTGAGGAAAAGAGTCTGATCCCCTTGTATTGGAAAAATCCAACGGTGCCCACTATAGGCAAATGGGCCAAAAAATTAAATAAGATTATGGGTATACACCTGCAATATGATACACTTTATAAAATCTGGGCATTTTGGATACATTATAGATTTGAAGCAGGCCATGGTTAACCTTGTTTATTATGATTTGCTACTGGTTGTAGTGTGCTTGCTTATTATGATTTGCTACTGGTTGTAGTGTGCTTGCTTATTATGATTTGCTACTGGTTGTAGTGTGCTTGCTTATTATGATTTGCTACTGGTTGTAGTGTGCTTGCTTATTATGATTTGCTACTGGTTGTAGTGTGCTTGCTTATTATGATTTGCTACTGGTTGTAGTGCACTTCCTTTTTTAGTCTTCCTGGTTGATATATCAGGATATTTTACCCATGCATTGACAGTCTATGGTAAAGTGCTATATACCCCCCTACATGGTTTTGTCTACTATTTTTAATTTTTTTTTGCTTCTTGTTATTTTTTTCTTCTTTATCCATGACATATGTCTGCTTTGGTCATATGCCTGTCCCAGAGAAATTGAAGATAAAGGATGCCCTGAGTACTTGTACTGATGTACTTGTTTCATCGCTGATGGATATGTCTAATTCTTAAACCTAATAAATAAAAATTATACAAAAAAAAAGTACAAGCCATTCCTGAATAACTAATTGGATGTCACAGCAAACAAGCAGCAAAGCCTTATTTGCATGTCAGAATAAGGTTGGACAGTGGATCACAAGTATGCAAACAGCTGTGGCTTCCCAGCCTGTACAAAGCAATGACAGGCTGACAGGAACCACGACTGTACACATATATCCATATGTCTGGTAGTTTACTTGCTGCTAGGGAAAGATGACCTGCCCTGGATGCAATCTGTCTCTAACCACTGGTAACCGCTGGAGATGTGGATACATGCAAACAGCAGCAGTCAGTTGTGGCTCCTGTCAGTCTGTCATTGCTTTGTTCAGGTTGAGCATCCGCAGATGTTTGCAAACACCTGTCATTCCAGTCATAGAAATTCACTGATTCCTGCCACAGAAATTCACCGTTTGGTCCTATTCTTACGTGTGAATGAGGTCTAAGGGAAAGAGGCAAGGTACAAGTGGTTTTGCAACTGTCTAAGGCATACTTTGTCTGTCCTAGAGAAACAGAGATTGTGTGGGAGGACTCAATGAATAGAGGGTTCAAAAGTGTGCATAAGCTAGAATTTTATTAGTAACTTGGGTTAAAAATCTGCACGTGCATCTGGCTGTCAGACAGGAAAGGCTTGACAGAAGGTATATGCAGTGCTCAAGGGGATTTTGTACACCCCTATAACACTTTTCTTAGCTAACAAATATATCCCAAT
Organism: Lithobates septentrionalis; assembly: GCA_037952835.1. Classification (NCBI taxonomy): domain Eukaryota; kingdom Metazoa; phylum Chordata; class Amphibia; order Anura; family Ranidae; genus Lithobates; species Lithobates septentrionalis. The sequence continues at coordinate 3,756,001 of JBBDGP010000065.1, forward strand.
GGGAAATAAAAATAAAACAAATGGTCTTCAATAGATTACTGCATATTAGCCATTAATGTATTTGCAGGAAAGAACAAGCACTTGGCTTTATTGTTAAAATGACATACAAACAAGCCTACCTGCTCTCATTATGGCTCTGTGAGATGTAATAATGGAAAACATTTTCTTTTTGTTAGGAACTTGCTGCAATTGAATGTTAATGGATGTTTTCAAACATGCTCACCTTTACATTATATAACCAGCTGTAACAAGGACATTATAAAGCTTGGATGAGCAAATCCAAGCAAAACATTTGTTTATTTCTTTAGTTTTGGACATAGAGGAGAGTGATTTATACTTGCGGTATGTGCACCCACTGAGTTTTCCCTCTTATCCTGTAATGGAAAATCTCACCAGTGGGAACAGGCATTTTAACAGTAAAATGGGCGAAGCATTAGAAACTCTGCCAGGTTAATATCGCTTTTCATGTCTTATTCCAGTAAAAACAGCTCCCCTTATTTCTTGTAATAATTTCAGTATTCACTTTTCCCAAGTAGATATAAAAAACTAATTATTGCGATTATGTATTCTTTAAAAATGAAAAAAAAAAGTATTTTAACTGTATATTTGTATTTTAACTAGGCTTTTATTATCCCATAAATTACCAGCCTCTCTCAACCGGGTTGGCATCTGAGGTCGTCAGGGATGCTGTGGCATTCTGGTTCAGAGAGGCACTTACATCAGACCAAGCTCTTGCTTCTCCGCTGAACTTTATATTTTCAAAGAGGGAGCTCAGTCTGACAGTAAAGATCCTTTCGCACTTGTACGACTTGTCCTACGATTTGGGACTGCAAAGTCACATGACAAGTTGTTCCCCATGGCAACCATTCATATTAGTACGACTTCAAAGTAGTCCCTGCACTACTTTGGTCCGACTTTGATGCGAGTTACACAGGCATTCCCTGAAATCGCGTCAAAATCACAAGACTTTGAGGTCGCGGTAGTGTGAAAGGGGCCTAAGTGAAGGGGACGCCTCTTCCTGAGTCTCCCTGCTTCCCCCTACAGTGCAGTACCTGGCAGCAGGTGAAGGTACAGTAACACAGACTTTTTAAAAGGCTGTGTATGTATGTGTGAGTCTATGTATTTTTATATGTGCGGGCCTGTGCGTTATTATAAACACTTCAATATGGGACACGTTCACCCCCTTCCTGCCCAGACCAATTTTCAGATTTCAGCACTTTTACCCTTTGAGTGACAATTACCCAGTCATGCAACACTGTACCAAAATGAAATTGTTATTTTTATTTAATCACCACTGTTTGTTTTTTTTTGCTATATAAATGAAAAAAATACCTAGCATTTTGAAACAAAAACACTTTTTTCTTAGTGTCCGATACAATTTTGCATTCTGCTACATTTCTTTGGTAAAAGCAATCCAAATCAATGTCTGTGTGAAAGTTATAGAGTCTATGAACTATAGAGCGGGGATCCTCAAACTACAGCCCTCCAGCTGTTGCAGGACTACACATCCCATAAGGCATTGTCAAACTCTGACATTCACAGACATGACTAGGCATGATGGAAATTGTAGTTCCGGAATCACTGAAGGGCCATAGTTTTAAAACCCCTGTTATAGAGTGTATATATATTTGAAACTTTATCAATCCTGATGTACTGACTGCCTCATTTCTTGAGGCCCTAAAATGCCAGGGCAGTACAAATACCCCCTAAATGACCCCTTTTTGGAAAGCAGATGGTGCAAAATATTTAGTAAGAAGCATGGTGAGTTTTTTTTTTTTTTTCCAAGTTGTCATTTTAACCACTTCAGCCCCGGAAGGATTTACCCCCTTCCTGACCAGAGCGTTTTTTGCGATTCGGCACCGCGTCGCTTTAATTGACAATTGCGCGGTCGTGCGACGTGGCTCCGAAACAAAATTGATATCCTTTTTTTCCCACAAATAGAGCTTTCTTTTGGTGGTATTTGATCTCTGCGATTTTTATTTTTTGTGCCATAAACAAAATAAGAGGGACAATTTTGAAAAAAACGCATTATTTTTTACATTTTGCTATAATAATTATCCCCAAAAAATATATAAAAAAGCATTTTTTTTCCTCAGTTTAGGCCGATACATATTCTTCTACATATTTTTGGTAAAAAAAAAATCGCAATAAGCGTTTATTGATTTGTTTGCGCAAAAGTTATAGTGTTTACAAAATAGGGGATAGTTTTATGGCATTTTTATTAATAATTTTTTTTTTACTAGTAATGGCGGCGATCAGCGATTTTTATTGTGACTGTGACATTATGGCGGACATGTCCGACATTTTTTACACATTTTTGGGACCATTGTCATTTATACAGCAATCAGTGCTATAAAAATGCATTGATTCCTGCATAAATGACACTGGCAGTGAGGGGGTTAACCACTAGGGGGCGATGAGGGGTTAAGTGTGTCCTAGGGGAGTGATTTCTAACTGTCAGGGGGATGGGCTGGTGTGTGACATCACTGATCTCTGCTCCGATGACAGGGAGCAGAGATCGAGTGACACTTGTCACTAGGCAGAACGGGGAGATGCTGTTTACAACGGCATCTCCCCGTTCGTCCTCTCTGTGAGGCGATCGCGGGTATGCCCACGGCGATCGAGTCCACGGGACACATGACCCGACTCACGAAGATTGCGGCAGGCGCGCACACGGCGGCAAATTTAAAGTAACGTACGGGTACGTTACTTTGCGCAAAAGGTGGGAAAAAAAGGATGTAAAAAAAGGATGTAAATGCGCAATTGTCAGTTAAAGTGACGCAGTGCCATATTGCAAAAAATGCTCTGGTCATTAAGGGGGTAAAATCTTCCAGGGCTAAAGTCATTAAGCTATTAGACACCTTTTCACACTGGGGCATTTTTCAGGCGCTTTTGGGCTAAAAATAGCGGCTGAAAAACACCTCTCCTGCAGTCCCAGTATGAAAGCCAGAGTGCTTTCACACTGGGATGCTGCGCTGGCAGGACGTTAAAAAAATTCCACCGAGCAGCATCTTTGGAGCGGTGAAGGAGCAGTGTACACACCGCTCCTTCACCGCTCCTGCCCATTGAAATGAATGGGCACCGTTGCCGAAGCGCCTGCAAAGCGCTTCAGCAGTGGCACTACACAGGCACATTTAACCCTTTATTCGGACACTAGCGGGGGTTAAAGGCGCTAAAATGACGGTAAAGCGCCACTAAAACTAGTGGCATTTTACCATTAACGCCCGCCCCAGTGTGAAAGGGGTCTTACTGTGCCTAATTTGAATAGAGCACATTTTAGAAGCTATTTTTTCTGGAATCCAGGGAATTTGGAAGGGTCTTAAAATATTTTATTGAAGGTTATGTGAATACTATTATGCCTGAATGGATACACCAGATTTTACTATATTCAAAAACTAATAGTAAAACTACTCTTACTTTTGTTGGCAATGTAGACAATAATGGTTACATCAGGGCTCAAAATTTCAAGTCCTGAGCTACTAGCCAGGCCTTAAGAGTTACTCGCCACCAGTTACCCCACCCAACCCCTACCCTGCTCCGCCCCTAAACTCAAATTAAATTACAACGCAATTATAACCCCCAGCATTGATGTCAGTGGACATCATGACCCCCAACACTGGTATCAGAGGACGCATTAGTAACTCCCAGCATTGAAGTCAATGGAAGCATCGATAACCGCTAGCACAGGTGTCAGTATTAATATCTCCCTCTCCTACATGTTGGTGGTTAGTGGTATTGAAATGTAACCCCTCCCATGACCCTCAATGTGGGGGGAGGGGGTTAACATTCACTGACATTACCACAAATGTAGAAGGGGGTGGTGGGTTAAAATTTCACTGCCGTGAGGACCAATGCATGTGGGGGGGTTAACTTTCACTACCACTGACCTCCCCCCCAACTGCATTGGCGGACATAGCAATGCTAACCCTTCCTCAATTTCAGCCTGCTCCGGTCCCATTGCCCTAATGCTATGGTGCTGGACAGGGAGCCGGAACAATGAAACAAGTAGTTAGCTGAGCTTACCTCAGCACACACTCGCTCCTAATAAGTTCACATCTCCCTCTTTCAGGAGTGCAGGCAGGCATGTGGACGGGTGGGCGGTTCAGGCAGATGGGCGGGTGAGCAGGCGGGCTGTTCAGACAGATGGACAGGCAAGTGGGCGAGTCAGCAGGCGGACGATTCAGGCAGGTGGGCGGGATCTCAGAAGATTGCTGCATCCACATCCCGCCCACACAACAAGCAGCCAGAGCCTGAAACTGCCAGTCTTGGAGCCTGCACTGTGTGGTGCTCGGAATGATAGGAGCGACGGCAGCTGGAGAGCTGGGCACTCGGTGTCACTCATCTGCTCTTAGCACCCCCTCTCCACTTGCCCCCAGCAAATTTTCACTCGCAAAATGAGAGCAGGTGAATGAAAATTTTGAGGGCTGGTGACATATCACATTAGCATGAAAGAAGGGAAAGCTACACATACCACATATATAAGCAGCTCTTATTTTCAAGGAATCAACTAATGGCTAATGGTTTCATGTCAAAAGTGTACACAGAGCATTTATGCTGCGCATAACTGTCCTTGCGCAACGTTCAACATTAATAACTTTCTATATACAGTACGAGTGCCAGAAGAAGCACATCATAAACAGTATATAAAAGCAACTTATGTCACGTCTTCTTATAAATCTTCTGCATTCAAAAACACTTTGAACAACCTAAAGGTTAGTTCAACAAACACAATTCATTAAATTGGTGAGGGTTATCTGTTAAGTGGTTTCAATGAGTTACAACATTGAACAATTTGTCGCAATATGGCAGTTATATTAAAGGTTAAAGACTCAAGGTGTCTAAAGTAGTTTTTAACATTGACTGGATGACATTTAGTTTACTTAAGTGCTGTATTTTAAGCAATTGCCTTTTTTATCCACTTGCTAACCAAGCATTTTCTGGCACTGTTTACAAGTTTAAATCAGTATTTTTTGCTAAAGAATTACTTAGAACCTCCAAACATTATATACTTTTTGTAGCAGAAACCCTAGAACAGGGGTAGGCAACCTAAGGCCCTCCAGCTGTTGTGGAACTACATTTCCCATGAGGCATTGCAAGGCTGGCAGTTACAATTATTCCCAGAGGCATGATAGGACTTGTAATTCTGCAACAGCTGGGGGGCCCCAGGTTGCCTACCCCTGCCCTAGAGAATAGAATGGAGATTGTTGCAATATTTTACGTCACATGGTATTCGTGCAGCGGTTTTTCAAACGCTTTTTTTTTTCAAATACACTTTCATTTTTTTTAATGCAAAAAAACACAATATAACCCAATTTTTTGATAAAATATAATGAATGATATTATGCTGAGTAAATAGATACTTAGCATGTCAAATGAAAAGAAAGGGAAAAAGAATATCCATACATTTGATACTAGGCATATAACAAGTGGAACAAAAGAGTGCAGCGCTATATCAAACAGTGTAATAAATGAAAATAATTCATGAACAACATATGATTCAGATAAATATTATAATCCAATATATATCCAGTGAAGACATATGTGGAAGTGGGCACAAAAAAAATAAAATTTTATAAAAAAAAACTGTACAATAAAAAATGTTAAAACATTATGAATTAAAGAAATTCTGTGCCAAGTGAAAAAGGGATCCAAAGACAGCAAATGTGACACCCAAAAAGTATTCATACTAGGGGCTTACCAGAAAGCCAGCGAACCCCCTTACTCAGGGAGTTCAAGGAGCGCTTTATCAATCAATGGATTCAAACTTGAGCATCAAATCAGGTGACCCTAGGCAATCCACTGGGTCCTCCCCTGCAATCAATGGATCATATATACAGTATCTCACAAAAGTGAGTACACCCCTCACATTTTTGTAAATTTTTTATTATATCTTTTCATATGACAACACTGAAGAAATGACACTTTGCTACAATGTAAAGTAGTGAGTGTACAGCTTGTATAAAAGTGTAAATTTGCTGTCCCCTCCAAATAACTCAACACTAATGTCTAAACCGCTGGCAACAAAAGTGAGTACACCCCTAATTGAAAATGTACAAATTGGGCCCAAAGTGTCAATATTTTGTGTGGCCACCATTATTTTCCAGCACTGCCTTAACCCTCTTGGGCATGGAGTTCACCAGAGCTTCACAGGTTGCCACTGGAATCCTCTTCCACTCCTCCATGACGACATTACAGAGCTGGTGGATGTTAGAGACCTTGCTCTCCTCCACCTTCTGTTTGAGGATGCCCCACAGATGCTCAATAGGGTTTAGGTCTGGAGACATGCTTGGCCAGTCCATCACCTTTACCCTCAGCTTCTTTAGCAAGGCAGTGGTCATCTTGGAGGTAAGTTTGGGGTTGTCTTGTATTTTTGGGGTTGTCTTGTATTTTTGATGATCCTATTTTTACAATAAAGTCAATTTTTCTACTTCATCCGGTGTGCGGCATCCAGATTCTCCTATTCAAAGCTCTACTCCTCCACTGTAGGAATACACCGATCAGCGCTGCAGCCGATTGGCTGAAAGCGCTGATCGAACAATGATATACCAACAGAGCTATTTGAGAGGAGTAGATCATTAGATTAATTCCTGTTCAATGGGAATTGCCATAGATGGATCGAAATTTAGCCAGTCCCTGCTGAATCGGTCAAATTTTGTAATTTAGCCAGTCCCTGCTGAATTGGTCAAATTTTGATCCATCTATTGCCTGCTTAATTGAGCTCTATTCTAGAAGGAGTGCACAAGAGCAGGACTACTTTGCAACTCAACTACCACTATGGGAAAGCTTTTTTATTCTAAAGTGTGGAAGAAATGGAAATATATTTGTTTTATTCTACATTTTTAAGCAATAAACAAAATTAATAGGTAGTTGGTAAATTATTAACTCCTGTATTCCCTATGTTTGGTATTGTTTTACTTATGTTCACACAGGGAGTCTGTTGCATAGTCCCTGGAAAAATAATAGACATGATAAAGTTACACTGTTTTCTGAGCCCATGGTTGCTAATTTTCTTCTTCCCCCTCTGCCGCCGCATCCTACATAAAGTCGCTGGACTTCTCCAAGTCCGGCAGGATCATCAATATTCAATGCCCTCTCTGTAGTAAGAATCTTTTAGACAGATTTTTGTCTGTGGCTAGATCACCCAAATCAGCAAATTTTAATGTCTTCTTCCTGTGGTGGTCAGCTCTATTCCCATGAAACCACAAAGTCTTTCCTTTTTATCACATTTCTCCTGTTAGTACTCCTACACGTGCATCTTGGTTAACATGCTAAACTGTGGAATTCTTACATAAAAAGAATTTGTTCCACATAGTCTTCGAGGAACGTCCCGTTTTCCTGAGCTGAAGAAGTCTTTGGAATAGACAGCTAAGTCCTCTCCCTCTCTGACTCTTACGAAATATTGGTTTTGTTTTTTAACATTTTCACGTTTAGCTGCCTAAACCAAAACAAGAAAAATTTGCATCCACGGTTCAAATTTGGCCATATTTGAGGAGGCATGAATGTACAGTGCCTTGAAAAAGTATTCACACCCCTTGAAAATTTTCCACATTTTGTCATGTTACAACCAAAAACATAAATGTATTTTATTGGGATTTTATGTGATAGACCAATACAAAGTGGCACATAATTGTGAAGTGGAAGAAAAATGATAAATGGTTTTCAATCTATTTACTAATAAGTATCCGAAAAAGTTAACGTGCATTTGTATTCAGCCCCCTTTACTCTGATAGCCCTAACTAAAATCTAGTGGAACCAATTGCCGTCAGAGGTCACCTAAATAGTAAATAGAGTCCACCTGTGTGTAATTTAATCTCAGTATAAATACAGTTGTTCTGTGAAGCCCTCAGGTTTGCTAGAGAACCTTAGTGAACAAACAGCATTATGAAGGCCAAGGAACACACCAGACAGGACAGGGATAAAGTTGTGGAGAAGTTTAAGCAGGGTTAGGTTATAAAAATATCCCTTCTGAAGCCAGAAGGCTTACTATTTAAGTTAAATGGCATCATAGTCACTCTTAATGGCATGCAGTTGCAACACTTATTTTTTCTTGTATGTTGCTGTTACAGTGCATCAGTCTGACGTGAACTCTATCAGATGTCCTTGTTTGATATACATTTTTATACTTTATTTTCTACCTTTTGTTATGTTGTATATTGGAAAAATCTAATAAAAATTGTCAATTATAAAAAAAAAGAAAAAAAAAAATATCCCAAGCTTTAGACATCTCACTTAGCACTGTTCAAACCTATAATTTAAAAATGGAAACAGTATGGCACAACTACAAACCTACCAAGACATGGCCGTCCACCTAAACTGACAGGCCGGGCAAAGAGAGCATTAATCAGAGAAGCAGCCAAGATGTGTGGCGGAAAACTAACACTGCACATCACCCTGAACACACCATCTCCACTGTGAAACATGGCGGTGGCAGTATCAGGTTGTGGGGATGCTTTTCTTTAGCAGGGACAGGGAAGCTGGTCAGAGCAAATTACAGGGCAATCTTAGAAGAAGGAAAAACCTGTTATGCCCCGTACACACGGCCGCAATTTCCGACAGAAAAAGTCAGATGGGAGCCTTTTCGTATATTCTGACCGTGTGTATGCTCCATCAGACTTTTTACCTTGAAAATTCAGATGGACTTAGATAGAGAACATGTTCTATATTTTTCCGATGGAACAAATTCCTATCGGGAAAACCTCTCGTCTGTATGCTGTTCTGACGTACCAAAAATGACGCATCCTCTGAAGCAAGTACGAGACGCCATACGTGTTGTCCCGTCGTATGTGTTGTACGTCACCGCTTTCTTGGCGGTCGGAATTTGGTGTGACCATGTGTATGCAAGACAGCTTGAGCGGAATTCTGTCGGAAAAACCTTCAGAGTTTATTCCGACGGCAAAACCGGTCGTGTGTACAGGGCATTAGAGTCTGCAAAAGACTTGAGACTGGGGCGGAGGTTCACCTTCCAGCAGGACAACAACCCTAAACATACAGCCAGAGCTACAATGGAATGGTTTAGATCAAAGCATATTCATGTGTTAGAATGGCCCAGTCAAAGTCCAGACCTAAATCCAATTGAGAATCTGTGGCAAGACTTGAAAATTGCTGTTCACGGATGCTCTCCATCCAACTTGACAGAGCTTGAGCTATTTTGCAAAGAAGAATGGGCAAAAATGTCACTCTCTTGATGTGCAAAGCTGGTAGAGACATCCCCAAAAAGACTTGCAGCTGTAATTGCAGCGAAAGGTGGTTCTACAAAGTATTGACTCAGGGGGGATGAATACAAATGCATGCCACACTTTTCAGATATTTATTTGTAAAACATTTTAAAAAACATTTATTATTTTCCTCCCACTTCACAATTATGTGCCACGTTGGTTTGGTCTATCACATAAAATCCCAATAAAATACATTTACGTTTGTGGTTGTAACATGACAAAATGTGGAAAATGTCAAGTGGTATGAATACTTTTTCAAGGCACTGTAAATGTAATTTGCTACCTGCAGAAAGAGTTAGAATTATTCAAAGGATATTGCACAAACATACACTCCAGCCTTTTTTTCCTTAATCAAATAAGGGTGCTTGTTCCACTACATTATTTTGCTGATTTATTGGCTTGCTTCATGTGATGGCACTTAAGGGAGAAAAGTCTCTTCTGGAAACAATATCTGTGCAGATAAAAATATTCAGACTCATTAACCTAACAAAGTCAGGTCACAGGGCTGTAACATTGACTTTGGCTTGGAAAGATGATAGCAGGGAATCAGTTAGCACTGTGTAAAAAATGACAAGTGGCTACTGAAGTGTGTCTGATATTGATGGAGATGGCAGTATGGAACATAATATAGACAGATGTCTAGTTTAAACTATTCGCAAGCTGTGTGCAATGAACAATGACCTTAAGATTACACAGGTAAATCAAATGGAGCCAAATAATTACCAGGATTTTTTAAGCATCCAGCTTGACACTGCACTAGTTGCTGACACAGCAGTGAGTGATTAAATAACACAATTTGTTCGACTTTGCATATAAATTCATATCCACTTTGAGAAAGGGTTTGCGCACACCAATCAGCTTCTAACCTCAGCTTGTTCAATTAAGCATTGGCAATAAAACCTGGAAGCTGATTGGTTAAAATGCAGAATTGTGACTAATTTTTCCCTCTCTAGCTTTAGTAAATCAAACCCCTAACGCTGCGTACACACGAGCGGACTTTACGGCAGACTTTGCCCGGCGGACGGGATTTCGTCGGACAATTCGATGTGTGTGGGCTCCAGCGGACTTTGTTTTCTCAAAAGTTGGACGGACTTAGATTTGAAACATGTTTTAAATCAATCCGTCGAAATTGAGTACGGTCGAAAAGTCCGCTTGTCTGTATGCTAGTTCGACAGACAAAAAGCCACGCTAGGGCAGCTATTGGCTACTGGCTATGAACTTCCTTGTTTTAGTCCGGTCGTACGTCATCACGTACGAATTCGACGGACTTTGGTGGATTGTGTGTAGGCAAGTTCGTTCATTCAGAAAGTCCCTCGTAAAGTCTGTCGAAAAGTCCGCCGGGCAAAGTCTGCCGTAAAGTCCGCTCGTGTGTACGCGGAATTAGGGTTTGATTTACTAAAAGCAAATAGACTGTGCACTTAGAAAAGTGCAGTTGCTCCAGAACTTAGAAAATTAGGTAAAGCTTCACTTTGCAAAGAATACCCAATCACATGCAAGGAAATTGAGAAGGAAATGGCATTTGAAGCAGCAGCAGTTTGTCTTCATCTCCAGAGAGGGAAAAACATGTGGTGAGACCTACTTGTAATGCTGGGTCATGGCAGTGAGGTGAGAGGCTTCTTCACAAGGGTGGAGGATTCACACTTTGGATTACATGTCACATTGGTGATTGGAGTGAATTCAAATTGGATATCGTTTTCTTTCCTTTGATATTTTTGGATATACATTGGACTATTTTTGTACATACATATTTTTTGCACAATTGTTTGCACTTTTATTGTTTCCTTCTTTGATATTTTTAAATATACATTGGATTACATATATCTATATATTTTTTTATACACATTTTTTGCACAATTGTTTGCACTTTTATTACATTGTGGTTATTTTTTGTAAGTTGAACTACCTCATTCTGTTGTACATATTAGCTCACTAAGGTTTGAATCACTTTTGAGTGTTGGCTAGCAACTTTTTAAATTAATTTCATTGATATAGTATTGTATAGTATTGGATTGCGCAGATTGATTATTTACTCAGCTTATAACTTCAGCTTATTCAATAAGGCGTTGACAATAAAACCTGGAAGCCGATTGGTTCCTATGCAGAGGCCTGATTTTGCACTCTTCAGTTTTAGTAAATGACCCCCACAATGTCCCAAGTAAGGTGGAAGGAGGAAACCCAGTTACTTGATTTATTTTGTGGACTTTTGTCTGAGGCAGCTGCACTGATTAATCCAGGGGTAGGCAACCTTAAAAGGTTGAGATCTACCCGAACAACACGGGAGAAGTCAAAGATCACCGGGCACAGTGTCGCCTCCTCACACCCGATTCAAACCACTAAGTGCCAGACTACTGTGAGGTAGAAAGAAATCCTGGATAGCTGCGCTCTGGGATAAGGACATCTTTATTTCAATAGAAACCAACCATACAGTCAATTGCAGAGACGTACAGGGTGGTAGACTGCTAACGGGTTTCACATCATTTGGATGCTTATTCGTAGCTTACGAATAAGCATCCAAATGATGTGAAACGCGTTAGCAGTCTACCACCCTGTACGTCTCTGCAATTGACTGTATTGTTGGATTTTATTAAAATAAAGATGTCCTTATCCCAGAGTGCGGCTATCCAGGATTTCTTTCTACCTCACTGCAAACCAGCAAAGCCAGCACCTGGAACCGGTTCTTACTAGGGCGGTGTCATTCCAGAGCAAGAGTGTTTGTGAGCTGCATCTCCTTTTTTCCTGTCTACTTACCTAGATTTTTGCCAGACTACTGTGTCGCAATCATGTGCATTGCACGGCAATAATGGGCTTAAATCAGGTGGTGTGGAGGCAACGTATCCTCACCACCTGTCAACACACACTCAAATTGCTTTTCAGAGGAGTAGCAGTGCCTGCTGCACTTGTGAATGAGCCCTTAGTTACATTCAGCAGCGGCACCCTTAGGGCTCATTCACACGTAAAGTTGGGTGGTGGTAAAACAGCAAGATAAAATAGAGGTCTATGGCTAAGTGCAGCAAACCCACAGGCAAGCTGCGGGTACACTGCCCTGCAGCCACGATGTGGGTAAACCACAGCATGTCACTGTGAAAGCAGCCATATACTAATATGCCCAGTGTATTGGTTCACACTGACCTGAAGATCTCTTGGTTCCTGCTGCTGGGACCACTCTGGGGACCACTAGCCGGGATAAGAAGTGGAGTGTAGTTGGTACTCCGCATAGGACAGGAACCAACACTACAGAGGAGGCATCAGTTTATGTGGCTCTTGCTCCCTACTACAGCTCCAACTTTACAAGTAGTCCCTCTGCATTGCACTCTGATACCAGCAAGCCCAGACCGCGATCTACCAGTCACCTGTCCGCGATCTACTGGTAGATAGCGATCTACAAGTTGCTGACCCCCGGAGTAATCTTTCCAGGAGCATTTGCTCTGTGAAGAGTTAGGAGAGGATGAGCGCCCTCTGGTGTCGATTAGTCTGTACTCTAAAAAGATTAGTAGTTTTCATTCACCGATGCCCCAGGAAGACGTTCCACTGAACAAAACGTATGTCGGACGAAGAATAGCGGTGACCTCAACACAGCCGCCCTGAGTACTAGCAGTGAAGTCTTTTAATGTACATATGTTTGTATATGTATATGCTTGTATATGTTTGTGAGTACCTCTGGGCTCCACTGAATGCAGTGCAATGCAGATCACTTTGTAATGGATAACTTCCCAGCTGTGCTAGCCAGGGAAAGTGACAGGGTGACCCAGAAGTGACATCATACATGTTTTCGCTCTCCACCCGCCGGCACCTGCTATGTCGGTCCCGGGCCCACAGATGAGCAAGTGGAGCCTGGAATATATGGTGGGGACACATTACCGGGAATATGTGGAAGCAATCGTGCAGTAGCACAGCCGCCCAAATGCTTCCACCTGACAAGCAGGAGTCTGCTTGTCAGATTTACACACAATCCAGGTGCCTGCAGCCATCGGATTGTGTGTGAACCTTGCCCTCCGTTGTCAGATCTGTATGCCGGACCTGGCAGCGAAAGGGTTAAAATAGAACTATTGGCAAAACTTTTTTTTTTTTTTTGGGATAGAGTAAGGGAGGGTTATAACCCCTGACAGTTTTTTTTTTTTTTGCCATCTGTGTCCCATTGGGGAGATATCCCCTTACTTCCTACCCCATAGCTAAAACAGAAAGTGAGAGGAAATTCCTGTGTGTCACCAGAACTAGTGTCCTCTTTGGACGATTTCCCCTCTATTACTGTTCTGGTTTCAACCCAAAATTTGGGATTTTCTTTTAGTTTCACATTCGATGATAACGGTAAACACGACAAAAGGGTGAATATCCCCAAAGAGGTCACAAACAGAAAAAATACTGGGAGGTGTTCTAATCCCTCTCCACTCCAAAACTAGTTATACTTAACCACTTGACCTCCGGAAGATTTACCCCCTTCACAACCAGGCCACGTTTTTAGATACAGTAGTGCGGTACTTTAACTGAGAATTGCGTGGTCATGCAACGCTGTATCAAAATAAAATGTATGTTATTTTTCCCCACAAATAGAGCTTTCTTTTGGTGGTATTTGATCACCACAGCGTTTTTTTTTTTGTTTTGTTTTTTGTGCTATAAACAAAAAAAGACCAACAATTTTGAAAAAAATATATATTTTTTACTTTCTGCTAAAAAACATATCCAATAATTAAAAAAAGAAACTAATAATCAAATTTTTCCTCATAAATTTAAGCCAATTTGTATTCTGCTACATGCTTTTAGTAAAAAAAAATCCTAATAAGCGCATATTGATTGGTTTACGCGAACAGTATAGTGTCTACAAACTATGATATATACAATGAGCAAAATTATAAACGCAACACTTTTGTGTTTGCCCCTATTTATCATGAGCTGGACTTAAAGATCTACGACTTTTTCTATGTACACAAAAGGCCCTTTTCGCTCAAATATTGATCACAAATCTGTCTAAATCTGTGTTAGTGAGCACTTCTCCGAGATAATCCATCCACCTCACAGGTGTGGCATATCCAGATGCTGATTAGACAGCATGATTATTGCACAGGTGTGCCTTAGGCTGGCCACAATAAAAGGCCACTCTAAAATGTGCAGTTTTATCACACAGCACATTGCCACAGATGTTGCAAGTTTTGAGGGAGCGTGCAATTGGCATGCTGACTGCAGGAATGTTCACCAGAGCTGTTGCCCTTGAATTTAATGTTAATTTCTCTACCATATGCCGTCTCCAAAGGCGTTTCAAAGAATTTGGCAGTACATTCAATCGGCCTCACAACTGCAGACCACATGTAACCACACCAGCCCAGGACCTCCACATCCAGCGTCTTCACCTCCAAGTTCGTCTGAGACCAGAAACTGGACTGCTGCTGCAACAAGCGGTTTGCATAACCAAAGAATTTCTGCACAAACTGTGAGAAACCGTCTCAGGGAAGCTCATCTGCATGCTCGTCGTCCGCATCAGGGTCTCAACCTGACTGCAGTTCATTGTCGTAACTGACTTAAGTGGGAAAATGCTCACATTCAATGGCGTCTGGCACTTTGGAGAGGTGGGTCCCTTCACGAATGAATCCCGGTTTTCACTGTACCGGGCAGATGGCAGACAACATGTATGGCATTGTGTGGGTAAGCGGTTTGCTGATGTCAATGTTGTGGATCCAGTGGAATATCACTGAAGTTGGATCAAAGTCAGATCGCCATCTTAACTGATCTGACTTTGTCATGCAACTTGTGCTCTGATGATCTTGAAGTGGAACTCCACACAAAATGTAAAAAGAAAAACGGCATGGGTTCCCCCTCCAAGGGCATACCAGGCCCTTCAGTCTGGTATTGATTTTAAGGGGAACCCCACGCTGAAAAAAATGTGTGGGGGCCCCCCCCTAAATCCATACCAGACCCTTATCCGAGCACACAGCTCGGCAGGTCAGGAAAGGGGGTGGGGACGAGCGAGCACGCCCCCTCCTGAACTGTACCAGGCTGCATGCCCTCAACATGGGGGGGTGGGTGCTTTGGAGCAGGGGGGCCCTGCGCCCCCCACCCCGAAATGCCTTGTCCCCATGTTGATGAGGACAATGGCCTCTTTCTGACAACCCTGGCAGTTGGTTGTTGGGGTCTGCGGGCGGGGAGCTTATCAGAATCTGGAAGCCCCCTTTAACAAGTGGGCCCCCAGATCCCGGGCCCCCACCCTGTGTGAATGAGTATGGGGTACATTATACCCCTACCCATTCACCTAAAAAAAAAAAAAGTGTCAAAAATAAAACACAGTACACATGTTTTTAAAGTAATTTATTAGGCAGCTCCGGGGTCTCTTCTGACGACTTCTTCCCTCTCTGGCTCTTCTGCCTCCTCCACTGATGTCTTCTGCCTCTGCCGGTTCTTCTCCCCTCTCTGGGTCTTCTCTGCCGATGTCTTCTAGCCCTCTCCGGTTCTTCTCCCTCTGTCTGCTGTCTTCTGCCTCTGCTTGCTCTTCTCCACTGTTGTCTCCCTCTGTTCTTCTACCAATGTTGACTCAATTCTCTCTCCCGCTCTGATGCTGGGTGCGCGGTGTGCCACTACTTATATTGGCATGGGGCGGGGTCACCAGGTGACATCATCCGGAGGCCTGTCCCTTATGACATTACCTCCCGGGGCATGATGGGCGGTGACATCATAAGGGGTGGACCTCCAGTGACCCCACCCCATGCCAATATAAGTAAGTGCACACCGAGCACCCAGCACTGGAGCGGGAGAGTGTTGAGTCAACATCGGAAGAAGAACAGAGGGAGAAGGCAGCAGAGAAGACCTGGCAAAATAGCGAGAAGACAGCGCAGAAGACCCGGCAGAGGCAGAAGACAGCGGACAGAGGGAGAAGAACCAGAGAGGGCTATAAGACATCAGCGGAGAAGACCCAGAGAGGGGAAAAGAAGCATCAGAGGCAGAAGACATCAGCGGAGGAGGCAGAAGACGTCGCCAGAAGAGGGAGAAGAGCCAGAGCGGGGAGAAGTCAGAAGAGACCCTGGAGCTGCCTAATAAATTACTTTTAAAACCTGTGTACTGTGTTTTATTTTTGACACTTTTTTTTAGCTGAATGGGTAGGGGTACAATGTACCCCATACTCATTCACATAGGGTGGGGGGCCGGGATCTGGGGGCCCCCTTGTTAAAGGGGGCTTTCAGATTCTGATAAGCTCTCTGCCTTCAGACCTCGACAACCAACCGCCAGTGTTGTCGGGAAGAGGCCCTTGTCCCCATCAACATGGGGACAAGTTGCTTTGGGGTGGGGGCATGTGGCCTGGTACAGTTCGGGGGGGGGCACTCGCTCGTCCCCACCCCCTTTCCTGACCTTCCGGGCTGTGTGCTCGGATAAGGGTCTGGTATGGATTTTGGAGGGGACCCCCATGCAGTTTTTCGGCGTGTGGGTTCCCCTTAAAATCCATACCAGACCAAAGGTCCTGGTATGCTCTTGGAGGGGGAACCCATGCTGTTTTTTTTTACATTGTGCCTGGACTTCCCCCCTAAAGATTCATACCAGACAGTGCCTGGTATTGTCGGGGATCAGAGTCGGATCCCTGTTCATTGAAGTCAGACGCATATCAGACTTCAAGTCGCAGGGCAAAGTCGGATCCAGCCGTACTACTGTCGTGTCGTACAAGTGTGAAAGGGGCCTTTGATTATTATTATATTAAGGATTTCTACAGCGCCAACAGTTTTAACAGTACGCTACAAAATGAAATCTGTACTGAAAGAACTAATTACCATTTTTTAAGTTAACCTTCTAAAAATGGTGGTTGTCTGGAAGTCAGACTGATGCATTTGCTACAACAATTTCTAAATCGGTGATTGCATGCAGATCAAGGATTCTGACTTCTCTTGCTGCATGCTGGTTCTAGGTTCATGAATCAGTTTAATTTGCTTTAGCTAAAGCCAAAATCAACCTCTACTGACAGTTTCCAGCCACCCCTCCTACCTCTGCACAAAATACTTAACTTTTTTTCCAGCAGTCTTTGCTCCAGTCGTGTTACATCACAAGTCTTCTTCATGTTACTCCTGCTATGAGCGGGCCCTAAGGCTTCATGTACACTGCTGCTGGTAAACAGACGTTTGGGAGCAGTTGGGCATTTTTTTCAGCAGCCCCTGAACCCCTGAATGTTATCTTATCAGTACATGTACACAGGGTCGTTTATAGTCATTTTTAGGCAGTTGAGTTCAGAAGCATTTTTTGGAAATGCGTTTGGAAAGGATGTTCAGAGGCATTTGAAATGTCAAATGCCTGTAACAGCTTGTAAACGCGTGTAAACGCGGTAACTTGCGTTTAGCCGTGTTTAGTTTACAGGCGTTTTTCATTTTTGACTATTTGCAAAAAAAACGCTTCTAAACGCAAACACGGCTAAACGTGGCATGTAAACGCGGCATGTAAACGCGGCAAAACTGACGTTTTTAAACATTGTTAACTATCTAAGTTAAATCGTTCAGGGGAGGTTGTAAAACGTCCTGTGTACATTAAGCCTAACTGTTGCGGAGCAGAAGCACATCATGATGTGGTGCTGTTCTTTACCAAATTGTCTTTTAAAGTGGTAGTAAACGTGCTATTATTACTTACCTGTGCGGTGCATTCTAGCACATTATGGCATAAAACTGCAGAGGACCCAATTTATTTTTTTGTCGGTTTACTACCACTTTAATGCCGCGTACACACGGTCGGACTTTCCGGCATACTTGGTCCGGCACACTTTCCGACGGACTTTGTCCGCCAGGTGCGCCGGACTTTAAAACGGACGGACTTGCCCACACACGCCGGGACTTTCCGGCGGGCTAAGTCCGCCCGTCTTTCCGACGGACTTTCGCCGGAGTTCCGGCGGACTTTCAGAATGAACGGACTTGCCTACACACGGACAAGTCCGTTCATTTTGAACGTGACTCAGGTGCGACGGGACTAGCAAAGGATGTCAATCTTGCCGCTTTTATCGGCGAGATTGACACCTTGCGAGCCCCGTCGCGGGGCATACCAGGCCCTTAGGTCTGGTATGGATTATAAAGGGAAGCCCCTACGCCGAAAAAACGGCGTGGGGTCCCCCCTAAAATCCATACCAGACCCCGATCCGAGCACGCAGCCTGGCCGGTCAGGAAAGGGGGTGGGGACGAGCGAGCGCCCCCCCCCCCTCCTGAACCGTACCAGGCCGCATGCCCTCAACATGGGGGGTGGGTGCTTTGGGGGAGGGGGGCGCCTTACGGTGCCCCCCCACCACAAAGCACCTTGTCCCCATGTTGATGAGGACAAGGGCCTCTTCCCGACAACCCTGGCCGTTGGTTGTCGGGGTCTGCGGGCGGGGGCTTATCGGAATCTGGGAGCCCCCTTTAATAAGGGGGCCCCCAGATCCCGGCCCCCCACCCTATGTAAATGAGTATGGGGTGCATGGTACCCCTACCCATTTACCTAGGAAAAAAGTGTAAGTAATAAAACACACTACACAGGTTTTTAAAATATTTTATTAAACAGCTCCGGGGGGGGGGATCTTCCTCCGGCTTCGGGGGTCTTCTTCCGGCTTCGGGGGTCCCTCCGCTTCATCTTCTCCCGGCGTCCGGTTGGTTCTTCTCCGCTCTCTTCTCCCGGTGTTCCAGTTCTTCGGCCGGCTCCTCTGCTGTGTTCAGGTAGCTCTCTTGCCAGCAGAGGTCCGGACTTCTGAGCTGCTGGGCTTCTTCTCTTCTCTTCTCTTCCCCCAGATGTTGACACGACGCTCTCTCCGGCTGGACTGGTCTCCGAGGGCTGCGTTGTGACTTATATAGGCGGAGACCCCGCCCCCTTTTGATGTCACAGTCCCTGGGCATGCTGGGACTGTGATGTTTTAGGGGGCGGGGTCGACCACGCCCCCTAAAACGTCACAGTCCCAGCATGCCCAGGGACTGTGACATCAAAAGGGGGCGGGGTCTCCGCCTATATAAGTCACAACGCAGCCCTCGGAGACCAGTCCAGCCGGAGAGAGCGTCGTGTCAACATCTGGGGGAAGAGAAGAGAAGAGAAGAGAAGAAGCCCAGCAGCTCAGAAGTCCGGACCTCTGCTGGCAAGAGAGCTACCTGAACACAGCAGAGGAGCCGGCCGAAGAACTGGAACACCGGGAGAAGAGAGCGGAGAAGAACCAACCGGACGCCGGGAGAAGATGAAGCGGAGGGACCCCCGAAGCCGGAAGAAGACCCCCGAAGCCGGAGGAAGATCCCCCCCCCCGGAGCTGTTTAATAAAATATTTTAAAAACCTGTGTAGTGTGTTTTATTACTTACACTTTTTTCCTAGGTAAATGGGTAGGGGTACCATGTACCCCATACTCATTTACATAGGGTGGGGGGCCGGGATCTGGGGGCCCCCTTATTAAAGGGGGCTCCCAGATTCCGATAAGCCCCCGCCCGCAGACCCCGACAACCAACGGCCAGGGTTGTCGGGAAGAGGCCCTTGTCCTCATCAACATGGGGACAAGGTGCTTTGTGGTGGGGGGGCACCGTAAGGCGCCCCCCTCCCCCAAAGCACCCACCCCCCATGTTGAGGGCATGCGGCCTGGTAAGGTTCAGGAGGGGGGGGGGCGCTCGCTCGTCCCCACCCCCTTTCCTGACCGGCCAGGCTGCGTGCTCGGATCGGGGTCTGGTATGGATTTTAGGGGGACCCCACGCCGTTTTTTCGGCGTAGCGGGGTTCCCTTTATAATCCATACCAGACCTAAGGGCCTGGTATGCCCCGCGCTCGCCGCAATAGGAAGATTTGTTTTTCCTATTGCAGCGAGCGCGAGATGCCATACCCTGCCCTCGTGTCGTATTTGGTCTGTCGGACCAGCCTACACACGAGCGGGCTTTCCGTCGGACCAGCACACACACGAGCGGACTTTCCGCCCGAAACTGAGTCCGACGGAAAGATTTAAAACTTGTTTCAAATCTAGGTCCGGCGGGCTTTTGGGAAGAAGTCCGCCGGAAAAGTCCGCCGCCGCCCACACACGGGCGGATTGTCCGGCACACTCTGGTCCGCCGGACCAAGTATGCCGGAAAGTCCGACCGTGTGTACGCGGCATAAGACCTAGGTCTTCTGTTGTTCCTCCGTAAAGCAGGTCTTTGATACTCTGTTCTTACAATGAGAGAAGTAGATAACACTGGGTGTCATTCAACTCAGAAGAAAGGAATATGACTGGGGCAGTAAGACTATGGAGGTCAGCACTGGAAAGAAGGTGAGTATTGCATCAGAAATTGCATTTTTTAAAACATGTTTGGATTTTTTTTTTTAAACTAGACTCGGGCTTTAAATTATAAGTGTTCAACAAGAAGGTGATTATTGTGAAAGCTCCAAGAACATTCTCTGGCGTGTCAATTCACAGCTTCTATCAAAGGCACAGCATGCACCTTGCAGAGACAAACTATGGTGCATTTTCACCTCCAATATATTTTTCTGTTACAATGGAGAAAAACAAGATATTTCCATCAGGTTGTGAATGTTTCCACGAACAAGAACAGTCAATCATTTTCAATTATGGCAACTGGATGTACTCAATAGGTATAATTTCTTTACTAGAAATAGCTTAGATCTCATGAAAAACATATTTACTCTAGATATGTAGACAGCTTTCTGACCTTTCCTCCTGAACATGCCTTGAAGTGCATTTTTTATTTGATTTCAAAGTTTTCCTTTGGCAAGAGCATTAGATCAATACAACTTTTTTTGGTACTCTTCTCGAGACTAAGTGAAATTGATAAGAACATTTTCTTCCTGTTGCAAAGTGTTACCGAACCTTCCTTCCAGCTTATGCTTACAATTTAGAGGGTCAAGAATTGAGCGGAAAAAAAAAGACACAGAATAAAGCAAATGGTACATGAGTCATGGAAATTTTTTTTTAATTTATCACATCAATGTATTACTTTCCACAATGCACGTGGCCGCTTATCATTTTTTCTATACCCCCCACCTCGGCGAGGGGTGGTATATATGTTCGGCAGGTCTGCTAGGCAGTAACAATACAACAACAAACAGCTGGCACTGGAGACATCAAAGATCAAATGTACATATTCACACGGATCGTCAAATACATCCTAATCTTTATCGAAGAACGATCACATTACAGAAGACATAGTGCAACGTTTCGGAGCCAAGCAGGACCCCTTCATCAGGCATGTGATGGTGTGATGATCACATACCTGATAAAGGGGTCCTGTGTGGCTCCGAAACGTTGGACTGCATCTTCTGTGATAAAGATAAAGATTTGGACGTATTTGACAATCCGTGGTGTGCTGGCGAATCTGTACATTAGGTCCGCTAGGCAGGGACAGAATACAGCAGCTGAGTGTGTACACCCACATACTGTTAAGAATTTGTTCTTTTTATGTTTGGCTCAGATAAAGCAATAACTTTTTTGTGTAACTAGGCATATTTTGTGTTTATAAGGACTGTGGCATATGTGGGCATTGTTGGCTTGCATTACTTACTCTTACTTACTTTGTACTCTTACTTACTCTTGACCCAGAGCACAGTAGGCTCGGGTTTTACTTAAAAGGGTTGTAAAGGCAGAAGGTTTTTTTTTATCTAAATGCATTATTTGCACTAAGATAAAAAGCCTTGTGTGCAGCAGCCCCCCTAACACTTACCTGAGGTCCCTCTCTGTCCAGCGATGTCCACGAGTATCTCAGCCGACCGAGATTCTCCCTCCTGATTGGCCGAGATACAGCTGCGGCACCACTGGCTGCCGCTGCTGTCAAAGTCAGCTAGCCATTTAGGTGAGAGAGTGTTTCCAAGGATGCCCCAGATTTTTCTCAATCCTAATCATGTCCCTGATGGCGACAAAGGGGTGAATGTTGCAGATCACAGAGACACACTGGAGACTGGTAGTGTAGGAGGTGGAGGTCAAAGCGTTAAACTTTCTTTGCAGCTGCTGCTGTTGTGTTGTGTACAGTGCTCATTCATTCATTCCTATTTTTTCCCCATTCTCTGTTGTAAGAAGGGCAGGTGGGCTCAAGATGTAAACAGGCAACGCAGATGAATGTAATTTACCGGAGACACCATTGCATGTGTTTGTTGCTTGTGTAATGCGTGCATTAGTATTTTTAATAGGTGCCCGTGATTTAAAGGGGACGTACGGGTACGCCCATTTGTACAGCCGTGCCATTCTGCCGACGTATATCTTCATGCACTGGACAGCAAGCGGTTAAAGTGTTTGTAAACCCTGTTACACCACTTGTACCTACAGGTAAGCCTATAATAAGGCTTACCTACAGATACTGTAATATTCTCCTAAACATGCACAGTTTAGGAGAGATTTACTATATGCGCTGCTGCCAACGTCATCGGCGCATGCGCACTAAAGTAACAGGCCGCTGGTACCATTTCTTCAGTACCCATGCAGTGACTGACAGCACCCGCACGCATGCGTGGGAATGAAGTCAGCGCGGCTCCAGCCAATCACAGCTGGAGACCCCGAACCCGAAAGTAACTCCGGGAAAGATGACGGCCGTGGGTGCGGAGTGCGGGGGCACTGCAAGGCATTGTTCTAAGGTTAGTATTTCATAATGAGCTAGTATGCAATGCATACTAGCTCATTATGCCTTTGTCTTGCAGGTTTCAGGGGTTTACAACCTCTTTAAGCAAGACCTATGCGCCAAGAGAGGCAGGATATTTTATACTGAAATGTGTTCCTGCACGAACACAAAAGGGATGATAGAATATCAAACAAAGTTTCCTACATAGATAGGTTATCAGGTGTCATTTGTGGGTTTAGTATTGCTGCCAAGCACAAGTCAATATCTACCTTACCTTAGGGGTTGAAAAAAGTAAACCTGTATCTTCATGTTTTATTATTGCACTGTTGCCTGGAATATCCCTTGCCAGTACTGGAATTTCAAGATCCATAGCCTGGGAAAAAATTAAAAATAAGCCATTGAGAAATGTACTTTAATATTCACTAATTCGTAAACAGATTGTTTTTCTGTGTTTGTAAAATGCCGTTGTAGTAGCAACATTTGCATATGACGCTTTCTATTTGCAAATGTTCTCTACATGCACATATACATGATTTCTCATCAAAATGACAAAACGAAATCATTGCCATGCCATTAAAGCAGATGTAAACCCTAAATGAAAGTGGAACTAAACTTTTGGGCCCCCCGGAAGCTCTTACAATGATGTGCAAGCATGCACAGCCTATTTGCACATTATGGCACGCTAACCTTGAAAAATGCTCTCATCAAGTGATGTCTTTCCTCTTTTTGTTTTATTCTGGGTCCACAATCTTCACCCGTCTTAAATGACTGTGCTAGTAAGACGTAACTTCCGTGCATGTGGACACAAGTTACTTTATCTCCACCAACTGTACCAATTCTCAGCATCTGGGATTTTACATATAACTGGATGCCATTTTTTAGGCATGCCACAAATGTATACATAGAACTGCATAAAATAGTTTATTTAGAGCACATTCTTTAAAAACAGAAACATTAAAACAATGTGCCAATAGAACTGTGTGATCAAGACCTATTGGGTACAATTCTCTTTCATCCTAACACATTTCAAAACTTCTTACTTCCTTGGGGGAAATAAAAATGTATGGACAAAAACCCAAATAATCACAGAGATATGCAGCTATTAAAATCACTGCCATATTACTCGGAAAAACGTATGGGCGCCAGCTCTCTTATGTATTTGCTGCATCAAACAGGAGTTCCAAAACTACCAGAAACCACCGAATATTAGAATTTCAAGAAGCGGGGCTTAACAGGCACTCACATCACAGGGGTGCAATCCCAAAAGGTGTGCTCAAAATAAACAATGTTTTATCAAGTTCTATGTGTACATATGTGGAATGCCTAAAACGTCTCATCCAGATCTGCTCTTTGTTTTAGTTGCACGTGCATGGCTGTCAGTATGCTTTGCAAAAAATTGCTAGCAGACCAGGGATGTATTTTGGTTTTGTGCTGCCCTAGGTAAGACTAAAATCAGGCGCCCCCCCCCCCCCTTTAAATTTTTCCCATCCCAGACGCTTTAAAATTGTGCATGCCTGTGCAACAGCAATCCTGGCTTTGCTGTCCAACCAGCTGGCAGACGTGATAGCTGGTCCCTCAGGTCTCCCGGTGGGAGCTGCAGGCATCATCCCAGTACAGATGCCACCCCCCTGAAAAATGCCGCCCAAAGCAAACGCCTTGTTTGCTTCGCAGTAGATATGCCGCTGTAGTATACAGGGGGAAGAGATTTTAATGGCAGAAAAGTAATTCAGAGCCTCTTCTACCATAAATCTCTATCTGCTGGTGTGTAAAACACAGCTCTAGCTGTGCTTGAATGACATTTTGTTTTCTAAAGCACTGTACTGTATATCAAACAACCGCCCCTTTTATTTTTAAACAAAAATAGGATTTTTTATTACAGCTTACCTGTAAAATCCTTTTCTTTCGACGGACATCACGGGACACAGAGCCACAGTAATTACTGATGGGTTATAGGGTATCACTAGGTATTGGACACTGGTCACACCCTAATCAGGAAGTTCAACCCCCTATATAACAGAAATTCTCCTCCCTGCAGGATGGAGACTACTGTCCGAGTTGATTCCAAACGGAAGGACTGCATCCTCGGGAATCAATTCAGATCTCTTAAATCCAAAATGGGTCTGACGTCCCCATTTGGTTTTTGGACCATAAAAAGATTGGAGTAGAGTCTCAATCCTTGATCCTTTGTGGGAACCCCCACAATGACCTCTTGCGACAAAAGTCGCTCTATCGCTAGAAGGAGCGACTGCTTCTCTTCTGGTTCTCTGGGAACACCGGATCTGAGGACACGAGGAGAGGGAAATTCTTGGAACTCCAGACTGTACCCTAAGGTTACCGTGGAGATTACCCATCTGTCCTGGAAGTCCTTCTGCCAGGGCCCTGAGAGCTGCAGCAGTCTTTCCCCCCACTCGAGCGAGCGGGCCGCCCCTTCATGAAGAGGCCTTAGTGTCTTGTCTAGAAGACTTCTTCCCCCAGGATCTCTTGTGTCCCTGGGGTTGACTCTTGTTTCTTGCCCCAGACGGAGGAGACCGTCGTGGCTGCTTGGAGGCTGATGCCCCTGGCGCTGGGGAAAGAGTCCGTTTAAAAGAGGGACGCTTACTCTTCTTCTTATCAGGTAAGAGAGTGCTTTTCCCACAGGAGATCCTCTTGATATAATTATCCAAGTCCTCTCCAAACAACCTTTCACCACGAAAGGGAAACCCAGCCAGGAGCTTCTTACATGGTGCTTCGGCTGACCAGTTCTTTAACCATAAGATTCTACGTATATGCACCAACCCAAGCGAGAGGCGAGAGGTCTGCACGATAGAATCTCTGATGGCGTCAACAACATAGCATAAAGCCGCAGGAAGGTTAGCAAACCCCTGGGCCTGCTGTTCAGGTAATACTTTGATGACCTGCTTAACATGGTCTCTTAAGTATTGACAGACTCCAATCGCTGCTACTGCAGGTTGGGCCACTGATCCTGCTAAGGAAAAAACATCTTTCAATAAGAAGTCCATCTTTTTATCCACAGGATCTTTAAGCATCTGAGCGTTGTCTACAGGACAAGTCAGACTACTATTTACAGAGGAAATGGCTGCATCAATGGCCGGTATTCCCCACCTCTTAATACATTTTTCTTCCATAGGATAAAACTTATGTAGAAAACTTTTTCGGCGGAAGAAATCGCTTATCTGGGTGATTCCACTCAGAATAAAGCAGCTTTTCAAGTAAATTATGAACAGGAAAAGCATGTGCTGCTTGGAAAGGTTTCAGTGACCCCAAAGCAGAAGAGGTTTCTGTAGCAGTTTCAGGTATGGGCAACTTAAATGTGGAGCGGACCAAACCAGTAAGGATCTGCACTAAGACTTTCTCCTCTTGGGAAGTCGCAGAGGGTCCCTCTCCACCTGAATCCTCCGAAGAGGA
This sequence comes from Lithobates septentrionalis, assembly GCA_037952835.1. Taxonomy (NCBI): domain Eukaryota; kingdom Metazoa; phylum Chordata; class Amphibia; order Anura; family Ranidae; genus Lithobates; species Lithobates septentrionalis. The sequence continues at coordinate 3,782,105 of JBBDGP010000065.1, forward strand.
ATCATCCGTCCCATCCCGATCCTCTGAAAGGGATTCATCTCCTTTATCCCAGAGCTCCTCTGTCTGAGGGTCTTGGGGAGCAGAGGAAGGCCTTGTGCGTTTTCTTCCACTAAGTGAAGATGTAATCACGGCCATTAGTCTTTTCTCTAATCCAGTAATGGTTGAGGAAAAAACTTCTTGTGTAATGTACACAGGGGCTGAAGTGCCGGCAGCAAGTGTAGCCCCTAACCCCAATGGCTCTCCCTGTCCAGCTGCCCCTGGTCCCTCAGGAGGGGATGGTGTAGCAGACAGGGGGTCCTCAGAACCTGAACAAGACCCCCTAGTGCCTCTGGTTCTTGGGGTACCCGAACCTCTTCTACCCATAGTGCAAAGCAACAAGGTGTGAGGTATCAAACGAACACTGACTGCTGAGCGATGTAGTCTGGCTAAAAAGCCTTGCTACCAAATGCCCAATCCGGTGTTCTTTAGTAAATGCAGCCCAGGGGAATGTCTGTGTCCCACCTTACATGCGACTGTCAGCTCTGTGTCCCTCTAAGGCTCAGAGCACCTGTACAGTGTGCTTTAAATAGCCATACTTTGTGGCACTGTGGGCGTCTGAGCACGCTGACGCTGTGCTGACGCCCCGCCCCCCTCCCCCCCCTCGTTTTTTAAAAAAAACGAGCGCTTCCCGCGCGAGCCGACCCTTCCTGACAAGCCTGAAGGAAGGCTGGGGGTGAGGGAATCAGGAGGAGGCCGGCGGTGATGGGCCCTGCATTGCAATGCGGCTTCGGCGGCGGCTTCGGCGGCGGCGGCGGCAGCGGCTGTGACAGAGCGGTCTCACCCGCCTTCCAGCATACCTGAGCCTCTCCCTAGCCTGGGGGGACCATCCCAGCAGAGAAAACCCCCCACCATCTTACCTTAGAGCCAGTGGGAGAGCATGTGCAGCGGACGCTGAGACAGAATCAAGCATGAGAAGGTTTGTGCTCTTGGCCGCCCCCGGTGGTCACAATAGGCATAGCATGCATTTACCTTAAAGGAGAAAGCCACTAGAATTGAAATTCTGTGGAATCTCCTCTTACCTTATCCAGCCACAGGGTTCAGTTAATACAGACCCAATCTTCGCCTCTCACGGTGGGCTCCGTTTGTGAAAAACCGTCAGAGACTGGGGCCCCCATCAGTAGGGGGATCCTTCAGTTCTGGGCCTGTAAAGCACCTCGCCAGAAATTAGGAAGTTTAAAGCCATTTTCTGATCCGCGGGTCCAGCTCTCTAAAAAGAGAAGCGGTACAGGTAAAACCTCGTTTCTTCGGACACGAGGCCCGGGTACCATCCAATTCGACCATGAAAGACACTTTGAATGGATCCGGTTCGCCTGGCTTTCCCCAGTATAGGATCTTAGAATATTCCTTTTGGAGCTTCAGCACAGGACATCCTTGCACGACCAACACCTAAGACACTGGCGTAAAAACTGAGGTATCCCTGGAAGGGGAGGGGTTATATAGGGGGTTGAACTTCCTGATTAGGGTGTGACCAGTGTCCAATACCTAGTGATACCCTATAACCCATCAGTAATTACTGTGGCTCTGTGTCCCGTGATGTCCGAGAAAAGAAATACTTGTTTTCACATTTTTCCATCCTTGGTTGCATCCTGGGGCTGTTGATCTCATTATTTGCAGCCATTTTCTGTCTATATGTATGCACTCAAGCGACGGATGTTATATGCTGGTTGCAGTAGTCCTTCTGCTCCGCATTACTCTGAATAGATTACTGGTTAATTTCCCAGGAAAGGAATCCCTCTGATCACAGAGGTCCTGTCCTGGCAACTTTATTATTAAACCCACTTTTCCACTTAGCAAAAGTTCTGGTTTCCTTTTTCATAAAAAGTGACTAGGGCGCATCCAAACAGAGTATAAAGTGATACAATGTATGCAACAAATATAACAACGTGATTTCAACACTATTGCTGTGAAAAAATATTTTCATATATGTGAAAAAATGTGAAAGATATAAATGTATCCAAAATATATCCCAACCTGATTCAAACACTGTTGTTGAGAGAGAGAATATATGAAAAGAAATATATATATATATATATATATATATATATATATATAAGATACTAATGTAACAACCTGAAAATTGTGTTATGTGACACAAAAAAAGGCAACAATGTTACTCTAATGTGAGACCAGCAATATTATTGCACCCACTTCACACATCAAATCGTGTTGATTAATTAGTCAACTAGTGAAAACTTTCAAACATATAAAGATGGAAATGAACATGCTAGTGATTTCCACGTGTAAAAAATCGTTATAAACAAAAAAAGTCCACATAAAAATATATATGTTGAGGATGAACCACAAATCTTCTACTTCTGGATAAATTGATGTTCCTCCCGCTAAAGATATGGTAAAATTAACCTCTTACCGGATCAGTTGGATCTCAGGTTATAGAGATCTTATGGGCTTGTTGCATTAGCCTGCCGGCATCAGTGAATTCCACTTGGATAGCGATCAAGGGAGATGTCCTCATCCACTTCTAACGATCAGCAAGCAGGCACTTTCCTTCTTGTTTTTTTTTTTTTTTTAATCCAACAAAATTTTATTGAATTTGCAGGGGAAACACCACACACATTGTAAACAGGATTACACAGTACCTCTTATACAACACACAGTACAATAGCCAAGCAACAATCTCAATATAACAGCTAAAAGCTAGTTCCAGTCACAGTTAACCTCTATCCATGTCTCACCCAGCATTGATTCCTAACAACCTGTCATATACCAGTTCCATAGGTGCTAATCCCGGTACATCTAACCACGGACCCCATATTTTTTCGAATTTTGGCATGCTACCTCTATGTTGGTAAATCAACTTTTCCATTTTTATGGTCGTGTTAATACTTTCGGTCCACTCCTTCACAGTCGGGGACCTATCGGACTTCCAGTGAATCATAATCAGCCTTCTGGCCTGAAAAAGTACTCTATGCACAGCTTCTCTGTTGTGTCCTTCCCATTCGTATTCCTCCAAAGCACCCAAAAGACACGCTCTAGGGTCCTGTGGAAGACTCACATTAAAGATTGAGTTGATATTTTGTACCACTCCTGCCCAGTACATGTGTAACTTGGAACATCTCCACAGCATATGTATCAGGTCACCATGTTCGCGTTTACATCTAGTACATGTTGGTTCTGTCAATCTGTTCATTAAATGTAATCTGTGCGGAGTATAATATGTTCTCAATAGTATATATAGTTGGGTGAGTTTTTGTGACACATTAAGTGAACATTGGTTCACTGCCTGAAAGATCTCCTCCCACTGATCCCCGTCTAGCTGTCCCACCTCTGTCTCCCACTTCTCTCTCACCCTCAAGGGATGATGGCCCATCACGGATTGCAACAGGATGGCATAGCATTGAGAGATAAATCCCTTAGATGAGCCAGCATCCCCCAGAAGGTTGAAAACCGGGGTTGGCGATAAGTGCCACTCTGAGGAGCGGCCCTGTATCTGTATTGCGTGTCTAAGTTGCATATAGTAGAATAGCATTGATGCTGGCAAATTATACGCTTCTTTTAAATCAGAAAATGTGCGCAGCACACCCTCCTTAAATATATGTTTTATATGAGTGATTCCAAACTGCTTCCAACGAGCTCCGCATTGTAATTTAGCTAGTTCCCTATATGTGTCATTGTGCCAAATGGGACTATATTCCGTATATCCATCTACGTTCTGGAGATATTTGGTCTTGTTCCACACCTTTTGAATAAGACTGAACGTTGGGAATTTTTTATGTGGTTTAGTGAAGGCCAATGCTTCTAAAGCCATGTGAATCGGACCCTTCCCCACTGTGTGAATCATTAGCCTGTGAGACGAGTTTTGTGACGGGACAAATGTACCAATCAAATGTTGCAGTTGAGAGGCCAGGTAGTACAGCCATGGGTTGGGCAATGCCAATCCACCACAGTCCTTGGGTCTCTGCAGATGTTCTAACTTGATCCGGGCGGGCCCATTTTTCCAAATAAGAGTTCGGAAAATGGCATTTACTATATGAAATATTTTTAATGGTATAACCATAGGGGTATTATGTAGAAAATAAAGTAACTGTGGCATGAGAATCATCTTCACTAAGTTTACTCTACCTGCTACTGACATTAAGAGAGAGTTCCAGGTCTTAATTTTGTCTCTGAAGCGCTGAAGGAGTGGAAATATATTTAAATGTATAAAGTCCCGGGGCTGGGACGTGATTTGGATCCCCAGGTATTTGAAAGTAGTGGCAATCGGAATGGGGCAAGCGGCGCACACCTCCTGTGATTCGTCTCCATCTAATAAAAGAAGGGCAGACTTTGACCAATTTATATGCAGGCCAGAGAACTTCCCAAATTCAGATATGGTCGACATGGCCTCCTGAAGGGAGGGGCCAGTGTCACCAAGTAGAAGCATGGTGTCATCGGCGTACAGCATGATTTTTTCCTGCATGTCACCGTAGCAGAAACCTGTGATGCCCCGATTTGCCCTGATCCCGATCGCCAATGGCTCAATAGCCAGTGCGAAGAGGAGAGGAGACAGGGGACATCCCTGCCTCGTACCCCTCCTCAACACAAAGCTTGGGGAAAGATAGCCGGAAACCCTCACCGCGGCCTCCGGTTGACTATAAAGGAGCCTGACCCAAGAAACAAACCGGGGGCCAAATCCAAAACTCTGCAGGACCGACCACAGATAGTTCCAGTCTATGCTGTCAAATGCCTTAGTGGCATCCAGTGACAGCAGGGCCCTGGAACCCATATTATCTGCTTTGGATTGCATATTAAGGAATAGCCTTCTTAAATTAACTGCCGTCGATTTATTGGGCATGAAGCCAGCTTGGTCTCCATGGACAATTGAAGTGATAACTCCATTTAATCTAATGGCCAGAGCTTTCGCTAATATTTTCACGTCACTCTGTAGCAGGGAAATCGGGCGATACGCCCCTGGATCTACTGGATCCTTACCGGGTTTGAGTAACACAATAATATTGGCCCTTGACATTGAGATTGGTAGGTGGCCTTCCTCCCGGGCTCTATTAAAGACTTTAAGTAACTGGGGTAGTAACTCAGTGGGATACTGTTTATATATTTCTATGGGAACTCCGTCTTCCCCGGGCGCTTTACAGTTAGGAAAGGATCCAACCGCCTCCTGTAGTTCTTCCACTGTAAGGGGAGTCTCCAAGAGCCCTCTCTGATCTGTGTTCAGTCTAGGGAAATCTATCTGTCCTAAATATTGTTCTAACTCGTCAGATGTGTAAGATGTACCCGGCTTATACAGATCCTCGTAAAACTCATTTAGTACCTGCAGCACCTTTTCAGGCGTGTTAACAATGTTACCCTCTTTAGTCCTAATAGCACCTATAGTTGGGGACTTCTGGTATGCATTTGCTATTCTCGCCAGTATGCGGCCTGTTTTCTCACCCTCCTCAAAAAACGCCTGCTTAGCAAAGAATCTCTTCTTGTCGGCCGATGAGGACAGCAGTTGGCGGTATGCAGAAAGAGCCGCCTGCCATGCCTCCTTGGTCGACTCGGAAGGATCTGTGACATACAATTGTTCCATCTCTTGTACTCTAGTTTCAAGTTCGTTTTTAAGTGCTGAAGAGTCTTGTTTAACCTTATTAATTTCAGCAATTAACACACCCCTCAAATATGCCTTAAAGGCATCCCATTGCCCAATCATCGATTCATTTGGATCCTGGGTGCGGAAAAACTCACACATGCTCCCAACTATCCCCTCGTGTGAGCGGAACAGTTTCAACCAAAAAGCATTAAATTTCCAAGGGGCTTTAGGTAGTGTGACTAATGGGGCAATTATAAGCCGTATAACCACTGGTGAGTGGTCTGATACACTGCGGGGCCTATGTACCATATCTGAAACAAACGGGAGCATGTTTAAGCTGCACACCCCCAGGTCAATTCTAGATAAACAACCATGGGTTTTGGAAAAGCATGTGAATTGTCTAACTCCAGGGTTCCTATGTCTCCAGACATCCACCCAGCCCACCTCTTGCAACAACCGCGCCAGGGGGGTATCCCTGGAGAGGGCAGAGGCTCCGGGTCCTGGGTGTCTGTCTTCAACTGGATTTAAGCAACAGTTAAAGTCCCCCAGTACCAACAGCGGTGCGTCAGGCCTGCCATCCATAAATGTCAGCAGAGACCTAAGCACCGCCGCCATGAAGGGGGGAGGGATATATACCACCGCCAGCACACACGTCAATGTACCCAACCTGCAATGGAGAAAAACATATCGACCTTCACTATCAATTTCATTTGCGATTTCTTCAAAGTCCAGGTTGCCATGGATCAACACGCTCACCCCCCTAGAATATGAGGTGTGCGTGGAGTGATAGGCCTTTCCTACCCAGGAGTATCCCAGGAAGCTCACAGTGTCCGCAGTCAAGTGGGTCTCCTGGTAGCAGAGAATTCCGGGGATGTACCTCTTCAAACACATGCGAATCATGGTACGCTTCAATGGGGAGTGTAGTCCCCTAACGTTCCAGGATACTACTGGGATGTCCGCCATGTCTGCTTGTAGGTGAGTAGTATTGACCGGTACTTTGTGTGCACCTGTGCAAGATAATGGATCCATTTCTGTAGTGAGGTTCTGCTAGGCTTGCCGTATGTTTGATGAATTCGTGTCCTGTTGAGGTATTCTTTGTGCTGCTTGTAACTCTTATTGCTAGGATCTTCCCCGCTTCAATGGGGGGTGGTGTAAAGGAAAACTTTTCTGTGCTATAAACTGCACATTCTGCCAACATGGCAACTTTAGCAACGTATGCGACATTCCATCGCTCTCTTTTTCTGCAAATGGTCATTTGTAAATTCAACTTTTAGTCCAATTCGCTCTCATTGCATTGCTTAGGAATATTCAGTCCCCCAGCCAAGGAACATCTGTCAACACTGGAAATAAAGGATAGGGTATGTTCTGGTTGCCCATCTAGAAACAGGGAACAGAATAACATTTTCTAGCATCCCAGTCCTCTGCAAGTAGCCGGTTCAGTCCTTTCAGTCTTCTTCTTGTGGAGCCTGCCGTTTCAATGCCTGCTCATTTCTGTCTAACCAGACTGAAGCGTCCTTAGCGGATTCAAAGAATTGTGCTTGGCCTCTCACCACAATCCGAAGTTTCGCCGGATATAACATAGCGTATGGGAGTTGCAGAAGTCGCAGTCTGCGTTTCACGTCAGTGAATTTAGCTCTGCGCCTCTGGACTTCTGCCGAGAAGTCCGGATAGAAGGATACCCGGACACCATTATGGAGAACATTTGCCTTCTCTCGAGCATGTCTCAGCACCGCTTCTCTATCCTTGTAATGTAGAATTCTTGCAAGAATGGATCTTGGAGGGCCCCCTGGTGGGGGAGGGCGTGAGGGCACTCTGTGAGCACGTTCCACCGCAAACATTGGGGAGAATGCATTTTTCCCAAAAAGTTCCATTAGCCAGTTTTCAACATAAGTAGTGGGATCCCTGCCCTCCACCTTCTCAGGCAACCCCACTATGCGAACATTGTTTCGCCTTAAGCGATTTTCCAAATCCTCTGCATGATCGCATGCATCCCTGGCTAGTTGCAGTGCTGTTCTGGTATCTTGTGTTATAGGTGGTAATTGGTCTTCCATGTCACTGACTCTGCTTTCCACAGCCGTGGTGCGCTCCCGTATCTTTTGCATGTCTTGCCTAAGTAATGACACATCTTCTCTCAGACCCCCAAATTGCTCCTTCAAGGTGTTAACTGAAGCTGTGCAGTTGTTCACAGCTCTGAGTATGTCAGCTAAAGTAGGCTGTACAGCGTCCGGGTCCGCTGGGCTTTGTGGTTCCCCAGATGCAAGGGCTGACTGCTCCCCCTCCTCCTCTCCCCAGAGCGCCTGTGTGATGTCTGCCTGCATAGCATGTGTCCCAGCCTGGCTGGATGACTGCTCCGTTCCCAATGTCCCAGCCATTTTCTGTGCATAATAGATCATGTCTTTAGGTGTGTCTTTACCAGTGAGTTTTGATGCCTTACTTGCTTTAGGCCAAGAGTCTTTCAGCTTGTCCTGTCCGCGCGGTGTGTGCTTCACTGAGGACGCCGCGGCGCCATCTTGGATCTCCAGGCCCGTCATCTCAGTTTGTCCTTTTCGGAACTTTCCTCTGGTGCAGAGAGCCGGCGGATGATCCCCTGGGGTCTCAGGATCGTGCCCGTGCTGCATAGGGCAAAATAAGGTCGGTATGTGGGCTGGGGGAGGATCGGTTACCGGATCACTGCTGGGAGCTGTGGGAGATGCGTCCTCTCACATGCCTGCCTTGGCCACGCCCCCCACTTTCCTTCTTGTTTAGATCACTGATTTCCACAACTACGAAGGGGAGGGTTAATTATCTCCCCTAGACCATCCACAAATCCAGACCCCTCAATAGAAACAAAACGGGGGAGACTCCATAGTGCAGATGTATAACATTGGTTTATTAAAAAGTCACTTAAAAAACTCCACAGCAATTGGTCACAGCAATAAAACACAGCACACTGGAAACTGCAAACCAAAAACTCAAATCGCACAGCAAATAGGAACCGGATAAAAATTTAGCTAAAAATAGCACACAAGCAGCAGAGGATCAAACCGACTGACTGCATGGGGAAAAAAATTGAAAAAAACGTGATGGCGTCACAGCCACTTGCTCTCCGTTCCCAGTGGATGCCTGTTGAGGGGAAACGCGTCGGGTGGAGCAAGTGACTGTGACACCATCACGTTTTTTTTCAATTTTTTCCCCATGCAGTCAGTCGGTTTCATCCTCTGCTGCTTGTGTGCTATTTTTAGCTAAATTTTTATACCATATCTTTAGCGGGAGGAACATCAATTTATCCAGAAGTAGAAGATTTGTGGTTCATCCTCAACATATATATTTTTATGTGGACTTTTTTTGTTTATAACGATTTTTTACACGTGGAAATCACTAGGATGTTCATTTCCATTTTTATATGTTTGAAAGTTTTCACTAGTTGACTAATTAATGAACACGATTTGATGTGTGAAGTGGGTGCAATAATATTACTGGTCTCACATTAGAGTAACATTGTTGCCTTTTTTGTGTCACATAACACAATTTTCAGGTGGTTACATTAGTATCTTTTATATATATATATTTCTTTTCATATATTCTCTCTCTCAACAACAGTGTTTGAATCAGGTTGGGATATATTTTGGATACATTTATATCTTTCACATTTTTTCACATATATGAAAATATTTTTTCACAGCAATAGTGTTGAAATCACGTTGTTATATTTGTTGCATACATTGTATCACTATATACTCTGTTTGGATGCGCGCTTGTCACTTTTTATGATTTGTTTGAGTCTTTTTTGTATTTTTGGCTTACACGAGCAGCTGCACCGTTTTATATATTTTGTATATGGTTAGCGCAGGATAGAGGTCGACCGATATATCGGCCGATATTTGGTGTTTTTTACTTAATCGGCATCGGCCGATTGTGCTGATAAAAAAAGTCGATATAGCTTCAGCGCGACTTGCAAAAGACTTCTGTAATAGAAGTCAGTGCAAGTTGCCTGTGTGAAGCGACTTCTCCCCCTCTCTGGGCAGCCTGCCAAATCTGATAAAAAGAACCTGAATTGATACAATGTTTACACTTATGAATGAACTAAGCTCCGTGTGTAGAAGCTCTCAGTTTAACCATTTAAAGACTAAATCTTTTCTGACATTTGTTGCTTACAAGTAAAAATCCTGTATTTTCTGCTAGAAAATCACTTAGAACCCCCAAACATTATATATATATTTTTTTTAGCAGAGACCCTAGGGAATAAAATAGCGGTTGTTGCAATATTTTATGTCACACGGTATTTGCGCAGCGGTCTTTCAAATGCAATTTTTTTTTAAAAAAATACACTAATAAATTTAAAAAAAAACTAAGCAGTAAAGTTAGCCCATTTTTTTTCATCCGGAAGTTTTGATTACCTGTTTTTGTGTATTTAATATTTAAGAGAGGTGTTTTTTTATATATTTTTTATCTAAATTCTACATACAAGTGAACTGATTGGAGGTTTGTTTTGTTTAATAAATGTTTAACCACTTCCCGCCCGGCCTATAGCGGATTGACGGCCGGGCGGTGGTTCTGTTATCCTGACTGGGCGTCATATGACGTCCTTCAGGATAACATGCCGCCGCGCGCCCGCAGGGGCGCGCATCGCGGCGATCGGTGGACCGGTGTGTCAGTCTGACACACCGCTACACCGATCTTGGTAAAGAGCCTCCGGCGGAGGCTCTTTACCACGTGATCAGCTGTGTCCAATCACGGCTGATCACGCTGTCAATAGGAAGAGCCGTTGATCGGCTCTTCCTCACTCGCGTCTGACAGACGCAAGTAGAGGAGAGCCGATCGGCGGCTCTCCTGGCAGGGGGGGTCTGCGCTGATTGTTTATCAGCGCAGCCCCCCCGCAGATCACCACACTGGACCACCAGGGATCGCCACTAGGACCACCAGGGCAGGGAAACATGTGGATGGCCAGGTATGTACCCCATGGCCATCCACATGTGCCCAGTCAGTGCCAAATCTGTGCCAATCAGTGCCCACAAATGGGCACTGATTGGCACAATTATGTTGCAGTGATGCCCAGCAATGCCACACTTAGGGGCATCACTGCCATCAATCAGAATGATCAGTGCCACCCATCAGTGTCCATCGGTGCCACCTGTCAGTGCCCATCTGTGCCCATCTGTGCCCACCCATCAGTGCCCATCCGTGCCCATCTGTGCCAACTATCAGTGCCACCCATAACTACCCATCAACGCCACCTATGAGTGCCCATCAATGCCACCTACGAGTGCCCATCAGTGCCGCCTATCAGTGCCCATCGGTGCCACCTATCAGTGCCCATCAGTGCCACCTACCAGTGCCACCTATCAGTGCCCATTAGTGCCACCTATCAGTGCGCATCAGTGCCGCCTATCAGTGCCCATCATCAGTGCCCGTCAGTGCCACCTTATCAGTGCCACCTCATTGGTGCCACCTCATCGGTGCCCATCAGTGCCGCCGTATCAGTGCCCGTCAGTGCAGCCATATCAGTGCCCGTCATTGAAGAAGAAAACATACTCATTTACTAAAAAATTTAACAGAAACAAAGAAAACCGTGTTCTTTTTCAAAATTTTCTGTCTTTTTTTATTTGTTGCGCAAAAAATAAAAACCGCAGAGGTGATCAAATACCACCAAAAGAAAGCTCTATTTGTGGGAACAAAATGATAAAAAATTTGTTTGGGTACAGCGTAGCATGACCGCGCAATTGTCATTCAAATTGTGACAGCGCTGAAAGCTGAAAATTGGGCTGGGCGGGAAGGTGTCTAAGTGCCTGGTATTGAAGTGGTTAAATGTAAAAAAATTTCTGTATCGCTGAAGGTTGCTTTCACACTGGAGCGGGCATGCATTGACGGTAAAACGCTGCTAGTTTTAGCGGCTCTTTACCATCATTTTAGCAGCGCTATTCGGCTGCTAGCAGGGCGCTTATAACCCAGCTAGCGGCCGAGGAAGGGGTTAAATGCGCCCATGAAGCGCCGCTGCCGAAACGCTTTGCAGGCGCTTCGGCAGCGGTGCGCATTCATTTCAATGGGCAGGAGTGGTGGTATACACCGCTCCAAAGATGCTGCTTGCAGGACTTTTTTTAACATCCTGCCAGCACATCGCCTCAGTGTGAAAGCACTCGGGATATCACACTGAGACTGCAGGGGAGCCGTTTGACAGGCACTTTACAGGTGCTATTTTTAGCCCAAAAGCGCCTGAAAAACGCCCCATTGTGAAAGGGGTCTAACTGTTAGATTTTATGAGATGAAGGTAAAAAAAAAAAGAAAAAAGAAAAAAATCGGCCTAATATATCGGCCCAAAAAAATCGGCATCACATATCGGCCATCGGCCACCGCGATTTGTAAATATCGGCATCGGCCAGAGAAAAACCCATATCGGTCGACCTCTAGCGCATGAAACTTCTTTTTGATTTAGTACTGGTTTCGTTTTTACCTATGGGTTAAATGCAATAACCTTTTTGGGGAGGGACATTTCTCCAAAAAAAACAGAAGAGAGCAATACGCATAGTAAAGATTATATGAGATTTTAGTGATTTGATTTACATAGACTATGAAACAGAAGTTACAATGAAGCTAAAATCTGGACAAACATCTACAAAGTTTATAGCATAGGGCTCAGTAGGCTTGTGCCTATTTGGGGCAGAGGCAACAAGGCAACCTTTTACTGTATAGATATTGGCATCTTGTCACACTATTCCAAGCCTTTTTGGAACAGTACAACAAGAACATTCTTGGTGTGAAGTAGGTGATCCTAGTAGTGAGGTATTGCATTCAGTGCCTAGGGCTACGTGACTGCAAGCTTCAGTAAGGGAAATCCAGCAAGTTATTTTACTTGCCGAGATAGCTGCACTTTTGTGACTTATGTACCTTGGCCATTCTGCATGCTTGAAAACCTCACTGTACAGCTACGTCACCTTCCTGCTGAATAGACAATGAAGAATCATCACTACACTAAATCTCGCTTTTTCAATCTCTGCTGTAGCAAAGCCTGAAAAAATGTTAGAGAGAAAGCACTAAGGAATATGGAGCAGCCTGATTAGCTCAAAGTCTTGGCCCTAAACCCACAGCCTGATATCGCCTGTGCAGGGGAGAATAAGGAGTTTTATAGGAACTTATTCTAGATGTGTGTAATCAACACATTCTCTGTTTCAATAAAATATACTGAAAGTGTTTTTACAAAAGTATGAAAAGCAGATATTAACATGAAAGGATAAAGCCTATAGTCAGCCCTGCTTAATTTATCAAAGAGTAAACATAAGTGTGAAACCGCTATGCAGGCAGCATGAAGTGTCAACATGGAAATAATGACAACAATGAGCTTTGGGAATAACATATTGACAGTCATAGGATCACCAGTAGGAATTAGCATCAACGTTACAAACATTGACAAACAAAAAAAGATAAGCCAATTCGTGGGTTAAATTATAGGCTTTTCAGTGGGGGGAGAAACGAGTTCCAATCATTCAAAATATCCTCAGGAAATAGAGGGAACGTGCAAGCAGAGCTGTAAAGAGAAGAGAAAGGGAGAGGGTGAAGAAGAATAAAAGGAGAAGTAGAGAAAGAAGAGGGAGAGAGCAGAAAGAAACAGAGAAAATGAGTCGAGATTCATGGCGTCCGCACCCTTGTCCACCATCAGAGTACAACCTATGAGTTTGAAGATATTGTATCCATGGATTCCAGACTCTCTCGAACCGGACAGAAGTATCACAAAGTATGCTGACCAGCTTTTCATTAGTCATTATCCCAAATCCTTTTCTCAGGCCAGCATCTAGGGCAGTTTATCTGTGATGTTGACACAAAGTTTATACAGCTCCGAGACAATGCCTCTCCTATGCTCACTGCGGTAACATCTATTTTCAAATGCAGTATGAGACGTAATATCAAGCACGTGTGGCACATTGAGCCCACTTGTCCTTAAGCTTGAAAACAAAGAGCCGAAGAATCTGGGTACATTCTGTGTATTTAGAGAGACCACTTTAAAACCAGCCTCAACTAGGGAGACATTCATGATACTGGCTCGCACAGACCATTCCTTCCATTCATTTTCCAAAATGTCCACTCCCAAATCCTTTTCCCAGGCCAGCATCTAGGGCAGTTTATCCGTGATGTTGATACAAAGTTTATACAGCTCCGAGGAACTGCCTCTCCTATGCTCACTGCAGTAAAATCTATTTTCAAATGCAGTATGAGACGTAATATCAAGCATGAGTCTGCACACAGACCTAAGAAAATGTAAAATTTGCTGTAAGTGGTAAGCTACAGAGGCCGGCATCTCAAGCTGTGGGGTAAAATACGAAGCAGGATGAAGTCCTTGGTGTTCTAGAAAGTGTCCAATACGATACAGGCCTTTGTTACGCTACAATTGAAACTACTGGGGTCACAGGCAGGGTGGAAATGTCGGGTTATTAAAAACAGGCGCAATGGGGGTATGGGGGGACTGAAGTCACACTGATTTAGACAGAGTGTCCCACAGACGCAACAAATTAGATAATGTAGGACAGAGAATTGCCCACTGATGTCTAACTTGCTTCTACATCAAGAGGTCGATAGGCTGGGGTGGACAAGCCTGAGCCTCCAACGTCACCCAGTCAGGTCTGTAGGTATATATTTAGTATATATTTGAGATAGCTGCGTGATATGGGTTGCATGATAATATTTTCAGAGGTCTGGAACACCCAAGCCCACCCCTTGAGTCCTGAAAGTAATAAACACATTTTAGTAATAAATTTGTACTATGATTTGCAGTACACAATTAAATTTCAGTATGAAATACTGTAACTGATAACTAAAGATGATTAGGCTACATTCACGCTTAAGTGTCTTGTTTTCAAGCATTTTTTGAAGCGTTCTTTAGGAGTAGAATTGCAGGTTTCTGCAGCTTTTGTTAGGGGTTTTTCAACTAAAAGGTGGGTGGGGAGTGCTGCTGAAAAAAGGGTGGAGAGCTGCTATTTGAGTAGAAAACGTACAACAAAACTCTTGAAAAAAACGCTCAAAAAATGTCGGGCTTTTCAGACGTTTCCATTGAAGCCTATGGGGACAAAAGCACTCAATTCTGCCTGAAAAGTAGCTCATGTACTTTTTTGAGAGAAAGGCATTTTGCTACAAGGGACAGGATGCTCAGAAGTGAACAAGGGCTATTGAAAACAATAGGTTTTTGCTGGTTGAGCGTTTTTGAGCTTCAAGCTACAAAACACTCAAGTGTGAATGGGGCCTTACCCATCTCTAAATCTCATATAACCTTTAACATCTTAAAGTACACACTAAAGCCGGGTACACACTATTATTTTTTTTTTTTTCGTACAACCCTGCTGGTTGAACGAAAAATATAAACTGTCAGCTCTAGGGCCGCTGTACTAACCATGCAAGGTTAGTTAAGACATCTGCCCCGCTGAACTGTTGTGTTCCGTCAGGGGGCCGGGGACACTTCGATCAGCACTCTCTGCCATTGGCTATGAGCACTGATCGGGAATCGGTCGGCTGATGGTTTTACAGCATGCTCGTCCGACAGTTTGGCCGGCTTCTTTTGAAGAGATTGACATGCACACGACCGGATGTCGGCCGTTACATTTTAACCGACAGTTGTCTCCCAATATTCGGCTCGTGTGTACCCGGCTTAAGGATGTTTTCTAATCTTGTTAAAGTCTTTATTTTTTCACTTGTACCTACAGGTAAGCCTATAATAAGGCTTACCCGTAGGTACAGTGAATATCTCTAAACTTGCACTATTTCGGAGATATTCACACTCCATGCAGCCAGTGACGTCACCGGCGCATGCACCCTTCAGAGATTCGTGTTGCGGGCATGACGTTATCGCGGCTCAGCCAATCAGGCAGCCAGGGCAAGTGAAAACGGAAGGAAGACCGGGTGAAGATGGAAGCCCTGTCTTGCAGGGTTTGTTTTGTTTTTTTAAAGGATACGGTTTACTATTGCTTTAAATATGCAGCTTAAAAATACCTAGAGACCCAATGTAAAGGTTCTTGTTTAGGCACTTTCATTTATGGACTAAAATACGAACTAAAAAAAAAAAAGGAAAAGGTAATGACATCCAGTAATGATAAATCTACTCTAAAGGCAGTCTATGCCTATAATGTGAAAAAATACCCGGGGCTAATATAAAGTGCGATGAAAGCTTTGCTCAGCGACTCTTCATATGTGATTAACAGCTTTCTAACAGATATTTGGTGTCCCCACTGTAACAGATTATATCTTTTAGTTCAGAACCTGTTAGACTGGAGATGACTAATGTCCCACTCAGATTTTAGCTTTGGAAATGTACCATACTTTGATGCCTTGCACACTGATTTAGGTTCCCTGCTGGACTCTAAAATCACCAGCAGATGCTACAGCAGTAAACTTACATACTGCTAATTATACCAGGGCAAGGATCCTACAAGCTGGATACAGTAAAGTGGACTGAGCAGTTGAGAAAGCGGCTGGACTTATTGATGTTTCAGTATCAGTGTAAAGCATCTGGCATTTAGATGAGACTGAAGGTATTAACACCTAGCGTGGTATCATCTAGCATACTTCCACCTGGCAGCAGGAAGGCACTGCTCAATCAAATCTCTATTTCTGAACAGTCCCTTACTGTATTATGGAAGTATCTCTATGGCAACTAATATTTTATGACCTTTAGACAGCTTTTTTTTATTATTAAAAAGAGGAACATTTAATGGATAACCTTCAAAGTAAATATAATACATACTGAAATGTAGTCAATAAAAAAAACTATTGTAGAATAAAAATTACATTTAGCAGCAAGAGTCTTCAAGCTTGGATTATGAAATAATTGCTGCCGATAGCAGTGAATGGCCAATGCTAACAGGCTGATTTACTTAGGCTAATAAGCAAAGTGCAGAAATCCATAGCAAATAAAGACCATTACTTTGGTCAGCCAAAGATAAATGTGCCTTGGCTGTTATGGGTTACTGTATGCTATCTGCAAAAACAATGTCTATGGGCTAAGCCAATAATGAACACAGACATTAAACAAGCAGACCAAATAAAAGTATTTAAAAGTGGCAGCTAATGTCACAACACTTAAACTCCCACCCATACTTTACTTATGTTCTATATTCTACAGTATAAACTAGTTTAAAAGCTGAACACACCGTATGCATATATTTTAACATAAAGTCTGCCTGCAATCCCGTCATATAAGCAAACAAAACCCACTACAAAGCTTTTCCAGTAAACAAGGCATCAACTAATGTGTTCTGGATGGAGGCGTAAGCATGTGGAATATGATGGCTTTGACATATTCCTAGGTAATTTGTTTCAAACTAGAAAAGTGACTATGAATTTCAGCTATATTTTCACATTAAACTGCCTTATGCTTTACCTTCCAATCCAAATGTATTGGTGATTGTCAGTCCAAGTACTTCAGTGGTGTGCAATACGTAATGCGGTATTAAACCCAAAAGCAAACCTTTGATAAATTGCAGCTTACCGATTCTTAGATGTAATGCATTTGTTTTCTTTTTAGGCTTTCTTTCTTTTATTTTGAAATAAGTGAAATAATAAAATAGTAATAAAATAATAAAGGCCAGTGAGTCTGTTGTCTTTCAACAGAAAAAGCCATCCTGCAGGTGTAGCAGTTAGGGGGTAGAGACAAACCATTTACAACTGACAGTGGTGCTCACAATGGTCAGCTTTATTTTATTTATGTAAAACCTTTATAAAAAAACTGCTGCTGTAACTGCTTAAACAGTGTTAGCTGGCGTTTAGCTTAAATGTGATAGTATATCTAAATCTGCTAGTACATCTAAAGCCTCATACACACGATCAGACTTTGTACAAACTTTCCCGTGGATTTTTGTATAAAGGGCGTCGGCCGTAAACTAATTAAACATACACACGGCAGGACTTTTTCAGCCAACTTTCACCAAATCACGTGGTTTTTCAGCTCTTTAACGCCACCCTTTGGTCAACTTCTGTATTGTTGTCTGATCTTTTGCATTGGTTCTGAGCATGCGTGTTTGTAATTTGGATTAAAGTCCTATCGACTTGTCTACACACGATAGGATTTTGCACCATAGGACTTTTGTTGGCGGAAAGTTTGTTTGCACAGCCAACATTTGTCCGATGAAAACCAAAAAAGTTTGTCCGATGGAGCGTACACAAGGTAGGATGTTGCCTTAAAACAGCTAATTTGCATGTTTGTTGTCAAAAAGTCCTATCGTGTGTATGGGCCTTAACACTCTCCTACCCCTAAAATGACAATCCGGCTGTCCAAAGATGTCTGCTTTTACTACATTCAGAATGCAGACACCTTAAGACGATAAGTGTGTTACTGGTCAGAACACCAGGTGAAAACAGAGGGAAAAGAGCCAAAAAAGGTAAAATTTGTGAAGCCACCACATTTAATAATTGGTACGCTGCAACACATTATATTTTTTGTTTTGGGGTTGATACCGCTTTAACCCATTGCCGACCAGCTCACGCCGATGTACGTCGGCAGAAGGGCACGTACAGGCATATTAACGTATCTGTACGTTGCCCTTTAAGACGCGACATTGTGGGCACGCACGCCCGCCGCAAGCTTTGTGAGTGTGATCGCGGGTCCCGCAGACCCGATGTCCGCGGGCATACCCGCGATCGTCTCACGGAGAGGAAGAACAGGGAAATATGATGTAAACAAGCATTTCCCCATTCTTCCTAGTGACAGGATACTGATCACAGCTCCCTGTGATCGGGAGCGGTGATCAGTGTCGTGACACACGTAGCCCACCCCCCTACAGTTAGAATCACTCCCTAGGACACACTTAACCCCTGCAGCACCCCCTACTGCAGTGGTTCTCAACTCCAGTCCTCGGGACCCACCAACAGGCCAGATTTTAAGTATCACCTTGGGGAGTTGCAGACTAGAATACTGCAATCACTGAGCAGCAAGTGATATCACCTGTGATGTATTTCAGCTATCTTGCAAACCTGGCCTGTTGGTGGGTCCTGAGGACTGGAGTTGAGAACCACTGCCCTACTGGTTAACCCCTTCACTGCCGGTCACATTTAGACAGTAATCGGTGCATTTTTAATCGCACTGATTGCTGTATATGGTCCCAAAATAGCGGCAAAAGTGTCCGATCTGTCCGCCATAATGTTGCAGTCACGATAAAAATCACAGATTGCCGCCATTACTAGTAAAAAAAATGAAAAATTATTAATAAAAATGCCATAAAACTATCCCCTATTTTGTGGATGCTATAACTTTTGCGCAAACCAATCAAACACTTATTGCGATTTTTTTTTTACCAAAAATATAGAATGTAGAATTATAATGAATTATATGAATTATAATTAGAATAAAATGTAGAAGAATACGTATCGGCCTAAAAAAAAAAATTATATATTTTTTGGGGATATTTATTATAGCAAAAAGTAAAAAATATTGTTTTTTTTTTTCAAAATTATCGCTCTTTTTTTGTTTATAGTGCAAAAAATAAAAACCGCAGAGGTGATCAAATACCACCAAAAGAAAGCTCTATTTGTGGGAAAAATAGGACATCAATCTTGTCAATGCTGAGACGGCTGACATCTCCCCCGGTCTTTCTTCTGGGTTGGCGCTCGCCGCTTCCGGCACGGGCTCCGAAGGTCCGGCACTGTAAGCCTGACCTTCAGAGCACATGCGCCGATGATGTCATCGGCTGCATGCACTCTGAACATCTCCTAAACTGTGCAAGTTTAGGAGATATTCATAGTATCTACAGGTAAGGCTGTAGTACAGTGGTAGTACAGAGTTTACTACCACTTTAAAGGATAAGTTCAACTTAGGGTGGAACATGTAACATATTCTAGCTCCTGCAGCCCTCCCCTCGATGCCCCCCTCCCTGTGACAGGCACAGCCATTAATGTCTAAACCGCTGGCAACAAAAGCGAGTACACTCCTAAGTGAAAATGTCCAAATTAGCCTCAATTTGCCATTTTCCCTCCCTGGTGTCATGTGACGTTAGTGTTACAAGGTCTCAGGTGTGAATGGGGAGCAGGGGTGTTAAATTTGGTGTTATCGTTCTCACTCATATTGGTCACTGGAAGTTCAACATGGCATCACATAACAAAGAACTCTCTGCGGATCTGAAAAAAAGAATTGTTGCTCTACATAAAGATGGCCTAGGCTATAAGAAGATTGCCAAGACCCTGATACTGAGCTGCAGCACGATGGCCAAGACCATACAGCGGTTTAACAGGTTCCACTCAGAACAAGCCTCGCCATGGTCGACCAAAGAGGTTGAGTGCACGTGCTCAGCGTCATATTTAGAGGTTGTCTTTCAGAAATAGGCGTATGAGTGCTGCCAGCATTGCTGCAGAGGTTGAAGGGGTGGAGGGTCAGCCTGTCAGTGCTTAAACCATACTCCGTACACTGCATCAAATTGGTCTGCATGGCTGTTGTCCTAGAAGGGAGCCTCTTCTAAAGATGATGCACGAAAGCCCACAAACAGTTTACTAAAGACAAGCAGACTAAGCACATGGATTACTGGAACCATGTCCTGTGGTCTGATGAGACCAAGATAAACGTATTTGGTTCAGATGGTGTCAAGCGTGTGTGGCGGCAACCAGGTGAGGAGTACAAAGACAAGTGTGTCTTGCCTACAGTCAAGCATTGTGGTGGGAGTGTCATGGTCTGGGGCTGCATGAGTGCTGCCGACACTGGGAAGCTACAGTTCATTGAGGGAACCCATAAATGCCAACATGTACTGTGACATACTGAAGCAGAGCATGATTCCCTCCCTTCAGACGAGGGCCGCAGGGTGGTATTCCAACATGATGACGACCCAAAACACACCTCTGAGACGACCACTGCCTTGCTAAAGAAGCTGAGGGTAAAGGTGATGGCTTAAAACCCAGCCTGGGCCTTTAAGAAAAACGATCCCAATGAGACAGCATAGATCACACTCGTACCGTGTATTCAGATCCACAAAGGATTACCCAAAAAATATATTGAAAAACATAGCGTAATACTGACAAAATAAAAACTCAAAAAAAGAGAGAAGAATTGTGCAACACTCAACAAAAAATAAAATCATATATATTCATAAGAACAACCAGTGTCATAAACACACATAGGATCGTTAAGTGAGTGCCATGCAATCATGCAATAGAGTGTATATTCCCAAATGGGAGAAAATGGTGCGTGAACCTTACAAAGAATCTGCTTACCAGATATTAAAGACAAGTGAGCATATAACTATCCCACAGATGAAAGGCATGGAAAGAAATCCCACAAGGTGCAGCAAGCCACATAAAAATCCTGCTTACCAGATGGCAATCTATTGTGAGCAGATTCCACACAGCTGAAGACTCGCCCTGCTCCCCGTACCGGACTGGCACGCGGGGAGCAGGGCGAGTCTTCAACACTTTGGGCCCAATTTGGACATTTTCACTTAGGGGTGTACTCACTTTTGTTGCCAGCGGTTTAGACATTAATGGCTGTGTGTTGAGTTATTTTGAGGGAATAGCAAATTTACACTGTTGTTATACAAGCTGTACACTCACTACTTTATATTGTAGCAAAGTGTCATTTCTTCAGTGTTGTCACATGACAAGATAAAATAAAATATTTACAAAAATGTGAGGGGTGTACTCACTTTTGTGAGATACTGTACATAGTTACATAGTTGGTAAGGTTGAATAAAGACAACAGCCCATCCAGTTCAAACTGTGTAATTTTGTGTGTGTAGAAAAATCATTTCCCATACCCCCTTAAATAGTTTTCGTTAAGATACACACCCAAGAGTATTTTAAAACTATCCATACTTCCTTCCAACGCCACCGATTGTGGAAAAGAGCTCCACGTCCTTACTGCCCTGACAGTGAAAAAACCCCTATGCAGCTTAAGGTTAAGCCACATCTCTTCCAGTCTTATCATGTGGCCCGTATCCTCTTACACTCTCCGAGATTGAAAAGTTTCATAATTACACTGGGATCACCGTTGAGATATTTGTATATCGCAATCATATCTCCTCTCAAGCGTCTCTTCTCCAGGGAGAATAAATGTAGCACTTGTAGTCTTTCCTCATAATTGTGGTCCTCCAATCCCCTCTGGACTCTCTCCAGCTCCAGCACATCCTTTCTCAGGGTTGATGACCAGAACTGGATGGAATACTCCAGATGCGGCCAGAGTTTTATAATGTGTCAGAATAATCTTTTTATCTCTGGAGTAAATTCCCTTTTTAATGCATGCTAATATTCTGCTGGCTTTGGTAGCTGCAACTTGACACTGCATGCTTTTGCTCAGTCTGTCTTCTACTAGGGCTCTAGATCCTTCTCCATCCTGGAATCCCCTAGGGATTCTCCCCCTAAACAGTAAATTGCGTTTATATTGTTACCCCCCCCCCCCCCCCCAAGTGCATTACCTTACTTTTTTTCAATGTTAAACTTCATTTGCCATGCAGTAGCCCACTCCATTAATTTATTTAAGTCCTCTTGCAAAGTTTCTATATCCTGCTGTGTTGTTATTGCCTGCATATTTTTGTGTCCTCAGCAAAAACTGAGGTTGAGTTATATATCCCATTCTCTATATAATTTATAATTAAATCAAACGGAATTGGTCCCAGGACAGAGTCCTGGGGTACCCCACTAACCACTCTAGACCATTCTGAGTATACCTTATTTATCACGTGGAAAATGACACTGAGGTGAGAAATAGGTAGCTGCACACCCCAACTGTATATTGAATGGAGGGGTTACCCTACTGGATCGTTCAGCCGATTTTAGATTACTAACCATGAGGCCATCCATTCCAGCTTTCAGTGGCAAATATATCAATGTCCATGTACATACAAATTGGTGCATGTTGAAAAATGTTGTTTTGAAAAGTCTAAATTTGATTGCATTTATTCTAGAGCAATTCGACCCCCAGAAGAAGACCAGCATGACTATCTGATTAGCATGATTAGCATGACTATCATTGTAATGTAATATTATATATCCATGTTCACATCGCTGTATTATGGTATATGTATTTTTGCCTCATGAGCAGAGCTTATATTTTAATGTTAAAGAAGTGTTTCTAATTCTTTCTTAATAAAGACCCTTTTATACATTCAATAAATTGTGATATTTTTGCTGCTTAAAAACCCTGTGGGGGAACCCCTCCATTTGGACACGCACCCTTAGCCAGTTTTCTATCCAGGTACATACCCTATGGTCCATACCTACAGACCATAGCTTGTAGATTAAGCATTTGTGGGGGACTGTATCAAATGCTTTTGCAAAATCCAGATATACCACATCCACACCTGCCTAAAACTTTTGCACAGTAGTGTAGATTTGATAAACTGTTGCACAAATAGCATGCAACATTAAAAAAAATGGTATTTGCGTTTTTTTTTTCTACAGGACCTCTGATTTTAGAAAATATATAATAAACTAGGGCCCAAAGCTGAACTGCTTATTCCAGATAAGGTCTTATGAATGACTGGTACAGGTGAAAAATTACGTCTCTCTCTCTGGAGTCCATAACTCTTGTAATAGAAGAATGTTTCCCCCCTGGGGACTAATGATTGACTGCTAACTGGTTAGCCATGGTATTGCTATATACTTATCATGTATTTGATTACACAGTGAAGATGGCACCGGTCACCGACTTGCCACCACTTGCCAACCAGGCCAATTCTGACATTTCTCTTATACATGAAAAAATATTTTTTTTTTGCTAGAAAATTACATAGAACCACCAAACATTATATCGTATATACTCGAGTATAAGCCGAGTTTTTCAGCACATTTTTTTGCGCTGAAAGTGCCCCCCCTCGGCTTATACTCAAGTCAAGCACTTTTCTGGTGCAAAGAATGACATTTCCCAAACCGATGTTGGGGCCCCGAAACTCGGGGCCACTTGGTGCTAGTGGAACTAGCACTACAACATATCCAAAGCTAGGGTTCCTAGCACCAAGTGGCCCCGAGATATGGGGCCCCAAAATCGGTTCAGAAAATGTCATTCTCTGCTGCAGAAAAGTGCTTGACATTTTCCGAACCGACTTTGGGGCTCCGTATCTCGGGGTCACTTGGTGCTAGGAATCCCAAAGTTGGTATGCAAACCCAGTGGAACTAGCACTATAACATATCATTATAGTTTGGGGTCTCTGGACCCAAAGGGTCCCGAAATGACATTGCTGCAGATGGACACAGTTGACCAACTTTGGGGCCCCGTATCCCGGGGCCACTTGGTGCTAGGAACCCAGTGGAACTAGCACTACAACATATCCAAAGCTGGGGTTCCTAGCACCAAGCGGCCCTGAGATATGGGGCCCCAAATTCAGTTCAGAAAATGTCATTCTCTGTTGCAGAAAAGTGCTTCCGAACCGAATTTGGGGCCCCGTATCTCGGGGCCACTTGGTGCTAGGAACCCCAGCTTTGGATATGTTGTAGTGCTAGTTCCACTGGGTTCCTAGCACCAAGTGGCCCCGGGATACGGGGCCCCAAAGTTGGTCAACTGTGTCCATCTGCAGCAATGTCATTTCGGGACCCTTTGGGTCCAGAGACCCCAAATTTTGGCTGCAGCTAGGGGGCATCTAGGAACCCTTAACTACTGAGTTTGAAGTTCAGGGGACCTATGGCTGCAAATGGGCACAGTGAGGCATGCAAATGGGCACAGTGAGGCTGTAAATGGGCACAGTGAGGCTGCAAATGGGCATTGTTGACCCGCTTTTCCACTTACAGTAGCTGCGCATTTCTCACCCTAGGCTTATACTCGAGTCAATAATTTTTCCCAGTTTTTTGTGGTAAAATTAGGTGCCTCGGCTTATATGCGGGTCGATTTATACTCGAGTATATACGGTATATGATTTTTTTAGCAAAGACCCTAGAGAATACAATGGCGGTCGTTGCAACTTTTTATCTCGCATGGTATCTGCGCATCTATTTTTCTAACGCCTTATTTTTGGAAAAAAAACATGTTTTGTGCTTTAAAAAAACAAAACAGTAGTTAGCCCAGTTTTTTGCATAATGTGAAAGATGAAGTTACACCGAGTAAATAGATACCTAACATGTCATGCTTAAAAACTGCACACGCTCGTGGAACGGCACCAGACTTCCCCATAGGCGACACTTTAAAATTTTTTACTGGTTACATGTTTTGAGTTACAGAGGAGAGAAAGTTCTATTTGTGGGGAAAAAAAGGATGCCAATTTTGTTTGGCTACAGCGTTGCATGACCGTGCAATTATCAGTCAAAGCGACGCAGTCAAAGCGATCGCAAAAATTGGCCTGGTCATTGAGGGGGAAATTCTTCCGGTCCTTAAGTGGTTAAACATAAAACATAAGAAATACACAGGATAAAACAAAGGAAAAATGACAAAACGCTTTTAGATTTTATTTGAATGAGTTTACAGAAGGCTCTGTCTCCCATTGAGTGTAGGTAAGTAGGGGGGTGGAGGTAGGCAAGTTAAGAAAAGTTCAGAGAGATAATGGGGTTCCAAGCCATGAAGAGCCTTATAGGTGAGCAAGAGTACCTTAACCACTTCAGCCGTGGAAGATTTCACTCCTTAATGACTAGGCCATTTTTTTGCGATATGGCACTGCATCGCTTTAACTGACAATTGCGCGGTCATGCCATGCTGTACCCAAACAAAATTGACGTCCTTTTTTTCCTACAAATAGAGCTTTCTTTTGGTGGTATTTGATCGGCTCTGCAGTTTTTATTTTTTGCGCTATAAACAAAAAAAGACAACGATTTTGAAAAAAACCAAAACAATATTTTATACTATTTGCTATAATAAATGTCCCTCAAAAAAATGTAAAGAAATAATTTCTTTATCAGTTTAGGCCAATATGTATTCTTCTACATATTTTTGGTATTTGGCATTTTCAATATTATTATTTTTTTTTTACTAGTAATAGCGGCGAGCTGCAGTTTTTAGCGAGACTGTGACATTGCAGCGGACAGATCGGACACTTTTGCCACTTTTTTTGACCACTGACATTTATACAGCGATCAGTGCTATAAAAATGCACTGATTACTGTGTAAATGTCACTGGTAGGGAAGGGGTTAACACTAGTGGGTGATCAAGGGGTTAAATATGTTCCCTCATGTGTGTTTCTAACTGTGGGGGTTGGGACTAATTAGTAGGAACAGCAGATCTGTCTCTCCTCTCCTGTCAGAACGGGGATTTTTGTGGCCAGCGGACATGGAAAAAAGGATGTTCTGACAACATTTTGTACCTGTGGATCAAAGGTTAAGATAGCTAGCACAAAATATCACCCCTAGTTTTTTAAATTTAGACTGAAGCTCAAGTACAGTGCCATCTATAGATAAGCTATTAAGACTGCACTTACGTAATTGTTAGGGGGTGCGAATAAGCATGATTTCAGGAAATTATGGGGCATCCAAGTTTTTAAATCACAAATACAGTTGGATAGGAAAGAAACAGCCAAAGTAGAATACGGTTCAGTGTGGATGTATATCTGAGTGTCACCAGCATAGAAGTGATAATTGAGCCCATGAGATCTAAGCAGTTGGTCAAGTGGAAACATGTGAATGCTAAAAAGTAAGGGACCCAAGATTGAGCCCTGAGGAACTTGACTGGACAGACTTCAGACTGGAATCCACCAAGAGAAACAAAGTGAAAGCGTTCAGCAAGATATGACTTAATCCATTTCAGAGCCAATCCTGAGACTCCAAATATGGTTTCAAGTTGAGAGACTAAAAGATTGTGGTCTACAGTATCAAAGGCAGAACTAAGATCCAGTAAAATAAGAATAATTAGTGAGCCAAAATCAGAAGCTAAAAGGAAGTCGTTAGTGACTTTGACCAAAGCGAGTTCTGTGCTGTGCAGTTGTTGAAAACCAAATTGGAGGGGTTCAAATAGGTAATTTAGGGTCAGGTGGTTATGTAGCTGAGTTATCACAACCCATTTAACCGGTTCCCGACCGGCTCCTGTACTTATACGTCGGCAAAATGGCATGGCTGCGCAAAGTAACATACCCGTACGTTACTTTGAATTTGACGCCGTGTGCGCGCTGCCGCGATCTCCGTGAGTCGGGTCGCGGGTCCCGCGGACTCGATCGCCGCAGGCATACCCGCGATCGCCTCACGGAGAGGATGAACGGGGAGATGCTGTTGTAAACAGCATCTCCATCTTCTGCCTAGTGACAAGTGTCACTCGATCTCTGCTTCCTGTCATCAGAGCAGGGATCAGTGACGTCACACACCAGCCCATCCCCCTGACAGTTAGAAATCACTCCCCTAGGACATACTTAACCGCTCCTCGCTCCCTAGTGGTTAACCCCTTCACTGCCAGTGTCATTTATACAGGAATCAATGCATTTTTATAGCGCTGATTGCTGTATAAATGACAATGGTCCCAAAAATGTGTAAAAAATGTCCGACATGTCCGCCATAATGTCAGTCACAATACAAATCGCTGATCGCCGCCATTACTAGTAAAAAAAAAATATTAATAAAAATGCCATAAAACTATCCCCTATTTTGTAAATGCTATAACTTTTGCGCGAACAAATCAATAAACGCTTATTGCAATTTTTTTTTACCAAAAATATGTAGAAGAATATGTATCGGCCTAAACTGAGGAAAAAAATTGTTTTTTTATAGATTTTTTAGGGGATAATTATTATAGCAAAATGTAAAAAATAATGCGTTTTTTTCAAAATTGTCGCTCTTATTTTGTTCATGGCACAAAAAATAAAAATCGCAGAGATGATCAAATACCAACAAAAGAAAGCTCTATTTGTGGGAAAAAAAGGACGTCAATTTTGTTCCGGAGCCACGTCGCACGACCGTGCAATTGTCAATTAAAGCGACGCAGTGCCGAATCGCAAAAAGCGCTCTGGTCAGGAAGGGGGTAAATCCTTCCGGGGCTGAAGTGGTTAAAGTGGTGTTCCGGCCGAAATTATACTTTTTAAATAAAAATACCCCTATAATACACAAGCTTAATGTATTCTAGTAAAGTTAGTCTGTAAACTAAGGTCTGTTTTGTTAGTTTATAGCAGTAGTGTGTTATTTTATAAACTTACAGCAGGCCGTGGCCATCTTAAGTGTGGGCATCTGAAGCCAGACTGTATTTCTTCCTGGATCTCATCCTTGCAGATCTCCCACATGCTCAGTGCAGCACAAGCAGTGTAATAGGTTTCAGGTCAGGTTTCCATAGCAACGGCAGTTTCAGAGGAAGTTGCCGCCCCTTCCCAGAAGGCATTGCAAACAGGAAATGATGCGATGGGCCGCGGCCAGGGAGGAGGAAGTGAAAAATGAATACAGCAGATATACAGTAGGTGCTGAGAAAAAAAATAAAAAAATATCCAATTTGTTTACAGTGCACAGTTTAGTGAGGGATGCTGAAGAGTTGTAAAAGTGGGTGGAACTCCACTTTAAGGATCTTGGCAAGGAAGGGCAAGTTAGATATTGGGCGAAAGTTGTTTAAATTGTCCAGAGTCATAATGAGTTATTTTGGTACCGGGGTGATAGCGGCAGTTTTGAGGATTGTTGGTACAAAACCCGTGCTAAGGGAGTCATTTATGACAATGACAATAATGGGGCATAGAAAACTAAAGCAAAATTTAAACATATTCTAGCTATGTTTTTGCTTAAAAGGACCTTAAACCTTGGTGCCAGCTCATGTTACTTACTTCTGTTTTCAATGGTAATAACCAGCATATTACATCACAGAATGTGTGTAGAATTATACAAAGAAAGCATTTAGTGAAGAAATGGCACGCATGACCTGAACAGCCACAATGACTGCTCTTCTTTAGTCACAAGATCTTTGTTCCTAAAAGTGAATAAAATGGGTCTAAAGGTTTTAAACCCTAATGCATTCTCTGCATTAAGGTAAAAAAAAACCTTCCACTGTTTTCCCCTCCCCAACACTTACCTGACTCCTGTATAGATCCAGTGCTGTGCCCAGCTGCAGGTCTTCTCTTCCTCTCTTCTTGGTCCCACAGGCTGTTCCTGAGAACAGCGGCTCCTGCTGCTGTCAGTCAAATCCAGGAAGCAGAGAGCCAGGGGCAGGGCCTACCTGCACTGTGTCTATGGACACACACAGCCGGGTTTAGGAGCAAGCCTGCACATCTGCACCATAGCACATGGCTATGGGGGCAGACACAGAAAAGGAGGAGCCAAGATCGCTGGCAGGGGACCACAGAAGAGGCAGTAAGGGGCAGCTCTGTGCAATTTATTATGCAGTGCAGCAATATTAGTAAAAGCACCCACTTATGTACTCTAGCCTGGAGGTAACTGAACTGTCTATTTAAAACACTAAGACGCCAATGACTTGTGGATTAACAAGTTAAAGTAGAACTATAAGCAAAACGTTTTTTTTTTCATTTTGGATAGAGCAAGGGATGGTTATAACCCTTTTTTCGCCATTTGTGTCCCACTGTGGAGATTTCCATTCACTTCCTGTCACATAACCAAACAGGAAGTGAGAGGAAATCCCTGCAAATTAAGGGAATTCCTTGGGGAGCCCCAGGTCACCAGAATTAGTGTTCCCATTAGAAGATTTGGAGACAACCCAAAAATTTAGATTTTCTTTTACGTTCAATGATAATGATAAACAGATAGAGTGAATTTCCTTAAAGCGGAGTTCCATCTAAAAATGAAACTTTCGCTTATCCGGTCCCCCCCCCCCTCCGGTGTCACATTTGACACCTTTCAAGGGGTAGGGGGAGCAGACACCTGTCTAGTACAGGTATTTGCCCCCACTTCCGATGATAGATCACGGCAGAATCTGCAGCTATCTACGCCATGTCTGGCCCCTCCTCCGCCCCCCCTGCTGTCTTTTGGGAGACACACAGGTCCCGGAAGACAGTAGGGACCATTCAGAAGGCACGACTCGCACAGTAGGAAACCCTTCCTGATTCCCTTACTGAAGATGCCGGCACCTCCACCCAGCAGCCGAAGAACAGGTCGGCTTCGGGGGAGGACATCGCGGGCGCCCTGGACAGGTAAGTGTCCTTATTTTAAAAGTCAGCAGCTGCAGTATTTGTGGCTGCTGACTTTTAAATTATTTTTTGGGGCGGAACTCTGCTTTAATGGGAGCACAGACAGTAAAAAAAACTGACAAGTGTCTCTCCACTCTATCCAAAACAAAAAAAAAGTTTTGCCTTTACCTATGCTTTAGGTCTTTGCTGAATTAAGGAGTGCTAACCTTACTTTTTAGCAAGCCCAGCATATGCCATATTAACAGTATCTGTGAGCCATTAATTACAGTTTGGTGCTATCAACCATGTATTAAGAAAAAAATATGAGACATGCTTAAAAAATTCCATCTGAACGCTTAATGACATCACCAATATTGCAAAATACTTTGTACACATCATTTAATGTGTTCTTTATTCATTTTCTGCTCCGCACATAAAATATGATACCTCTTACCTCAAGTATTGCTGCCGACATCCCTTCAGACACTGAACTATTTACTACCGCAAAACTTTTCTTTATTACAGCCTGCAGATCTGCTTGTGGAATTTCTTCAATAAGATGAACTCCATCAAGGCTGAAAAATTAAGAATACAGTTCCACTCACAGACTCATTGATCTTTTAAACTGACCAACTATAAAATCTTTCTTCATACCACATATTTTACGCAAGTAAAAAATCAGTTTAAATACAATCATTAGGCATTCATTCACACAAAACCACTCTTTACAAAATTTTGAAAACCTTGAAGACGGGGTGACTTTCGGCAAAGGCCTCATTGAGTGGGTTAGATTAATGAAGAACATTTCAGAATATCTCAACATTTTAATAAGCATGCAGTTCTTTGTTCCTTAGTATCAATATAATGATATACAGTGCCTTGCAAAAGTATTCACCCCCCTCTTGTCTTTTTACCTATTTTGTTACATTACAGAGTTTAGTTCAATGTTTTTTTTAATCTGAATTATATGTGATGGATCAGAACACAATAGTCTAAGTTGGTGAAGTAAAATTAGAAAAATATATACAAAAAAATATTTTTCAGAAATAAAAAAATGATAATTGGCATGCGCGTATGTATTCACCCCCTTTATCATGAAGCCCATAAAAAGCTCTGGTCCAACCAATTACCTTCAGAAGTCACATAATTAGTGAAATGATGTCCATCTGTGTGCAATCTAAGTGTCACATGATCTGTCATTACATATAAACACCATTTTAAAAGGCCCCAGAGGCTGCAACACCTAAGCATGAGGCACCACTAACCAAACCATGAAGACCAAGGAAATCTCCAAACAAGTAAGGGACAAGGTTGTTGAGAAGTACAAGTCAGGGTTAGGTTATAAAAAAATATCCAAATCTTTGATGATCCCTAGGAGCACCATCAAATCTATCATAACCAAATGGAAAGAATATGTCACAACAACAAACCTGCCAAGAGACAGCCGCACACCAAAACCCATGGACCGGGCAAAGAGGACATAATCAGAGAGGCAGCAGAGGGATCTAAGTTAACCCCGGAGGAGATGCAGAGTTCCACAGCAGAGACTGGAGTATCTGTACATAGGACGACAATAAGCCGTATGCTCCATAGAGTTGGGCTTAATGGCAGAGTGGCCAAAAGAAAGCCATTACTCTCAGCAAAAAACAAAATTGCACGTTTTGAGTTTGAGTTTTCGAAAAGGCAAGTGGGAGACTCCCAAAATGTATGGAGGTGCTCTGGTCTGATGAGACTAAAATTTTACTTTTTGGCCATCAAAGAAAACGCTATGTCTGGCGCAAACCCAACACATCACCCAAAGAACACCATCCCCACAGTGAAACATGGTGGTGGCAGCATCATGCTGTGGGATTGTTTTTCAGCAGTCAGGACTGGGAAACTGGTCAGAGTTGAGGGAAAGATGGATGGTGCTAAATACAGGGATAGTCTTGAGCAAAACCTGTACCACTCTGTGTGTGATTTGAGGCTAGGACAGAGGTTCACCTTCCAGCAGGACAATGACCCCAAACACAATGCTAAAGCAAGACTTGAGTGGTTTAAGGGGAAACATGTAAATGTGTTGGAATGGCCTAGTCAAAGCCCAGACCTCAATCCAATAGAAAATCTGTGGTCAGACCTAAAGATTGCTGTTCACAAGCGCAAACCATCCAACTTGAAGGAGCTGGAGCAGTTTTGCAAGGAGGAATGGGCAAAAATCCCAGTGGTAAGATGTGGCAAGCTCATAGAGACTTATCCAAAGCGACTTGGAGCTGTGATAGCCGCAAAAAGGTGGCTCTACAAAGTATTGACATTAGGGGGGTGAATAGTTATGCACATTGGACTTTTTCTGTTATGTTGTCTTATTTGTTGTTTGCTTCACAATAAAAAAAAAACATCTTCAAAGTTGTGGGCATGTTCTGTAAATTAAATGATGCAAACCCTCAAACAAACCATGTAAATTCCAGGTTGTGAGGCAACAAAACACGAAAAATGCCAAGGGGGTGAATATTTTTGCAAGGTGAAAAGTATACATCTCCAAAATGGGACACAGATGGTGAAAAAAAAAATCTGACAGGGGTTATAACCCTCCCTTGCTCTAGTCAAAATGAAAACAAATGTTTTTCCTATACTTTAACTTTAAGGTTGAAACACTTAAAAAGGAAGTACAGCTATTCATTATTTGCCAAAGTGTTCCCAAAGGTTGCAATTTTAAGTTGAAGCTGCTTCACTAGATATCGAACTGGTTAAATTCACAGTATATATTGTAAGAAAGAATGACTAATATTGATTATGACCTAGTTCTATTAATAATGTAATGCCAACAAGCCCAGCATATTGGACACTTCAAGCAGCTAATTAATAGGTTCAATTCACAAAGCTAACACACCAGTAGAAGGATCAATATTTTTTAAAAAAAGGGGCAGTTTTTCTTTTTAGCCGAGTCCAGTTAGATTTGAAAATGACAATCACAAGGCCTAAACAAACCTCCGTACGCGTGTGTTATTACTTTGTGAATTGAGTCTATGCCACAACTGTTTAACTAACTGGTGGAAGTAGGATTATAATTCCTGCATTATCGAGCTGAGTTCTCATGTTCAAATATGCAGGTATATGACTTAATCCTGATAGGTGCTGGCAAATGATTACAGAGCTAAGCAGATCTGGCCTGTACAGTGGGGACGGAAAGTATTCAGACCCCCTTAAATTTTTCACTCTTTGTTATATTGCAGCCATTTGCTAAAATCATTTAAGTTCATTTTTTTTCCTCATTAACCACTTTAGCCCTGGACCATTATGCTGCCTAAGGACCAGAGGTCTTTTTCCAATTTGGCACTGCGTCGCTTTAACTGCTAATTGCGCGGTCATGCAATGCTGTACCCAAACTAAATTTGCGTCCTTTTCTTCCCACAAATAGAGCTTTCTTTTGATGGTATTTGATCACCTCTGCGGCTTTTATTTTTTTGCGCTATAAACGGAAAATGACCGAAAATTTTGAAAAAAAATGATATTTTCTACTTTTTGTTATTAAAAATATCCAATAAACTCAATTTTAGTCATACATTTAGGCCAAAATGTATTCGGCCACATGTCTTTGGTAAAAAAAATGTCAATAAGCGTATATATATATTGGTTTGCGCAAAAGTTATAGCGTCTACAAACTAGGGTACATTTTCTGGAATTTACACAGCTTTTAGTTTATGACTGCCTATGTCATTTCTTGAGGTGCTAAAATGGCAGGGCAGTACAAAACCCCCCCAAATGACCCCATTTTGGAAAGTAGACACCCCAAGGAAATTGCTGAGAGGCATGTTGAACCCATTGAATATTTATTTTTTTGTCCCAAGTGATTGAATAATGACAAAAAAAAAAAAATATTTACAAAAAGTTGTCACTAAATGATATATTGCTCACACAGGCCATGGGCCTATGTGGAATTGCACCCCAAAATACATTCAGCTGCTTCTCCTGAGTACGGGGATTCCACATGTGTGGGACTTTTTGGGAGCCTAGCCGCATACGGGGCCCCGAAAACCAATCACCGCCTTCAGGATTTCTAAGGGCGTACATTTTTGATTTCACTCCTCACTACCTATCACAGTTTTGAAGGCCATAAAATGCCCAGATGGCACAAACCCCCCCCCCC
Source organism: Lithobates septentrionalis (assembly GCA_037952835.1). Taxonomy (NCBI): domain Eukaryota; kingdom Metazoa; phylum Chordata; class Amphibia; order Anura; family Ranidae; genus Lithobates; species Lithobates septentrionalis. The sequence continues at coordinate 3,815,656 of JBBDGP010000065.1, forward strand.
CAAATGACCCCATTTTGGAAAGTAGACACCCCAAGCTATTTGCTGAGAGGCATGGTGAGTCCATGGAATTTTTTATATTTTGACACAAGTTGTAGGAAAGTGACACATTTTTTTTTTTGCACAAAGTTGTCACTAAATTATATATTGCTCACACAGGCCATGGGCATATGTGGAATGGCACCCCAAAATACATTTAGCTGCTTCTCCTGAGTATGGGGATACCACATGTGTGGGAATTTTTGGGAGCCTAGCCGCGTACGGGGCCCCAAAAACCAATCACCGCCTTCAGGATTTCTAAGGGTGTAAATTTTTGATTTCACTCTTCACTGCCTATCACAGTTTCGGAGGCCATGGAATGCCCAGGTGGCACAAAACCCCCCCAAATGACCCCATTTTGGAAAGTAGACACCCCAAGCTATTTGCTGAGAGGCATGGTGAGTATTTTGCAGCTCTCATTTGTTTTTGAAAATGAAGAAAGACAAGAAAAAACTTTTTTTTTTTCTTTTTTCAATTTTCAAAACTTTGTGACAAAAAGTGAGGTCTGCAAAATACTCACTATACCTCTCAGCAAATAGTTTGGGGTGTCTACTTTCCAAAATGGGGTCATTTGGGGGGATTTTGCGCCACCTGGGCATTCCATGGCCTCCGAAACGGTGATAGGCAGTGAAGAGTGAAATCAAAAATTTACGCCCTTAGAAAGCCTGAAGGTGGTGCTTGGTTTTCGGGGTCCCGTACGCAGCTAGGCTCCCAAAAAGTCTCACACATGTAGTATCCCCGTACTCAGGAGAAGCAGCAGAATGTATTTTGGGGTGTAATTTCACATATTCCCATTGCATGTTTGAGCAATATATCATTTAGTGCCAACTTTGTGCAAAAAAAATAAAAATAATTTGTCTCTTTCCCGCAACTTGTGTCACAATATAAAATATTCCATGGACTCGACATGACTCTCAGCAAATAGCTTGGGGTGTCTACTTTCCAAAATGGGGTCATTTGGGGGGGGTTTGAACTGTCCTGGCATTTTATGCACAACATTTAGAAGCTTATGTCACACATCACCCACTCTTCTAACCACTTGAAGACAAAGCCCTTTCTGACACTTTTTGTTTACATGAAAAAATTATTTTTTTTGCAAGAAAATTACTTTGAACCCCCAAACATTATATATTTTTTTAAAGCAAATGCCCTACAGATTAAAATGGTGGGAGTTTCATTTTTTTTTTCACACAGTATTTGCGCAGCGATTTTTCAAACGCATTTTTTGGGGAAAAAACACACTTTTTAAAATTTTAATGCACTAAAACACACTATATTGCCCAAATGTTTGATGAAATAAAAAAGATGATCTTAGGCCAAGTACATGGATACCAAACATGACATGCTTTACAATTGCACACAAACGTGCAGTGGCAACAAAATAAATACATTTTTAAAAGCCTTTAAAAGCCTTTACAGGTTACCACTTTAGATTTACAGAGGAGGTCTACTGCTAAAATTACTGCCCTCGATCTGACCTTCGCGGTGATACCTCACATGCATGGTGCAATTGCTGTTTACGTTTGACGACAGACCGCTGCTTGCGTTCGCCTTAGCGCGAGAGCAGGGGGCGACAGGGGTGCTTTTTTTTTTTTATTTAATTATTTTTTTTTGCTTTTTTATCTTATTTTTAAACTGTTCCTCTAATTTTTTATTTTTTTTTAATCATTTTTATTGTTATCTCAGGGAATGTAAATATCCCCTATGATAGCATTAGGTAGTGACAGGTACTCTTTTTTGAAAAAATTGGGGTCTATTAGACCCTAGATCTCTCCTCTGCCCTCAAAGCATCTGACCACACCAAGATCGGTGTGATAAAATGCTTTCCCAATTTCCCAATGGCGCTGTTTACATCCGGCGAAATCTAAGTCATGAAATGCTCGTAGCTTCCAGTTTCTTAGGCCATAGAGATGTTTGGAGCCACTCTGGTCTCTGATCAGCTCTATGGTCAGCTGGCTGAATCACTGGCTGCATTCTCAGGTTCCCTGTTGAGACAGGGGAGCCAGAGAAAAACACGGAAGACGGTGGGGGGCATTCCCTCCCACGGCTTGTAAAAGCAGTCCAGAGGCTAATTAGCCGCTAGGATTGCTTTTACATGAAAGCAGTCCGCTGGCTGAAAAGAATGATACCAAGATGATACCTAAACCTGCAGGCATCATTCTGGTATAACCACTCAAAGTCGTGAATGGTGTACCTGAAGACAAAAAAATGGTTAACAATAAAACACAGTAAACGGTAAAGTATAAAAAATTGCATACCTGAAAAACAAACATGATAAAACATAATAACAATAAAACATTGCAGAATAGAATACATTAAAAAAGAGCAGAACAATAGAGAGAGAGAATAGAGAGAGAGAGAACAATAAAACGACAACTATTTTTTTTTATTTTATATATTTTTTTTTTTTACACTGTTTTTGTAACTGTAACTTTTATAACTGTAACCGGTTCCAGGCTCGGGTCTCTCAAAATGTGATGGCATCTTGGGAGACCCTGTGAAAGTGTGCCTAGTCTGTGCAATGCTGTACCCTACGCTGATACTCAACTAGTGAATGGTAGCGTTCAAAACATTCACCAATGCAAAGACCAGGATTGTCAGGACAGGAGGGACAATAATAGCGGGTGTCACGCCTATATCCGCGCTTGCTGCAGACACGACATCTTTTTTGGGGGGGTTCGTTGGGTAGGGGTACTCGGGAGGACATAAAGAAAATGCCTCTCATGCAGCCGGCTGCATTTGGTTGGGGATGTGAATGGGGGAAGTACGGGTGCTGCAGAAGCGGTGGGATCCCAATTAGGATTGGCGAATGCAGCAGGAAGGGCACTATGGGCACGACGGTCCTGTGTTTGTCTTTTTGGTGGCAGCGGGACACTACTTGTGCTTGCCACCTCACCAGCTCGAACTGCACTTATGGGACTCGCCACGTCACCACGTGTTACTGCAGTGCTGGTTTGACTACGACTGGGGTGTACTAGGCCGCTGATGCTTGCCAGTTCACCAAAACGCTACCAAAAAAACTGTTAGCGATAGCAGGGATCAGGCCTGACTCTGCGAACGCTGCAGTTATGTGTTTAGTGTTTTGTAAGTGACAGTGATCGATCGATACTGCACTTGGGTGGGCTGGGCTGGGCCGGGCGAAGGGGCAAAACGCAGGTGTTAGCAGGTATCTGGGCTGATCCCGCTAACACTGCGTTTTTGGGAACCCTAAACTGCTGGGGACGCTAGTATAGATCTGATCGGATCAGATATTGATCCGATCAGATACTATACCACTAAGGGAGGTGTACGGTGCGTGCGTGGGTGTTAGCGGTACTGGCTCTAACCTGACTCTGCCTGGGGCTGGTGCTTGCCAGTTCACCAAAACGCCACCAAAAAAACTGTTAGCGATCGCAGGGATCAGGCCTGACTCTGCGAACGCTGCAGTTATGTGTTTAGTGTTTTGTAAGTGACAGTGATCGATCGATACTGCACTTGGGTGGGCTGGGCTGGGCCGGGCGGAGGGGCAAAACGCAGGTGCTAGCAGGTATCTGGGCTGATCCCGCTAACACTGCGTTTTTGGAAACCCTAAACTGCTGGGGACGCTAGTATAGATCTGATCGGATCAGATATTGATGCGTTCAGATACTATACCACTAAGGGAGGCGTATGCTGCGTGCGTGGGTGTTAGCGGTACTGGCGCTAATCTGACGCTGCCTGGGGCGACGCATATCACCGCCGGGCGATCAGGGGGCTAAACCTTTATTCGGTAATAAACGGCGGGTACCCTGACACTATAAAAAATAAACGAACTAACCAGCGTCACCCGTAACACTTATATGGTGATCAGTGGTAAAAGGGTTAACTAGGGGGCAATCAAGGGGTTAAAACATTTATTAGGTAGTATATGGGGGTCCCTGTCGCTATAAAACGCTGACGGCGAACCTAAACATTTATGTCCCTAACTAGCGTCACCAGCGACACTAATACAGCGATCAGAAAAATTATCGCTTAGTGACACTGGCGACAGGGGGTGATCAAGGGGTTAAAACTTTATTAGGGGGGGTTAGGGGGGTACCCTAGACCTGAAGGGGGCTAACAGTACCTGTCCCACCACAGTAACTGTCACAAACTGACACCATGCAGTAATCAGAAAAAACAAAAAAAACAAAATACTGCTTGGTGTCAGTGTGACAGGGAGGGGGGAGGGGTGATTGGGGGGGGGAATCGGGGGGTAAAGGGGGGTGTATTGTGTGCCTGGCATGTTCTACTGTATGTGTGTGTGTTGTGCACTCACATTGATGTCTTCTCTCCTCGGCGCCGGAACGGAAAATACCGAGCCGAGGAGAGATGACATCATTTCCTTTGCTGCTGTTTAGCATACAGCAGCAAAGGAATGTTCTGATTGGCCGGCGGCGATCGCGAGGGGGGGGCCACGAATGGATGGCCTCCCCCTCACCTCCGATCGCCGGGGGACAAAAGAAGACCGCCCGTGCCGCCTTGACGACGTATATCGGCGTGAGGCGGTCCTTAAGTGGTTAATGCACACATAGCACCCTATATTGACAGAAAAACACAGAATTGTTGACATTTTTTCAGATTTATTAAAAAAGAAAAACTGAAATATCACATGGTCCTAAGTATTCAGACCCTTTGCTGTGACACTCATATATTTAAATCAGGTGCTGTCCATTTCTTCTGATCATCCTTGAGATGGTTCTACACCTTCACTTGAGTCCAGCTGTGTTTGATTATACTGATTGGACTTGATTAGGAAAGCCACATACCTGTCTATATAAGACCTTACAGCTCACAGTGCATGTCAGAGCAAATGAGAATCATGAGGTCAAAGGAACTGCCTGAAGAGCTCAGAGACAGAATTGTGGCAAGGCACAGATCTGGCCAGGGTTCCAAAAAAATTTCTGCTGCACTTAGGGTTCCTAAGAGCACAGTGGCCTCCATAATCCTTAAATGGAAGACATTTGGGACAACCAGAACCCTTCCTAGAGCTGGCCGTCCGGCCAAACTGATTTATCGGGGGAGAAGAGCCTTGGTGAGAGTGGTAAAGAAGAACCCAAAGATCACTGTGGCTGAGCTCTAGAGATGCAGTCAGGAGATGGGAGAAAGTTGTAGAAAGTCAACCATCACTGCAGCCCTCCATCAGTGGGGGCCTTATGGCAGAGTGGCCCAACGGAAGCCTCTCCTCAGTGCAAGACACATGAAAGCCCGCATGGAGTTTGCTAAAAAAAAACACCTGAAGGACTCCAAGATGGTGAGAAATAAGATTCTCTGGTCTGATGAGACCAAGATAGAACTTTTTGGCCTTGATTCTAAGCGGTATGTGTGGAGAAAACCAGGCTCTGCTCATCATCTGTCCAATACAGTCCCAACAGTGAAGCATGGTGGTGGCAGCATCATGCTGTGGGGGTGTTTTTCAGCTGCAGGGACAGGGCAACTGGTTGCAATTGAGGGAAAGATGAATGCGGCCAAGTACAGGGATATCCTGGACGAAAACCTTCTCCAGAGTGCTCAGGACCTCAGACTGGGCCAAAGATTTACCTTCCAACAAGACAATAGACCCTAAGCACACAGCTAAAATAATGAAGGAGTGGCTTCACAACAACTCCATGACTGTTCTTGAATGGCCCAGCCAGAGCCCTGACTTAAACCCAATTGAGCATCTCTGGAGAGACCTAAAAATGGCTGTCCACCAACATTTACCATCCAACCTGACAGATCTGCAAGGAGGAATGGCAGAGGATCCACAAATCCAGGTGTGAAAAACTTGTTGCATCTTTCCCAAAAAGACTCATGGCTGTATTAGAACAAAAGGGTGCTTCTACTAAATACTGAGCAAAGGGTCTGAATACTTAGGACCATGTGATATTTCAGTTTTTCATTTTTAATAAATCTGCAAAAATGTCAACAATTCTGTGTTTTTCTGTCAATATGGGGTGCTGTGTGTACATTAATGAGGGAAAAAAATGAACTTAAATGATTTTAGCAAATGGCTGCAATATAACAAAGAGTGAAAAATTTAAGGGGGTCTGAATACTTTCCGTCCCCACTGTACATGACTAATTAAATAAAGAAGGAAAGTTTAAAAGCCCGTACACATGATCAGAAAATTGTACGAAAAATACTGTGTTCGAATTGATCATACAATAATCTGATCGTTAGTACACAGCTTTCAAGAGCCGATCACAACAGTTCATGCAAAATTATCCTATGCGACAAGCACAAACTTTTTTCCCGTACGATGCCAAATCGTACAATTTTAGCTTAACCAGTACAGTTGTCCAAAAATACAACACATTACATCACTTCTGAGTTTTTATTCTGTCACAAGAGAATTTACGTAACTTTAGTAACCTCTTTTTTTTCGATGTGAGATTAGCATGTAAGAAAAAATAAAAAACGGAAAATCATTTGTCCAATAATCTCATTGTGTGTGCCAGGCATAACATACTTACTTGCTGAGCTTGGCTTTGACTTCATTTGTAAACAGTGGGTCGACCTACAAAAATCAAAGTGGGAAATCTAACCAAGATGGCCGAAAATCCTAAAGTGGTTGAAACCTCTGACACAGCATAACTCTCTATAGTGTACTACTCTCAAACCTGAGCACTAAGTATCATTTCTGTCTGCTGCCTCATTCCTCTGGTATCTATATGAGTCACTTCTGGGAGGTGACAAGGGAGGAAGCTCTAGCACACAGCCTAGGTGAGAATGGAGTTGTATAATCAATACTTAAAAAAGTCATCAATGTTGACTGTGAAGAGTGTGGGAGGACAGTGCCAGTCAATAAGGCTGGCCATAGATGGTTTGAATCTCGGACGGTTCAGCAGGAATGTACCAAGTTGATGGATCGATCAACTTGGGTACAACATTCTCCTATCAACACAGTATTGATGGGGGAATTGAGCAAATTTCTTTCCTGCAACCCATGTATGGGCTGCTTAAGGCAAGCCATAGATGATGCAATTTTCTTTCCACGGGTTGCAGGAAATAAAATTGCTCAATTCCCCCATCAACACAATCAGTGTTGATGGGGGAATCCCTCCAGGAGGTGCTATAGTACTGTGTGCTAAAGTTGTATTAGGCATATACATACAATAATACAGTAGTTAAATATATATATACAAGTATGCCATATCCTGAGAAAGGGGGTTCTTACATTCCAAAAACATTGGGCTTTTCATCCTCACAGAACATCTACAGCTCTCCTCTTCTCCATAACATAAAAGGGAGGGTTCTATAGTTATCAGAGATAATAATGTAACTAAGACAGCAACAAAGGGCACATTCATCAACTTACAAGGCTTCTGCCAGGATCTGCAGAAGCCTTTTTTTGCACTTATTGAACAGATTTATCAAAACAGTTTCAATTGTTTATGTAACAGTTTCAAGAGGAGAGGTTTATTCTTGGAGTTTACATACCCAAAAACCCCAGAGAGTGGAAACTGGAGCAGGTCAGACACTGCAAAATTGATAAAACCTTTGCAGTGTATATACAGTGCCTTGAAAAAGTATTTATACCAATTGACATTTTCCACATTTTGTCATGTTACAACCAAAAATGTAAATGTAATTATTGGGATTTTATGCGATAGACCAACACAGTGGCAAGTGGCACATAATTGTGAAGTGGAAGGAAAGTGATAAATGGTTTTCCAAATTTTTTCCAAATAAATATGTGAAAAGTGTGGCGTGCATTTGTATTCAGCCCCCTTTACTCTGATACCCCTAACTAAAATCAAGTGGATCTAAATGCCTTCAGAAGTCACCTAATTAGTAAATAGAGTCCACCTGTGTGTAACTTAATCTCAGTATAAATACAGCTGTTTTGTGAAGCCCTCAGAGATTTGTTAGAGAACCTTAGTGAACAAACAGCATCATGAAGGCCAAGGAACACACCAGAAAGGTCAGGGATAAAGTTGTGTTGAAGTTTAAAGCAGTGTTAGGTCATAAAGACAATATCCCAAGCTTTGAACATCTCACGGTGCACTGTTCAATCCATCATCCAAAAATAGAAAGAGTATGGCACAACTGCAAATCTACCAAGACATGGCTGTCCACCTAAACTGACAGGCCGGGCAAAGAGAGCATTCATCAGAGAAGCAGCCAAGAGGCCCATGGTAACTCTGGAGGAGCCGCAGAGATCCACATCTCATCTTGTCATTCCGACAACAAAATCCATGGATTTTTTCTGACGGATGTTGGCTGAAACTTGTCTTGCATACACACGGTCGCACAAAGTTGTCGGAAAATCCGATCGTTCTGAACGCAGTGACGTAAAACACGTGCGTCGGGACTATAAATGGGGCAGTAGCCAATAGCTTTCGTCTCTTAATTTATTCTGAGCATGCGTGGCACTTTGGATTTGTGTACACACGATCGGAATTTAACCGATCGGATTTTGTTGTCGGAAAATTTTAAATCCTGCTCTCAAACTCCGTGCGTCGGAAATTCCAACAGAAAAAGTCCGATGTAGCCCACAAACGATCGGAATTTCCGACAACACAATCCGATCGCACTTTTTCCGTTGTAAAATCCGACCGTGTGTACAGGGCATTAGTTGTACATTCCACAAATCTTGCCTTTATGGAAGAGTGGCAAGAAGAAAGCCATTGTTGAAAGAAAGCCTTAAGAAGCCCCATTTGTAGTTTGCAAGAAGCCATGTGGGGGACGCAGCAAACATGTGGAAGAAGGTGCTCTGGTCAGACATTGCACATCACCCTGAACACACCATCCCCACCGTGAAACATGATGGTGGCAGCATCATGTTGTGGGGATGCTTTTCTTCAGCAGATACAGGGAAGCTGGTCAGAGTTGATGGGAAGTTGGATGGAGCCAAATACAGGGAAATGTTAGAAGAAAACCTGTAATGGGGCGTACACACGGTCGGACTTTGTTCGGACATTCCGACAACAAAATCCTAGGATTTTTTCTGACGAATGTTGGCTCAAACTTGTTTTGTCTACACACGGTCGCACAAAGTTGTCGGAAAATCCGATCATTCTGAACGCGGTGACGTAAAACACGTACGTCGGGACTATAAACGGGGCAGTGGCCAATAGCTTTCATCTCTTTATTTATTCTGAGCATGCGTGGCACTTTGTCCGTCGGATTTGTGTACATACGATCGGAATTTCCGACAACGGATTTTGTTGTCGGAAAATTTTATCTCCTGCTCTCCAACTTTGTGTGTCGGAAAATCCGATGGAAAATGTCCGATGGAGCCCACACACGGTCGGAATTTCCGACAACACGCTCCGATCGGACATTTTCCATCGGAAAATCCGACCGTGTGTACGGGGCATTAGAGTCCGCTAAACACTGAAGACTGAGGCAAAGGTTCACCTTCCAGCAAGGCAACGACCCTAAACATACAGCCAGAGCTACAATGGAATGGTTTTGATCAAAGCATATTCATGTGTTAGAATGACCCAGTCAAAGTCCAGACCTAAATCCAATTGAGAATCTGTGGCAAGACTTGAAAATTGCTATTCACAAACACTCTACATTCAATCTGACAGAGCTTGCGCTATTTTGCAAAGAAGAATGGCAAAAATTTTACTCTCTAGATGTGCAAAACTGGTAGAGACATCCCCAAAAAGACTTGCAGCTGTAATTGCAGTGAAAGGTGGTTCTACGAAGTATTGACTCGGGGGGGGGCTGAATACAAATGCATGCCTCACTTTTCAGATATTTATTTGCAAAAAATTTGGAAAACCATTTATCATTTTCCTTCCAGTTCACAATTATGTGCCACTTTGTGTTGGTCTATCACAAAAAATCCCAATAAAACACATTTACGTTTTTGATTGTAACATGACAAATATAGACAATATCAAGGGGTACGAATACTTTTTCAAGGCACTGTAACATACCTTGACAGGAGATTTTCTTTCTCAACAAAACTGTTTTACAATAAAAAAGGTTTTACTTAATAAAAAAGTAGGAAAAGGACAAGAGAAAGCCCGACAACTACCAGCATGCGTTTTTTTAGTAAACACTATTGCTGTCATAGCATGGCCTCATATCAGAAGACAACTGTGTCATGATAAAGGTCATGTTTTTTGTACTCGAAAGCCAGCATATACATATACAAATTCTGCATGAATTTTGTTTATTCCACTACAATGACCAGCATAATATTTGATTTCAACAGAATGCTACCATAGATAAAATGAAAACTGCACTCTGCATTTTTATTTTTGTGATATTCAATATTTAACGTACAATATATCTACAATGGTTACATGTGAAGAAAAGCATATTATTCAAATCAAAAGTTGTGTCAGTGTGGTTTGCACATTTGTCTTCCACTCTGCTTGACATACAAATGTTTTTGTGCAGCAGAGCAGTATAAATTGCATATAGAACAATGGCTATCCTTTATCTTATAATAAAAAACATGTGGGTAAATGAAGTTATACATAATGTATCAAACCACCTCATAAGGAAATGTTACTCCTACTGCGTGTTCTAGAAGTAAGAAGAATGCAATAAAACTTGAGTATAACTGCTTCTCAAACTTTATTGGATTTGCTAGTACAGTTCTGGAGGATATATTCCACCCCAATCTCCATAAATCCCCTCAGCTGCAGGTGCTCTGGGCGCTGACCCTGGAAGCTTGTCCTCTCTCCGTGTACAGGAAACAGAGAGGCCGCACAATAATGATGTTATTTCCTTCCATCAAACTTTATTCAAATGAACAATACATGTTGCCAACCCCCACCCAGGAGCCACCGTCTCAAAAATATTTCACTTAATCATAGATCTCTACGATTAAGGGCTTGTTTACAAGTGCGCCAGGCCGCCCCTCTGAAACATGGTCCACGATTGGATGTGTCACCTCCTCACTGCTTGATTTAGCGCTACAACTGCCGTACTATCAAGCCGCAATCACATGATACAGTATATACTGCATGCTGACCATAATGTCTTTTTTTAAAGTGATTGTAAAGTCATTTCTTTTTTAATAAAAATAACAAACATGTTAGGCCCCTTTCACACGGACGGACCGTCTATCCGTTTTTCTTCCATCTGTCACCGGACGACAATGCATTCCTATGGGCAAACGGATGACCATCCGTTACCCTCCGCTTCCGATTGTATCCGTTTTTTTTTAACGTACAAGGCTATGTCCAGATCCGTGAAAACGGATATTAACTGACGTTAACAGACAATGTCCGTCAACGTCCAACCAGTTAAGATCCGTTTGATTTTTGTTTATCTGTGAACTCAACCTATGACCCAGGCAGTAGTTGGACATAGGAAGTACATCCCCAAGGAGAAACATGGCAAGAGATGTCTCCCATGAGGAGCTTATAAACCTCACTGAAAAACTGCAATGCAGCATGGGAGGAGCAATGCTTTCTGGGTAATCTCCCTAAAGGCACAGAAACTGCTGTAAACGGATCAAAACGGATAGCAAAATGGATGAAAAAACTGATGTAAACGTGTACATTAATGGATAAACATGGATATTAAGGGAACGGAAGACGGATGAAAACGGAGATTAACGGAACAGAAGACGGATGAAGCAACGGATAGGAACTGAAACATTTTTAACGTGGCTAAACTGACGGTGCCCGTGTGAATGAGGCCTAATACTTACCTGCTCTGTGCAGTTGGTTTTGCACAGAGCAGCCCAGATCCTCCTCTTCTCGAGTCCCTCATCTGTACTCCTGGCCCCTCCCTCCTGTCAAGTGCCCCCACAGCAAGCAGCTTGCTATGGGGCACCCAAGCAGAGTCACAGTTTCCTGTATCCAGTCAGACATGGAGCTGTGGACCAGCCCCGCCCCCTCTCTCTCCCGGTTGGCTGACTGACTTTGACAAATAAGTTATTTCATATTTCTGTATTCATAATTTCTTTCTTTTAGATTTATGAATGAATTTCTGCTTGGATTTTTCATAATACTGATCTCTGAATACAGTGATAAGACACAATTATCCTCACTTCACTTTCTTATATTAACATGAATGGCTTTTTATTTACCTTAAAACACATTCACACATCAAGAATGGGTCAAAAGATAAACAAAGCCATTGATAACAGTGATCCCCGGAGACTGTAGCTGTGTTAAGTGGGTGAGACGCTATGAGAAAAATCGGACAAACAGTGTGTATCATGATATAACTGACAATGGTATTAACTTAACTTAGGAAATACCTATAAGCCGCTCACCCTGGAAAACGATTAACGTGAATAAATGTAAATTTTGTTAAATAACTTTAGGGAGCAGCTGATAATGAGACCGAGGGTCTAATGATGTGTTAAAGAAATCAAATAAATTTTATACCGTGCTCTAAGTACTCAAATATACATACATAAACAAATAATAGTGCTGAAAAATCAAAGGTGAATTCATAAAACATATGTGCTGAAGCACTAATGATAAATGTCCATATAATTTCCAAAGATAATTAAATTCAAATTAAATTTCTGTGCACCACCACCAAATCTTCTCCTGATGACATCAGACGTTACTGACGAAACGCGTCGGACCGTAGAGCATGTGATACGTCACTTTCGCTAGTTGGAACACAGGTGGAACACAAACAGCATACCTGCATGCTTTTTGAATTGGGAAAATCGTTTTTACTATGCCCTGTATGGAATAAAGGGATTTTTTATACTACACAATGAGGAGCCCCTTTTTCTTGTTATCTCTGAATACATGATCAAGGAGCATATTGGGCCGTGGACCAGTCTCCCTTCAAAAGGCACACTCCTATTGGTATCTGCGCTTGGTCTGACTATCTGTAATGTATATATAGTGAAATGAGCCACCGAAGGTCAACTATATTGCCTTCAACATGTTGCCAACATCCCGAATAAGTGCATAGGATAAGACCCTAAAATAAGGGAACTTATGTACCCCCCCAGTACAGTGGGACTTTATAGGCGAACAATGCGATTAAATTAAGTAAAAAAATCTTTTATTTATTTAGAAAGAGCATAAAAACATAATACACTGAACATAAATCTCAACAAAAGTGCTTATGCATTGGATTTTCTTTCATATAGTTATTGTATACTTCCATTTATAGACAAATGTTTTCTCTAGAAGCCTGACATGTTTCAGGACGATGTCCCTTCTTCACAGGTGTATTGCAGAGAGAAAAATTATATATGTAGAAGATACATTCTGAAACAACAAATGAAAACAATTTGCGTAATGTAGCATTATATGGAAGAAAGAAAGTTTCACAGCAAAGCACCCAACAGTGTCCACCATATCTACCAGTAAAGAGTTTTCTAAGAATGAAAAGCACGTGCAAAAGATGTGCGCATGCACAAACTTTTGAATGAGACGACAAATTACATATTTTAGATAAAATCACATTGGCTGTCAGTTGACCAGCCAGTGTATGTAATGGTTATCCCCCGGCTTCAGGAATAGCTCCGCAAGGGCCCCCACATGAGAGGACGACCCTGCTGGGTCCCCAAAGTGACCTTAAAAGGAAAGGAAAAGGAAGTTTTTAGATAAAATATCCAAACTTATGGGTTTATTTGCATGCATTTTATTTACTGTTTATGGTAAAGCTTTCTATGGTAAACAGAAAATAAAATGCATGTAAATAAACCCATAAGTTTGGATATTTTATCTAAAAACTTCCTTTTCCTTTCCTTTTAAGGTCACTTTGGGGACCCAGCAGGGTCGTCCTCTCATGTGGGGGCCCTTGCGGAGCTATTCCTGAAGCCGGGGGATAACCATTACATACACTGGCTGGTCAACTGACAGCCAATGTGATTTTATCTAAAATATGTAATTTGTCGTCTCATTCAAAAGTTTGTGCATGCGCACATCTTTTGCACATGCTTTTCATTCTTAGAAAACTCTTTACTGGTAGGTATGGTGGACACTGTTGGGTGCTTTGCTGTGAAACTTTCTTTCTTCCATATAATGCTACATTACGCAAATTGTTTTCATTTGTTGTTTCAGAATGTATCTTCTACATATATAATTTTTCTCTCTGCAATACGCCTCTGAAGAAGGGACATCGTCCTGAAACATGTCAGGCTTCTAGAGAAAACATTTGTGTATAAATGGAAGTATACAATAACTATATGAAAGAAAATCCAATGCATAAGCACTTTTGTTGAGATTTATGTTCAGTGTATTATGTTTTTATGCTCTTTCTAAATAAATAAAAGATTTTTTACTTAATTTAATCGCATTGTTTGCCTATAAAGTCCCACTGTACTGGGGGGTACATAAGTTCCCTTATTTTAGGGTCTTATCCTATGCGACTATCTGTAATAGGTGTCAATTTCTTCTGGTGAGTAGATTGTTTGCCAGGTGGTGGTGGAAGACGTTATCTCACCCAGTTCGCAAGGATTCTCATCACTCACGTTGATAGAATATTTTGGTGGTGGTATATTTGAGTACTTAGAGTGTGGTATGAAATTTACTTGATTTCTTTAAGACAATGGTATTAATTTGTATGTTTTACTGCACACACTGAGCAAAAATTGGACGTTGTGTTCACGTACAATAAAAATTTTAGAGCTTGCACCTTGGGGGGTTTTTTTCGTCCAAACAATCAGAATCGCCTGTCGAAAGCACAATACTAACAATCACATTACCGATCGATCGTTCTACGTACTAAATTTTTTTTACAATTTTCTTTCAGTGTGTATACAGCTTTAGTTGGAGAGGAGTGGTCCGTCGGCAGGGTAGATGGCCTACAGTTTGACAATGTAGATGCCCATTGCCGGAGCGGTCTCACTGGGGGAAGACTTAAGGAGTTTCAGTTGAGGAGGGATAACCAAGACATGATCAACTTGGTAAAGTGATTCTAAAGGTTTGTTTGTTTTTTTATGAATATACCATACTTACCTGCTCTGTGCAATGGTTTTGCACAAAGCAGCCCCGATCCTCCTCTTCTTGGGTCCCCCACAAGTACTCCTGGCACCTCCCCCCGCCATAGCAAACTGGGGCTAACTAGGCTTTCATTGCAGTCTTTAAAACAATGAGAAGCGAGAGAGCCTCAGCTCTCTTGAACATTGCTGGATGGAGATCTGCTCAGGTGAGTGTAGAGGGGGAGCTGCACTCAGAAGGCTTTTACCTTCATGCATAGAATGTATGAAGGTAAAAAACATTCAGTCTTTACAATCACATTATTACAGGAACGCTGTCAGATCGAGACTTTGTGGGGTATGCTTACCTCACACCATACCTGCATCTTTCTGCTGCTGGAACAGGAGGAGGAGGTGGCCAAGGATGTACATGGACAGCAGAATGATGTGGGCAGGGGGCAGGTGTGCAAACAATTCGACAGCGCTCCTGGATTAGCAAGCTGGTGACTTTTACACATATGCAGGAGTGCTATCAATGAACACTGTCAGTAAACAGCTGTCTCTGTTCTGGCAACCTCAACTCTATCCAAAACTAGAAAAAAAATGTAGCTTTTGCCAGGCTTTAATAATGAGAAAGGGAATAGAAAACATTTCCTGCAAGTTTCAAGCAAACTGCTGAAGTAATCATTTTTATTGAGTTACAAAAAAGCTTTTCTAGAATAAGACCTCACTATATGACCTGCAACCAAAGGTTCAATGGACTCTCCTGCCAAGTCATTCTTGTAAACTGACTGGGCCAACATTTTTAGGTAGAAGGTGCCTACGAAGATAATTGTCCTGGATGATCTCCACTATCCCCTTTAGCTGTGCCAACAGATATTTATGGCTTAGCATTTAATGCAGAATAAATCACTTTAGTTAAATGTTTTTTGATTCACAATTGTCTAAGGAGGCATTCTGTCTATGAAATTACACTCATACACTACAAACAAACTAGAAGGCTACAACTTTTTCTAAAAACTAAACTTATTGCTGCAGCTGTGATTCCATAACTTGCTAGAACTACTCTTACTACATCCCTATTGCCTCATGACTTGTCCACATGATGCATATGCCATGTTGGATTTTACTGTGTTTATGTAAATTTGAATTTCATTAACACCAATCCAGCATCACAAACGGCTTTTTATTTTTTTATGATGTTGTGACACTGCTCACATACCAGGTCCTCCAGAAGTCATGAGATAAAACAAGGTGGCAGTAGAAGTCATATACAATATATATAGAGCACCTGTAAATCTAAATTATGCTGGTTACAGGAAACATGTTTCATACGACAAGAGTTTTGAGGAGCTCAGTGCCAGTGTAAAAAAGGTACGATAAACAGCCAAACATATAAAAACCACTGCAGAATCAATACAGAAAAATGTATTAGCAGTCAAAACAATAAAATGATATTAAAATATATGCACTTAAATCCCAGATTAGTAAATTATCTAGAAAAATGTAAAGCTGTACTTACCATTGGTCCAATAATAGCCAAGTGAACAGTTGGTTCCCTTTTATGCCACTCTAGGATAAAGGATTTTCATTAGATTGGTACTAAATGATTTAATGTGATTTTAATATAATGTGCATGGAGCGGAAGCATCTAGAATTAGTAAAGCTTACAGTGAGTTGCTATGATTGCAATTTAATTAACAGCAGAATATTATCAAGAGAACTGTTATTCAGATTAGGCAAATATTTGTGCAGCCAAGCATGTTACTGCTGCTTAGGGGCAGCGAGTACAGCATGCACTTTTAATATTTTATGCTCTTGTAACACAGAGGTAGCGGATGCTGAAATTTCGCAATCTTACTAGCAGCGTGTACAGGGGAAAAAAAAACAGATGTGAACCCTAAGGCATTATCCCTGAATGAATGGCTCCTAAAATGGGACCTGATCTTTCACTAAATCATAAGGAAAAAATAAACGTAAAAAAATACATAATAGCATTTAACGCAATCATATTTTTATGGAAGAATTTGTTTAAACCCCTGGTGCCCAACCTGCAGCCCGATGCTACATTTAGTCCTCTGGCACTTACTGTGCAGCCATCAGAGTCCCCTCAGGCAACTGCAAAAAAATATTTTTTACACTGTCTTCTAGTAGATAATGGTTTTTGCTAATATGCTAAAGTTATTGCTTTTACGCTCTTACCTTTTTCTGTGCTGCTTATCACCTTTTTCCTTTAAACTTTTATAAATGATCTTACTGTGACGCAAGTCATTTTAAAGTGGGCTACAGAGATCACAACTGTGGAAGCACTGATTTGGAAAAGGAGATGTAATAGCAATGATCTCTAATGCCCCGTACACACGGTCGGATTTTGTTCGGACATTCCGACAACAAAATCCTAGGATTTTTTCTGACGGATGTTGGCTCAAACTTGTTTTGTCTACACACGGTCACACAAAGTTGTCGGAAAATCCGATCGTTCTGAACGCGGTGACGTAAAACACGTACGTCGGGACTATAAACGGGGCAGTGGCCAATAGCTTTCATCTCTTTATTTATTCTGAGCATGCGTTGCACTTTGTCCGTCGGATTTGTGTAAACACGATCGGAATTTCCGACAACGGATTTTGTTGTCGGAAAATTTTATCTCCTGCTCTCCAACTTTGTGTGTCGGAAAATCCGATGGAAAATGTCCGATGGAGCCCACACACGGTCGGAATTTCCGACAACACGCTCCGATCGGACATTGTCCATCGGAAAATCCGACCGTGTGTACGGGGCATAACAGTCTTGCATATTCAGGCTAATTTATCAAGGCCTTGCTTACATGGACAGTGTTAAAAGTAGGTGGTTGACTTGCACATTTACTGTCAACCCCAACACCCCCCGCCCCCCTTCCTTTCAGTTAAATATGGCTATGAGCCATGCTAGTACACACTGCTGCAGGTCATGTTCGTTCGGTAGACAGTACTGCCAGCAAATGTGACCCTTTCAAGTGAATGGGAGTGCGCTGCAATTGTCCTAGAACCTTTTATAAATGCAAGTGGTTGTTGCACAATGCTGCAGGCTTTCAAGAGTTAAAGCAGACATCCAGAAAGTGACAATTTGTAGTTCCCTGCAGCTCTTTACTACCCATTAACTCTACTTTGTCCTCCACTTCCTCAACCCAATAACGCACTCTTTGCCCAGGAAATTGACAAGCATTTACAAAATAAGATTAATACATTTCATGATGAGATATCAATTGTGAAGATATCTCTCCCACCTAACATTCCATGTCCACCTGCACATTCAATACTTCCCTCCTTTAACCTTGTTACCATAGACGAGATTGCTTAACTTTTTTTTTTTTAATGCCCACCTAACCATGTGGCCCTGCTTCCTGTTCCCATTAAACAACTATTGGTGATCCCATACTTAAAAAAAACATCTTTAGATCCCACAAATCTTCACAACCTAAGACCATCTGTTTGTTCCTGTTTACAAAACTAGAACACCTACTCTACAACCGGCTGAGCTACCACCTCCCCAATAACCATCTTCGGTCTGAATTGCATCTGCAATACTCCACAGACACTGCTCTCCTAAAACTCACTAACTAAAACCATTAGTAACTACTCAGTACTTTTACCGTTAGACCTCTCTGATACCTTTAATGTAGTTGACCACCCCCTCCTCCTCAAAAAACTCCATTCCCTGGGCCTCTGTGACTCTTTCCTGGTTCTCCACTTACATTTCTCACAGGTATTACCTGCGCGTGATTGGCCCTGGGTGCAGACTGACAAAATCTAGAGCCGATCGCTGCATGAGCAATCACATGTGAGCCACTATGATTAGCTGCAAGAGCTGTCAGATTCTCATTACTTTTAATAAGCTTGCCTTCCGCAAGTAATCACTATGAACTCCCGCATATGATTGCACATGACCCTATTTGCACATGTGAATGGGGCCTAATAAAAGATTCCTTAAATAGGTATAAGGCTGAGAAATGTTTTTGCACACGTGAATGGGGCCTAATAAAAGATTCTTTAAATAGGTATAAGGCTGAGAAATGTTTTGAAGGTGTGGACAGTTTATCAGAAGTCTTTTAAAAGGACATCTGGGACTAGTAGTTGCACCCAAAAAGGTTTTAGTAGTCTTAGGACCTCAAACGGGCTGAAAGCGCTCAAAAGAGCTGAAATGGTCTCTCTAAGCCTAAAAGCAATGACAACAGCCTGAGACTTTTCAGGGAAAACTGCATACATTAAGTATTTCTGAGCCTCCTCATCAAACAAAGCCTCTGGCAGAAGGCTCAAAGGCTGCAAGCAGATCAGATCATGATCCTGCAGAAGAAGACTTAGCATTACACTTACAGACTCTGAGATCAGGTTCAGCATTCAAGGATGCAGCTTGGTCCAAGAAATCCAGCATAACAGCAGTCATTTTCTCTCAGGATAGAACTAGAGAGGGGACCACGCCTGACACTTCAGAAGACTGCACTGCAGGCAGCACCAAAACTGTTAGTGGATCATGAACATAATTAGTTGCAGCATTTTTTTTTTTTTTTGGGGGGGCGTTAAACAACCAACTCCCCCCTCCGCGCCGTCAGGTCACACACATCCCCCCCCCCCGGCTCTCGCTTCGTCGGATCAGCCCTGCACTTACCCCATCTAAGTTCCGGGCGGGCAGCGCTCCTAAGGCGAACGGTTGTCTCCTCCTCCTCTACATCACAGCGGCTTCCGCCATGCATCTCCTCCCTCCTCTTAGGCGTCCAATAGGATCGCCTGTCCTTTCAGCAAATCGTGTGACGGGTCCCTGATTGGCCGGGAGGGGGATCAGTGTGAGAATTGTGAATATTCATTTGCTATTGTCACACAACTGGATGGGCTCGGAACGCAGTGCCCTGCACCCCAAGCCCACCCTTTGTTGAAGCCTATTAGAGCCTCTGGCTCTAATCAGGTGCTTCAAAAAAAAAAAAAACCCTCATTGGAATCCATGCATCCGTCGGCCTGCATGAAAATTAGGGGGCAGGACGCTTGGATGGGGGGGGGGTGGCGCCTGTGCACCCCTAATGGAGGGGCCGCCACTGCATGTCACACTGTCAAGCAGGGACAATGTAGCTCAGGGTACAAGGAAAAGTCTTGCATACTCACAAACTGGCTGCTGGTAACAGGAGAGGTTTAGACGGTCAGAGGTGACCAGGTCCCTGTAGGTGGACAGCAAAGTCCAATTGTGGAAAAACCACGCGCCTCTTGCAATTAGAAGCAGTAGCGGAAAGATGCTACCTCGCACTGAATACAAGAAACTAGAGAGCAGAGTATATTTGTGTGCGGCACTCTACCTAATAACAAAGCGGTTAGTCCCTCACTGTTAACTCTTTCCGCAGTAAACTAAAAAAAAAAAAGAAGGGTAATAATGATGTCCAAAAGTCTTTGCGAGGTGCTCTGCCTACTCAGAAAGTGAGTCTTTATAGACATGATCACCCCAGATGGCTGTTCCAATGCTCTAGATTCAGAAAGGGCTCTGTGGCTAACCAACACAGTACACTCATGTCTGGAAAGTGCCACAATACGCAGCCCTTTAATTTCAGCCAAGCCCACAATCGTACAGTGCAGTGGGGTATAGCAATACATGAAGCATATATAGTTGGGTCCATATAAACAGTTGTGCTTATAGGTTTACATACCCTGGCAAAATGTATGATTTCTTGGAAATTTTTCAGAGAATATGAATGATAACGCAAAAACTTTTCTTTCACTCATGGCTAGTGTTTGGCTGACATTTATTATCAATCAAATGTTGTGCTCATAAGTTTACAAATGGCCAAGAATTTATGATTTCTTGGCCATTTTTCAAAGAATATGAAAGATAACACAAAAACTTTTTTTTTACTCATGGTTAGTGTTTGGATGAAGCCATTTATAAACAAATCAACTGTGTTTACTCTTTTTAAACCATAATGGCAACAGAAACAACTCAAATAACCCTGATCAAAAGTTTACATACCTCAGTTCTTAATACCGTGTATTGCCCCCTTTAACATGAATAACAGCTTGAAGTCTTTTGTGGTATTTGTGGATGAGGCTCTTTATCTTCTCAGATGGTAAAGCTGCCCATTCCTCTTGGCAAAAAGCCTCCAGCTCCTGTAAATTCTTGGTCTGTCTTGCATGAACTGCACGTTTGAGATCTCCTCAGAGTGGCTCAATCATGATGAGGTCAGCAGACTGAGATGGCCACTCCAGTACCTTCACTTTATTCTGCCGTAGCCAATGACAGGTCAACTTGGCATTGTGTTTTGGATAATTGTCATGTTGGAACGTCAAAGTACGTCCCATGCACAGCTTCCTGGCTAATGAATGCAAATATTCATCCAGTATTTTTTGATAACATACTGCATTCATCTTGCCAACAATTTTGACCAAATTTCCTGTGCCTTTGTAGCTCACACATCCCCAAAACATCAGCGATCCACCTCCATACCTTTCATCATAGGCCTTGTTGACTCCTCTCCAAATGTAGCATTTATGGTTGTGGCCAAAAAGCTAAATTTTGGTCTCATCACTCCAAATGACTTTGTGCCAGAAGGTTTGAGGCTTGTCTCTGTGCTGTTTGGCGTATTGTGAGCGGGATACTTTGTGGCATTCGCGTAGTAATGGCTTTCTTCTGGCGACTCAACCATGCAGCCCATCTTTCTTCAAGTGCATCCTTATTGTGCATCCTTATTGTTATCCTTAAAACAGCCACACCACTTGTTTTCAGAGAGTCCTGTATTTCACCTGAAGTTATTTGTGGGTTTTTCTTTGCATCCTGATAAATTTTCCTGGCAGTTTTGGCTGAAATTTTAGTTGGTCTACCTGACCATGGTTTCAACAGAACCCCTCATTTTCCACTTCTTGATTAGAGTTTGAACACTGCTGATTGGCATTCTCAATTCCTTGGATATCTTTTTATTTCCCTTTCCTGTTTTATACAGATCAACTACCTTTTCCCGCAGATCCTTTGACAATTCTTTTGCTTTCCCCATGACTCAGAATCCAGAAATGTCAGTGCAGCACTGGATGAAAGATGCAAGGGTCTGTCAGGAGTCCAGAAACTCATTGACCTTTTATACACACACACTAATTACAAGCAAACAGATCACAGGTGAGGATAGTTACCTTTAATAGCCAAAATCACCAGGGTATGTAAACTTTTGATCAGGGACATATTTGTAGTTTCTGTTGTCATCATGATTTAAAAAGAGTAAACACAGTTGATTGATAATAAATGGCTTCACTAACCATGAGTGACAGAAATGTTTTTGCGTTCTCATTCATATTCTCTGAATGGCCAAGAAATCAGGGTATGTAAACTAATGAGCACAACTGTATTTATGTTCAACCCCTTAAATTAAAGCTAAATAGTCTACACTTCAAATTTATTTGGATTGTTTTGTTTTGTTCTGGTGGCATACAGAGCCAAAAGTATGAAAATTGTGCCTGCGTCCAAATATATATGGACCTAACTAAGGAAATCTTGAATGAACAAAAAAAAAATCTTGAAAGCAGGAAAAAGGACTAGCAAACATGATTACATTTTTCTCAATAGAGAAAAGGTGTCCATTCTTCTAGGACACTAGCAAAAAGGCATGGTGGGAGTGGGAATATATACCAGGCCAGTCTGTGTTTTTTTTGGTTAACCGGTATCAATATCCTCCACTAGGTGGCAGTATAAAACAACAGTCTCTGAATCCTGTGTCCTTCAATAAATGAAAAAGAAATTGTGTTACATACCTTCTGAAACAACTGTGTCAGCCCACTTCGAAAGGGATATAACATAACTGGTCACCAATCATATTATGAACTTGTGAAGTGGGCCAACATATTTTTTCAGAAAGTATACAACACATTTTCTTTCTTTAACGAGAGATCAACACCCTCCTTAGGTCTCCTGGTGTTTGTTGATCACCTGTTCAAGTATACTGCTTACAGTCCATGCAAGAAATGCAGTATGCCATCGCTCTTATAGATTTTAACTGAGTAAGGCCTGCTTCTGTTCTCCGTATGAAAAAAGTTTAGTAAAAAAACTTTAAATTGGAAAACAATCTTCCAATGTTTATGATTTTCCATACTATACATACATATTACAGCTATCTACCAGCTTGTCACCAGAGCAGTCACAGAAAAAAAAACAAAAAAAAAAAAAAACTAATTTTCTCAACAGGTGCAAAAGATAATTAAATTATCATTACAATCAAAACTTTAGATAATGTGAATTTTGTTGTGCCTAATTTTACATAAACTAGATTTCATTTTCCAGGTTTACAGATAGCAACTGTACATTTCTGATAGGTAACATAGGGAAGCACCCTTTGCATTTTTTATGAATTATGCAACATGTGCAATATAAAATTGTAGTGATTATTCAGTGCAGAAAAGTAAAATCATTCAACGAATTGCTAACACTGGTCCAAAACCCTGCAACTATGTTGAAGTCTGGATATTTATTGTGCTTACCTTATACACAAAACCATTTATACAACACACAGCTCTCGTCCGCCGCTCCCCCCCCCCCCCCCCATCACATTTACAGCACCCTTTGCTGTGTTGTGGCTATGTGACTCCCATGCGCATGTGCAGGAGTCATGCTGCTGTGGCCCAACTATTTAAGCGGCCAACGGGACAGATCCCTTAGGAAGACTTGGCAAAGATGCAAGCATAGGGGACCGGGGGTTCAGTTACAGCACAGCACTGGAGGGCTGCATTTGACAGGTAAGTCTGCCATAATGAGCTAGTATGCGGTGCATACTAGCACATTATGGCATAACGCTGCAGAGGGGGAATTTTTTTAACATTTTTTTGGCAGAGTTGACTACCACTTTAAAAGATTATGGGTTTATAGCAGCCTATAAATGTGGGTATGTTCTGGGCCAGGCAGCCAGTGAAGGGCACCAGAAGGGCTGTTGGGAAGCGAGGACAGTTGGTTTGAGATATGATGATGCATGTTCCACCACTGCATGAAGAAAGAAAACTGCAGCAGGAGGACCACCAGTCTATTGACAAAATAGAGGAGATTGGCCGCACACCATTGCTGTAGATGCTAAATCCATTATTCCATAATCAGATGAAGACAGCACAAAGAACACAGAGTATGCTGTGGCTTGTTGTTCTCATATGACTGTTCAAACAGTTGTAGGAGAACAAGCCACAGCATACTCCGTGTTCTTTGTGCTGTCTTCATCTGATTATGGAATAAAGGACTTAGCATCTACAGCAATGGTGTGCGACCAATCTTCTCTATTTTGCTGTGTGACAGTGGCGAGCACCCACTATAGAGATCGTGTGATGTGGGCGGCGGTCTCACCTGGAGCGGTGTATTCTCTTTTCTAGACCAGAGGTCTCCAAACTTTTCAAACAAAGGGCCAGTTTTGTGTCCATCAGACTTTAGGGGGGCCGTATTGAGGCCAGCAGGGGCAGAAAATGTCCTGGATCCAGCATCAGTGAGAATAAATATGGCCTCAGGGTTGGTGGTCAATAGGAGGAGTAGTGCCACTATTAGTAGGAGGAATAGTATCCCATGATTGGTATCAGTGAAAGAAATAGTGCCCCATTGCTGGTGTCAGTGGGAGGAATAGTGCCTCAAACCAGTGGGAGGAATAGTCCCCCAAGGGCCGGATAAAGGCTAGCAAAGGGCCACATTTGGCCCTCAGGCCGCAGTCTGGAGACCCCTGTTCTAGGCTATTGACAACAGGATAATTTTTGGAAATTAGGGGGGCTGATGCATAACAATGCCAGGATAAAAAAATAGACGTTCTGGGCAGCGAAGCAGCATTTCTGGTGTTAATTTTAAGGCTAACTTTTAAAAAAAAAAATTATTGGAACTTAAATGTACCTTTAATATTAGCCACTGGGAATTTTAAAGCAAAGTAAGTGTAGTTCAAATTCTTTATTCAGGTTTAAATATTCATAAGCTTTGACATGGATTAACCTAGGACATGGATTAAAGAATAAAATAACTGAAGTCTGCATTTAATGATAAAAATCATATTGCTATAAATACTGCAGGAGATTTGCTGATAACTTGCCCCAAAAGAAAGAGCTGCCATTACCTTTTATGCCGCGTACACACGGTCGGACTTTCTGGCATACTTGGTCCGGCGGACCAGAGTCTGCCGGACAATCCGCCCGTGTGTGGGCTCTGGCGGACTTTTCCGGCGGACTTTTTCCCAAAAGCCCGCCGGACCTAGATTTGAAACATGTTTTAAATCTTTCCGTCGGACTCAGTTTCGGGCGGAAAGTCCGCTCATCTGTGTGCTGGTCCGACGGAAAGCCCGCTCGTGTGTATGCTGGTCACGACACGGGGGCAGGGTATTGCATTTCGCGCTCGCTGCAATAGGAAAAACAAATTTTCCTATTGCGGCGAGCGCGGGTCATACCAGGCCCTTAGGTCTGGTATGGATTATAAAGGGAACCCCCCTATGCCGAAAAAAACGGCGTGGGGTCCCCCCTAAAATCCATACCAGACCCCAATCCGAGCATGCAGCCTGGCCGGTCAGGAAAGGGGGTGGGGACGAGCGAGCGCCCCCCCCCCCCCTCCTGAACCGTACCAGGCCGCCTGGCCCTCAACATGGGGGTGGGTGCTTTGGGGGAGGGGGCGCCCTGCGGGGCCCCTCCAACCCAAAGCACCATGTCCCTATGTTGAAGAGATCAAGGGCCTCTTCCCGACAACCGTGGCCATTGGTTGTCGGGGTCTGCGGGCGGGGGGCTTATCGGAATCCGGGAGCCCCCTATAAGAGGGCCCCCAGATCCCGGCCCCCCCACCCTATGTGAATGAGTATGGGGTATATGGTACCCCTACCCATTCACCCAGGGAAAAAGTGTAAATAAAACACTACACAGGTTTTTAAAATATTTTATTAAACAGCTCCGGGGGGGGGGATCTTCCTCCGGCTTCGGGGGTCTTCTTCCGGCTTCGGGGGTCCCTCCGGTTCATCTTCTCCTGGCGTCCGGTTGGTTCTTCTCCGCTCTCTCCTCCCGGTGTTCCAGTTCTTCGGCCGGCTCCTCCGCTGTGTTCAGGTAGCTCTCTTGCCAGCAGAGGTCCGGACTTCTGGGCTTCTTGGCTTCTCTTATCTTCTCCAGATGTTGACACGACGCTCTCTCCGGCTGGACTGCTCTCTGAGGCTGCGTTGTGACTTATATAGGCGGAGACCCCGCCCCCTTTTGATGTCACAGTCCCTGGGCATGCTGGGACTGTGACGTTTTAGGGGGCGTGGTCACTGGGTGATATTGACCACGCCCCCTAAAACGTCACAGTCCCAGCATGCCCAGGGACTGTGACATCAAAAGGGGGCGGGGTCTCCGCCTATATAAGTCACAACGCAGACCTCAGAGAGCAGTCCAGCCGGAGAGAGCGTCGTGTCAACATCTGGAGAACAGAAGAGAAGCCAAGAAGCCCAGAAGTCCGGACCTCTGCTGGCAAGAGAGCTACCTGAACACAGCGGAGGACCCGGCCGAAGAACTGGAACACCAGGAGAAGAGAGCGGAGAAGAACCAACCGGACGCCGGGAGAAGATGAACCGGAGGGACCCCCGAAGCCGGAAGAAGACCCCCAAAGCTGGAGGAAGATCCCCCCGGAGCTGTTTTTTTAAAAACCTGTGTAGTGTTTTATTTACACTTTTTCCCTAGGTGAATGGGTAGGGGTACCATATACCCCATACTCATTCACATAGGGTGGGGGGGCGGGATCTGGGGGCCCTCTTATTATAGGGGGCTCCCGGATTCCGATAAGCCCCCCGCCCGCAGACCCCGACAACCAACGGCCAGGGTTGTCGGGAAGAGGCCCTTGTCCTCATCAACATGGCGCAGGGCGCCCCCTCCCCCAAAGCACCCACCCCCATGTTGAGGGCATATGCGGCCTGGTACGGTTCAGGAGGGGGGGCACTCGCTCGTCCCCACCCCCTTTCCTGACCGGCCAGGCTGCGTGCTCGGATCGGGTCTGGTATGGATTTTAGGGGGGACCCCACGCCGTTTTTTCGGCGTAGGAGGTTCCCCTTATAATCCATACCAGACCTAAGGGCCTGGTATGACCCGCGACGGGGCTCGCAAGGTGTCAATCTCGCCGATAAAAGCGGCAAGATTGACATCCTTTTCTAGTCCCGTTGCACCTGAGTCACGTTCAAAATGAACGGACCTGTCCGTGTGTGGGCAAGTCCGTTCATTCTGAAAGTCCGCCGCAACTCCGGCGAAAGTGGGAAAGACAGGCGGAATTAGCCCGCCGGAAAGTCCGGTCGTGTGTGGGCAAGTCCGTCCGTTTTAAAGTCCGGCGCACCTGGCGGACAAGGTCCGTCAGAAAGTGTGCCGGACCAAGTAGGATAGAAAGTCCGACCGTGTGTACGCGGCATTAGACTTCTAAAGTGACTAAACTCACATTTTTTATCAAATGAAATAAATGGGATATGTTTAAATATAACTAGAGTTACAGTTTCATCTCTCAAATGCAAGCATTTTTTTATTCTCATACTTCCGGTTCTAGGGTGGCTACATTCGTTCTCCATGCTCCCTTTGTGTATGTGAACGCAGCCACACTCAGTAAAGCATCTGACCAGAAATAATGGCACTGCTCGCTCTACACTAGTAGTTGTTTATCAGTGGAGAATAATAATTCTAATCTTTTTGGCTCTATGCACCACCACAATGGATTTGAAATGAAACAAACAAGATGTGCTTTAACTGCAGACTTTCAGCTTTAATTTGAGGGTATTTACATTCAAATCAGGTGAACGGAGTAGAAATTACAACAGTTTGTATATGTGCCTCCCACTTTTTAAGGGACCCAAAGTAATGGGACAGATTAACAATCATACATCAAGCTTTCACTTTTTAATACTTGGTTGCAAATCCTTTGCAGTTAATTACAGCCTGAAGTCTGGAACGCATAGACATCTCCAGATGCTGGGTTTCATCCCTGGTGATGCTCTTCCAGGCCTCTACTGCAACTGTCTTCAGTTCCTGCTTGTTCCTGGGGCATTTTCCTTTCAGTTTTGTCTTCAGCAAGTGAAATGCATGCTCAATCGGATTCAGGTCAGGTGATTGACTTGGCCATTGCATAACATTCCACTTCTTTCCCTTAAAAAACTCTTTGGTTGCTTTCGCGGTATGCTTCGGGTCATTGTCCATCTGCACTGTGAAGCGCCGTCCAATGAGTTCTGAAGAATTTTGCTGAATATGAGCAGATAATATTACCCGAAACACTTCAGAATTCATCCTGCTGCTTTTGTCAGCAGTCACATCATCAATAAATACAAGAGAACCAGTTTGATTGGCAGCCATACATGCCCACGCCATGACACTACCACCACCATGCTTTACTGATGAGTTGGTATGCTTTGGATCATGAGCAGTTCCTTTCCTTCTCCATACTCTTCTCTTCCCATCACCCTAGTACAAGTTGATCTTGATCTCATCTGTCCATAGGATGTTGTTCCAGAACTGTGAAGGCTTTTTTAGATGTTGTTTGGCAAACTCTAATCTGGCCTTCCTGTTTTTGAGGCTCACCAATGGTTTACATCTTGTGGTGAACTCTCTGTATTCACTCTGGTGAGGTCTTCTCTTGATTGTTGACTTTGACACACATACACCTACCTCCTGGAGAGTGTTCTTGATCTGGCCAACTGTTGTGAAGGGCGTTTTCTTCACCAGGGAAAGAATTCTTCGGTCATCCACCACAGTTGTTTTCCGTGGTCTTCCAGGTCTTTTGGTGTTGCTGAGCTCACCGGTGCGTTCTTTCTTTTTAAGGATGTTCCAAACAGTTGATATGGCCACGCCTAATGTTTTTGCTATCTCTCTGATGGGTTTTTGTTTTTTCAGCCTAATGATGGCTTACTTCACTGATAGTGACAACGCTTTAGATCTCATATTGAGATTTGACAGCAACAGATTCCAAATGCAAAAAAGCACACTTGAAATGAACTCTGGACCTTTTATCTGCTCCTTGTAAATGGGATAATAAGGGAATAACACACACCTGGCCATGGAACAGCTGAGCAGCCAATTGTCCCATTACTTTTGGTCCCTTAAAAAGTGGGAGGCACATATACAAACTGTTGTAATTCCTACACCGTTCACCTGATTTGGATGTAAATACACTCAATTTAAAGCTGAAAGTCTGCAATTAAAGCACATCTTGTTTGTTTCATTTCAACTCCACTGTGGTGGTGTATAGAGCCAAAAAGATTAGAATTGTTTCGATGTCCCCATATTTATGGACCTGACTGTATGTGCATAGACAAGGTCTTTACAGATCATTTTACTCAAGATCTTCCTGTTAACAAGATTCTCAGTATAAACATCAGTACATTATTACATCTGTGTGCAAGAGGCCTGAAGGTGGTCATTGCTGGTTGGGGTCCCACAAATGCAATGCTGTTAATTTTTCTCCTTATTTGTCATAAACTACCCAACTATATAGTTAAATCACAAACAAAAGTCATTATTGTTCCTATTATACCCAGAATAAGTCAGTATTCAAAATCAGGTATCCCAGTCAACAATAGCAGCTTCCATATTTCTATTCGTTAAAGAAGTTGTTCAGGGCCATGTTAAAGCTCAGTTCACACTGCCTCGACTTGGGATTCGACTTGTGAGACCCCCAAGTTGCAT
The DNA here is from genome assembly GCA_037952835.1 of Lithobates septentrionalis. NCBI lineage: Eukaryota > Metazoa > Chordata > Amphibia > Anura > Ranidae > Lithobates > Lithobates septentrionalis. The sequence continues at coordinate 3,845,101 of JBBDGP010000065.1, forward strand.
GACATGTGAAATCCCATGTTAGTCAATCAGAGCTATCTTAATTAGCACTACTGAAGTTGCACTGACTTTAGAAAAAGTTCCTGTACTACTTTAAGGCATTTACAGTATCTCACAAAAGTGAGTACACTCCTTTTTGCGAATATTTTATTATATCTTTTCATGTGACAACACATTACACTTTGCTACAGTGTAAAGTAGTGTACAGCTTCTATAACAGTGTAAACTTGCTGTCTCCTCAAAATAACTCAACACACAGCCATTAATGTCTAAACCACTGGCAACAAAAAGGAGTACACCCCTAAGTGAAAATGTCCAAATTGGGCGCAAAATGTAAATTTTGTGTGGCCACCATTATTTTCCAGCACTGCCTTAACCCTCTTGGGCATGGAGTTCACCAGAGCTTCACAGGTTGTCACTGGAGTCCTCTTCCACTCCTCCATGATGATATCACGGAGCTGGTTGATGCTAGAGACCTTGCGCTCCTCCACCTTCCGTTTAAATATGCCCCACAGATGCTCAATAGGGTTTAGGTCTGGAGACATGCTTCACCAGTCAGTCAATCAGCTTTACCCTCAGCTTCTTTAGCAAGGCACTGGCCGTCTTGGAGGTGTGTTTGGGGTCGTTATGTTGGAATACTGCCCTGCGGCCCAGTCTCCAAAGGGAGGGAATCATGCTTTGCTTCAGTACGTCACAGTACATGTTGGCATTCATGGTTCCCTCAATGAACTGTAGCTCCCCAGTGCCGGCAGCACTCATGCAGCCCCAGACCATGACACTCCCACCACCATGCTTGACTGTAGGCAAGACACACTTGTCTTTGTACTCCTCACCTGGTTGCCGCCACACACGCTTGACACCATCTAAACCAAATAAGTTTATCTTGGTATCATCAGACCACAGGACACGGTTCCAGTAATCCTGAATCCTGGATCTATGTTCACAGTACATACTCTATATAGGTATTTGATGCCCTGGGTATTTGTTTAGTTCCTGATCCATTTTGGTTATATTAGATTATTCTGGCACTGATAGTACATTCATATTTTGTGCTTGTTGCTATGGCTGTTATTTGTCAATTTATTCTGTATACAATTTCTACACACAACCTTGCGCGTTTTCTGGCGTAGACTCATGTCATACCTGTTATGTTTCTGTTCTTTTTTGTTTCTTAATAAAAACTTTGTAAGTGAAAAAAAGATACATACCTACTCTGTGCAAGGGTATTGCACAGAGCATCCCTAAACCTCCTCTTCTGGGGTCCCCCGCCAGCGCTCTCCACTCCACCATAGGAAGCCGCTTACTATGGAGGCACACGTGTTGGCATGCTCCTGATCCGTGCTGTGTGCCTCCATAGACATAAACAGCGTGGCTCGGCCATCTCACAGGCTTTGACTGACAGCCATAGGGGACATATACCAATGGCAAAATAAACAAATATAAATATGCACATAACAGTATGAAGAGAGCCTTTTTATGTGACTTTGGGAACAACATTCACATCCATCATCCGTAGAATACAGCAATCATACTAGTGATGATGATTGAGTTGATTTTAGCAATTGAATTTGCAGTTGGCAAATCAGCCAAATTTTCATTATTCATCAGATCTCACCTGGACAGAGCTGGACCCTACACCAACTGAAATATAAACATGCAGACATAGTAAAACTAAATACAAATCTCAAAACTCTCTATGGACATTAACGCAATGCTGCAAGGTTTTCGCTAAGGATAGATGATGGATATCCATACAGGCAAAATTATGGAACTGGATACCAGCCTTAGCAACTGAACATCTGTCAGTTATTCTAACCAATTACATGCATATAAATATGGCTGTGGTGGTGAAAAAAAAAGAAAAGGTATACTTTAGGAAAGCTACAAGTAATGAGTATGAATGAAGCATCTGTAAAACAGAAATAACAGAAGTCTGATATACATAAAAGGGAATAGATTACGGGTTAGTAGTTGGTTGTTGAGACTGTATTTATGATCAATGATAGGAGCCAAGTAGTGGGGAGAGGAAGAAAGTAACGTACATAGCAAAAGAAGCAGAAAAATAGAACATGATGGCTGACAATGCGTATGTAAACTTAAAGTGGTTGTAAACCTCAGACATGAAATATGAACAAAGCATATCCCTCTATAGTGTGTACTTGTCTCAATTTAAGTGAGATTTCTGTATGCTGCTTCATTCCTCTGCTATCAGCATGAATCACTTATGACAAGTTTTCTTGACACCAAGAGGAAAATGGTGATTGGAGAGACCTCCAGCAGATTAACAGTCTCAGCTCTGTTCCTGTGTGCAGGGAGTGTGCCTCTTTCCTCCAATCAGCTCTCAGAGCTCTCCTCACTGAGCTTTGCAGAGTGTAACTTCAGCTCTCTGCTCCCCTTTTTTCTGAACCCTCAGACAAGCTTTATAAATTCAGCATTTTTTAGACTGCAGATAGACAGATACCACTTATGTAAGGAGATTTGTTTCATCTCTGTGCATCACCTGAGGATAGTCCCTTCACTGGTTAGATGTAAGGGTTTACAACCACTTTAACATAGGCCTTTGTAATGGGAAAAATCCAGTTTATCAATTACGGTTTCATCAACCTCATCATGTTTTTTATGACTACTAGGGATCTTATGTGAGCACTTGTACATTAGGATTTTTGTACAATTCTATCTAAGCTGAATAGATTGCGCATTCACAAAGTAACATGTATGGCCAGCTTAAGAGCTCTTCAACCTCTAAACTGCAGCAGACAAATTCTTAATTTACTGACAGTCAGCTTCAGCTATCTTATAAAAAATGACACTCATGCGCTTAATATGACAAATGAACACCTCTTCTCTGCTCTCCAACTGTTCCTAATTTCCTAGGTTTTGTCTGTGGGAATTACAGTCCCTTGCAATATGTGCTGTCTAATGTTTGAGGGCTTTATAATGAGAATAGCACCAGTCATTCATAGCAAAAATTATGTTTTTAGCCTGTGACAGGTGAGTACTTCTAAATTGGAGCTATGTAGGGTTTAATAATAAGTCATGTGGAGCAATTCATTTCACTGTACAGTAAAACCTTGTATTGCAAGCAGCGTTCCGGAAACATGCTTGTAATCCAAAGCACTCACATCAAAGCGAATTTCCCCATAAGAAATAGTGGAAACTCAAATGATTTGTTCCACAACCATTTATTCAGAAGTCCTTCAGTTTATAATCCATATAAAGAGATTATAGCAATGTGACCAGGTTGTGCAACCATAAAATGCCCATCCACAAATGGCAGCCTCCACAAGGGGATTAGAAGCAAAATCCAGCATTAGCTACAGAGTATAAAAGAGAAGAGAGGCACCTGTAAGTGTAGCAATATGGCAACATTTAGCAACTCACATAGTTGATGATTAAAAAAGGCACATCTAAGTATGCAGGCATCCGGCGTAAAGCACACAGACCATAACCCGCACCGCCGACTCTCACCGCTGTCAGTCTGCAACCGTGACCAGGAAGACTACCCTGCAGTAGAGCGATATGAAAGCGAAGCTGGAATCGCCCAGGGAGCACAGCGTGGAAGGGATGGCGTTGTGGCGGCGTGGAGGATGGCCTAGGCGGACAGCTTTACCCCGGATGCCTGCATACTTAGATGTGCCTCTTTTAAACATCAACCATGTGAGTTGCTAAATGTTGTACCTTCATTAAACCATATCACTTGTTTATCAAATGAAAATGTATTAAAAAATTTTGCTTGTCTAGAAAAACGCTCTCAAACCAAGTTACTCTGTACATGGTTAGATGAGTAATGCATTTGAAAATGATTTAAAAAAAAAAAAGTGATATACAAAATAAGTACAGCTTTGCTATATAAACCAATAACAAATAAAGCCTTATAAATGCAATTCAAAACCTATACCGAAATCTGAGGATATTTTTATTTCTAATAATAATAGAGTGTGATTCCTAATATGTTATCTGCATTAACTACTTAGGTGTCCTCTCCTTAAAAAAAAGTTGTGTACAGAATGCAGCTTACCTGCAAACGTATCAACCAGATAGAGGGGGTCTTTAACTCTGCGGAGACCACATATCAGGAGGAAAATATGTAAATTTTCTGAAATCTCTTGAATTCCTGCAGAACAAAAGGATTTATTTTAGTGTCAAGGCAGAGAATTGAATAAACAGATTTCAATTTTGGGTATAAGCTTCTGTAATGAGTTCTGGCTTGCAGCTGAAAAACAGATTAAAAGAATGAGTTCAGGTGGCTAAAAAATAAAAAATAAAAGTTCAAGGCAACCCTGCCCAATTTAGCCCAGTACATATGGCAAATGCCAAACAAATAATACTGAAGGGTTAATTAAGCAAAATGCTATATTTTCTTTTTCTATAGTTTTGTTTGTTTTGTGTTTTTTTAGAGGACTGTGTGCAATTCATGTTCATGCTTATTAAAACAGGGTGACAGAACCACCCTGGGTGCTGGCCTAAAATTGTATAAAACAATAGCAGCCCATGAACTGTTGGCTGGGGGGCTATAGACACAGGAGCAGTCACAATTTGGCCACTGCATTTCACTGGCCTCAAACAAGGATTATCTCCTAATCCTAAAGAGTTTAGCCAGACTGGGCAATGATCATCTTATGTGCATAGATACCTTTAAATGAGAGTGTATCCAAAGGAATAGAAAAGAAATTGGTTTTCAAGCATACAACAAATACAGGCAAAGGATTTAAAGTGACATATATAAAAAAAATATCAAGCTACATCAAATGAAAATCCCTTACATAATCAAGTTAAGCAGCAATCATAAATGCTGACAGTGATAATTGTGGACCATACCTGCTCAATGTATGCTGGCACGGTTGTTAAATAAGTGTGCATGGGTGACAAGGTAGGAGCACAATTTGAAACCAGAAGTTACACAAGAACAGGAAGTGCTCTGAATATTGACGTTCATTCCAGTCTTTCCATTTATTTAACTTAATTTTTTTTCTCCCTGGCTTATATGTGTTCTGGTGCATTCACATGCATTCTGCTTCTTTTTTTTTTTTAAAGCGCTGGAACCAAATGCAGCGATGTGAACTAGGGTGGTTTGAAAACATTGATATTACTGCACATGCATTCAGATTCAGCATTCGAATCACTTTTCTTGGGCATCTGACACGCAGTGAGGAGGTGATACAGTATGTCCTCCCCTTCACTGATTGTTTTAACCCACTAAAGATCCCACTACTGCCTGGCAATCACATTCAATCACCTGAATGGCTCAGGTTTGGCAGGTGGCAGTGCCCGCTAAACAAGACAGGGTGTACACCCCCAGCCTTTGCCGCTACAGCTCAACTGCATGGTTGTACCGCCCCCCCCCCCCAACTGCTACTGTAAACGGGGCCCTTAAAGTGTTGAGATAAACCATATACCACTGACTGGGGTGAATACAATGTTTATCTTTTATTTATATATGTAAAATATTCACCCCGAAAAGGAAAAAAACTTGCTGTAACTATTTAAAGTGGAGCTATACTCTCTTTTACAATACTTTTCTCCAGTGCCATAATGTCCTGAAGCTTCCTGTAGGTCACTGACATCTGCAGTCCAGCAGGTTCCAGGTATAGATCTCCGGCCATTTTAATTGGCGGAGGTGAGATGATGTCACTCCCGCACATGTGTAGGAGTTTAGTCATCTTGGCATTGCTGGAATTGTACACTGAGCTTTGTGCTGGCAGAAAAGCAACTTTTTAAAGTGAAATTCCACTTAAAAGCAGAACTAAACCCACCATTTTTTTTCAAAAACAGAATCAAGACAAGCCTTGAATGATAACTGTTATGCCCCGTACACACGGTCGGATTTTCCAACGGAAAATGTGTGATAGGACCTTGTTGTTGGAAATTCCGACCGTGTGTGGGCTCCATCGGACATTTTCCATCGGATTTTCCGATCGTGTGTACACAAATCGGACAACGGACAAAGTGCCACGCATGCTCAGAATAAATAAAGAGATGAAAGCTATTGGCCACTGCCCCATTTATAGTCCCGACGTGCGTGTTTTACGTCATCGCGTTCAGAACGATCGGACTTTCCGACAACTTTGTGTGACCGTGTGTATGCAAGACAAGTTTGAGCCAACATCCGTCGGAAAAAATCATAGGATTTTATTGTCGGAATGTCCGAAGAAAGTCCGACCGTGTGTACGGGGCATTACAGTTACTATATGTCAGCTCTCAACTGTCAAGCCATTAAATGGCTGGAGTCATAGCCGGTCACATGTGCAGCACCCATGGCAACTGTGAATCAAACAGAGATTAGGATGGCAGCTTCCTTGGCTATGAAAGGTAGGAGGGTTTAGGTCCACTTTAAAAAGCGTTTGCTGGAATTCATCTGTAATTTGTATGTAAAGATTAGAGCAGAAGATCCCGGGAGCCACACATCAGAAAAAGACCTGCTGTGTGTAGACAAGTGTCAATCTCAGCCTGGACGCCCGCCAGGCTACGCTCCCAACGTGTTTCACTCTGCCCACTGGAGCTTACTCATGGGGACAAAAAGTGTGTTACAAGCCAGATCCGGTGAAAAAAGCCTAAAAAAAAAACAAATGCAGCCACTACATTTAAGGATGCCACAAGTAAGTTGCCATATATTCAATTGTTTTGGGGTTTACCACCCAAGCCTTAATAAAAAACTAGGATTTCTAATTCATCCAAAGATACAAGGAAACTGTACAAATATAATTTCCTGTTTTATATTTTTGTCCCATGAGTTATCATCACAGACCCAAGCCAGTGTTAACATTGCTTCATTTACATTCAGTTTGTATGAGTCTGTATCGTAATACCAGACACATGTAAACAAGTAAATTTGATTAAATGACTACACTCAAAAAAATCATACATATCAATGCTACAATGGGCTTGTTTGAATACTGGAGACCAAAGTTTGACAGATAAGCTTAGCTAAGCCATTTCCATCTTCCCAATAAATATGCTTTCCGAAAGCCAACTGTGCAAAGTAGATTCCTGGAGGGGGAATCCTGATGCCTTCCTTGTTCTCCGTGTTGGTCTGTAGATGTGCTCTGTAGTTAGACTCATACAGCAGCTTGCTTCTAGCAGTTTGTCATCTCCAGGAGTGCAGAGCAGCACAGAAATCATTTATGCTCCTGGCAGTTAAGAAATGGAATCAAAACGGCATGCAGAACAGATGCCTTACTTGTTTTCACTCCCTGTCTGCAGTCACAGTGCAAATGCAGACACGTTTTATTTAAACATAGCAATAAACTGCTTAGGTCTGGATATAATATAATGGTTCTCAATGAACAGGGAAGACAAAGATTATAAATTATTATTTGGATATAAATTTGAATATTCCTTCACTAAAAGCTAATGGGGTTTTAAAGTACAGATGTGCGTTTAGTAAAACTCAAACAGGTGAAAAGGGTAAACAAAAAAAAAAAAAAAGGTAACAAAACAAAGTAACAAAGCAAAGAACAGCTGAAGGAGAGAAGAAAACAGAGGTGATGAAGGGGGAACGAATAGGGAAGAGTGGCTAATTGAATGAATAAAAGTGAAGTGAAGTTGAAAGAGTGAGAAAGAGCAGCAAAGCTGATAAAAGAGCAAATGGGGAGTTACTGTATAGAACAGAAGATAAAACAAGATGCTACAATACAATACAGGGCGTGAGTGAATGCAAAGGGAAAAATAGACTGAAATGAACATTATAAGAATATAAGAGAACGAGAGAGGTTTTATTCTTTGAGAGATCCTTAATGTATATGTTTTGAGTCACAGTGTACAGCTCTGCTTCAAGCCTATAGAGATTTCCCAGACAGCACATTTTATCACACTTCAGTTACCGTGAGAGTAATAAAAAAAAAAATAACACAGCTGAAAAAACGAAACAACATATTTACATAGCAGTGAATGTGACATTCACCTAATCACTGCAGGTGGATCTTTTGATTGCTTGTATTTTAAATTACTGTGAATGATTAACCACATTTAAGTGTTTTGTAAATGTTCCATTTACTGCCACACATTACTGATGCTAAGGAGGCTATTCATAAAGATGTGAAGTGCTAGACTACACCATTTAGGATTGTTTTTTATTAACTTCCTATCTGAATATCCACACTTTCTTAGCAAGTTCATTCATTTATTTTGAATGGCATCCTCAGGCACTACTTCATTAAAAAACAATGCTCCCCTACTGCATTGAACCACAACACATAAGCCGTGCTTTGTTTGAAATAATTAGACATGACTCATTTTGGCTGTGTTGTGGTGCATTGCCAGCCTATTCGATATGAATAGGCTTCCTTAATGAAACACAAGTTAATGCTGTATCACAACGCAATGCAAGTCATAAATGTACCCTTAAGGGTTATATGACTTTTCCAAAAAGCTAAAAAATACAATTCTCTATTCACACAAAGTTAGGAGTTTGGGTGAGTAATTCACCTCTAAATTATAGTGAACATATCTTCTTCCTGCGTAGGGCAAAACAACAGGTTTACTCTCCTCCCCAGTAGATAATACTCACCCAACCTTCACTTCTTTGCTGCTTCATCCAGCTACTGGGAGAAAAAATAGTACTGTGTATCTCTAGGTATTGTGGACCATGTGACTCATTCCCATTTCTCCAATGTGTCAGCTTTGCTTGGTGATTTGCCCAATGCTATCACAACTTGAGGCCTCCTCTTTCTGTTTCCAGTGGCTTAAAAGCGTAGCGGAGGAGCAATGGGGAGGTATGTGCTTGCTTCTTTTTGCACAGTCACAGTCACAATGTCACTTTCAAATGAATGTAAGATATATTTTATGATGTAACTAATTGGTGTTAGCCCCCTGCCCCCTAGAAATGTCGGTGTTTTTGATGTCACAAGAGTCAATTAGTCTCTTTTTTAGGTTCTTGCATGTTTGATAGGGCACACTTACCTTGTGGATAAGGTGCCAGAAGTTCATGTTTTGCAGCCAATAATTTGCCTGCCAATCAAGAACTCCTTGAGGGCTCATTGGGCTCGTTCACTTGGAGTACAGGGATCCATACAGTGTGTGTTTATGCGCCTGGCATGGATAGATGTTCCATGCAGTCACTGGCAGCAGCCTGTTAATAATCACTGAAAGGAGCGGCTGCACGGATTTCCCTGCACATCTAAGCGTTTGCATCCATACAGACGCTGCTATTTTTCTTTTTTTTCAACTTTTTATTTATAGTTTTGGATAGAATGGGAAAGGTCAGTATGCCCTGTCAGATATTACTGCTATCTAGGGCTCCATCAGAGAGATTTTCCCTCGTTTTCTGTTCTGGGGAAAAATCTGCACAAAATAAGCAGACCACAATAAAAAGCTAACAGAGATTCTAGCATTTCCCTACTAAAAGCCAAACTCCAGGAATGGTATAACTGATCCCCTTAAGTGGGGCTTCTCCCGCACTGAGGGTTAGCTGCTTGTTTAGGTCTACGGGAATTCTTTATTTACTCAATCCTCCACACCTCTAGACTAAGGATGGGCTCAGGCGTATTCGCACACACCACATGCAGAGCCCGCCAGGAAGTCAGCACTGCGCTGCGCTAATCACCGGCAGTGAGACATTTCCCGATCTCTGCAGCCGCACATCGGGAAAATGTCTCACTGCCTGTGATTACCGCAGCACTGTGTCGACTTCCTGGCTGGCTCTGCACGTGGTGTGTACGAACACGCCCGAGCCCATCCTTACTCTAGACTAGTCCCCCGCATCTTCCTGATGTCATCAAGATTAATCACTTAAGCTCCGGAAGGTTTTACCTGGATCTTCATGACCAGGTCATTTTTTTATATTTAGCATTGCACTATTTTAACTGACAATTGCACGGTCACGCAATGCTGTACCCAAACTAAATTTGTATATTTTTTTTCACACAAATAGAGCTACAGTATTTGATCACCACTGTTTTTTTTTGTTTTTTTTTGCAAAAAAAAAGAAAAAAAAAAAAAACACAATATTTTTACTTTCTGCTACAAAACATATCCAATAAAAAAAAATCAAATTTCTTCATAAATTTTGTCCAAAATGTATTCCGCTACATGTCTTTGATTAAAAAAATCCCAATAAGTGTATATTAATTAGTTTTAATGAAAGTTATAGTGCCTACAAACTATGATATACAGTGGGGACGGAGAGTATTCAGACCCCCTTACATTTTTCACTCTTTGTTATATTGCAGCCATTTGCTAAAATCATTTAAGTTCATTTTTTTCCTCATTAATGTACACACAGCACCCCATATTGACAGAAAAACACAGAATTGTTGAAATTTTTGCAGATTTATTAAAAAAGAAAAACTGAAATATCACATGGTCCTAAGTATTAAGACCCTTTGCTCAGTATTTAGTAGAAGCACCCTTTTGATCGAATACAGCCATGAGTCTTTTTGGGAAAGATGCAACAAGTTTTTCACACCTGAATTTGGGGATCCTCTGCCATTCCTCCTTGCAGATCCTCTCCAGTTCTGTCAGGTTGGATGGTAAACGTTGGTGGACAGCCATTTTTAGGTCTCTCTAGAGATGCTCAATTGGGTTTAAGTCAGGGCTCTGGTTGGGCCATTCAAGAACAGTCACGGAGTTGTTGTGAAGCCACTCCTTCGTTATTTTAGCTGTGTGCTTAGGGTCATTGTCTTGTTGGAAGGTAAACCTTCGGCCCAGTCTGAGGTCCTGAGCACTCTGGAGAAGGTTTTCGTCCAGGATATCCCTGTACTCGGCCGCATTAATCTTTCCCTCGATTGCAACCAGTCGTCCTGTCCCTGCAGCTGAAAAACACCCACACAGCATGATGCTGCCACCACCATGCTTCACTGTTGGGGCTGTATTGGACAGGTGATGAGCTGTGCCTGGTTTTCTCCACACATACCGCTTAGAATTAAGGCCAAAAAGTTCTATCTTGGTCTCATCAGACCAAAGAATCTTATTCCTCACCATCTTGGAGTCCTTCAGTTGTTTTTTAGCAAACTCCATGCGGTCTTTCATGTGTCTTGCACTGAGGAGAGGCTTCCATTGGGCCACTCTGCCATAAAGCCCTGACTGGTGGAGGGCTGCAGTGATGGTTGACTTTCTACAACTTTCTCCCACAGTGATCTTTGGGTTCTTCTTTACCTCTCTCACCAAGGCTCTTCTCCCCCGATAGCTCAGTTTGGCCGGACGGCCAGCTCTAGGAAGGGTTCTGGTCGTCCCAAACGTCTTCCGTTTAAGGATTATGGAGGCCACTGTGCTCTTAGGAACCTTAAGTGCAGCAGAAATTTTTTTGTAACCTTGACCAGATCTGTGCCTTGCCACAATTCTGTCTCTGAGCTCTTCAGGCAGTTCCTTTGACCTCATGATTCTCATTTGCTCTGACATGCACTGTGAGCTGTAAGGTCTTATATAGACAGGTGTGTGGCTTTCCTAATCAAATCCAATCAGTATAATTAAACACAGTTGGACTCAAATGAAGGTGTAGAACCATCTCAAGGATAATCAGAAAAAATGGACAGCACCTGAGTTAAATATACGAGTGTCACAGCAAAGGGTCTGAATACTTAGGACCATGTGATATTTCAGTTTTTCTTTTTTAATAAATCTGCAAAAAATGTCAACAAGTCTGTGTTTTTCTGTCAATATGGGGTGCTGTGTGTACATTAATGAGGAAAAAAATGAACTTAAATGATTTTAGAAAATGGCTGCAATATAACAAAGTGTGAAAAATTTAAATTGAATACTTTCCGTCCCCACTGTATATACTGGAATTTGTATTTAATTTTTTTAAAGTAGTAATGGCAGAAATCAACGACTTATAATGGGACTGCGATAGTGCGGCGGGCAATCTGACACTGATGCTGGGGGGAACTGACTAACTGCCACTGACATCACCAGTGACATTAATACAGTGATCAGTGATAATGCTACAGTATACACTGTCACTGTACTAATAACACTTGCTGGGAAGGGGTTAACATCTAGGGCAATCAAGGGGTTAAATGTGTGAGCCTAACTATGTGTAATGTGTGTACAGAGTGCTGCTTTTACTAAAAGATCTCTTAAATTCTCATCCCTGTGACAGAGAGGTTGTTTCCTCTGTACAGAACTCTGTGTTGATTCTTAACACATAACTCTGGGCTGTGATTGTACACAGCCGATCAGCAGGTCCCAGGCGTAAATCATTGGCCGGGACTTGCTGACAGGCTCTTGCTGTGTACAGCGAGTGCAGATGGGGGGGGGGGGGTGCGCACTTTAGGCATAGTCAGTGCTGTACGGGTACGTCGCTTTGCCTTTATGGACCGCCTATCCACAGTACATTGTGGGCAGACTCTCCGCAAGTTGTTAATATGCATAGGCATGGATTGGATGCGATGATTCCAAGGGACAGTCCAGCGCCAGAACATCAGGGAGCGCCATCTGCCGGGGAGCACAGGATAAGGTAAGTTAAAGTGCTTCTCTTCTCCCCTAGACTAAACGAGAAGTTAATCCTTGCACTGCGGGTGTAGGTCCACTGCTAGGGATATTTTTTACATTTCCTGGACTTGGGCTTTAATGTCTGTGTTAATGTTGGAGAAAATGTCGGGGGAAAAAGGTTGTACCCAGCACAATGAGTAATGTGGTAGGCACCAACAAAGATCAGCTCTTTTGCATATAGGCAGCAATTTTAGTTTAAAAAAATGAGAAAACAAAATGACTTGTTGTAGTTAGAGATATAAACAGCTTTGTCCTTAGAATCCACATAAATTGTGCTTTTTACGCTGTATTTGCTTTGCAAATGTTTAGTTCGCTACTTAATATGGAGTTTCCATTTAATGAACACAACCATTAATTTAGATTAAAACTGACAAGTGTGTTACCTCCTTGAGCCTACATGCCTTCAGATCAGTGGTCATCAACCCTGTCCTCAGGGCCCACTAACAGGCCAGATTTTATGTATTATCTTGGGGAGATGCAGACTAGAATGCTGCAATCACTGAGCAGCAAATGATATCACCTGTGATGTATTTCAGTTATCTTGCAAGCCTGGCCTGTTAGTGGGCCCTGATGACAGGAGTTGATGACCACTGCTTTAGATTGAACATTTGTAAACCATTCAGTCTGCCTTGTTATATCTACTTTGTGACAGAGCATTCAAATAAAGCATCCGTGCTTCCTCGGCCATCACATGCATTAAAACGCCTACATACTTCTGCAAGCAACAGAACAGTTTGTTTGGAATGTACACGGAACTTTGATCTGCAAATATTTCATTGTTTATGAAGAGGTAAGAGAGTTCACAGAACTTCAAACCTAAACAGTAGTAGAAGACTACTTGATTGAAGTTAACAAAATGTATGGCTTGAAAACAAAATAAAAGTAAAACATGAACAGGATATAATGATTACGTAGAATTGTGTACGGAGTCTGAATGAAGAGCCAGCTTAAGGGAAATGACAGGAGATATTTGATCTGCTAAACAATGCAAGGAGACTCTTAACAATATTGTTGTTCAGCTGTCTCAGGACTTAAGTATGTTATAAGGACTTGGTAACTCTATAAAAGGTTTCAGTGCTGAACTCCAGAAAGCTAAATAATATATTGCGTTATATTTTCTTAACCACTTCACCTCTCATACCTGCTCACTCCCCTATGGATAAGAATTATTTTTACATTTCTGCTATAAACCTGTTTACTTGGCAATAACTTTGCTAAAGATAACAAGGTAATACACATACAGTGGGTAGAGAAAATAATAACCCCCCCCCCCTTTCAAAAAAAAACACATTTTGATGCTTTGCAGCCTGAAATGAAGACAGACACCATTTAAAAAAAATGCTGTATTCACTAGTGCAATGTATAACATTCAAGTGAGAGATAAAACACCATGTCAGAAAAAAAAATCAAAAACAAAATCACTGAGTTGGAAAAAGGATCACTCCCTTGTGTCAGCATTTTGTTGAACCACCTTTTACCTTAATTACAGCCTTTAGTCTGTTGGACTATGTCTCTACTAAATTTGCACATCCAGACTGCAATATTTGCCCACTCTTCTTTGCAGAACTGCTCAAGTTCAGTTACATTTGATGGTGATCGTTTGTGGGCTGCAATCTTCAAGTCATTTTAAATTTTCAATGGGGTTTAAGTTTGGGCTCTGACTACACCATGCAGGGACATTCACGTTTTTCTCCTTCAACCACTGTGTGTTCATTTTTTGTTGTGTGTTTTGGGTCATTGTCATGTTGGAAGGTAAACCTTCTTCCCATTGACAACTTTCTGGCAGAGGGCAGCAGAGTTTCCTCAAGAATTTGATGGTTCTTTTCCCCCATCCATTTTTTTTCTATCCTGACAAGTGCTCCAGTCCCTGCTGCAGATAAACACTCCAATAACAGGATATTACCACCTCCATGCTTTACTCTAGGAATTGTGTTATTTGGATGGTGAGCAGTATTGGATTTCCGCCAGTCATATTTGGTGTTGAGACCAAATAATTTGATTTTAGTTTCATCTGACCACCTTTAACGCACCTTGAAGATTCTGAGGTCACATGTAAAAAGATGTTCTGGTCAGATGAGACTAAAATTGAATTATTTGGCCTCATCACCAAACCATATGTCTTGCGGAAATTTAATACAGCTCACCATCAAAATGACCGTTCCTACAGTAAAGCATGGAGGTGGTAATATCCTGTTATCGGGGGGGTTCTCTGCAGCAGGGACTGGAGCACTTGTCAAAATTGAAGGAAAAATGGATGGGGCAAAATACCACCAAATTCTTGAGGAAATGCTGCTGCCCTCTGTAACAAAGTTGTCAATGTGAAGAAGGTTTACCTTCCAACATGACAAAGCACACAGCAAAAATGACCACACAGTGGTTGAATGAGAAAAAGGTCTGCAAGTCCGCAAACGGTCACCATCAAATTTAACTGAACTTGAGCAGTTCTGCAAAGAAGAGTGGGCAAATATTGCAAAGTCTAGATGTGCAAAGTTAGTGGCGACATATCCCAACAGACTAAAGGCTGTAATTAAAGCAAAATGTGGTCCAACAAAATACTGACAAAAGGGGGTCCTTTTTTCAACTCATTGATTCTGTTTTTGTTTTTTTCTGATATGTTGGTGTTATATCTTTCACTTGGATATTATAAGTTGCACTGAGTAAATACAGCTGGATAAAACAAAAACTGTCTTCATTATAGACTGTAAAGCAACAAAATGTGATTATTTTAAAGGGGGTGATTCTTTTCAATACCCACTGTATAATGTTTTTTAAAGGACAAACAAGGCTTTCTTATTATGATTTTTTTTCCACAATCCTTAGGCCTCTTTCACACGGACTGTCCGTTCAGGTCCGCCTGTCAGTTTTTTAGGCGGACCTGAACGGACGCTCCATAAACCTCTATGGAGCGTCGGATGTCAGCGGTGACATGTCCGCTGACATCCGACCCGCTCTGATCCAAAAAAGTTTGACGGAGGAAAGACATACTTTTCCATCTGTCTGCGGATCAGATCGGGTGATGACGGACTCTACGGTCCATCGTCATCCGATCCCCCATAGGGGAGAGCAGCACTCTGACAGGTCCGTCGCTGCACAGTGTGCAGAGACAGACCTGTCATCTTCCTGCTCAGCGGGGATCGACGGATACAGACACGTCCGTGTGAAGGAGCCCTTAGACAAAAAAAATAAAAACACAGCAAAACTAAACAAAACACACTTTTTTTTTTTTTTTGATAAGTGTTAGTTTAAAAATAAATAAGGTTACTGCACATAAAATGTGTGCATTCTGAAATGTGTCCTGTTTAAAATGACATTGAAATTATGATTATGATTTTAGTACAAAACATTGCAGTTATTTACAAATGAAATAAAGTTTTTGGGTTTTTTTTTTTTTTTTTCAGTTTTGCACTTTAATTGGGAAATGTGTAAATATATATCTTAAATATGTAAAGACATTAACAAACAAAACAAAAAACAATATTAATAGTTAATAAAATATAAACAAAAAAAATCAGCAGGAAAAAAAATAGCTGAGGCGAGAAGGAGACTAAGGAGTAAATCAGGGCTGATTCGAGTAAATTAAGTGTCAGGCTGGGTTCACACTGAAGCACGGAACGGCTCACAGCAGGGGTCCGGTGCGTCCCTGTTCACCATTTCAGGTTCGAGTTCAGTCTGAATTTTTGGCTGAATCCAGACCTGAAATGGATCAGAAGATGCACAGGACTCCATTGCAATTCGCTCCGGAGATGTGTGAACCGCCTACATAGAGAGCCGGTCACAATCTCCTGACATGCAAACTGGATGCCGGGAAACCCATATCCAATTCGCAATAGTGTGAACCCAGCCTTAATAAGGGGTTAAATTGAGGAACATTTTATTTAGAAAAAATGTATTTACTGGTCAGGTTGCTTTAACTTGCATCATCTGATCTAAGCTCATCTCCTTGATCTGCAGATGAATGTTTAAAAAGATATAAATGTAACAATATTCTACTTTGTATCTTTGAATAATCACAGTCTGAGCAGTGTTGGTCATAAACACTGATTCAAACTGCCTTTTTGACACCTAGAGCTGACCATTTCTTCTCTGGTTGCCGGTCCAGGCATGTGGGTGGATCCAAACCATTTGGTTGTGATCTTTCCCGAGCCTGGAACGGCTTTTCGACGTCAGCCAACAGCAGGCTTTAGCCGCTGTCTACCGAAAACGGGTCACAGGAGTGCAGAACGTACTGCACTCCTGTGATCCTCAGAAGTACAGCCAAACGAGCTTTGACCGTACTTCTCCTTTAAGAGAATTACAAATTATTACAGATCTCACATATAAGTGGTTGCTTGTACATGCATGACCAGTCTCCATGTAATGTCTCTAGGCTTCTTGTGATGCTAGAGAGCCAAGTCAACATACACCACTGCAGTCTGAAACTCCCTCATTGTGATGTTCATGATGTTGATGTTCATTTACTGTGGGAGTAAACGCCAATGCATGACTTTTACCTATAGATAAGTCTATAGTAATATCTGCAGTTTAGAAGATATTTACTTTTGATGCAATCGACGATGTCACTGGCGCATGCGCTCTGAAGGAACAGCGTGCATGCATGGGATGGACGTCATTGCGGCTCCGGCTGTGTGAGTGAACCCAGTAGGAAGACCGGGTAGAGAGGGAAGCGCCTTCAGCGGTGATAGAGCACCGCTGGAGGGCTTTGTTCTAAGGCAAGTGTCACATAATATGCTAGTATGCTAGTATGCAATACATACTAGCACATTATGGCTTTAAGAATTGTATATTGCTATGATATTCCCCTCTAATATACCCACAAAGTCAAAAACCTCCACAGTTAGAAGCTTTTCCATTTGATTAACCTGACTTCTGCCAGAAAAAAACAGACTGAGGTTCTATCTACTCTATCTAAAAAGTATAAAAAAAACACTTTAGCGTAACATATTCTTTAAGCAATACATTTAGCATTTTATTGTTGTACTGCAGAATATGTAACCTTTAACATTGTAATGGGATTTATTATTTATATATTGTATTTTGTAAATGTGATAATATGGACCACAAAGAGTGAAGTCATGTGAAATGGGCAGAGTCTTCAAGAAAACAAACATCTTGCATAGAGGAATGGTCAAAAATGTAATGACTGGTGGGCAGTTACATAAAATGCCTACAAGAAGCCATTTCTGTTAAGGGGGCTTCTGAGGCTAAGGGTGTATATCATTTTAACTGACACCCTGGATTAGCTTCAGATTGAGCCCACTACACCAATGTTGTCTAACATGGGGAGAGCAGTGCTGTGATCCCATTACTGTGGATGCTTCTTTTTACCTGTTATTCAATTCAGAGGTCCCTCTGAGAAGCTGAGATAGCCATAAGCATGTGGTGTGGAGTCTGAGCAGTGGTGGCTGGTGTTTTCTTTTCTTTTTGGGAGGGGGGGCCCTCTGGTTGGTCAGTAGCACCCCCCCACCCTGCACTTACCCCATCGGTTGCGGGCGGGCTCCTAGGGGCGGCGTAGAGGCGACCGGGTTGTGGGCTCCTAAGGGCGGGAGGCAGCGGCTGAGTTGTGGGCTCCTACGGGCAGGTCGCAGGCCCCTATGGGCGGCTGAAGCGGAGCTTGTGTCCTCTCTGCATCATGGCTGCTTCCGCCGTGTGGCTCCTCCCTCCTCGGCATGCAATGGGGTCACCTGTCCTTTCAGCCAATCGGGTCACGGTCTTAAGACGCGCTTCCTAATTGGCTGGGAGCAAGACCAGCGTGGTTATAGGGAATATTAACGAATATTAATTTGCTATTGTCAAACAACTGGGTGGGATTGGGGCATAGTGCTCTGCTCCCCAAGCTCACCCTTTTTTGAAGCCTATTAGAGCCTCTGGCTCTAATCACGCGCTTAAAAAAAACACACCCCGCCATTGGAATCCATGCGTCCAGCGCCCTGTATGTAGATAAGGGGGCAGATGCGTGGATGGGGGGGCCGCACTTGTGTGCTTCCTAATGGACGGGCCACTGCTGAGTCTGAGGGGCACTTTTTTAAAGAAGGTTTTAACAGCTGTACTTGAAGGGGAATGGAGTGTGTACCTTTTGATTTGTCTGCACGTATACTGGATTGTATTGAGATTGCACAATTTGTTTGCTCTGTTTAAAAGTGGCACAGTCTAGGAGAATATATGTCTTGGATTTCACACATATATTGTATTTGTATTATTAGTTAAGATCACATAATATTAAACTCATTTTGTTTTGTTTGTTTGATTTATCACTTTATTTGATTTGTTTATTTTGATTTGCTGCTTGATATAGATCAGGAATGTGGGGATGTTCTGTATGTGCATTTTTCATAGAGAATAAGAAGACTTGGTTCACATCTCATGGGCATGGCAGCCCATTAATTTAACCCCTTCATTCATAAGCGGTTTTCTTACTCTTGTTAAAATCAGTATTTTTTGCTATATTTTAGATAAATTGCTTAGAACTCCCGAACATTATATATATATTTTAGCAGAGACCCTAGAGAATAAAATGGCGATTGTTGCAATATTTTATGTCACACTGTATTTGCGCAGCGGACTTTCAAATGCACTTTTTTGGGAAGAAATACTCTTTCATTAATTGAAAAATAACAAAAAACAGCAAAGTCAGCCCAATTCTTTTGTAGAATGTGAAAGATGTTATGCAGAGTAAATAGATACCTAACATGTCATGCTTTAAAATTGCGCACACTTCTGGAACGGCGACAAACTACGGTACTTTAAAACCTCCATAGGAGACGCTTTAAAAATTTCTACAGGTTACCTGTTTAGCGTTACAGAGGGCATCTTATCCTATAATTATTTATCCCACTCTAACGATCGCGGCGATACCTCAACCACGAATGATTTGAACATTGTTTACATTTGTGGGTGTGACTTGTGTATGGGTTCGCTTCTGCGCGCGAGCACGGAGGGATGCATTTTTTTTTCTTATTGTTTTTTTTATATTTTCATACTGTCCCTTTAAATTTTTTATTTTTGGTCACGTTTATTGCTGTCACAAGGAATGTAAACATCCCTTGTGACAGTAATAGGCAGTGACAGGTACTCTATATGGAGGGATCTGGGGTCTATAAGATCCCAAATCACTCCTTTGCACTTAAAAGCATTCAAAATGCCAAGTTTGGCTGTTTTGAATACTGTCATTTCTTTTAAATCTGGCACCTTTAAGTCTTCAGTAAACCAGAAGTGATGTCACGACATCACTTCCGGGTTACTAGATCTGAGACCCGATCAAAGCCGATTTCAGCCTGCTCGGGCCTCCCGGTGGGACATGCATCACACCTGACTCGCCAGCGGTTTACACTGCCCTCTGCGAACAGCTGCGGGTGTCAATACAAAGTTAATGACACCCTAAGATTGGTTCGCAGATCATAGTGGACAGAACACCCATGCGATCCGATTCTGGTGCGGACAAAAAAAAAAAGGGTCCTGCACGAGTTTGGTACAATGTAATGCGAATTCTGCCATACAGTTTATAAGCTGAATTAGCATTGCACAGACATTGCATGTGATATGCATAGCAATGCAGTGCGGAACACATTCAATATCTGCCATTGCACTAGTGTGAACCGGGCCTTAAACATGCCCAGGAAGAAGAGGAACTGCAACAGATTAAAAATAAGATGTCAAAACTTGGATGTGAGAATGTCAGTTGCATGACGCCATTACTCTAAGTATGTTTTTGTAGATATAGTTGTATAAAATCATTGTACAGTAAAACCTTGGATTGCGAGCATAATTAGTTCCAGAAACATGCTTGTAATCCAAAACACTTGTATATCAAAGCGAATTTCCCCATAAGAAATAATGGAAACTCAAATGATTCATTTCACAACCATTTATTCATAGGTCCTTCAGTTTATAGTCTTTATAAAAAGATTACAGCAATGTGACCAGGTTGTGTAACCATAAAATGTCCAACCACAAATGGCAGCCTCCACAAGGGGATTAGAAGCAAAATCCAGCAGGAGCTACAAAGTATAAAAGAGAAGAGAGGCGCCTCTAAGTGTAGCAATATGTTGCTAAATGTTGTACCTTCAATAAATGTAACCATAATTGCTACACTAATGCCGCGTACAGACGATCAGAATTTCCGACAACCAAACCGTGGATTTATTTCCAACGGATGTTAGCTTAAACTTGTCTTGCATCACACAAATGGTTTTTGGAAATTCCGATCGGCAAGTACGCGCTGACGTACAACACGTATGACGGGACCAGTGCGGCTCTTCTGCTTGATTCTGAGCATGCGTTGAATTTTGTGCATCACAATTGTGTACACACGATCGGAATTTCCGACAACGGATTTTGTTGTCAGAAAATTTGAGATCCAGCTCTCAAATGTTTGTTGTCGGAAATTCCGACAGAAAATGTCCGATGGAGCCTACATACAGTCGGGATTTTCGACAACAAGCTCACATCGAACATTTCCCATCGGAAAATCCAACCGTGTGTACGGGGCATAAGAGGCGCCTCTCTTCTCTTTTATACTCAGTTGTGACTTGACACTACTTGTATATCAAGACATTGCTTGTATATCAAGTCAAAATTTATTAAAAAATGTTGCTTGTCTTGCAAAACGCTCTCAAACCAAGTTACTCTCAAACCAAGGTTTTACTGTATTTGATACAAATTGTACTCAGGCCAGGTCATTGTTTCACTTCCAATATTGGCTACCAATTCCTGTAACACTAGCAAATAAAGGGGAACTTTGCCCATAACAGTTTGATAACAATTGATGTTCTTTAACAAAAGAATATACATTATATTCCACATTAATAATTATGCTACCAAAATGAATATGTGCTGTAAATTCCCTGCAGCATTCCTCCTGTTTCTTCCTGCTGGAGGCTAGCATTTTGTTGAAGCCCAGAGCAGTCACTACCTTATTGCAAACAGTTCCCATCTCCTTGGTCTCAAAAACCCCAGGGTTGTTTTACTAAAACTAGATTGCAAAATCTGGTGCAGCTGTGCATGGTAGCCAATCAGTTTCTAACTTCAGCTTGTTTAATTAAGTCTTGACAAAAAAAAATAGAAGCTGATTGGTCCCTATGCAGAGCTGCACCAGATTTCCCAATCTCCAGTTTTAGTAACTCAACCCCACAATGTCAATTTCTGTAATTAAAATATGTACAATTCCAGCCTTGATTGTATGTCTTGGCTCAGATATAGAGGCAGGCTGAAAGAATCTTTACAGTGCTGAGGTTCACATGCTGCCAAGAGGGAGAAAGGAAATGATATTAGGGAGATAAGAAAGTTTAACTTTTGTGTCTCCCTGGCAGCAGAGTTTATCCTGTCACCTTCTCATTTTTTTTTCTCTCTCTCCCTAATATGTGTTCCCTCCATGCAGTCTGTGTTATTCCTGTTGCTTTCTTCCTCCTTTAGCAACAGTTTAGCAACAGTTGTCAGCTGATTGTCCACTAGTGACTCTAGTTTTAGGCCCAGTGCTGAGAATAGAGAGCAACTGAGCATGTGCAGAACAGGACGAGACAATGCATTACAGGATTCTAAATAGTAAAATAACTTATTTTTAGTGTTTTGCAAGCTATACAAGCAAAGGGGTCAGTCTTAAGTGATCTATTAGGACTTAACTTTCAGACTAAAGTTCCAATTTAACTGCATTGATTCCAGGGAAAAGGCAACTACAAGTTGTATATACAGTATGTGCTGCTCTATACACAAATTGTCTTTAGACCTCCGAGACAGAATTGCATCAAGTCACAGATCTGGGGAAGGGTACAGAAAAATGTCTGCTGCATTGAAGGTCCTAATGAGCACAGTTGTCTCCATCATCCATAAATGGAAGAAGTTTAGCACCACCAGGACTCTTCCTAGAACGGCCGCTTAGCCAAACTGAGCGATCGGGGGAGAAGGGCCTTAATCAGGGAAGTGACCAAGGACCCGATGGTCACACGGACAGAGCTCCAGCTTTTCTCTGTGGAGAGAGGAGAACCTTCCAGAAGAATAACTATCTACGCAGCACTCCAATAATCAGGCCTGTATGGTAGAATTGCCAGACGGAAGCCACTTCTCAGTAAAAGGCACATGACAGCTCACCTGGGGTTTGCCAAAAGGCATCCGAAGGACTCTCAGACTATGAGAAACAAAATTCTCTGGTCTGATGAAACAAAGATTGAACTCTTTGGCCTGAATGGCAAGCATCATGTCTGGAGGAAATCAGGCACCGCTCATCACCTGGACAATACCATTCCTACAGTAAATCATGGTGGTGGCAGCATCATGCTATAGGGATGTATTTTAGTGGCAGAAACTGGGAGACTAGTCAGGATTGAGGGAAAGATGAATGCAGCAATGTACAGAGACATCCTTGATGAAAACCTGCTCCAGAGCGCTCTGCACCTCAGACTGGGGCGAAGGTTTATTTTCCAACAGGACAATGACCCTAAGCCAAGATAACAAAGTAGTGGCTGTGGGACAACTCAGACTGGACCGGATTGAACATCTCTGAAGAGATCAAAAAATAGCTGTGCACTGACACTCCCCATTCAACCTGATGGAGCTTGAGAGGTCTTGCAAAAGAAGAATGGAAGAAAAAGCCTAAAAATAGGTATGCTAAGCTTGTAGCATCATACTCATACATACGTATTGAGCAAAAGCTGTGAATACTTATGTACATGGGATTTTTTTCGTTTTTTTTTTTTTAATAAATTTGCAAAGATTTTAAACAAACTTTTTTCATGTTGTCATTATGGGGTATTGTTTGTAGAATTTTGAGGAAAATAATGTATTGAATCTATTTTGGAATAAGGTTGTATCATAACAAAATATGGGAAAAGTGAAGCACTGTGAATACTTTCCGGATGCACTGTACACCCAAGATCGTAAATAGTTAAAACCAAGTCAGCCTGGCAGAATCATGTTCTCATAGGGAAAGATTATTTCAATTCAAGAATAAATCGGTAGTGTCATGTGCAGTGATTTATGATGGATGTTATAACCTGGCACTGCTCTGTTTAAAACTGGGACGCACGTACTGAATAATGACATGTACTTAAAAATGTGATGAACCTGCTCTGTGGCAGCAGTTCATTTGTTAGACACAGCAGGAATGCTAGTCAGGCAGATTACGGGAAAATTTATGCAGTCATCCTTTAACAACTTCATTCCTGATAGTTAGCAGTTCAGTTCTTTCACTGTCCAAAAACTAGCATAGCCCTTCTGTAGACAAAATTAAAATCCACAGCACCGACTGGGAATTAGCAATAAACTTCACCTTTATTTTGCATGACAAATTTTGCAACCAGCAGAACAGTAGGGTTTCTGGAAATTTCAGACGTGCCATTATTCTGCCGCTGTTGCTACACCCACTCTTTCATGTGAGTAGCAAATGCTTGGGTAAACCAAGGCACTTGATAAAGCACGCCTAAATGCGAACACATTACCAACACAAAATACAGACCCTGCACAAAAAAAAAAAAAAATGTAATTGTATTTCAAGTGTATAATTTTGATTTCACACTTATGATGGCAAAGTAATTGAAATGTGGAGAACAAAATGCTGCCAATCACTTCAGTGGATTCTAAAACATTAAGACAGCACAGACTCAGCCGAGCAGGGAAAAAGTTACAAAACATATTGGCCATACGACATGTGATATCAGCAACCTTAGCCCAGGGCAGGCAAGAAGCTGCGGCATGGTTTTCTATGTTCACAGTTCTCTTACAAGACTTCTGAGCAGAAAAAGGAAATAAAGAAGAAAATGGCGCCCTCCCAGTTTCACTGATAATCAAATGTGGCAACTACATAATACAAGAAAAACTGGGTAAGTGCGGCAGTGCTTGTATGTAGCTAAATGAAACTGGATATGTACACATAGTACATTTTATGTTAAAAAAAAAAAAAAAAACAGTTATATTATTTGCAGTACATACTGTATAGGTACATATGCGTTGACTGAGGTGACCCATCGCAATGGACATACAGATTTACCATAAATGTATAAATCACATATATGAACTACACTGGATGACCAAACTAGAATTATGAATTAAAGTGGTATTAAAGGTTTAGCTTTTTCATAAAATTAATAACAAACATGTTATACTTACCTGCTATGTGCAATGGTTTTGGACAGAGCAGCCCCGATCCTCTTCATCCCAGGTCAGTGCTCCTGGCCCCTCCCCCTTGACCAGTGCCCCCTAATAGCAAGACGCTTGCTATGGGGGCATTGGTGCATGCTTGCTCCTGAGCCCTGCTCTATGCGTCCAAAAGACACATACAGCTGTGGCTCGACCTTGCCCCCCGCTCTCTCCTCATTAGCTCACTGGCTGTGACTGACAGCAGTGGGAGCCAATGGCTCCTGCTGCTGTCTCAGCCAATGAGGAGATGGAGTCCCGGGATGGCCGAGGCTCTCGTGCACATCGCTGGATCGAGGGGGTGAGTATTAGGGGGGCTGTGGGGGAAGCAACACACAAAGAATGCATGAAGAAAAAAAAAAACCTTCAGCTTTTATAGCCACTTTAATCTCCACAAATCCTTCCATGCGAAGTTATAGTTCAAATAAACGTCTGGATCCACCAAAAAGAAAGGAGAGCATCACAGACAGTGTTCTTTTCAATGATAACCCTATACAAAGCTATAACTTCTTGCAAGTTGGATATATTTAAAGTGGAGTTTTAGTAAAAATAAAATGCGAAGAGGTGAGATTTTTAATGTAGAAGAGATACAGTATGTCTCTTCGGCATTCAATTTTCTTACCAGGCTGTCCACACTATACACTTACACACAGTTGTGCACTGAGTTTCGGCAATGCCAAGATAAATAAACTCCCGTGCATGTGTGAGAGTGACATCATCTCCACCCAGCCAATGAAAACGGCTGGAGATCAATACCCGCAAGCAGGCCAGCCGAAGATGTCAGCGGTCGGCAGGGAGCTTCGGGACACTACAGTGCTGGATAGAAAGTAAGTATAGTTCCGCTTTAGGCCATACTGTATATCCTTATTCCGTCTGCCCCAGAAGACGTCCTTTCTGATGACGAAGCGCATTAGTGGTGTGACTTTTATACAATACGCATTAAATGTGTACTAATGTAAATTTGTATTTAATTGAATAAATGTACTTTTTAACTTACTACACTATGAGGAGGGTATATTTGTTTGTTCCTACATGGATTTGAGCCAATAGAGATCTGGAGAAGTCCATTTGGCGCTGGGTCCAGAGGTTTACCTTGGTGTTCCATGAGGAGAGGTGCCATTGTTGTAGATGAATAATATTTGAGCTTGGGTTGACCGCTCTGAATAAGGGGGTCATTTTGGTCTGGTAAGCCTGCCCCTTTATCATTTTTTGGTGTTTGTGGATGTTGCTGGCACATCTTGAGAACAAACAGTTTAAGATGATGCACTCGTAAACAGGACTGTTTTTGGTTTTGAGACTTTTTGATTTATCTTTGCATGGACACTTTCTTTCACACTTAGTTAATGTTTGTATCTAATATTTGCACTTTATATATAATTTATATATTCAGTAAACCTTTTGCATTGAAGATTGTGTCCCTTTTGTTCCTTTTATTGAAATTAGTGGATAACTGGGAGCCCACCCTGACACCTTTCCTTGATTTACACAAGTTACAAGAGGAGTGACTCACCTGACAATTGGATAGATATATATACTGTATGTGTGTGTGTGTGTGCGCAGCCTATTGCATTAGGATGTGCACCCCAAAGCTCAAAACACACATTTTTTTCTCCAGCCTCAGCTGCATGGGACAGTGAATGAATGGGAAGTGCTCTGTGGTAAATGGCTTCCCGTTCATTCACAGACTGAAGCATAGTAAACATAGTTTACTATGCTTCAGTTCTGAATGAACACAGTGAGTTAGTATATTAATTTAGAAAAGAAAGGAGTTGGTAAGTGACATATTTACTAGCCACTTCTCCCACTCTCCATCCTGAAACATCTCCCGCAGCAGCAGGGGGGGGGGGGGAGAAGAGGAGGGAAACCAGCAGCACTGCGGGGCAGGGAGCTAACACGAGGGAAGTCCAGGCAGTATGGGGCACTGCTCGAATTTGGACTGCACGAAGTGATTAGGGTGTGCCCAGGCACACCCCATGCGGACACATTATATATACACACACACACACACATACACTCCTATAAATAAATGTAAACAAATGTTTTAAAATATATTCAAACATATTTTTTAATTAAATTAGCACTATTTGCGCATGCACAATTAAATGTTTCTTTGCTGGTGCTGTCCAGGTCCCAGCGGTCAGCAAGGAAGGATCGCGGTCTACCTGTCACCTGCCCGCAATCGACAGGTAGATCGCAATTTACGGGTTGCCATTCCTTGGGTTAGGGTGTGCCCAAGCACACCCTGTGCGCACACCTATGGTTGTTAGTGTCCTGGCTAGCAAGGTTCACTCCTTATTTTTTTTCTGGTGACCACTGTCTCAATGAATAAAAGTGAGGGAATATCCAGAAATTTGAGCTGTCACCAGAACAGGAATAGAGGGGAAACTCCATAATAACTGTAATTACTAAATATAAATACATGTGCACATTTCGATAAAGTTATTTCACTTAAAATAAACCTACAGACAGGTCAAATTAACTCAAGTAACACTTGTTCTGTATATTAAACACCCTCTAGTGCCCCACTGTATCTTATTGCAAGTCATATCGCTGGCACTTTTTCCTAGCATTTCTGCAGCTTTCCAACAGCTACCCATAGTTTCTGATTTTCGGGTGGGCTAATGACTGAACTTGCCATTGAAATTATTTTAAAATGCCCTTTGACTAGCACTGCAGTGGTTTCAATTGAATTATGCAACACCTAAATTATTCTATTACTAGAAAATGGGAAACAAATAAATTCAAAGATAAGTATAGACATGACCCAAATTTCCCCCCCACACCTCACACTTCTCTAAAACACATCTGAGCATTTAAGTATAACTAAAGGCAAAACTTTTTTTTTTTTTAGTTTTGGGTAGAGTGGAGATGGATTAAAACACCTGTCTGTTGTCTGTGCCCCCATTAAGGAGATTCACCCTCTTTGTTTGTCCTGTTTACCAATATCAGTGAAAGTAAAAGAAAATCCCAAATTTTGGGTTGTCCCCAGAAAAATAATAGAGAGGAAATCTTCCAATGGGGACACTAGTTCTGGTGAGCTGGGGTTCCCCAAGAGATTCCTTTAACTTTCAGGAATTTCTTCCCGCTATGGCTATGGGACAGGAAGTGAAGGGAAAAGAGGGAAAAAAATAATCCTCACATGGATCCAAAATGAAAAAAACTAGTTTTGCCTAAAGTTCTACTTTAAGTTTTGTTTTCTTTTTCCTGCAGAAAAAAAACTTGTATTATTTCCTGTGACTGCATGCTTTTCCAGGCTTGTAAGATTCTTGCAGGTGCAGCTGTTGGGAGGAGGTATTAGCAGGGTGCCCAAGGTCAGTTCCTATTGATGTAGGCATGCCCACCAGAATTACATCTCCCATGAGCCACTTTCCTACACACAGTGTGTGGGCAGGCTTTTGGGAGGCGGCAATATTGTTTTACTGGGAGAGAATGGGAAGAGGGTGGGTTCTGTAGTACAGCAGGAGGGAACTCAGGCAGCAATAGCCACACTGCTTGGTATTTCTAGCCAACAGAGGTAGCATTGTCAGGTACTGTATAACAGGAAACAAGGAGATCACTGGATTCCTGGCAGGAGCAACAGGTAGTTTTATGTTACTTTTACTTATTAGTAATACTGACATATTACTTTGTATTGTTTACTATTACTTTTTATGCAATAAAACATGGCAAAATGTACATGTATTACAGAGATGTACTGCACGTTTCTTTGTATTTTGCCCAGAAATGCACTTGAGGTTGGAAAATTTGTCTGGTTAAAAGGAAAATTTAGGCCAACAGTACCTCAATGCTTTCCCAGCGAGCGCCCTAAAAATCATACGCAAATGCCAACTGAAAAGTACTCCGCTATGTTTTTCATTAGGCTCCTGGGGCATATTGGGGCAACATGGTGACCCTAATAAGGTATGGTGCGGTTATGGAGGACGCCTGGTATACAGAACCTATATTAATTGTACTACATTGATTGGCTGACAGGTTAATGATAAACTTACTTTTGGTTTACCTGCATTTTGAAGAAAGTCTTCGCAATTAAATAATACATTTGGCATCGTCATTATTCCTGCAAAGACAAAAAAAAAAAAGATCTAAAATTGACAAATAATAAGAAACACTTCAGATGAATTAGCAAAATTGAAAAAGCACTTAAAAAGACAGAATCCCTCCTCTAACATTCCTAACTTTGAGAGGTTTTTACATTCCTCTTTAATCCTTTCTGATTAGTCATGTTTGGTAGTAAAGCAGATGGCAAGTTGAAGGTGCATTATTAATATCTCCGCTCATAACTAGCAAATAAAAAATGAAAGCATCAAAATGCGCTAATACAAATGTTACTGTATTTCCAATCCTGGTTAAATACAAGCATCTTTTCATTATATAGGCACCGTCGCATTTAATAACAATGGAAATTCTTACCTTGAGGTTGGATGTGTATTTTATAGATTGCTTGTGGCTATAAAATAATGACAAAAGAGAAAGAAGCCTTTTTTATTACAGAATAAAAACATCATAATTCATATATTGGAGAGCGTACTCTCCCACTAGTACCGCAGTGAAAGCCAATCATGCAGGAAGTTTGAATTCTGCAACAATAAATGTGATGGTGACAGTTTTTTTTCACATTTTCAGAAAATGTTTAGGTTTTTTTTATGTGACTAAAATTGCACTATCTTTTGAAGAAAAGTGTTATACTCATGTTTACACGAACATCAGCATACACCCATGCACATAGCACCTGGGCTTCCCCTGTGGGGAAATACACCAGAATTTACATTTCATGGGCTCAGACACTGTGTGCAAGAGGCCTTACTAATAACATGTTTAACCTGTTGCCATCTTGTAGCATATGCGTCAGCAAAAGGGTGGGCTTTAAGACCTACACGGCGCACATATGCATCGCTAGGCAGACAATATTGACAGAACTCACTGCGCACTCTCAGCACAGAGACAGCTCTCAGTTCTGACTAATTATTGGCAGCCAGCGGGACCAGCTCCTGATTATGTGTCCACTGTGACAGCCAATCACAGTGGTCACAGGGGTCCCTGCCCCTCGGGTGTTTACAACTTTTGAAAGGGATGGTGGGCCAGGCAAGAAGGGGTTAAAGTGATCCTTCACAACCCCCACATTAGATTAAAAGTCAGCCTGAGATTTATCATCTACTGTAAGTGCTTTCATGAGGTCTTGGGGAGCCTAAATCCTGGGGCTCAAAATCATGCAAATATCAACCACAGAATGAACAGTCAAATGCTGCCCCTTCACCTCCCAACTACTCCTTACAGTTGTTTAGCATGACAGGTGTCCTCATTGTCCATCAGAATGTGGAAGGATGCAGGAGAGGGCAGGCCAGTTCTTGACTCTTTAATCTTCAATTCCTATTGCTTGTTCAAAATGAGGGGAAGCCTCAGTGTCTAATGGCAAATTGCTAGTCACAAGAGTGGGCAGCCCAACCTTTACATTTTCTTTCATAAGTTAGTATATGTAAGTGCCCCAAGATTCATGGATCCCAGAACACTCTGAACATTAGAGGAAGTGAGCTATAGATCTCACTGAACAGGATTTGTTTGAGCTCTGCAGAGAGACCACTGCTTACACATGCTCTTTATTCTTCAATATCTACAGGTCGTTCAAAATGAGGGGCAGCCTCATTGTCCAATGTCAAATTGCTAGGCACAGGAGTGGGCAGACCAGGCCTTGACTTTTCTCTCTTAAAGCCAGTATATGTAAGTGCCCCTACTGAAGAAGTTTATGCCTTGACGTAA
This sequence comes from Lithobates septentrionalis, assembly GCA_037952835.1. Taxonomy (NCBI): domain Eukaryota; kingdom Metazoa; phylum Chordata; class Amphibia; order Anura; family Ranidae; genus Lithobates; species Lithobates septentrionalis. The sequence goes on from JBBDGP010000065.1 coordinate 3,875,398, forward strand.
CGTGTATTGGAGCAGAGCCTACGTGCTGACATCATGTCGCGACCATCTTGTCTATGTGAAACCGATGGTTTTATGCCCGATCAGCTAAACACTGCTTTAAGTGCCACACTTGTGTCTTTTACCATTTATTTTATGTGTAAAATAATATTTTAATTTACGGAGAGCACTAGATTCTGACATCTCTTTCCTTCATATATCCGATATTGGTGGGAGTTATCGGGGCTCACTGAGCCGGCTGGAGGAAGTATGAGTGACAGAGGATCAAAGCGCCAGCAGCAGACCAGATTCATCTCTTATCTCCAGAGGGGAGCCATTGATTTTGACCCGCTGGTGAAACAGGGGTCAAAACATTAGGTGAGTGGCCATAATACACTGGTGAAGGCGAGCACAAGCACTTTGGAATTTTTTTGCACTTTTTGGTGGATCATTTTTGTGGATTTCTTATATCAAGTCGCATCTTAAAACATTTATGGACTTTTCGTGCCTTATTTAGATATGTGGTAATTAAGATTTGACTGCATATTTTTTTGTGATTAGCACTGGATCACACAATCACATTAATGGTATATGTAAGTGCCCCAAGATTCACGGATCCCAAAACACTCTGAAAGTTAGATGAAGTGATCTATAGGTCTCACTGAATAGGGGGGGGGGGCTTGTTTTACCTCTGCAGAGAGACCACTCCTTACACAAGCTCTTTATTCTTCAATTCCTATCGGTTGTTCAAAATGAGGGGAAGCATCAGTGTCCAATGGCAAAATACTAGGTACAGGAGTGGGCAGCCCAGTCTTGACTTTTCTTTCATAAGTCAGTATATGTAAGTGCCCCAAGGACTCAAGGATCCCAGAACACTATGAACATTAAATGAAGTGAGCTACTGGTCTCACTGAACAGGGGGCTTGTTTGACCTCTGCAGAGAGACCACTACTTACAGACACAAGGCAAGGGTTCTACTCTGCAACTGATGGAAGGGATTAAGCTTTTCCACTCAAGATGTAGCTACTTTAGAAACAAAGCAAACTGTAGAACATTGAGCACCTAGACTATGTATAGCTGATTTAAACTGAGAGTTCATCTGGGGTTTGAAGCAAACCTATCATCAATTTTAAAATGTGAAACTAGAGGTTCTGCCTAAAGCCTCCTACACACGTTGAGAATATCGGATGAATGATTATCGTTTTTTTGTTTTTTTAAGCATGCTAGTCTCCTATCAAAATCCAATAGGTTACTAAAGTTCCAAAAATTCTCGTATGACAGAATACAATTTCGGAAGTGATCTAATGTGTTGTATTGAATTGTAATGTATTCTTTTGTTTCCACGCTTGCGTGGTCGTGGTTTTCCGATTTTTTCACACAAATAATCTACTGATTAAATTAAAATTGTTCTATCTGGTATCGTACAAAGAAAAATGGTTGTTTGTCCATTCGGATAATTTCACATGAACTGTCGTGATCCGCTCTGGAAAGCTGTGTACTTAAGATCAGATTATCGTAAATCACCTAAAAATATATATATTTTGTCTGATTTTCTCATCATGTGTACGAGGCTAAAGAAAAGGCAACAGATGTAATTGTTATTTACCAGAAAACTACAATGTAACTCTGTGAACAGATCTGAGATAGCTTGCAGACAGTTAACTGACACTGGATCAGAAGAAATTTGTTGTAGCAACACTGCCAGATTTTAATGATTTAGCTGTAGTAAAGTCCCACCTGTATACATAAAGCTGAAGATTTAGACCACAATCTTTACTGAAGCTAAGCTTTATTGCCTTTTTCCCTTTTATAATCTGTAATTACATCCAGCAAATTGATATTATTATTTATTATTGTGCTTACAATAAAAGCCATCATTAAACTGCAGATTTGTGACCTATCTTTAACTGTTGAATCAAACAGCAGAAAATTCATAATAACCTAATAAACCTAAAAAAGTTAATTTGTGCTTCCCCTGGCATTAAACATTGCAATCCATGACAACAGAACATTCAGGTCTTGGATTTTATGGCACTCGGCACATGTGCAAAGATTTTATAATTGGCAGCCAAATAAAAAAAAAAAAAGCTTCTAAAATCATAAAATCCAATCACCAGACACTGGGCTTCCTAAAATGTTACCCAGAACGAATCCTTAGGCCTCGTGTACACAGGATGGTTTGCAAACTCTCCAAGATGCTTTTCCTTTTGCCGTTTTGGCAGAAAAAAAGCCTGGCACTTGTAAAAGTGTCTAAAGCTTTTACAAGTTTTTAGGTGCATTTACAGGCGTCAAGAGCTTGGACGTAAATTCATTTCATTGGCCAGAATAATTTTTCTGGCTAGTGAAATGAAGAAACGCTCAAGTGCTAAAGGCGCCTAGCATTTAGTCACATTTAAATGCATTTAGCAGCGTCAAGCATTTTATCTGCCAAAACTCTACTGCTCCTGGACGCACTGGCAGTGGACTTTTTTTCCTGTCTCTAAAAGCCTCTGCCACTAAACACTGCTAAAAGCCTATGTGTGCATGGAGACATAGGATATCAAGCAGGGGAGTTTAGAGGCAAGAAAAAAATCGTCTGATGCCCCTAGGAGCAGCTGAAAAAACATCCAGTGTCCATGAGGCCTATATCTTATCAAATTGTATTAGAAACATAAGTGAAAAAGGTAGGATCAATAATACATTATAAAATATTAAATAGAGACCAGGACTAAAACCACGTACACACGAGCGGACTTTCCAGCAGACTTGGTCCGGCGGACCAGACTCCGTCGGACAATTAGATCGTGTGTGGGCTCCAGCTGACTTTTTTTCCCCAAAATTCCGACGGACCTAGAAATAAAACATGTTTTAAATCTTTCCGACGGACTCGAGTCTAGTCGAAAAGTCTGCTCGTCTGTATGCTAGTCCGACAGACTAAAACCGACGCTAGGGCAGCTATTGGCTACTGGCTATCAACTTCCTTATTCTAGTCTGGTCGTACGTCATCACGTACGAATCCGTCGGACTTTGGTGTGATCGTGTGTAGGCAAGTCCGTTCGTTGGGAAAGTCCGTTGGAAGTCCGCCGAAAGTCTGTCGGACCAGTCCGGTCAAAAGTCCACTCGTGTGTACGCGGCATAAGGGTGCACTCACACTAGCACTTTCAACCAGTCCCAGGTGTGGTTCAGCACCTTGGGCATGTACGTGTAGTGTGAGTGCTCCAAACCACTCCTGGGACCAGTTGAGCACACTGTGCCCACAACCACTTGGACTAGGTGATCCCGGGTGCGGTTCACTTGTGAGCCAATGCGGTTTGCTGCAATGTGAGTACAAAACTGTGCTGCAGTACAGTCCTCTCCATAGAGAACTATACAGCGATACAGGGATCGCAGGTCTGGTTCCTGGGAACACTTCTGTGCAAACCAGCGAGGGAGTGAGCAGGGGGAGAATTTAACTTGGGCACGTTTCAGTTAAACGGACCCAAGTGTGAGTATATATCCTAGGATAATTATTGAACCTCAAAGGGAGGAGGTAGCAATATTTAGAAAAAAATAGACTATGTTAGAAACTATGTAACTATCTAAAAAAAAAATGGAGATACTACCTTACCTATTACTACCATGTACTATAGTCTATTGAAAAGAAGTTTGGGGCGAAAGGATTTTTCTTGGTACCAACTAGGGGTGCGCATCTTCACTGGTCTCACGATTCGATTAGATTACGATTATCTGGTCAATGATTCGATTCGATTCCGCGATGCATCACGATGCATCACGATTACAGACGAGCTCCCACTTCCGCTTGGGCCGCCCTTCCACCCTGCAATCTTCTGGGACACATCACAGTTCCCAAAAGATTGCCCGGCTATGCAGGACAGCGCAGCGAGACATGCGCACCAGGCTGTGAAGCTGCAAGCTGTCACAGCCGGATGCCCACAGTAGTACTGCCAGCGCTGTGGACAGGCAGGGGAGATAATGGAGGGTTTGGGTGGCCACATCGTTGGATTGTGAGACAGGTGAGTGTCTATTTATTAAAAGTCAGAAGATGCACTTTTTTTGTAGCTGCTGACTTCTAATAAACAAAAAATTGACTGGAACTCCACTTTGAATTAAAAATAGCCTCACTCCCTTAAAAATTGCACTAATCCGGTGCACTACAGGGTACAGAGATTCACACACACACACGGCTGCTTGGAGGTCAGAAGGGATAGAATCCACAGATGACAAACAGCCCTGTGAAATTCCCTGTACTGTCTCTGTGCTGACCAGTGGCAGCTGGTGCTCAAAATTTTTTTGGGGGGCGCAAACAAACTGAAAAATACTGAACCTCCCCCATCAAACGCAGCCACTGTGCCCATCAATCGCAGCCACTGTGCCCGTCAAACGCAGCCACTTGTGCCTGTCAAACGCAGCCACCTGTGCCCGTCAAACGCAGCCACTTGTGCCCGTCAAATGCAGCCACCTGTGCCCAAACACAGCCACCTGTGCCCAAACTCAGCCACCTGTGCCCAAACTCAGCCACCTGTGCCCAAACTCAGCCACCTGTGCCCAAACTCAGCCACTTGTGCCCAAACTCAGCCACTTGTGCCCGTCAAACGCAGCCACTTGTGCCCGTCAAACGCAGCCACTTGTGCCCGTCAAACGCAGCCACTTGTGCCCGTCAAACGCAGCCACCTGTGCCCAAACTCAGCCACTTGTGCCCAAACTCAGCCACTTGTGCCCAAACGCAGCCACTTGTGCCCGTCAAACGCAGCCACTTGTGCCCGTCAAACGCAGCCACCTGTGCCCGTCAAATGCAGCCACCTGTGCCCAAACTCAGCCACCTGTGCCCAAACTCAACCACCTGTGCCCAAACTCAGCCACTTGTGCCCAAACTCAGCCACTTGTGCCCAAACGCAGCCACCTGTGCCCAAACTCAGCCACCTGTGCCCAAACTCAGCCACTTGTGCCCGCCAAATGCAGCCACCTGTGCCCATTAAATGCAGCCATCACTAACCCCCCACAATTACTTTCTTTTAATAAATGTATTACAATGGATGCTGTGCCCCCGCTGTATGTGCTTTTAAAAAACGATGTCACTTCATACCAAATTTCGCCGGTATACGATCATGTGACTCCCGGCTCATCCCGCCCCTCTCCGCTCTCCTCTCACGTGTCTCCCGAGTCCTGACGTCAGCGGGGAATTCTCAGTCCCGCCCGCTGACTATAGTTATCGTATCAGAAGAGAGGCGGGCGGGACTGAGAAATCCCTGCTGACGTCAGGACTCAGGAGACTGAAGAGGAGAGCGAAGAGGAGAGCGTCGAGGGGCGGGGCGGGACGGGCCGGGAGTCACATGATCGTATACCGGCGAAATTCGGTATGAAGTGACATTGTTTTTTAAAAAGCACATACAGCGGGGGCACAGCATCCATTGTAATACATTTATTAAAATAAAGACATTTTAAAAATATGCTCGGAGCGCTTTCCCGGGAGGGGCGGGGCTACTAATAATGACGTCACCGGACATCGATTTTCCGTTTTTTATGCATCGATGCCGCATCGGGGTTACCCGAATCGCGATGCATCGATTCAACGATTAATTTCAGCACCCCTAGTACCAACAAGGACATTACAACAAATAGAGGGTTTGAAAACATATACTTTTTATTACAAATATCATACAAAATAATTAAAAGATATTTCTAAAAAAATTATATGTTTTTAACCCTCTGTTGTAATATCCTTGTTGGTACCAAGAAAAATCCTTTCGCCCCAAACTTCTTTTCAATAAACTAATGTATAATATATAATTGCATTGAGCACGGCTCCCTATGCAATGCACTATAGTTATAATATAAGTATTATAAAATGTTTTAAAAATTATTATTTTATATATACTGTGTGTGTGTGTGTGTGTGTGTGTGTGTGTGTGTGTATGTATGTATGTATATATGTATGTATGTATATATATATATATATATATATACACAGTATCTCACAAAAGTGAGTACACCCCTCACATTTCTGTAAATATTTTATTATATCTTTTCATGTGACAACACTGAAGAAATGACACTTTGCTACAATGTAAAGTAGTGAGTGTACAACTTGTATAACAGTGTAAATTTGCTGTCCCCTCAAAATAACTCAACACACAGCCATTAATGTCTAAACCGCTGGCAACAAAAGTGAGTACACCCCTAAATGAAAATGTCCAAATTGGGCCCAAAGTATCAATATTTTATGGGGCCACCATTATTTTCCAGCACTGCCTTAACCCTTTTGGGCATGGAGTTCACCAGAGCTTTACAGGTTGCCACTGGAGTCCTCTTCCACTCCTCCATGATGACAAATCACAGAGCTGGTGGATGTTAGAGACCTTGCACTCCTCCACCTTCCGTTTCAGGATGACTCACAGATGCCTAATAGGGTTTAGGTCTGGAGACATGCTTGGCCAGTTCATCATCTTTACCCTCAGCTTCTTTAGCAAGGCAGTGGTCGTCTTGGAGGTGTGTTTGGGGTCGTTATCATGTTGGAATACTGCCCTGCGGCCCAGTCTCTGAAGGGAGGGGATCTTGCTTTGCTTCAGTATGTCACAGTACATGTTGGCATTCATGGTTCCCTCAATGAACTGTTGCTCTCCAGTGCCGGCAACACTCATACAGCCCCAAACTTTGACACTCCCACCACCATGCTTGACTGTAGGCAAGACACACTTGTCTTTGTACTCCTCACCTGGTTGCCGCCACACACGCTTGACACCATCTGAACCAAATAAGTTTATCTTGGTCTCATCAGACCACAGGACATGATTCCAGTAATCCATGTCCTTAATCTGCTTGTCTTCAGCTAACTGTTTGCGGGATTTCTTGTGCATCATCTTTAGAAGAGGCTTCCTTCTGGAAAGACAGCCATGCAGACCAATTTTATGAGGTGTGCAGAGTATGGTCTGAGCACTGACAGGCTGACCCCCCACCCCTTCAACCTCTGCAGCAATGCTGGCAGCACTCATACGTCTATTCCCCAAAGACAACCTCTGGATATGACGCTGAGCACGTGCACTCAACTACTTTGGTTGACCATGGCGAGGCCTGTTCTGAGTGGAACCTGTCCTGTTAAACCGCTGTATGGTCTTGGCCACTGTGCTGCAGCTCAGTTTCAGGGACTTGGCAATCTTCTTATAGCCTAGTCCAATGTTATGTAGAGCAACAATTTTTTTTTTTGTTCTTTGCCATGAGGTGCAATGTTGAACTTCCAGTGACCAATATGAGAGAGTGAGAGTGATAAGACCGAATTTAACACACCTGGTCCCCATTCACACCTGAGACCTTGTAACATGAACGAGTCCCATGACACGGGGGAGAGAAAATGTGTAATTGCGCCCAATTTGGACATTTTCACTTAGGGATGTACTCACTTTTGTTGCCAGCGGTTTAGACATTAATGGCTGTGTGTAGAGTTATTTTGAGGGGACAGCAAATTTACACTTTTATACAAGCTGTACACTCACTACTTTACATGGTAGCAAAGTGGAGTTTCCTCAGTGTTGTCACATGAAAAGATATAATAAACTATTTACAAAAATGTGAGGGGTGTACTCACTTTTGTGAGATAATGTGGATGCTTTGATACAATTTTTCTTTTACTTGAAGTTTCCAAAAAACATGAAAGTGCAAACGTGCAAGCAACTGTACAGTATCGAGCATAGATCGCTCTTCCTCAGGCTCCTCTGGCTGTGTGTGAAAACCCTGATACAATCCCTCTCCTTTATCCACACCCAACAAGTTACCACACATGTATACAATCTAGTCATCACCACCAGTAACTAACGGCATCCGAAAGGTTTAACCCCCTCCATATTAAAGAGAACAAAAGTGACATTGTGAATCCATAGATAAACATATGTACAAAAAAAGACCTATATACATCTAATTACAAAAAATATCATTTAAATTTTACAGGATGTCCAAATCAGCAGCATACAATGTCATCAAATGTTTCATTTATACGCTGTCTATCAATCCAGTTCACAATAGTGCGGTCTCAGACTTCTTTACATACTGAACAAATAAATGATTGGCCAATTTCTCAAACGGGGATTCATTCCACTGGCTCTAAAGAGAAACGTAAAACATATACATGTATCCATTACTAGGGCCCCTATATGTAAATTCTATAAAAATAAAAATAAATATAGATCAGAGACTCTCACAGAGACTCTGATCTATATTTATTTTTATAGAATTTACATATAGGGACCCTAGTAATGGATACATGTCACAAATCAGCCCGAAATGTAATCTTTGTCTGAACAGATGATTGTAACGATTTTGTCTGGAATAATTCTACTTACTTTGTAATTTTTTTTTTCCAAAGATTTGATGGAATAAAGCAACAAATGTTTAAGTGCAGCAACCTTTGGAACTTTATTCTTATATATACAAGGTCGGTGGGAGGACCTGTTTGCTGGCACTAGATTGAAAGCTGTGTGCGGTTCTCCTCTACACTTCCACATATATATATATATATATACACATACACACACAGTATATTCTATACTATATACTGTATACAGTATATACTTTATAGTGAAAAGGAGGACAGCACTGAATGTACAGCACGTGGATCTTGCTAAACAACACACAAAAAGTCAATCTGTATGCTTACTGGCAGCATTTCACCAAGGGTCTATTGCTGGGTGCTGTTTTGCTTTAAAGCATATCTAGGGTCAAATTTTTTTTTGGTTTGAATAAAGTAAGAAGAGGTGAAGAAACACCTGAGTCAAACATACATTACATGGAATAATTCTTATTGTTCTGATTCCTCCTGTATTAAATTGTATTGTAGCTGTACTCTTAGGTCTCATGTTGTAAAGCACTGTGCAGTGTTGGCGCTTTATAAATCCTGTATAATAATAATCACAGTAATGAACTTTTGTTCCTGCAGATCTTGAGCATAAATGAGTGCAGAATATTGAAGTCAGTAAGATGACACCAAGAGCAAAACTAATTTTTGGGTTAAAGGTGATCGTCTTCCTTCATGATTGTGCAAGTAGATCTGCAATTCACAAGAAAGAGTCCAGCAATTTTGTGCTGTTTCCAGCCTCATGGTTTCTCTAAAGGCCATCAGAAATGGCTAATTGGCAGAGGTGGCGCTGTAGGCGGGGAGGGGCATGCTTTTAAATGCACAAGACATTAAATGTAAGCCCTGGTTTACACTGCTTTGCCTTGCCATGTGACACAAAGTCGCATTACAAATAAAAAAGCATTTATTTCAATGGCGGTCGTTACAGTAAATGCAACTCAAGTCACAGCAACTTTTGAAAGGTTCCTGAACTACTTTGATGCGACTTAGAGTCCCATAGACCACATAGATGTGGTATGAAAGTTGTAAGCAAGTCACACTGCATGGGCTCTCAGCAGTGTGAACTGAGCCTAAGTGGTAGGTATGACACCTTATGGTTCCAACCAGTTCTCTTTAGGAGCCTACAACTTATCACAAACAAAAAAAAAAGAAAGCATACTTTGCCATACCCAGTGTTTTGCTGCAATGTCTTTAATCTCGTTAGTAAATGCCACAGCAAATCTGGAGAGAAGAGTAAGCAAAAAATTATTAAATGATACAACAAAACTCAAGTCACTTATTTTTTTTAACATTAGTCATATGAGAAAAACTATTAATGAGAAAGACAACATACTTATACTTAGATTCCATACACATATCTACTAAAGGGAATTTGGTCAGACCTAAGAGAAGACTAAATAGCCTAACGCTTTTTTACCAAAGAGGCTAAATATAACTAAGCATACCTGGTAGAATCTTTATGCTGCCTTCACACTGTTGAGGTGCTTTAAACATGTGCATTTTGCGAAGCAATAATGTGCATTGTGTTAGGGCAGACCATTCATTTGGAATGTCATTTTTTGCTTAACCACTTGACCTCTGGAAGATTTACTCCCTTCGTGACCCAGCAATTTTTTGCGATACAGCACTGCGTTACTTTAACTGACAATTGCGCGGCTATGCAATGCTGTACACAAATAAAATTTATGTCCTTTTTTTCCCACAAATAAAGCTCTTTTTTAATTTGCAATAAAAAAAAAAAAAAGACCGGCAATTAAAAAAAAAACAAAAAAAAAACAATATTTTTTACTTTCTGCTATAAAACCGATCCAATAAAAAAATGTAAAAAATCAAATGTCTTTATCAATTTAAGCCAATATGTATTCTGCTACATATTTTTGGCAAAGAAAATCCCAATAAGCATATATAGATTGGTTTGCACAAAAGTTATAGCGTTTACAAACTATGGGATATTGTTTTTTTTTCTTTTTTTACTAGTAATGGTGACTTATAGCGGGACTGCGATTTTGCGGCGAACATTCTGACACTGACATGTTTCGGGGACCAGTGACACTAATGCCCCGTACACACGGTCGGATTTTCCGACGGAAAATGTGTGATAGGACCTTGTTGTCGGAAATTCCGACCGTGTGTGGGCTCCATCACACATTTTCCATCGGAATTTCCGAAACACAAAGTTTGAGAGCTTGCTATAAAATTTTCCGACAACAAAATCCGTTGTCGGAAATTCCGATCGTGTGTACACAAATCCGACGCACAAAGTACCACGCATGCTCAGAATAAATTAAGAGATGAAAACTATTGGCTACTGCACCATTTATAGTCCCGACGTACGTGTTTTATGTCACCACGTTCAGAACGATCGGATTTTCCGACAACTTTGTGTGACCGTGTGTATGCAAGACAAGTTTGAGCCAACATCCGTCGGAAAAAATCCATGGATTTTGTTGTCGGAATGTCCGACCGTGTGTACAGGGCATAATAGTGATCAGTGCTAAATAATATGCAGTCACTGGACTAATGTCACTGGCTGGGAAGGGGTTACATCAGGGGCGATCAAAGGGTTAACTGTGTGCCTAGCCAGTGTTTTACTATACTGTGGAAGGTGCTTTTACTAGGGGAAGAGATGGAATGTATTCCCTGCATTGCAGGGACACAAACTCTATCCCTTCCCCCCTCCTGTCAGAATGGCAATCTGCCTTGTTTGCATTGGTAGATCACCATTCTGTCTCTCTGCCTAATGATCGGCGGGTGTGGGAGAACACTGAGTACCGTGCACCCACTGATCGGCTTCCTCTGTGTGTAATCACAGTGTAAGTGCACCCCGTACCCAGAAGTGTCAGATCACATATATGTACACGTGATCCGACGCACAGGTGCCGCCCTGTAGCAGTAAAACTGCTATGGGCAATGTTAACCACCTTAAGTGGTTAACATTGCACAACAGTGCATTACTCTGCATTGCTGTATGCTGCTACACATATCTGTCAGCAAAGTGTGTTGGGAGTGCCACTGAAAATGAATGGCGCCACATTAGACAAAATGTATTTTCACATATTATGGTAGAGCTGCATGATTAATTGTTAAAAAATTATGATCTCGATTCAACCCCCCTCACAATCTTAATCCAGCATTTCCAGGATTCTTTGTAAACAGTGTCGAGCTCTTCTCTGCTCACTCACGGCTGTCAAAAAGAAAAAAAAAACAGAGCCTCCAAAATGTTTATCAACATTGTGAGATAACTATAAACATTGTAACATTAAGTTCTTTTAGATCAAAGGGATGCACTTCTGTCTGTAAATGAGGTCAGTTTAACCACCTAAAGACTAAGCCTTTTTCTGACACTTGTTGCTTACAAGTTAACAATCAGTATTTTTTGCTAGAAAATTACTTAGAACTACCAAATATTATATATATTTTCTTAGCAGAGACCCTAGAGAATAAAATGGCGGTCATTGCAATATTTTATGTCACGCTGTATTTGCGCAACGGTCTTTCAAACACAATTTTTTGGGGAAAAAATACACTTCAATGAATAAAAATAAAACTAAACAGTAAAGGTAACCTAATTTTTATGAATAATGTTAGAGATGATGTTATGCCAAGATATGTGAGAAAAACGTGATCTTTATTCTAAACAAAATAATTGGGATTCTCATTTTTTCCTGAATCGTGCAGCTCTATATTATGGTAATGCCTGTGTCACCATAGCGCAACAGTGGGAACCCAGCCTTACTGTTAATACTTTAAATTGCATAATAACAAGCAGCAGAGTCAGTCAGTTTACATTAAAGCCTCCCAGCAGATACCTTCACATTACCCCCTCCAGCACCATACAAAGCACCCTGCAGTTTCTTCCCTCCCTCGTGAAGTATATGCATTTCCATGCTCCCATCGCATATAGTGCAAAGTATGTGACCTGATCACCGATCTTTAAGCCTAGACACTTCAGAAGTGTGTGCATATGCTTAAAGCTGAACTTCAGGAACAAAAACCTCAATTTAACTATATTTATCAATAGACACAACAGATATACATTTACTTTATGTGCACCAAATGCCTTTGCAAACACACTTATTACCTTGTAAAAGTGACATCATCACAGTGCTGTACGTAGCCTGTGCAGACAGCAGAGCTGTGGAAGGAGCCCAGTAGACCCCACTCACTACAGGCTGCCTGCAAAAAACTACAGGAGGGGGTGGAGACAAGACCAGTCACTCTGCACAATGAGAGAGAGCAGCAATGACTGGTCTTTATTAAAATAAACTCCTGCACAAGGGCAGGAGTTCAAAAAAGAACACATGCACCTCTTGTATTTAAAGTGATTGAAAGTTTTCTGGGTTTTTTTTGTTTTTTTTTAATAACAAACATGTTATACTAACCTGCTCTGTGCAACAGTTTTGCACAGAGTAGTCCCGACATAGGAGTATCTGGGGTCCTATACCAGTGCTCCTGGCTCCTCCTTTTTTACGAGTGCCCCGAAAACCACCCTGCCTGCTTCTATATACACAGAGTGGTTTGGCCCCGCCCCCTGCTTCCTCGTCACAGACTTTGATTGACAGCAGCGGAAGCCAGTGGATCCCGATGCGATCAATCTGCCCTGTGAGGAGAGAGAGAGCAGAAAGAGCTGCTGTTCTTGGGCACAGTGCTAGATCGAGATTGGGCTCAATTAAGTATAAGGGGGCTTACCCTGGAGCTCAACTTTACAGAGGTTCTAAAAGAAGAAAGTTTTTTACCTTCATGCATTGTATGCATGAAGGTAAATACCTTCTGAACGCAGTATTCCCCCAGTCCCCCCTAATACTTACAGCGATGTGCATGAGAGCATTGGCTCTCCTGTGTCTCTCTTCCCTCACACAGCAGCTGTCAATCACAGCCAGTGAGCCAATGAGGAGAGAGCAGACGGGAGGGGCCGAGCCACACTCTGTATGTGAAGGGACAATACTCATTCAGAGGAGCGTGGCCCGGGAACGAGCCTGCTCGAGTGCCCCCATAGCAAGAGGCTTGCTATTGGGGGGCACTCAAAAGGGGGGGGGGAGCCAGGACAGCTGATGGGGGACCCAAAAATAAGAGGATCTGGGCTGCTCTGTGCAAAACCATTCCACAGAGCAGGTAAGTAGAACATGTTTGTTTAAAAAAAAACTTTAGAATCACTTTAAGCAATCTGCAGCTATTCAAAAGCCACTATTCATATATAAACATCAGAAACAGCACTGGAGAAATGAATGCAACAATAAGCTGTATGTGCTGAAAAATTGTGGTGTCAGAAGTCTAATCCTATTTTCCATTTATCAATACGCTTTCAGGTTTCCTTCAATTTAATGTTCTGCTATTTACATACGTTTCTGTTGCTTCTTAACCACTTCAGCCCCGGAAGGATTTACCCCCTTCCTGACCAGAGCACTTTTTACAATTCGGCACTGCGTCGCTTTAACTGCTAATTGCGCGGTCATGCAATGGTGTACCCAAACGGAATTTGCGTCCTTTTCTTCCCACAAATAGAGCTTTCTTTTGATGGTATTTGATCACCTCTGCCGTTTTTATTTTTTGCGCTATACACGGAAAAAGACCGAAAATTTTGAAAAAAAATGATATTTTCTACTTTTTGTTCTAAAAAAAATCCAATAAACTCAATTTTAGTCATACATTTAGGCCAAAATGTATTCGGCCACATGTCTTTGGTAAAAAAAATGTCAATAAGCGTATATTTATTGGTTTGCGCAAAAGTTATAGCGTCTACAAACTAGGGTACATTTTCTGGAATTTACACAGCCTTTAATTTATGACTGCCTATGTCGTTTCTTGAGGTGCTAAAATGGCAGGGCAGTACAAAACCCCCACAAATGACCCCATTTTGGAAAGTAGACACCCCAAGGAATTTGCTGAGAGGCATGTTGAGCCCATTGAATATTCATTTTTTTTGTCCCAAGTGATTGAATAATGACAAAAAAAAAAAAAAAAAAAAAAAATTACAAAAAGTTGTCACTAAATGATATATTTCTCACACAGGCCATGGGCATATGTGGAATTGCACCCCAAAATACATTTAGCTGCTTCTCCTGAGTACGGGGATACCACATGTGTGGGACTTTTTGGGAGCCTAGCCGCGTACGGGGCCCCGAAAACCAATCACTGCCTTCAGGATTTCTAAGGGCGTACATTTTTGATTTTACTCCTCACTACCTATCACAGTTTTGAAGGCCATAAAATGCCCAGATGACATAAAACCCCCCCAAATTACCCCATTTTGGAAAGTAGACACCCCAAGCTATTTGCTTTGAGGCATGTTGAGTCCATGGAATGTTTTATATTTTGACACAAGTTGCGGGAAAGTGAGAATTTTTTTTTTTTTTTTTTTTTTTTTTGCACAAAGTTGTCACTAAATGATATATTGCTCACACAGGCCATGGGCATATGTGGAATTGCACCCCAAAATACATTTAGCTGCTTCTCCTGAGTATGGGGATACCACATGTGTGGGACTTTTTGGGAGCCTAGCCGCGTACGGGACCCCGAAAACCAATCACTGCCTTCAGGAATTCTAAGGGCGTACATTTTTGATTTTACTCCTCACTGCCTATCACAGTTTCGGAGGCCATGGAATGCCCAGGTGGCACAAACCCCCCCCCAAATGACCCCATTTTGGAAAGTAGACACCCCAAGCTATTTGCTGAGAGGCATGGTGAGTATTTTGCAGCTCTCATTTGTTTTTGAAAATAAAGAAAGACGAGAAAAAAAAATTTTTTTTTTCTTTTTTCAATTTTCAAAACTTTGTGACAAAAAGTGAGGTCTGCAAAATACTCACTATACCTCTCATCAAATAGCTTGGGGTGTCTACTTTCCAAAATGGGGTCATTTGGGGGTTTTTTTTGCCACCTGGGCATTCCATGGCCTCCGAAACTGTGATAGGCAGTGAAGAGTGAAATCAAAAATTTACGGCCTTAGAAAGCCTGAAGGCGGTGCTTGGTTTTCGGGGTCCCGTACGCGGCTAGGCTCCCAAAAAGTCTCACACATGTGGTATCCCCGTACTCAGGAGAAGCAACAGAATGTATTTTGGGGTGTAATTTCACATATTCCCATGGCATGTTTGAGCAATATATCATTTAGTGACAACTTTGCGCAAAAAAAAATAAAAAAAATAAAAAATTGTCTCTTTCCCGCAACTTGTGTCACAATATAAATTATTCCATGGACTCAACATGACTCTCAGCAAATAGCTTGGGGTGTCTACTTTCCAAAATGGGGTCATTTGGGGGGGTTTTGAACTGTCCTGGCATTTTATGCACAACATCTAGAAGCTTATGTCACACATCACCCACTCTTCTAACCACTTGAAGACAAAGCCCTTTCTGACACTTATTGTTTACATAAAAAAATAATTTTTTTTTGCAAGAAAATTACTTTGAACCCCCAAACATTATATATTTTTTTTAAAGCAAATGCCCTACAGATTAAAATGGTGGGTGTTTCATTTTTTTTTTTCACACAGTATTTGCGCCGCAATTTTTCAAACGCATTTTTTGGGGAAAAAACACACTTTTTTACATTTTAATGCACTAAAACACACTATATTGCCCAAATGTTTGATGAAATAAAAAAGATGATCTTAGGCCGAGTACATGGATACCAAACATGACATGCTTTAAAATTGCGCACAAACGTGCAGTGGCGACAAACTAAATACATTTTTAAAAGCCTTTAAAAGCCTTTACAGGTTACCACTTTAGATTTACAGAGGAGGTCTACTGCTAAACTTACTGCCCTCGATCTGACCTTCGCGGCGATACCTCACATGCATGGTGCAATTGCTGTTTACATTTGACGCCAGACCGACACTTGCGTTCGCCTTAGCGCGAGAGCAGGGGGGACAGGGGTGCTTTTTTTTTTTTTTTTTTTTTTTTTTTTCTTTATTATTATTATTTTTTTATCTTATTTTTAAACTGTTCCTTTCATTTTTTTTTTAAATCATTTTTATTGTTATCTCAGGGAATGTAAATATCCCCTATCATAGCAATAGGTAGTGACAGGTACTCTTTTTTGCAAAAATTGGGGTCTATTAGACCCTAGATTTCTCCTCTGCCCTCAAAGCATCTGACCACACCAAGATCGGTGTGATAAAATGCTTTCCCAATTTCCCAATGGCGCTATTTACATCCGGCGAAATCTAAGTCATAAAATGCTCGTAGCTTCCGGTTTCTTAGGCCATAGAGATGTTTGGAGCCACTCTGGTCTCTGATCAGCTCTATGGTCAGCTGGCTGAATCACCGGCTGCATTTTCAGGTTCCCTGTTGAGACAGGAGAGCCAGAGAAAAACACAGAAGACGGTGGGGGGGGGGGGCATTCCCTCCCACTGCTTGTAAAAGCAGTCTAGAGGCTAATTAGCCGCTAGGATTGCTTTTACATGAAAGCCGACCGCTGGCTGAAAAGAATGATACCAAGATGATACCTAAACCTGCAGGCATCATTCTGGTATAACCATTCAAAGTCGTGAATGGCGTACCTGAAGACAAAAAAATGGTTAACAATAAAGCACAGTAAACGGTAAAGTATAAAAAATTGCATACCTGAAAAACAAACATGATAAAACATAATAACAATAAAACATTGCAGAATAGAATACAGTAAAAAAGAGCAGAACAATAGAGAGAGAGAATAGAGAGAGAAAGAACAATAAAACGACAACTATTTTTTTTTTATTTTATATTTTTGTATGTGTTTTTTTTTTTTTCTTTTTTTGTAACTAACTTTTATAACTGTACCCGGTTCCAGGTTCGGGTCTCTCAAAATGCGATGGCATCTTGGGAGACCCTGTGAAAGTGTGCCTAGTCTGTGGAATGCTGTACCCTACGCTAATAGTCAACTAGTGAATGGTAGCGTTCAAAACATTCACCAATGCAAAGACCAGGATTGTCAGGACAGGAGGGACAATAATAGCGGGTGTCACGCCTATATCCGCGCTTGCTGCAGACACAACATCTTTTTTGGGGGGGTTCGTTGGGTAGGGGTACTCGGGAGGACATAAAGAAAATGCCTCTCATGCAGCCGACTGCATTTGGTTGGGGATGTGAATGGGGGAAGTACGGGCGCTGCAGAAGCGGTGGGTTCCCAATTAGGATTGGCGAATGCAGCAGGAAGGGCACTATGGGCACGACGGGCCTGTGTTTGTCTTTTTGGTGGCAGCGGGACACTACTTGTGCTTGCCACCTCACCAGCTTGAACTGCACTTATGGGACTCGCCACGTCACCAAGTGTTACTGCAGTGCTGGTTTGACTACGACCGGGGTGTACTAGGCCGCTGGCGCTTGCCAGTTCACCAAAACGCTACCAAAAAATCTGTTAGCGATCGCAGGGATCAGGCCTGACTCTGCGAACGCTGCAGTTATGCGTTTAGTGTTCTGTAAGTGACAGTGATCGATCGATACTGCACTTGGGTGGGCTGGGCTGGGCTGGGCCGGGCGGAGGGGCAAAACGCAGGTGCTAGCAGGTATCTGGGCTGATCCCGCTAACACTGCGTTTGTGGGAACCCTAAACTGCTGGGGACGCTAGTATAGATCTGATCGGATCAGATATTGATCCGTTCAGATACTATACCACTAAGGGAGGCGTATGCTGCGTGCGTGGGTGTTAGCGGTACTGGCGCTAATCTGACGCTGCCTGGGGCTGGTGCTTGCCAGTTCACCAAAACGCTACCAAAAAAACTGTTAGTGATCGCAGGGATCAGGCGTGACTCTGCGAACGCTGCAGTTATGCGTTTAGTGTTTTGTAAGTGACAGTGATCGATTGATACTGCACTTGGGTGGGCTGGGCCGGGCGGACGGGAAAAACGCAGGTGCTAGCAGGTATCTGGGCTGATCCCGCTAACACTGCGTGTTTGGGAACCCTAAACTGCTGGGGACACTAGTATAGATCTGATCGGATCAGATATTGATCCGTTCAGATACTATACCACTAAGGGAGGTGTACGGTGCGTGCGTAGGTGTTAGCGCTACTGGCGCTAACCTGACGCTGCCTGGGGCTGGTGCTTGCCAGTTCACCAAAACGCTACCAAAAAAACTGTTAGCGATCGCAGGGATCAGGCCTGACTCTGCGTACGCTGCAGTTATGCGCTTAGTGTTTTGTAAGTGACAGTGATCGATCGATACTGCACTTGGGTGGGCTGGGCTGGGCTGGGCCGGGCGGAGGGGCAAAACGCAGGTGCTAGCAGGTATCTGGGCTGATCCCGCTAACACTGCGTTTTCGGGAACCCTAAACTGCTGGGGACGCTAGTATAGATCTGATTGGATCAGATATTGATGCGTTCAGATACTATACCACTAAGGGAGGTGTATGCTGCGTGCGTGGGTGTTAGCGGTACTGGCGCTAATCTGACGCTGCCTGGGGCGACGCATATCACCGCCGGGCGATCAGGGGGCTAAACCTTTATTCGGTAATAAACGGCGGGTGCCCTGACACTATAAAAAATAATAGAAATAACCAGCGTCACCCGTAACAGTTATACGGTGATCAGTGGTGAAAGGGTTAACTAGGGGGCAATCAAGGGGTTAAAACATTTATTAGATAGTATATGGGGGTCCCTGTCGCTATAAAACGCTGACGGCGAACCTAAATATTTATGTCCCTAACTAGCGTCACCAGCGACACTAATACAGCGATCAGAAAAATGATCGCTTAGTGACACTGGTGACGGAGGGTGATCAAGGGGTTAAAACTTTATTAGGGGGGGTTAGGAGGGTACCCTAGACCTAAAGGGGGCCTAACATTCACTGCCCTAACACACTAACTGTCACAAACTGACACCAATACAGTAATCAGAAAAAAAAAAAAAAAAAAAAAAAAACCTGCTTTGTGTCAGTTTGTGACAGGGGGGGGGGTGATTGGGGGGGGATCGGGGGGCGATCGGGGGGGGGATCGGGGTGTTTTGTGTGCCTGGCATGTTCTACTGTGTGTGTGTGTGTTGTGCACTCACATTCCAGTCTTCTCTCCTCGGCCCGGAACGGAAAATACCGAGCCGAGGAGAGATGACATCATTTCCTCTGCCTCTGTGTACAATACAGAGGCAGGGAAATGATCCCATTGGCTGGGAGCGATCGCGAGGGGGGGGCCACGAATGGATGGCCTCCCCCTCACCACCGATCGCCGGGGGACATTTGCCGACCGTCGCAGGCACCGGGGGGGGGTCCGATCGGACCCCCCACCCGCGGGCAGGCAGGGACGTACAGGTAAGCCCTTTTGCCTGCCCGTGCCGCCCTGTCGACGTACATCTGTGTGCGGCGGTCGGCAAGTGGTTAAAAACCACGTCAGACTAGTCTACTGCTACCTTTTTCACTACATGGTCCACTACATTAAAGTGTATCTGTGGTTATAGTGTAAAATCATAAATTCATTTTCACATTGTATTTCAAATATTTCTAGTCTACTGCTATTACTCTGAATGATCCTGAAGTCTATAAACTTACTTTGTGAAGATTCCCACATATCTGTTTCTGTGCATTCTGTGACTATGCACTATGCCCTGCTGATAGGCACTGTTGTGTCACACATTTCACAGAGCCCGTCTTCTGAACTACAGAGGAGCTGAGAGGAGGAGTTTCAGGAGACGGAGTCGGTACAGCAATCACTGCATGCAGGTAGTAAGGTACCACGGGACATGTAGTCCTTAGAAATTAGAAGTAAACAATAGAGGAGAAGCTGCAAAGCATGCATGGAATGCAGGATGTTGTGGTAAGAGATGACCAGCAGACAGGCAAAACTCACAACACAAAAGACGATTTTTTAAGTAAACCTATCCTGGATCTGTCAAAAATAAATATCTGTATTGTTATTACAATGCTGATATTATAAAATGAAAGTGTGTGATGTGACCATAGAACTCCTTTAAAGAGAAACTCCACTTCTGTTGACAAAAAAAAACATTCCCCTCTGGGTGACAAGGATTTTAACAAACTTTGTTGCAGATTCCTACCTTTTGTTATTCTGAAAATATACTTGTGTCTGTGGCCATGTGGAAAAGTGAATCTTAGACCCATTTCACACTGAGCCGCCCCGGGCGTTTCTGTCGTTTCAGCGGCGTGATTTTAACCCCCACTAGCGGCCGAAAAAAGGTTAAATCCGCCCGCAAAACGCTGCTACAGTGGCGCTTTGCCAGAGGTATGGTGGCACTGCCCCATTGTTTTAAATGGGCAGGAGTGGTGGAGGAGCGGTGTATTCACATAAGCATGTCTCTGCCTAATTCATTACATGTAAACTGAATCACAAGTGAACACAGCCATCCCTGCAGACAGATGCATCTACAGTGGTCACAAATTTACTAGACAGAAGAAAGAATATCTTTAGATTGCTAGATATGACTTAACTAGAAAAATAAAAAAAATGAAAACATGTCATCCCACAATAGGTGAGGGATGTCCCTTCTAGAACTAAATAACTAAATCACTTTCAGTTCCTCATCCATACCCACTATTTATATGTGCAGTTCAAGGCTTCCTGTTTCAACTTACAGTTACAGAGTTAAGTGGAAGTTCAGTCAAATTACGAACTATACTTAAAGTGATACTAAAGTCTTGCTTTTTTTTTGCTTTGTGTAGTGGTTTTGCACAGCGCAGCCCTGATCCTCCTCTTCTTGGGTCCCCCATCAGCATTCCTGGTCCCTCCCTCCTGTCGAGTGTCCCCAGAGCATGCAGCTTACCGCGTGTCCATTAAAACACGGAGCCGCGGCTCGGCCCCGCTCCCTCTATCTCCTCATTGGCTCACTGACTTTGACAGCAGCGGAAGCCAATGGCCAATGTGCCCCAGTCAATCGGGAGAGAGTGTACCAGACAGCCAAGTCATATAATGCATAGAATTCATTAAGATAAACAACCCTTTGCCTTTAGAACCACTTTAAATCTACTAACCCCCCCCCCCCCCCCCTTCTAAGCCTATCCTATCTACCCTAGGAAAGGAAAGATCTGAAAACTTACCTATTCTGAGGGCCCTCCGGTCTGGACACATGACTAAGTCCCAGCAATGGCCTCAGTGAAGAGGAGAGATTGCCAACGGCTGCAGAGCCTGTGCAGTGACGTCACTCATAGGCTTACTATGGGGCATCCATTGTCGGCTGTCCCTCCCCTACACTGAAGACAGTGCTGATCAGGTGACCGGACCGGAGTGCCCTCAGAATAGGTAAGTGTACGGATCTTTCCTTTCGCAGGGCAGATAAAATAGGCTTCGACTGGGGATGGGAGTAGGCTTAAGAATAGTTAGCTTTGACTGACTCTCCACTATAACCTCCTGCCAACTGTTCACAGTAAATATACTGCGTGTGGGCGGCAGGTGTGAGCTCGGCAATGTACATGTACGTTGCTAGCTTGCTTCTGGGTTTGATTGGACAAAGCACAAGTTTGGCAGCGGATTTCAGCCAATGATTTTGGCTGAAATCTGCTGATCAGCTTTGTCCAATTACACACAGAGTTCTGTGTTTACAAACACACAAAACTCTATGTACAGTAAACAGCGATCTGGCTATTTCCTCTTCCTGAAAAGCAGGGAGAAAAAACAGCCAGAAGAATAAGTAAAAGCAGCACACATTACACTTGTTAGACACACAGTTAACCCCTTGATTGCCCCTTGATGTTAACCTTTTCCTAGCCAGTGTCATTAGTACAGTGTCAGGGTACAGTGTTATCACTGATCACTGTATTAGTGTCAATAGCAACGTCAGTGTCAATTAGTGACCCTCCCAGCCAGTGTTTGTTAGCGCCAGATTGCCAGCCACACTATCATATTCACACTATAAATCTCTGATCACTGCCATTACAGTATAGTAGCCTCTATAGCTGCATACATTTCAGTATATAAACCATAGTTTGTAGACGCTATAAATTTCACACAAACCAATTATTATACGCTTATTGGGATTTTTTTACCAAAGCCATGTAGCAGAATACATTTTGCCCTAAATTTTTAAGAATTTTTTTTTTTTTTTTTTTAATTGGATATGTTTTAAAACAGAAAGTAGAAAATATAGTTTATATATATATATATATATATATATATATATATATATATATATATATATATATATATATATATATATATATATATATATATATATATATATATATATATATATAATTTTTTTTTTTGTTTATATAATAAAAAACCCAGTGGTGATTAAGCCCTTCAGCCCCGGAAGGTTTTACCCCCTTAATGACCAGGCCATTTTTTGACATAAGACACTGCATTATTTTAACTGACAATTGCGTGGTCGTGTGACGCTGTACCCAAATAAATTTAATGTTCTTTTTTTCCCACAAATAATGCTTTCTTTTGGTGGTATCTGATCACCTCTGCGGTTTTTATTTTTTGCGCTAGAAACAAAAAAGACCGAAAATTTTGAAAAAAAAAATATTTTTTACTTTTTGCTATAAAACATTATTATTATAACACTAGGGTTGTCAGTGTGTTTTTTTTATCAATATTATTTTTACAATTTAACCTTTTAAATATTTATTACAATTCTTTTTTTTTTGTTATCAGCCCTGTTGGTGGGCTTTGGTGAGATATCAGGGGTCTTAACAGACCCCTGACATCTCCCCTTTAAAACAGGGAGAGGGACTGAGGACACAGATTCCCCAGTCCCTTTCTCTGTAGCCTTAGCTGCACTGGAAATTAATGGACAGGAGAGAGTGGCTCCTCTCCATTCATAAACCGAAGCATCGTAAACAGAGTTTACAGAGACTGTTCATTCGGAAAAGGAAGGAGCCAGTAAATTACAGATTTCCCGACTCCTTCCTCCGCATCCTGAAAGATCCAGGACAGAGGGGGGAGCGAAGCACGGAGGGGGGGAACAGGAGAATGGAGGGGGGAGCCGAGCACGGAGGGGGGACAGGAGAACGGAGGGGGACAGGAGAACGGAGGGGGGAGCCGAGCACGGAGGGGGGACAGGAGAACGGAGGGGGACAGGAGAACGGAGGGGGGAGCCGAGCACGGAGGGGGGACAGGAGAACGGGGGGGGGGCGGGGCATGGAGGCGGACAGGAGAACAGAGGGGGGAGCCGAGCACAGAGGTGGGAGCGGAGGAGCACGGAGGAGTACATAGAGGGGGACTGGAAGAGGCTACGGGGACAGTCAGGGATGATCTGTGTGGTGGTGGGCAGAGTTATAAGCACCGATCCGCAGGGGGGGAAGGAGGAGAAGCTGCTATATTGAAATCTATCCAGGGGATCGGTTCTTGTAACTCCCCCCACCGCCGCACCGATCACCCCTGACTGCCCAAGTATCAGATCAAGCATCGGGAGCCTTTGCACGAGTACAAGTACTCGCACAAATGCTCCGTATCAGTATCGGGACAACCCTAAAAAAAATGTAAAAAATCTAATTTCTTCATCAATTTAGGTCAATATGTATTCTGCTACATATTTTTGGTAAGAAAAATCCCAATAAGCATATATTTATTGGTTTGCGCAAAAGTTATAGCAGCTACAAACTACGGGATATATTTATTGCATTTTTATTTATTTTTATACTAGTAATACTAGTAACGGTAGCGATAAGTGATTTTTAGCGGGACTGCCACATTGTGGCGGCCAAATCTGACACAAAGTGACACTTTTTGGGGACCAGTGACACGAATACAGTGATCAGTGTTAAAAAAAATGCACTGTCATTGTACTAATGACACTGGCGGGGAAGGGGTTAACATCGGCAATCAGCGGGTTAATCTGCTGCTAGGAAGTGCTTTCTAACTGTGTGGGGGATGCTTTGACTGGGGGAAGAAAGAGATCCGTGTTCCTGCTTAGCAGAAACACAAGATTTCCATCCTCCCCTCTCACAGAACGGCGGTCTGCCTTGTTTACATAGGCAGACCGTCATTCTGCCTCTCCTGAGAATGATCGGCGTGTCCCCGGGGACATCGCGTCTGCCGGAGAGGCTGATTGGCTCAATCACAGCGGAGGGCCGCCCTGCCGCAGTATATATGCGTGAGGTGGTCCTTAACAGGTTAAATACCATCGCAAGTCACATCAAAGTGGGACCAAAGTAGTGCAAGGACTACTTTGAAGTCACACAGATATAAACGGTACTCATTGGAAATCATAGTATGCGACTTGCAGTGCCAAGTCGCATGACAAGTCACACTAGTGGAAACCGAGCCTAAAAAACTGAATTTAAAGAAGGCAAATGCTGACCGCTATCAGTTTCTAGGGACAAATAAACGAAACTCAAAAGCTCTCAGTGCTTCTGAATGAGTCTATTAAAAAACTGACATACAGTCCCCCCCACTTGAAGTGCGTACGCTGCCACTAAAAGCAGAAGCATTTAAATTCTTTTGAAATGACGAAAAGCTAAAAAAAGGGGAAGTTATTATATATAGTGAAAACTGAGTAACTAAATGAATAAAAAGGGATCTCTTGATGTTCTCAAATCAAGCAGACATTTCACATACAGAAAGACAAACTTGTTTTAGTGTATTAAAGCTGAACTCCACTTAGATATTTAAAAAAACACAACTGAACACAGTTATTTATCAAAAAAATTCAATGTATTTTTAAATGCAATTACTACCTGTAAAGACCAGTATTTGACTTAAAACGGTATTAAACCCAAAAACAAAAATGGATTATATTGCAACCTTCCAAATCCTAGATGTGGTGGTTGCATTCGTTTTCTTTTCTAGGCTTAGGAGTACAGGGGGCACCTTTGGACAGCAGTATTGTCAGTGCGGGGGGAGGGGAGTGCTAGATGTACTAGCAGATTTATATACACTAACAAATTGAAGCCAAACTCCAGCTCACTGCAGTTATACAAGCAGTTACAGCGACAGTTTTGGGATAAAGGTTTTACATGAATAAAGCTGATTATTGTAATCACCCTGTCAGTGCTAACTGGTTTGTATCAACACTCTTAACTGATACATCTGGAAGAGAGCTTGTTCTGCTGAACAACAGACTTATTAACAGGATCACCAGGTGAAAAGAAAGAAAAGAAAGCCTAAAAAAGAAAACTAATACAACTATTAAATTCATGTACACTGGCAGCACCTAAACTTGAGTTTAAAAGCGTTTGGTGTTTTTTTTTTTTACAAAGCTCCTAAACTCAACTCCATATTAGCCTACAGTATGTGTCCATGTACACATAGGTTTTTACCAGAGTTTAGGAGCTGCTGCGTTTAGGTGAATTTTAACCTCCCTCTCCTGAACGCGGGAGAATAGCGTTTAGGATAGGAACGTTTTGACCACCGGCCACAGGAAAACGCAAGTTTTTAAGTTTTCCCGAGGCCGTGGTAATTGTAAGCAGGGTGTGCATGAAGCCTAAGAATTGGTAAGCTGCAATATAATAAATGTTTGCGTTTAATACTGCTTTAATTCAGTCTCCTGTAATCACCATTTAAAAAGCACTCTCTAGGAGAGAAAAGGCAGTTCTTGGGGTCAAAGCGCTGCACCCTTTGTGTTGTATATTTGTATGTGGGTGTATGATCAAACCAAGTGGTGCTGGCTGCCAGCGTTCTAGTTTTCTAGCCAAGCACAGACATTATTTTATTTTTTTTTAGTACATGGGGTGAGTCAGGTGTTCTACGTTCACATGTCCTGACAAAAAATGATGCTGACAGAAGGAGAGAGCAGAGAGAAGACCTTATCAGTCTTTTGCTGCTCCTGTATTGTCTGTTCACAAGGTAGGGGTGGGGAGGTTACTTAGCTGTGTAGTTAGTTTAAAGTGGTTGTAAGCCCTTCCATATACCCAGTGCAGTGACTGGCCTGTGGATACACAGAGATGAAACAAATCCTCCTACATAAGTTGCATCTGTCTATCTGCAGTCTTCTCTGTTCTACATCCATTCAAAGTTCTGAATTATAAAGCTTGTCTGAGAGTTACAAATAGGGGGAGAAGAGATGCAGTTACACACGTCAGGGCTCACTCTGTGAGCTGATTGGAGGGAAGGAACACACCCCCTACACACAGGAACAGAGCTGAGGCTGTCAATCAGAGATCCCTCCCCTGTCACCATTTTTCTCTTGGTGTCAGGAAAACTTGTCAGAAGTGATTCATGCTGACAGCAGAGGAGGGAAGCAGCAGACAGGAATTACTTTTAGGTCCCATTCACACCTGAGCGTTTTGTAGCTTGAAGCCTGAAGCTACAAAACGCTGGAGGGGAAAAAATCAATTATTCTCTATGGAGATGGTCCACTTCTCCACTCCAAAATGCCTGCAGCCAGAAGCTCCAAAACGCCTGAAGCTCAAACAAGTTCTGGAACTTTTTTTAAGGCAGATTTGGGCGTTTTTTCTGCTTTTTACATTGGCGACCGTTTGACCTGTAAAAAATTGCAGCAAAAACGCTGTAAAATCGCTCAAATTTCTGCCTGAAACCACTACGCTCAGGTGTGAATGGGGCCTTAGTGCTCTGGATTGAGACAAGTACACACTATAGAGGGATATGCTCTGTTCATATTTCATGTCTGAGGTTTACAACCACTTTAACTGCAGAAGAAAAAAGTCAAAATGTCCAGACTGGCTGTGCTGTGTTGTAAATCTAAGGATTGGATTGACAGAAATACAAATCCTTTAGTAGGTAATACATAGTTACATAGTTAGTAAGGTTGAATAAAGACACCAGTCCATCCAGTTCAACCTGAGTGAGTGTGGGTGTGTGTCTACAATTGTCCCTAACCCTGTACATCGCACACTCACATCAGTCCCTACCCTCAATCCAAGGTCCCCATTCATACACTAGGGCCAATTTTGGAAAGAAGCCAATTAACCTACCAGCATGTCTTTGGAGTGTGGGAGGAAACCGGAGTACCCGGAGGAAACCCACGCGGGCACAGGGAGAACATTGCAAACTCCAGGCAGGTAGTGTCGTGGTTGGGATTCGAACCAGCGACCTGCTAGGCCAGAGTGCTACCCACTACACCACTGTGCCACCCCAAATACAATTTGTAATACAAATCCCATATACTGTATGTCCCTCAATTGTGTATTTAGTCATTTGCCTAGAGTGCAGCTTTAAGTTTTAATAAAAGAATAATAAAATTCAAATCAATGCATTGAAAAAACAGGATGGGGACGCACACAAGTGACTAGGTGAACAATGTCGCCACCAGCAGTGAACTTGACATTTCACATAGAATGGGAAATGAACGTGTCACAGCTTATTCCCAGCGTGAGGAAAGTCTGCATAGCATGTTCTAGCTGAACATGAACATAGCCGTTGGGCTGAGTCAACAATAAACACTTATTTACCTGGCATCTTCAAGGACAGCTCCCATAACCCTGTATTTCTCTTCATTTTTCACATCTTCATTGATGTCTGTCCCACCAAATACTGCCCCAAAAGGAATTCCATTTCCTTTAACACAACAATAAAACATTTTATTTGGTAACCTTAGCTGTACAAACACATGCAACAACTTTCAGCATATCTGTTAATTAAAAATTTGGTCTCCAAGTACCTAAAAAATTGACAATTGAAGATAGTAACCATATGACCTGGAGAACTCCATCTTCTTCCTAGTCCTTGTTGGTCAGTAGGAACATTAAAGCAGCATCCACACGTCACCCAATAGTGACATATAGTGCTACCACCATCATGTTATCTAGCAGGTATAATGGCTTCTTCAATAATGAGGTCTTCTATTAGCACTCATGCGGGTCACAGAGGGTGTGATGAGAACAAACAATGGCAATCTATGTTAGCTTGGGCACCATGAATGCAGTTGGCTTCACAACCCAGCGGTGAAGCAACTACTGCTGTGATCCACAGCACTTCTAGGGCACATAGTGGGGAGAGTTAGCAGAAGTATGAGTGCTACAGAAGGGCACACAGCTGCAAAAGGGAGAACAAACATGTGGCTAGAGTTCAGTTTAAAGTGGGTCTAAGGGCTGAATCTTTTTCACCTTCATGCATTCTATGAAAGAAGGTAAAAAACCTTCTGTGTGCAACTGTTCCGGGACTCTCCCTCCTCATTGGCTTTGACAGCGGTGGGAGCTCCCACTGCTGTCAATCACAGCCAGTGAGCCAATGAGGAGAGAGTGGGGGGCAGGGCTGAGCCGCAGCTCTTTGCAATGGTTGCATAGAGCAGCAGGTAGGGAGCGAGCACGCAGCGGTGCCCTGGGCAAGTGGCTTTCTCTGGAGGCACTGTTCTAGGGGGACCTGAAAAGAAGAGGATCGAAGCTGCTCTGGGAAAAACCATTACACAGCAGGTAAGTATAACATCTTTGTTATTTTTAAAAAAACAACAAAACTTTAATACCACTTTAATACTATGTCCACACCAATCCGCACAGTAAAATGATGTGTTTTAGAGTCCAGGTTGGTGCCTGTTCATTTGTTAACGAAAGACAGTATTTACTTTTTTTTTTTTGCTTTCGGGAGAGATGTCCAACCTTGTACGCAAACAGAGTGGGGTTGATTTACTAAAACTAGAGAGTACAAAATGTGGTGCAGCTCTGCATGCTAGACAATCAGCTTCTAACTTCAGCTTGTTCAATTAAGCCAGCTATAGACGGTTTGAATCTCGGTCGGTTCAGCAGGAACCGGCAGAAATTCGAACCATGTATGGGCAGATTGAATGCACCCAAGTTGATGGATTGCTTAACATGGGTACAACCAGAGGCGGATCCAGGGGGGGGCAACGGGGCAATTGCCACCATCCCCCCCCCCCCGAGAAATCTGTTGTAGGCTGGGCAGGTGAGCTCCGCGAGTGGCTCAGAGAGCGGGCGGCTCCGCCGCGGACGGATAAGAGAGCAGGCGGCTCTGTGGGAGGGCTGGGCAGCTCCGTTTGAGGGCAGGCAGGCAGGCGGGTGAGAGAGCGGTTTGGCCGGGCTGCCGGGTGGCTCCGTGTGTGGATGAGCGGGTGAGACCGAGCAGGCTAGGTGTGTGTGATGGGGCGGCTGGCCAATCAGTGAGCCGACGGGCAGGGGAGCAGAGAGATGACATCATCTCTCACTGCCCCCACATCTCTGCAGTAACTTCCGCCCTCACTGTGCAGGTAGCGTGGGCAGCAGGGAAATTACATTATCTCTCTGCTGCCTGTCTCTGGGACAAAGAAACAAGAGACAAGCAAAACACCACCTTACCTGGCACGTGACAATCCCCATCTGATGGCAAGTGACAATCCACAATGTGTGGCATATGACGTGGCAAGTGACAATCCGCATCTAGTGGCAGCTGACGTAGCAAGTGACAATCCGCAACACGTGGCAGGTGTCAATCTGCATCTGGTGGCAGACAAGTGACAATCCACAAAATGTGGCAGGCGACGGTGGCAAGTGACACGCTCGGGGTTCCCACTGATTCTGCATTATATTGAGTTGAATGATTTCATTTTATTTTACAATGTATTAATAGAAATAATGCACTTCAATCATCCGGACACCATAACAACCATGGTGCCGGGATGATTAAAGCACCAACAACAGCCATTTCCCCAATAAATTGTCTGCAAAAAAAACGTATTTTCTGGCAGTGCCCCTCCCGAGACTAGGCTCTGGATCCGCCCCTGGGTACAACCAGCCTGCCGAATGTTGCATGAGATTATTGCTAGTGGCTATAATCGCTAGCAGTAATCACTGTGTTCTCCCGCGGGAGGGATTTGAATGAATATAACGATTTTCCTTTCTGCAATACATGGGCCGCACACTGATGCCCAAACCAGCATAAATATAACTAGAGGATTCACAACATATAGTCTCGTCTGTCCACCTCCTGCTCCAATGTGTGTCTCCCCATTAAGGGCTTAATCATAGAGGCATGTAGACAAGTGGCACAGCTGTGTGGGGATGCACCTGATGGGAGCTGGAGGAACAGAGAGAGAAGCAAGTTTGGACCGGCAAAGCTACTACCAATTTTACCTTCCCTATGCTATGTAAGAGCAAGATGGCGCACGAAGAAGGATAGCTGGGTCTTACGTAGGGCTGCAACTAACAATTATTTTCATAATCGATTAGTTGGCCGACTGTTGTTTCGACAGCCCCAGACCAGAAAAAAGATGGCCTCAGACTAGTAAATAGACAGCCCCGGTTAATAATCGGTTAATAACCTTAAAAAAAAGTGTGGTGTATAATTTAGTTAATATGTAAAGTTTAAAAAAAGGCAATTTATTCCTAAATATCTCTATACGCAGGGGTAAATATAAGTAACCAACTATATGGTTAGAGAGCAAAATCTCTAATCCACTCTGAGAATAACAGACAGAGGGGATATACTCTATATACTTAAAGGGTGATTCTGGTAAATATCATCAGACTCAGATCAAATTTTTTTTATTTAAAGAAAAAAAAAGTTAAAGACTGTTTTGCAGATTTTCAAACAGAACTGTAATATTATATGCTGGTCATACAAAAACAATGTCTTCCTTCAAAAAAAAAATGTCATTTTAAGAACTTCGTTCGATTTTCTAATCGTTTGTGTGGTCAAATCGACGTTTGTTTTCAACCACAGTGATGGGAAAATTAAGAAATAATAGAAAATTTCTTGGTCAAAGGAATTTTCAGACAGTGTATGTGGTTTTCTTTCAGAAATTACATTCATTTTAAAACAGAATGTTATAAGCAAGTGAAACTTTCGAACATTCTTTCCTTCAGCGAATTTACAAAGATTTTTCGCATGAATATTCTCATCTAAAAATTGATCCGTGTGGCCAGCATAAGGCTCGGTACACACCTATGCAGTTTGTTTTTGATTAGTTTATGCAGTGCCTTTTGCTGTGCATGTTGATTTTTGCACACGTGATTTTGCTGCAATTTGCGTTTTTGCTTTTTTTTTTTTTTTTTTTTTTTATGCCTTTTTTTTGGCCAATTTGTTGTTGGGCAGAATAAAAAATACAAATTGATGCAAAAACGCACTACATGCTTTTCTAAAGCTTCTCCATTGAAGTATATTGAAAAAAAAGCACTGTTTTGCATTGGAAAGGGTCAAGGACCTTTTTCAAATACGCAGCAGCTGAAAAAAGCATAGATGTGAACGTTAAATGAACTGTAATGTGTTTCTGCAAAAAGCACCAAACAACACATGGACGGGAACCAGGCCTAAGACATTTAGTAACATAATGGAGTTAAAGAAAAAAAAAAATAGCCCTTCATAGTATAAAAAGAGCAAATAATCGCTACTGTAAGGGGTTAGTTTTTTACTGTGCAACATGGAAAGTAATATTTACAGTAGCGATTATTTGCTCTTTTTGTACTATAAAGGCCTACTTTTATTTTTTTTTTAACTCCATTATGTTACTGGCCGATTAATCGAGTATGAAAATAGTAATCGATTAATTTCATAATCGATTAGTTGTCGATTAATCGATTAGTTTTTTTCGGCCCTAGTCTTATGGGACAGATTAGAGCAATGTTTTTTTTTCACTTTTTGCATGGGTGAGTTATTTATGAGTGGATTGTTTTATATTTGGCGGTAGAATTGGCAAACAAAAGAGTTGATTTAAGTACTCATGCAGAAAATAAATGTTAAAAGTTATTAGCACCATCAAGCACATTAATGGGAGACTGTATAGCAAATATAGAGACAAAACAAGATTATAGACATAAGGACAGGTTGTAAATCACAATTAAGAGAGCAGTAATGTCATTAATACATTCTTGTGTTGGTTAGCTGTGTGTGCCCTGACCACTTTGTATACCAAAGCATTTATCCAATACATATTTAATATAATTATAATGGTGTAGGCTTTCTTTAGCAAACAGAAATCGGAATAAATCAAATTCAGGCCTTCGTGTTCATTATATTTATTTATTTATTTTTTTTGTCCTTGCTTATTTAGGTTAATTTGTAAATTGCAGCTTAGCATAACATTTCTTTATAAGACTTCCAGCAAAAGTATGTCTATATTCTTACAAAAAAATTCTAGTCTTACAAATGTTAAATACAATGTAGTCTGGGTAAAAAAAATGTATATAGCCCCTTTCACACGGGCTTTCCGATCAGGTCCGCTTGTCAATTTTTCAGGCGGACCTGATCGGACACTCCATTCACCTCTATGGAGCGGTGGATGTCAACATTGACACGTCCGCTGACATCCACCGATATCCGATCCTGTCCGTGAAATCCAGACGGATGGTGACCCTATTTTCCATCCATCTGGAGGATCAGATTAGATGGTATCGGAGGAAAATGGACAGGTGGTCCGTTTTCATCCGATCACCCCAAAGCACAGTGAGCAGAGACAGACCTGCCATCTACCTGATCAGCAGAGCAATCTCCCGCTGAGCAGAGCGGAGTCCACCAGGCGGACCGCTCGTGTAAAAGAGCCCTAACACAGTTTACAATTTGCAGCTGTATGCAGTTTTGTAGTGCACCAATATGGTGAAGAATTATGCCATTACAGTGCCTTCAGACTGATGTGTTGGTACCACAGGAGCAGTGCAGTGTAACCGCGGGTTTGGTGCGAATTACATATTTAGTCAGGTTGAAAAAAGACAAAAGTCCATCCAGTTCAACCCACAGAGGACAAAAAAAAAGCACACACACAAACCTCCATATACACAATTCTATACCAACAGCTGACCTAGAGCAAGGCAAAAAAAAACACCCAATAAAGCATGATTCAATTAGCTCCAGCAGGAAAAAAAAAAAAAACCCTTTCTGATCCCTCAAAAGGCTGAATTATCTGCACTTTCTCAAAGAGTTCGGTTAGTTCCTGCAGTTTTACTGTGCTTTCTGAAAGCATACCAAAGATGCAGCATGCAGGAGTTTTGGTACTTTCAGAAAGTGCACCAAAGCCACAGGACCTAATATAACTCTAATGCCGCGTACACACGGTCGGACTTTTCGTCTACAAAAGTCCGACGGACGCCGACGGACTAAAGCCGGCTGACAATCCGATCGTGTGTGGGCTTCCCCAAACTTTCAGCGGACTTTTCCAGCCGCAAATCTGACGGATTTTAGATTTGAAACATGCTTCAAATCTTTACGTCGTAACTACGCCGGACCCAGAAATCCGCTCGTCTGTATGCTAGTCCGACGGACAAAAACCCACGCTAGGGCAGCTATTGGCTACTGGCTATCAACGTCCTTATTTTAGTCCGGTGTACGTCATCACGTACAAATCCGTCCTACTTTTGTGTGATCGTATGTAGGCAAGTCCGTTCGTTAGAAAGTCCGCCGTAAGTCCGCCAAAAGTCCGCCAAAAGTTCGCCAAAAGTCCGTCGAAAGTCCGTCGGACGGGCTGTCGGACTTTTGTAGCCGAAAAGTCCGACCATGTGTACGCAGCATTAGGGAAAGCAAAGCTAACCAGCACCAAATCCATGGGTACACTGCACTATTCCTGCACCGCATCAATCTGAAAGCCACCTCTTTGTCATTGAAGAACCGTAACAGTATATTGGTGGTCAACGCAGACATGTGAGGTACAGTGGAGTACTGTGTGGGTAAAGAAGCAGTCAGTGGAGAAATATACAGGATGCAGTGGTGATCAGTGTAGAAATGTACGGGTGCAATAGTGATCAGTGCAGAGATGCACAGATACAGTGGTGATCACTGCAGAAATGTATAGATGTAGTGGTGGTCAGTGCAGAAATAATGCACAGGTGCAGTGGTGATCAGTACAGAAATGCATAGATGTAGTGGTGATCAGTGTAGAAATGCACAGATACAGTGGTGATCAGTGTAGAAATGCACAGATACAGTGGTGATCAGTGTAGAAATGCACAGATACAGTGGTGATCAGTGCAGAAATGCACAGGTGCAGTAGTGATCAGTGTAGAAATGCATAGATGTAGTGGTGATCAGTGTAGAAATGCACAGGTGCAGTGGTGATCAGTGTAGAAATGCACAGGTCCAGTGGTGGTCAGTGTAGAAATGCACAGGTGCAATAGTGATCAGTGTAGAAATGCATAGATGTAGTGATGGTCAGTGCAGAAATAATGCACAGGTGCAATAGTGATCAGTGCAGAGAAGCACAGATACAGCGGTGATCAGTGTAGAAATGCATAGATGTAGTGGTGGTCAGTGCAGAAATGCCTGGGTGCAGTGGTGATCGGTGCTGAATTGCAGTTATATGTACAGCAATGCACAAGAGCAGATCAGTGCAGAGATGCATGTATGTAGTGGTGGTCAATGGATGAATGCACGGGTACAGTGGTGATCAGTGTAGAAATGCACAGGTGCAGTGATGATCAGGGTAGAAATGCACATGTGCAGTGGTGATCAGTGCAGAAATGCATAGGTGCAATAGTGATCAGTGCAGAGAAGCACAGATACAGTGGTGATCAGTGCAGAATAGATAGACCAGGAAAAGCACATTTTTGCTTACTTGATCCTCCATACTGCAAGGTTCCCGCAGCCTCTTCTCTCCTGCACTCCGGTAGTCAAGTGGGAAGGGGGGGGGAACAAGCGAGCACCCCATCCTGAACCCCACAACCCTGAGCTATGGAAGCCTGCAGGCAGGGGGCTTATCGGAATCTGGATGCCCCCTTTAACAAGAGGGCCCCCAGATCCTGCCCCCCCCATGTGAATAAGTATAGGTTACATAGTACCCCTACCCATTTACCAAAAAAGGTTGCCGTTTGATGGTTCTTATATATGTACGGGCTGGAGCAACCTGGCGACGTCACCTGGTGGCACCACCCCCTTGTGACGTCACAGACAGATGCATGCTGGGTTGGTGACGTCACAAGGGGGAGATGCCACCAGGTGGCCCCGCCTTTACCTATATAAGAACTGTCAAACAGCAAGCCTGGCATTCAACGGTTTGCCTTAGTTCACAGTGGAGCGACTTATTTTTCTTTTTCGGGTCAGTGGTGGTGGTTGGAGCCCACATCCCAGGGTTGTGGGGAAGCTAAGCTGCTTTGGGGGGCCCCCTGCCCCAAAGCACCCACCCCCCATGTTGAGGGCATGTGGCCTGGTTCAGGAGTTGGGGGGAAGCTCGCTCCCCCCCTTTCCTGGCCTGCCAGGCTGCATGCTCAGATAAGGGTCTGGTATTGATTTTGGGGGGACCAAATGCCGTTTTTTTTTTTAAATGTCATATCTTGTATGTCATTTTTGCTGCAGCATATTCTGTACATGCTACAGATGTGCCACTTTACAGGCAGACTAAGGGAACCCCCCAGGCACTATATTTAAAGGGTTTTTTTTTCATATTTATTGTTGCACTTTAAGCATTATTAAAATCACTGCTCCTGTAAAAACTATTTAGCTTTAACTACTTTTTTACATTAATACATGTCCCCCAGGGCAGTACCTGGACCCCTATACACTTATAATGGCCAATTACTTGCATATAAGCCTTTAAAATGGAGACTTTTGCTTTTTCAAGTTCAGCTCCCATAGGTTTCAATGGGATTCAACATTCAGGTCAGAACTTTTTTTCTGTTCAGGAATTCTGTGCCAAGCGAACAGGGGGGTGTTCAGCCCATCTCTACTTCTAGCAAGTAAAAAATAACCACAATATGTTACCCAGCAATAATTTTCCAGCTTTGTACAAATGGATGACCAGCCCAGCATCAAACCTCTTCTGGGAAATAAGTTTTGCCACTTCTAATGGGCTCTCCAAACTAGAGGCGTCTCGGAGATCACATTCATGTCCTGCAGCTTCAAGATGACTCCTGAATGGCAAAGAAAACAGATAATATCACAACTTAGACAGATCTAGGGCTCTATTCACACTAGTGCGATTTTAGATGTGACTTGATTCCCACAGAATCACATGACAATGGAAATCACATGGTACTCAGCATGGTGTGATTTTGGAAAAGGTTTCTGAACTACTTGGTGGACCAGTCCTGTGAGCCGTTTGTAACCGGTCCGGGCCAGTACTTTGAGAACCCTGTCCTACAGCAAACTTAAAGTGTTTGTAAAGGCAGAAGGTTTTTTATCTTAATGGATTCTATGCATTAGGATAAAAAGCCTTCTGTGTGAAGCAGCCCCCCTCAGCCCCCCCTAATACTTACCTGAGAACTCTCTCTATCCAGCGATTTTGTAGGATTGTCCTGGCTGCCCAAGACTCTCCTCCTCATTGGCTGAGACAGTAGCGCTGCGCCATTGGTTCCCTCTGCTGTCAGTCAGTCAGCCAATGAGAAGAGAAAGAGGGCGGGGCCAGCCCGCAGCTCCGTGTCTGATTGGATACACAGAGCTGCAGCTCAGCTCGGGTGCCCCCATAGCAATGCTGTGGGGGCATTCGTCAGGAGGGAGGGGCCAGGAGAGCCGAAGAGGAACATGAGAAGAGGAGGATCCGGGCTGCCCTGTACAAAACCAACTGCCCAGAGCAGGTGAGTATAAAATGTTTGTTATTTTTTTAAAAAATAAATAAAAACGAGACTTTACAATCACTTTAAAGTGGAACTTTAGTCAGAAAATGAAGTCTTGCTAGATCACTTCAGGTTAGCCCCTTTTACAGGTATAAAATATTGTTTAACCTCTTGCCGACCAGCCGCCGTCATTATACTGCAGCAGGTTGGCTTTCCTGCGCAAACTGCTGTAGGTGTACGTTGGTCTTTGCACAGGAGATAGCAGGCGCGGGAGTGTGCCTGCAGGTCCTGCGGACTCGATGTCCACCGGCGACCCGCAATCGCGGTGTACAGAGGCAGAACGGGGAACTGCCTATGTAAACAAGGCGATTCCCCGTTCTGCCAGATGACATGTCAGAGATCTTCTGTTCCCAGTGATCGGGAGCAGTGATCTTTATCATGTCCCTGGTAGCCCATCCCCCTACAGTTAGAACACACCCAGGGAACACACTTAACCCCTTGATCGCCCCCTAGTGTTAACCCCTTCCCTGCCAGTGTCATTTTTACATTGATCAGTGCATTTTTAAAGCACTGATCAATGTAATAATGTCACTGGTCCCCAAAAAGCGACATTTAGGGTGTCCCCACTAAAAATCGCAGATCGCTG
Organism: Lithobates septentrionalis; assembly: GCA_037952835.1. NCBI lineage: Eukaryota > Metazoa > Chordata > Amphibia > Anura > Ranidae > Lithobates > Lithobates septentrionalis. The sequence goes on from JBBDGP010000065.1 coordinate 3,912,503, forward strand.
CCATTACCAGTAAAAAAAATAAAAAAAAATAAAAGTCCCTAAATCTATCCCATAGTTTGTAGATGCAATAACTTTTACGCAAACCAATCAATTTACGCCTATTGTGATTTTTTTTTACCAAAAATATGTAGAAGAATATATATCAACCTTAACCACTTCCCTACCATGTATAGTCATATGACGGTGGCAGGAACCCTATGTCTCTCCGGGCCGCCGTCATATGATGTCTTTTCCTCCTGAGCCTCTAGGGGGCGCGCGCGCCGCGTCACTAGGCACCCGATGCGCGTGCCCGGCAGCCGTGATGTCCGCCCGTGAACACAATAGCTTTCATCTCTTTATTTATTCTGAGCATGCGTGGCACTTTGCCCGTCGGATTTGTGTACACGGATTTTGTTGTCGGAAAATTTTATATCCTGCTCTCAAACTTTGTGTGTCGGAAAATCCGATGGAAAATGTCCGATGGAGCCCACACACGGTCGGAATTTCCGACAACACGTTCCGATCGGACATTTTCCATCGGAAAATCCGACCGTGTGTACGGGGCATAACAATGCTGGAGGCAATTTACAGCACACACTCATTTTGGTAGCACAATTATTCATGTGGAATGTATGTTTCTTGCTAAAGAAAATATTTTTTATCAGGTTGTTATGGGTAGTTCTACTTTAAGGTTTTATACTACAATTGTAATAATTTAACAGTGCGTCTTTTAATACAAATAATATTTTTTTCGAATTTTTACTCTTGTAATATGCCTTTTGAGCCTGTGCCGACATAGTCCCACTTTAAGAGGATTTTCACATTTACTAGTGCATGTTTTAACCGCTTGCCGACCAGCGCACACCGATGTACGTCGGCAGAATGGCACTGGCAGGCAAAAGGGCATACAGGTACGCCCCCTTTAAGAAGCAGTGTTGCGAGCGTGTGCACGCCGCCGGAGCTGCGCGCGCCCGCCGCGGTCACCGTGACTGCGTGTCCAATCACGGCTGATCACGATGTAAATAGGAAGAGCCGGTGATCAGCTTTTCCTCACTCGCGTCTGACAGACGCGAGTAGAGGAGAACCGATCGGCTGCTCTCCTGATAGGGGGGTCGGTGCTGATTGTTTATCAGCACAGCCCCCCCTCAAGATCCCACCCAGGACCACCAGGGAAGCCGCCCAGGACCACCAGGATGGCCATCCACACTGGACCACCAGGTATGCCCCCTAGACCCCCAGGGAAATACTAATCTGTGCCCAGGCAGCTGCCAATCAATGCCCACTCACAATGCCTACCACTGCCAGTGCCACCAGGGATGCCCATCAGTGCCTCATATCAGTGCCGCGTATCAGTGCCAATCAGTGCCACGTGTTAGTGCCCATCAGTGCCCATCAGTGCCGCCTATCAGTGCCACCCATAAGAACCCATCTTTGCAGCCTTTCAGTGCCCATCAGTGTCGCCTATCAGTGCCCGCCAGTACCACCCAGTGCCACCCATGAGTGCCTATCAGTGCCGCCTATCAATGCCCATCAGTACTGCATATCAGTGCCACCCATCAGTGCCACCTACCAGTGCCCATCAGTGCCGCATATCAGTGCCCATCGTCAGTGCCCGTCAGTGCCTGCTCATTGGTGCAACCTCATCGGTGCCGCCTTATCAGTGCTTTTCAGTGCCGCCTTATCAGTGCCCATCAGTGAAAGAGAAAACTTACCTATTTACAAAAAATTTTTAACAGAAACAAAAGCAAAACTTCTATTTTTTTCAAACTTTTCGGTCTTTTTTTATTTGTTTAGCAAAAACTAAAAACCGCAGAGGTGATCAAATACCACCAAAAGAAAGCTCGATTTGTGGGAACAAAATTATAAAAATTTAGTTTGGGTACAGTGTAGTATGACCGCGCAATTGTCATTCAAACTGCGACAGTGCGGAAAGCTGAAAATTGGTCTGGCAGGAAGGTGTATAAGTGCCCGGTATTGAAGTGGTTAATATGATGAATACATAAAGATTAAAGCAGAGTTCCATCCTTTTTTATTTTTAATAAAAAACACCCCCGTGATGGATCCATCTTATCGAATACATTCCAGCATTTGTACTAAATGAAGTTTTTCTTATTAGGCTGTTCTCACCGTGTTCTCCTTAGCAAGCCTGCTCCCATCTTCAGTGTGGGCATCTGAAGCCCACTCGTTGCTCCTTCTGGGATACGGTGCTGCTGGCTACCCAGCATGGACCTCCCGATCTCGCACACGCGCATTGCGTGCAAAGCGTGGCTATGGAAATAGAAGCGGAGGCTGCCCATTACCTCCTGGAATTGGTGACACTCATATCCCAGGAGCCAATTGGCGTCCAGATATGACATACCTTGCCGTGGTGAGGTACAGCGGAAGAGGACCGTTCTGGTGGACAAATAAGGTAAAAAAAAATTCCAATGAGTAATGGAAATATCATCACCAACGCAGAGGGGGAAACTTAAAAAAGTGGGTGGAACTCCGCTTTCATTTTTTTCTTTTTTTTGTATGCTTGTGGAAGAAATAAATTACAACAAACACTTACTGTATGTACAAAAACCTGCGGGATTCAGTTACAGTTCTGTTAAAGTGGTGTGCTAAATTTAATAAAAGTAGACCTACCAAATGCACCGTCATAAAAAAAGAAAAGTTTTGAACAGGTACAAATAACTTTTTTGTGAAATAACAGGTTATATTACATGATATGTTATTTTTCCTATTAAAAGGCAATTAGTCACCATGGTAACTGACAAACTGCCACTAATGCTTTTGGCCTTGGTTTGCTACTAAACATGAGTGGAAAAAAAAAAAACTAGTTTCTTCCAAGCAAAAATGATGCGAGATGTTCGAGGAATGAAATAGCTTACCAAACTGAATGCATATTAAAGTAATTGTAAAGATTTATCTTTTTTTCTAAAATAATAAAGCCATGCTTACCGCTCTGTGCAATGGTTTTGCACAGATCAGCCCCAATCCTCCTCTTCTGGGGTCCCACGCTGGTAGTTTTGGCTCCTCCTCTTCCTCAAGTGCCCCCATAGCAAGCTGCTTGCTATGGGGCACTCATGGGGGCTTGATTCCAAGCCACACTGCGTACATCTATTGAAACACACAGTGTAGGTGTAGCTCAGCCCCGCCCCCTCCTCCTCCTTATAGGATTTGATTGACAAATCTTTATTATAGCTAATTGTGGATAAAAGACATCACAGCACCGAAATCTAATGCCGCGTACACACGGTCGGACTTTACGGCAGACTTTGCCCGGCGGACTTTTCGACGGACTTTACGAAGGACTTTCTGAATGAACGGACTTGCCTACACACAATCCACCAAAGTCCATCGAATTCGTATGCGATGACGTACGACCGGACTAAAATAAGGAAGTTTATAGCCAGTGGCCAATAGCTGCCCTAGCGTCGGTTTTTTGTCCGTCGAACTAGCATACAGACAAGCGGACTTTTCGACTGGACTCGATTTCGACGGATTGATTTAAAACATGTTTCAAATCTAAGTCCGTCCAACTTTTGAGAAAACAAAGTCTGCTGGAGCCCACACACGATCGAATTGTCCGACGAAATCCCGTCCGCCGTGCAAAGTCTGCCGTAAAGTCCGCTCGTGTGTACGCGGCATTAGGGAGATCTGTTGGCGTGTTTTATGCTGAAATTTGCTTATTCATAACACAAAAATCTTTTGGTGATGTGATGTTTTTTATCTTCAATTTGCTATAATAAAGATTTTTGAAGCATCCTACTAGAGGGTGCGGCCATCCACTTCTTCTATTTAACCACTTCAGCCCTGGAAGAATTTACCCCCTTCTTGACCAGAGCACTTTTTGCGATTCGGCACTGCATCATTTTAACTGACAATTGCGCGGTCGTGCGACGTTGTACCCAAACAAAATTGATGTCCTTTTTTCCCCACAAATAGAGCTTTCTTTTGGTGGTATTTGATCACCTCTGCGGTTTTTATTTTTTACTTTTTGCTATAATAAATATCTCCCAAAATATATAAAAAAACAATTTTTTTCCTCAGTTTAGGCCGATTTGTATTTTTCTACATATTTTCGGTAAAAATAAATCGCAATAAGCGTATATTGATTGGTTTGCGCAAAATTGATAGCGACTGCAAAATAAGGGATAGTTTTATGACATTTTTATTATTAATTTTTTTTATTAGTAATGACGGCGATCTGCGATTTTTATTCGGGACTGCGACATTATAGCAGACACATCGGATATTTTTGACTGTTTTGGGACCATTGTCATTTATACAGCAATCAGTGCTATAAAAATGCATTGATTACTGTGTAAATGACACTGGCAGTGAAGGGGTTAACCACTAGGGGGCAGTGAAGGGGTTAAGTGTGTCCTAGGGAGTGATTCGAACTGTGGGGGGGGGGGGGGCTTCAATACACAGGACAGTGATCACTGCTCTCGATGACAGGGAGCAGTAGATCTCTGTCCTGTTACTAGGCAGAAAGGGGAAATGCCGTGTTTACAAAAGCAACTCCCGGTTCTTCCTCTCCGCGACACGATCACGGCCATCCGGCGGACATTGAATCCGCAGGACCTGCGGTCACAAAGACCGCGGCGGCGCGATCGCAACACCACTTCTTAAAGGGGACGTACCTGTATGCCCTTTTGCCTTTGCCATTCTGCCGATGTTCATCGGCGTGCGCTGGTCGGCAAGCGGTTAAGTTTCCTTGGTTGCGAGCCAAGCGATCTCGATCGACCTGCAGCAGTGCTTTATTTTTGTTGGACTTTCTTTAGAAACAGACACTTCTGGGGGTGTCGATCACCTTGGCCCCCTGCAAAGCTTAGTGGTTCCTTCTGCCAACATCCATGTCACTATAAGCCACAGTTGTGACATCGAGGTCAGGTGGAGAAACCACCAAGAGCTGTAGGGAAACAATGGTATCAACAGTTCCGGAAGTGGCATTTACTAAAGAAGAATTCAGCAAAGGATTTCTCTTCATTGGAACATTCTCCAGAACTCCTGCTTCTGAGATTATCCTTAGGAAGTCCGGAAGTGACAAAATGCATAGGGTGGTGTCAGTGATGTCATTATGTTCTGGCTGCAACACATTCTACTGCCAGGGGAACGAGGGAGCGTGAGGATTGGGTGCTGTATCTGGTGCTAAGATAGTACTATGAAATATAACCTAAATGCTTGTTTATATTGTTTTATCAATAAAAATATATTACACTATTGGCACCTTCTCTCTTGTATATTTTTAAAGTGGAACTTCGCTCTCTCAGTCTGCCCGCAACTTCAGTGTCACACTACTTTGAAGTCGGAGCCCAGCATGACCTCGGCATGACTTGCATGCAACTTATTGAACCGCTTCTGCTCTGGAAGGTTTTACCGCCTTCCTGACCAGGCCATTTTTTGCGATACGGCACTGCGTCGCTTTAACTGACATTTGCGCAGCCTATGCTAAGCTGTACCCAAACAAAACTGGTGTCCTTTTTTTCCTACAAATAGAGCTTTCTTTTGGTAGTATTTGTTTTTTTGTGCTATAAACAATGAAAGACCAACAATTTTGAAAGAAAACAATATTTTTTACTTTCTGCTATAAAACATATCCAATCAAAACATGTAAAAAATCTAATTTCTTAATCAATGTAGGCCAATATGTATTCTGCTACATATTTTTGTTAAAAAAAATAACAATAAGCGTACAGGTGGTCCCCGGGTTACAAACAAGATAGGGACTGTAGGTTTGTTCTTAAGTTGAATCTGTTTGTAAGTCGGAACAGGTACATTTTTTAAGTGTAGCTCCAGCCAAAAAAAATATTTTTAAGCTTTTTAGATAGCATAGGGAAGGGTTAATAACCCTGTAATGTTTGTTTTGCTGTGTGTGCCCCTGTTCAGAAGATTTCACCTCATTTTCTGTCCCAATGACAATTGGATTTTGAATATTTTGGGTTGTTGTGGAAACAAGGATTGGTGATAAAGCATCAGCGGAGACACCTTTTTCCCATGATAACTTACAGAAGTGAATTTCCCTTCCTAGGGGTAGATTTCCTCTCACTTCCTGTTGTCTCCCTCCGTTTGTAAGTCAGATGTTTGTAACTAGGGGACCGCCTGTATATTGATTGGTTTGCACAAAGGTTATAGCGTCTACAACTATGGGATAGATTTAGGGACTTTTTATTTTTTTTATATTTTTTACTAGTTATGACGGCGATCAGCGATTTTTAGAGGGGCTAAGATAAATGTCACTGGCAGGGAAGTGGTTAACATCAGGAGCAATTAAAGGGTTAAATATGTTCCCTATGTGTGCTTTCCGTGCTGTAGGGGGAGTGCTTTGACTAAAGGAAAACAGAGATCTGTGTTTCTGCTTAGCAGAAACACGAGATCTCCATTTTCCTCTCTGGCAGAATGGCAGCCTGCCTTGTTTGCATAGGCAGGCCGCAATTCTGCCTCTCTTCGAACCATCCCGGCGCACATCGCTTCTGCCAGACCCACCGATTGTCTCCCGCTGTGTCCAACCACAGCGAAAGGGGGGTTCCGGCGGCGCACGCACGCCCCCAGAGTCGAAGAAGATGATCATGTACAGGTACGTGATTTTGCGCTTAAGGACCGCCCTGCTGCAGTACATGTACGTGGGGTGGTCCTTAAGTGGTTAACAGAAGTCAATGCAAATCGTACCAAAGTTGAACCATAAGTAGTGCAGGAACCATTTTCCAAGGGGGAGCGACACAAGTCGCACAGATTAGAACAGTTCCATTGCACAGAATGGGGTCCGACTTCTGATGCAACAAGTGCTCGGATCGATTGTCGCATCACTGTGAACCGGGCCTTAATTAACATTGACTATTTGTATTCCTTATACTGCTAGCATTACTAAGTAGATAGGAAATTATATTATATTTACTTGTTTTAACTTTTTATTTTACATTTCTTCAGTTATTTCCTGGTTTCCATGCATAGGCAAATGATGTCATACATCCCAGGAGTCTTTAGGAGGGGCTTTCTCAGCTAAGCAACCCCTCTTGCCTGAATGCTTGAGCTAAGGGGAAATTGATTCCGGGAAGTAAAAAAACACATGAATTTTCACCCCTTATTGAAGATGGCCACAGCCAAAAATGCTAGGAGGGTGTTTTTCAAAATGATTTCTCAGCAAAATGAAGCATAAAGCCATAGATGGATGGGTGAGTTTGTTTTGTATATCTAAATTAATTTAATAGTGTTTTTGATTTCTGGTGCTCAGACGCAGTGTAGTTTTAATTACCCAGTTAATTACCCGGAATTTGGTGGAGAGTTCTTAAGAAGTGAAGCGGATTAGGAAAGTATATTTCATTCTGAAGATTGGGAAAAAATGTAATCAAGTTTTGCGTTTAACCAATTCCCGCTATGTCGCTTTGAGGAAGTGCTTGTACCGGGTCAATTTTTAGAGCTGGCAGTCAGCTTTCTAGTGATAACAACCGATGCAGCTCAGCATCCGCTCGCCCGTTGTCATAAGGCATAGGAGGGGACGCCCCCCCCCGCCGCCTTCTGCCACTCCGCCCGGGTCTCCCGGTGAGCAACCAGCCGGCACCTCCGCTGGCTGGCCGGAGTCGGGTCTCTGATGTAGTAACCCAGAAGCGACCTCACAACGTCACTTCTGGTTTACTCGGCTGCCAATGGTGCTGATTTAAAAAAAATCCAAGGTATTCAAAAACGCAGATTTTGGCATTTTGAATACTTTTAACTGCAAAAGGAGGGACCCCAGATCCCTCTATAAAGAGTACCTGTCACTGCCTATTACTGTCACAAGGGATGTTTACATTCTTTGTGACAGCAGTAAAAGTGATCAGATCTTTATTTATTTTTAAAGGACATTGTAAAAAATAAAAATAATAAATAAATAAAGTTTTTTTTTTTAAAGCGTCCCCTCCTTGTGTGCTCGCGCACCGAAGAAAACGCATACGCAAGTCGCGCCCGTAAATGTAAAGGGTGTTTAAATCACACATGTGAGGTATCGCCACGATCGTCAGAGCAAGAGCAATAATTCTAGCTAAAGACCTTCTCTGTAACTCTAAACAGGTAACCATTAACATTTTTTAAAGCATCGCCTATGAAGGTTTTTTAAGTACCGTAGTTTGTCACCATTCAACGAGTGTGCGCAATTTTAAACAAAAAATTGGGCTAACTTTAATGTTTAGTTTTTTTTTTAATTCAGTGAAGTGTATTTTTTCCAAAAAAAATTGCATTTAAAAGACCGCTGTGCAATTACTGTGTGACATAAAATATTGCAACGACCGCCATTTTATTCTCCAGAGTCCTCGCAAACTTTCAGGAGAGTGAGAGAGAGAGCTGTGCATGATATCATAAGCCTAGGCTAATGACCAGACAAGAAAGAGGAAGTTGGCTTTATAAGGTATTTACTGGCAGAAAAAAAAATGTTTTACTATCCAAAGTTAAAACAACAAGGGCAGAAGATTTAATAGATGGAACGCTGAAAAAAATGACTGAAGTACCGATTTAAGGAAGGAGAGCGGTGAGAGAGCAAGCATATCCATGCCTTGATCTCACATGTACAAAGAAACTGGAAGCAACAATGTTTTTTTCGCTTCCGGTTTGAGATACACAATTTCCTGGCTCTAACTAAGCAGATCTCCTATAGATGGTGTGAAGGGCAGGGGAGATATTAGGGTCTCCAAAAAGAGTACCTGTCACCTGTCCAATGCTATCACATGGGAGTTTATTAACCCTTTGTGATAGCAACCAACTAAAAATAAATACATAAATAACTGAGCGATTGCATGGGAAGGGCCTTGGTCTGGGAAGTGACCAAAAACCCGATGGTCACTCTGACAGAGCTCCAGCATTTCTCTGTGGAGAGAGGAGATCCTTCCAGAAGAACAACGATCTCTACAGCACTCCAGCAATCAGGCCTGTATGGTAGAATGGCCAGACTGAAGCCACTTCTCAGTAAAAGGAACATGACAGCTCACCTGGATTTTGCCAAAGGACTCTCAGACCATGAGAAACAAAATTCTCTGGTCTGATGAAACAAAGATTGAACTTTTTGGCTTGAATGGCAAGCGTCATGTCTGGAGGAAACCAGGCACCGCTCATCACCTGGACAATACCAGCAATGTACAGAGACATCACTGATGAAAACCTGCTCCAGAGCACTCCAAAAACGGCGAATCAAGTTAAAGCGGAGTTCCGGTTGAAAAAAAAAAAAGTCAGCAGCTACAAATACTGCAGCTGCTGACTTTTAATAATCGGACACTCACCTGTCCCAGGGTCCATCGATGCGGGGGGAATGAAGCCCCACTAATCTTTCCCTCCTCTCTGTGGCGCCAGCATTGTTACTGTGGGCGCCCGGCTGTGGCTTCACAGCCGGGCATGTGCGAGCAACGCGGCTCGCCGTGACTGGCCGGGCAATCATCTGGGACCTGTGACGTGTCCCAGATGATTGCCGAGAGGGAGGGGGGGAGAGCTCATCTCCCTTCCGATGCCGCGGTGCGCCGGGAGAAAGTGGGAGCTGGGACCCTCTAAAAAGAGGGTATCCGCTCCCCCCCCCCAAAAAAAAAACGACATGCTAATTGTGGCATGTCAGGGGGTCACCTTCCCTTAAAGCGGAATTTCCATTTTTGGGTGGAACTCCGCTTTAATGCCAAAGAGCTCAATTTTGGTCTCATCTGACCACAGCACTTTCTCCCAAGCCTTCATCATTTAAATGTTTATTGGCATGACTATACATGTGCCTTCTTGAGGAGGGGGACTTACCGTGTTTGGAGAAAGAAAAATGCTGACTATGACCCCAAGAACACCATCTCTACAGTCAAGCACGGAGGTGGAAACATTACACTTTGGGTCACACGCAGACGCACTGTTTCCCAACTGCGACACGAGGGGAGGTTTTTGGCGCTAATTGCCGAGCGACACTAGGTGTCCGAGCATTAACGCCCCCTCCCCCCTGATTATGCAGCGTGACGTTGGCAGCAAACCATGGCTGCCTGAGGCTACAAAGACTGCAGGCTGGTGGAGCACACACTTTACCCCCCCCCCCCCCCCAACACACTGGCTGTCACGATTTTCTGAGTTTTAAGGTAACTTTCCGTTGGTTTGTGGTTCACTCACTGGGTCCACTCGTTCAATTCTCTCCCTGCATTCATACCTCTCCTTGTTTGGGTATGTGGGATGAATTATTTAGTATGTTTTACCTTTAACCTGGCTTTTTTGACTCTAATATATGCCCCTTCAGGTAGTAGTCCTTAATCTGCCCTTGTGCAGTTTTATTTATATATATTTACACAATGTTCTTTTTCACAGCATACCCACTGGAACGGTCACACAGTCTGTACCAATACCCAATTGTTAACTGGGGACTACACTAGCACTGATGTTTCTTATATCACTTCCTTGGGCCTGAGTGCGGCCATGGACTTGCGGCCTCAGGTCCCGTGGGATGTCTGTTTTCCAGTCGTGAACATTATTAAATTATATATCCAATTCATAGTAAGAGTGCTTGCAAATACTCCATCCCTCCTCAGTCCTATTTTTCCCTTGTGTCAAACATCTGTTCATTCTGCAATCCTTTGTTCTATTATAGATTTATCCCAATGTAACTGCTCCTGATGAGTGGACATCTCCACGAAAGCCCCAGCCTTATGCTACATGAACGCAATCATGTGATTCTGAGATTCAATAATGTGAATTTTATCAATAATCATTATCACCATTAACATAATTATGTGCATTATGATTTGGAGCAATTTTATTACTATATACAAATGTATTTATTACTATTATATTGATCGTGAATCATGTTATCATAATGTATAATAAATTGTTAAGGTGCTGCTTTTTTCTATCATGTTATCCTTTTTATTCAATGTATATTTCTTTGAAATCCACTAACATGTGATTGCATATCTTTATCTTCTTAGCCTCCATATAAAGTTCCAACCAACCCCCTTGTTCTAATATATAAGTACTAAGTCATGTCTTGCCTGTGGATCAAACACTTACTTTACTCACTGAACTGCAACTCAACTTATAACATTTGTATCATATGTTTTTTTCTGGATTTTTGGTTGATATTCTGTCTCTATCATTTCAAAACACACCTATGATAAAAATGATAGACCCTTCATTTCTTTGTAAGTGGGCAAACTTACAAAATCTGCAGGGGATCAAATAATTATTTCCCCCACTGTATATAGATCCACAGAGTTCAGTTCAATATAGCATAAGCCTGATCCAGGGGATCAGAGTTATTTACCCTCATCGTTGACTTTTGACTTTTGTGTGATCATCCCTACCGGGGTGCTATAAGAATGGCTATCCTTCATCTTTAAAACCTCAGTATCTATTCCCTATTAAAAGAAGGGGACATTTTGCACAGACAGATGTCCAGAAACAATGAATAAAAACCCTGAACGTTGTTGTCCTTGCCTTTGTTATTTAGTGTATGCTGTATTGTGCACACAATTGTTTTGTACAACCATAATAAAAAAATCTGAAAACTTAATAATTTGTGAAATAAAAACCAAACACAGCCCGCATAAATTCATACAATAGTCAGGACAAGGACATCTAAGTGCATGTGTATCAGCATTAGACTGCAATCAGCATCTGAGCTAGCACATACACTTAGAGAAAACAGCACATGATTACTTATCAGTTCCCATATACAGTATGGGGTGAGGACACAGTCACTGATCTGTTCCCCTATATAAGGTGTATGGGGAAAGGATATTGATCTGTTCCCTTGTATGGGGTGAAGATAATGATTTGTTCCCCTGCATGGGGTGAGGACATGGTCACTGATCTTGTATGGGGTAAAAACACAGTCAGTGATCTTGCATGGGGTGTACATGGGTGAGGACACAGACACTTATCTGGTATGGGGTATATGAGGTGAGGACAGAGTAATTAACCTTATATGGAGTAAAGACACAGTCACTGATCTTGTATGGGGTGCATAAAGTGAAGACACAGTCACTAATCTTATTTGAGGTGCATGGAGTGAAGACATTACTGATCATGTTTCGGGTGAATTGGGGTGAAGACACAGTCACTGACCTTATTTGAGGTGCATGGGGTGAAGACACAGTCACTGATCTTATTTGAGGTGCATGGGTGAAGACACAGTCACTGACCTTATTTGAGGTGCATGGGGTGAAGACACAGTCACTGACCTTATTTGAGGTGCATGGGGTGAAGACACAGTCACTGATCTTATTTGACGTGCATGGGGTGAAGACACAGTCACTGATCTTGTATGGGGTAAAAACACAGTCAGTGATCTTGCATGGGGTGTACATGGGTGAGGACACAGACACTTATCTGGTATGGGGTGTATGAGGTGTACATAGATGAGGGTGCAGTCACTGATCTTGTATGGGGTATATGAGGTGAGGACAGAGAAATTGATCTTATATGGAGTAAAGACACAGTCACTGACCTTGTATGGGGTTAAGACAAAGTCACTGATCTTATATGGGTGCATAGAGTGAAGACACAATCACTGATCTTATTTGAGGTGCATTGGGTGAAGATACAGTCGCTGATCTTATATTGGCTGCTTGGGTTGAAGACACAGTCACTGATCTTATATTGGGTGCATTGGGTGAAGACACAGTCGCTGATCTTATTTGAGGTGCATTGGGAGAAGACACAGTCGCTGATCTTATTTGAGGTGCATGGGTTGAAGACAGTCGCTGATCTTATTCGAGGTGCATGGGGTGAAGACACAGTCGCTGATCTTATTTGAGGTGCATGGGGCAAAGACACAGTCGCTGATCTTATTTGAGGTGCATGGGTGAAGACACAGTCACTGATCGTATATGGGGTGCATTGGGTGAAGACACAGTCACTGATCTTGTATGGGGTAAAAACGCAGTCAGTGATCTTGCATGGGGTGTACATGGGTGAGGACACAGACACTTATCTGGTATGGGGTGTATGAGGTGTACATAGATGAGGGTGCAGTCACTGATCTTGTATGGGGTATATGAGGTGAGGACAGAGTAATTGATCATATATGGAGTAAACACACAGTCACTGACCTTGTATGGGGTGAAGACAAAGTCACTGATCTTATATGGGGTGCATAGAGTAAAGACACATTCACTGATCTTATATGGGGTGAATAGAGTGAAGACACAATCACTGATGTTATTTGAAGTGCATGGGGTGAAGACATTGTTACTGAACTTGTATGGGGTGTTCTGTTGTATGGGATGTATGAACCAAGAGTACTGATCTGTTTGCCTGTATGGGGTGTGTGGAATGAAGACACTTATCTGTTACCCTCTATGGGGTGTATGGCGTTTGAACACTGATCTGTCCCCTATATAGGATGTATGGGGTGAGGACACTGAATTGTTACCATGTATAAGGTATATGGGGTGAGGGCACTGAATTGTCCCCTATATAGGATGTATGGGGTGAGGACAGTGAATTGTCCCCTATATAGGATGTATGGGGTGAGGATACTGAATTGTTCCCTATATAGGACGTATGGGGTGATGTATTGGGTGAGGACAGTGAATTGTCCCCTATATAGGATGTATGGGGTGAGGACAGTGAATTGTCCCCTATATAGCATGTATGGGGTGAGGATACTGAATTGTTCCCTATATAGGACGTATGGGGTGATGTATTGGGTGAGGACAGTGAATTGTCCCCTATATAGGATGTATGGGGTGAGGACAGTGAATTGTCCCCTATATAGGATGTATGGGGTGAGGACAGTGAATTGTTCCCTATATAGCATGTATGGGGTGAGGATACTGAATTGTCCCATATATACAATGTATGGAGTGAGGACAGTGAATTGTCCCCTATATAGGATGTATGGGGTGAGGACAGTGAATTGTGCCCTATATAGAATGTATGGGGTGATGTGTCCCTTATATAGGATGTATGGGGTGAGGACAGTGAATTTCCCCCTATATAGGATGTATGAGGTGAAAACAGTGAATTGCCCCCTATATAGGATGTATGGGGTGAGGACAGTGAATTGTCACCTATATAAGATGTATGGGGTGAGGACACTGAATTGTCCCTTATATAGGATGTATGGGGTGAGGACACTGAATTGTCCCCTATATAGGATGTATGGGGTGAGGACAGTGAATTGTGCCCTATATAGAATGTATGGGGTGATGTGTCCCTTATATAAGATGTATGGGGTGAGGACAGTGAATTGTCCCCTATATGAGATGTATGGGGTGGGGACAGTAAATTGTCCCCTGTATAGGATGTATGGGGTGAGGACAGTGAATTGTCCCATATATACAATGTATGGGGTGAGGACAGTGAATTGTCCCCTATATAGGATGTATAGGGCGAGGACAGTGAATTGTGCCCTATATAGAATGTATGGGGTGATGTGCCCCTTATATAGGATGTATGGGGTGAGGACAGTGAATTGCCCCCTATATAGGATGTATGGGGTGAGGACAGTTAATTGCTCCCTATATAGGATGTATGGGGTGAGGACAGTAAATTGCCCCTATATAGGATATATGGGGTGAGGACAGTGAATTGTCCCCTATATAGGATGTATGGGGTGATGTATGGGGCGAGGACAGTGAATTGTCCCCTATATAGGATGTATGGGGTGAGGACAGTGAATTGTCCCCTATATAGGATGTATGGGGTGAGGACACTGAATTGTCCCCTATATAGGATGTATGGGGTAAGGACAATGCATTGTCCCCTATAAAGGATGTATGGGGTGATGTATTGGGTGAGGACAGTAAAATTGTCCCCTATATAGGATGTATGGGGTGAGGGCAGAGAATTGTCCCCTATATAGGATGTATGGGGTGAGGACAGTGAATTTTCCCTTATATAAGATGTATAGGGTGAGGACAGTGAATTGTCCCCTATATAGGATGTATGGGGTGATCTGTCCCCTATATAGGATGTATAGGGTGAGAACAGTGAATTGTCCCCTACATAGGATGTATGGGGTGATGTGTCCCCTATATAGGATGTATGGGGTGATGTGTCAGCTATATAGGATGTATGGGGTGATCTGTCCCCTATATAGGATGTATAGGGTGAGAACGGTGAATTGTCCCCTGCATAGGATGTATGGGGCGATGTGTCCCCTATATAGGATGTATGGGGTGATCTGTCCCCTATATAGGATGTATGGGGTGATCTGTCCCCTATATAAGATGTATGGGGTGATCTGTCCCCTATATAAGATGTATGGGGTGATCTGTCCCCTATACAAGATGTATGGGGTGATTTGTGCCCTATATAGGATGTATGGAGCGATCTGTCCCCTCTATAGGGTGATCTGTCCCCTATATAGGATGTATGAGGTGATGTGTCCCCTATATAGGATGTATGGGGTGATGTGTCCCCTATATAGGATGTATGGGGTGATGTGTCCCCTATATAGGATGTATGAGGGTGATCTGTCCCCTATATAGGATGTATGGGGTGATCTGTCCCCTATACAGGATGTATGGGGTGATCTGTCCCCTATATAGGATGTATGGGGTGATCTGTCCCCTATATAGGATGTATGGGGTGATGTATGGGGTGAGGACACTGAATTGTCCCCTATATAGGATGTATGGGGTGACGTGTCCCCTATATAGGATGTATGGGGTGACGTGTCCCCTATAAAGGATGTATGGGGTGACGTGTCCCCTATATAGGATGTATGGGGTGATGTGTCCCCTTTATAGGATGTATGGGGTGATCTGTCCCCTATATAGGATGTATGGGGTGATCTGTCCCCTATATAGGATGCATGGGGTGATCTGTCCCCTATATAGGATGTATGGGGTGATCTGTCCCCTATATAGGATGTATGGGGTGATGTATGGGGTGGGGACACTGAATTGTCCCCTATATAGGATGTATGGGGTGACGTGTCCCCTTTATAGGATGTATGGGGTGATGTATGGGGTGAGGACACTGAATTGTCCCCTATATAGGATGTATGGGGTGACGTGTCCCCTATATAGGATGTATGGGGTGACGTGTCCCCTTTATAGGATGTGTGGGGTGATGTATGGGGTGAGGACACTGAATTGTCCCCTATATAGGATGTATGGGGTGACGTGTCCCCTTTATAGGATGTATGGGGTGACGTGTCCCCTTTATAGGATGTGTGGGGTGATGTATGGGGTGAGGACACTGAATTGTCCCCTATATAGGATGTATGGGGTGATCTGTCCCCTATATAGGATGTATGGGGTGATCTGTCCCCTATATAGGATGTATGGGGTGATCTGCCCCTATACAAGATGTATGGGGTGATTTGTGCCCTATATAGGATGTATGGAGTGATCTGTCCCCTCTATGGGGTGATCTGTCCCCTATATAGGATGTATGAGGTGATGTGTCCCCTATATAGGATGTATGGGGTGATGTGTCCCCTATATAGGATGTATGAGGGTGATTTGTCCCTTATATAGGATGTATGAGGGTGATCTGTCCCCTATATATGATGTATGGGGGTGATCTGTCCCCTATATAGGATGTATGGGGTGATCTGTCCCCTATATAGGATGTATGGGGTGATCTGTCCCCTATATAGGATGTATGGGGTGATCTGTCCCCTATATAGGATGTATGGGGTGATGTATGGGGTGAGGACACTGAATTGTCCCCTATATAGGATGTATGGGGTGACGTGTCCCCTATATAGGATGTATGGGGTGACGTGTCCCCTATAAAGGATGTATGGGGTGACGTGTCCCCTATATAGGATGTATGGGGTGATGTGTCCCCTTTATAGGATGTATGGGGTGATCTGTCCCCTATATAGGATGTATGGGGTGATCTGTCTCCTATATAGGATGTATGGGGTGATCTGTCCCCTATATAGGATGTATGGGGTGATCTGTCCCCTATATAGGATGTATGGGGTGATGTATGGGGTGAGGACACTGAATTGTCCCCTATATAGGATGTATGGGGTGACGTGTCCCCTTTATAGGATGTATGGGGTGATGTATGGGGTGAGGACACTGAATTGTCCCCTATATAGGATGTATGGGGTGACGTGTCCCCTATATAGGATGTATGGGGTGATGTATGGGGTGAGGACACTGAATTGTCCCCTATATAGGATGTATGGGGTGACGTGTCCCCTTTATAGGATGTGTGGGGTGATGTATGGGGTGAGGACACTGAATTGTCCCCTATATAGGATGTATGGGGTGATGTATGGGGTGATGTATGGGGTGGGGACACTGAATTGTCCCCTATATAGGATGTATGGGGTGACGTGTCCCCTTTATAGGATGTATGGGGTGATGTGTCCCCTATATAGGATGTATGGGGTGATGTGTCCCCTTTATAGGATGTATGGGGTGATGTATGGGGTGAGGACACTGAATTGTCCCCTATATAGGATGTATGGGGTGACGTGTCCCCTTTATAGGATGTGTGGGGTGATGTATGGGGTGAGGACACTGAATTGTCCCCTATATAGGATGTATGGGGTGACGTGTCCCCTTTATAGGATGTGTGGGGTGATGTATGGGGTGAGGACACTGAATTGTCCCCTATATAGGATGTATGGGGTGACGTGTCCCCTTTATAGGATGTATGGGGTGACGTGTCCCCTTTATAGGATGTATGGGGTGATGTGTCCCCTTTATAGGATGTATTGGGTGATGTATGGGGTGAGGACAGTGTGGGTGTTCTTACTTGATCCGGAGGGCAGTGGTAGAGTTCCCGGTGTGTGCTCTCAGTGGGGCCAGGAAGAGGATTCTCATAGCTGTCAGTCCGGCTGTGAGCTGTCACTGTCCCCTGTCTGTGTTCCACGTCTCTATCAGTGTCCGGAGCTGTGACATCTGCAGAGTACACATGGGTGGAGTATGGGGAGGGGGGACACCGGACACCTGCACACCGATCACACCCCCCTATCTCTGACACTGAATCGCTCCGTTCCGCAAAGTGTTCCCCCAGAAACTGCACCCTGCCGCTGAGGTTCCTAGCTGCAGCTTTCCCCTTAGTGACAGAGAATGACTGTCCACTCACTGTCACTAGGATTGCTGTGTATGGAGGATCAGAGCACACTGATAACTGCTTATACTGGCCTTTTATTTCTCCCTACAGAACAAAGTCAGTGTTTGGCAGATGTATATAGCTGTATATGTCAGACACCATTGTACAGTAGTTACTTAAAGCGGAGTTCCAGCCGTTTTGATGGGCACTGGTGAGGCAGCATAGATGGGCACAGGCGAGGCTGCGTAGATGGGCACTGGTGAGGCTGCATTGTTGGATACAGGTGAGACTGCATTGATGGGAACAAGTAAAGCAACATTAATGAGCAGTGAGGCTGCATCGTTGGGCACAGGTGAGGCTGCATCGTTGGGCACAGGTGAGGCTGCATTGATGGGCACAGGGGAGGCTGCATTGATGGGCACAGGGGAGGCTGCATTGATGGGCACAGGGGAGGCTGCATTGATGGGCACAGGGGAGGCTGCATTGTTGGGAACAGGGGAGGCTGCATTGTTGGGAACAGCGGAGGCTGCATTGTCGGAAACAGGTGAGGCTGCATTGTTGGGAACAGGTGAGGCTGAATTGTTGGGCACAGGTGAGACTGCATTGTTGGGCACAGGTGAGTCTGCAATGTTGGGCACAGGTGAGGCTGTGTAGATGGGCACTGGTGAGGCTGAATTGTTGGATACAGGTGAGACTGCATTGATGGGAACAGGTAAAGCAACATTGATGAGCAGTGAGGCTGCATCGTTGGGCACAGGTGAGGCTGCATTGTTGGGAACAAGGGAGGCTGCATTGATGGGCACAGGGGAGGCTGCATTGATGAGCACAGGTGAAGCTGCATTGTTGGGAACAGGGGAGGCTGCATTGATGGGCACAGGGGAGGCTACATTGATGGGCACAGGGGAGGCTGCATTGTTGGGAACAGGGGAGGCTGCATTGTTGGTAACAGCGGAGGCTGCATTGTTGGGAACAGGTGAGGCTGCATTGTTGGGCACAGGTGAGGCTGCATTGTTGGGCACAGGTGAGGCTGGATTGTTGGGCACAGGTGAGGCTGCATTGTTGGGCACAGGTGAGGCTGAATTGTTGGGCACAGGTGAGGCTGCATTGATAGGCACAGGTAAAGCTGCATTGATGAGAAGTGAGGCTGCATTAGGTGAAGCTGCATTGATGGGCACAGGTGAAGCTGCATTGATGAGCAGTGAGGCTGCATTGTTGGGCACAGGTGAGGCTGCACTGATGAGTGAGACTGCATTGATGGGCACAGGTGAGGCTGCATTGATGGGCACAGGTGAGGCTGCATTGATGGGCACTGGTGAGGCTGCATTGATGGGCACTGGTGAGGTTGCATTGATGGGCACTGGTGAGGTTGCATTGATGGGCACTGGTGAGGCTGCATTGATGGGCACTGGTGAGGTTGCATTGATGGGCACTGGTGAGGTTGCATTGATGGGCACTGATAAAGTTGTTAATATTTATTTTTGTAACTTAATTCTGCATAAAACATTTAAGCATAATTTCATGAAATAATTTATGAGGGCATGTTTATGGGCACGGCAGGGTAGGGGTTGGGTGGGGTAACTGGTGTAACCCTTAAGGCCTGGCAGGACTTGAAATGTTGAGCCCTGTATATATACTGTATACAGTTGTGCTCATAAGTTTACATACCCTCGCAGAATTTATGATTTCTTGGCCATTTTTCAAAGAATATGAATGATAACACAAAAACTTTTCTTTCACTCATGGTTAGTGTTAGCAAAATGATCCTGATCAAACGTTTACATACCCCAGTTCTTAAAGTGGAGTTTCACCTGAAAAAAATAAAATTAAAAGTCGGCAGCTACAAATACTGTAGCTACTGACTTTTAAAATAAGGACACTTACCTGTCCAGGGAGCCCACAATGTGCTCACCCGAAGCTGACCCATCCCTCGGCTCTGGGTGGAGACGCTGGCATCTTCAGTAAGGGAATCAGGAAGTGAAGCCTTGCAGATTTACAGCCTGGTTCCCTACTGCGCGTGCGCAAGTCCCGCTGTGCGTTCTGAGCTGTCTTCTGGGACCTGTGTGTCTCCCAGAAGACAGCAGGGGGGACGAAGGAGGGGTCGGACATGGCATAGATCGCCACGGATACTGCGGCGATCTTTTGTCAGACATGGGAGCAAATACCTGTATTAGACAAGTATCTGCTCCACCCTCCCCCCCTAAAGGTGCCAAATGTGACACTGGAGGAGCGGAGGAACCGGATCAGCGGAAGTTCCATTTCTGGGTGGAACACCGCTTTAATACCGTGTATTGCCCCCATTAACAACAATGACAGCTTGAAGTCTTTTGTGGTATTTGTGGATGAAGCTCAAAAAGCCTCCTGTAAATTCTTGGGCTGTCTTGCATGAACTGCACTGAGACCTCCCCAGAGTGGCTCAATGATATTGAGGTCAGGAGACTGAGATGGCCACTCCAGAACCTTCACTTTATTCTGCTGTAGCCACTGACAGGTCGACTTGGCCTTGTGTTTTGGATCATTGTCATGTTGGAATGTCCAAGTACTTCCCATGCACAGCTTCCTGGCTGATGAATGCAAATGTTCCTCCAGTATTTTTTGATAACATACAGCATTCATCTTGCCATCAATTTTGACCAAATTTCCTGTGCCTTTGTAGCTCACACATCCCCAAAACATCAGCGATCCACATCCGTGATTCACAGTAGGAATGGTGTATCTTTCATCATAGGCCTTGTGGACTCCTCTCCAAATGTAGCATTTATGGTTGTGGCCAAAAAGCTACATTTTGGCCTCATCACTCCAAGAAGGTTTGAGGTTTGTCTCTGTGCTGTTTGGTGTATTGTAAGTGGGATACTTTGTGGCATTTACATAGTAATGGCTTTCTTCTGGTGACTTGACCATGCAGCCCATCTTTCTTCACGTGCCTCCTTTTTGTGCATCTTGAAACAACCACACCACATGTTTTCAGAGAGTCCTGTATTTCACCTGAAGTTATTTGTGGGGGTTTTTTTTTGCATCCGAACAATTTTCCTGGCAGTTGTGGCTGAAATTTTAGTTGGTCTACCTGACCGTGGTTTGGTTTCAACAGAACCCCTCATTTTCCACTTCTTGATGAGAGTTTGAACACTGCTGATTGGCATTCTCAATTTCTTGGATATCTTTTTATTTCCCTTTCCTGTTTTATACAGTTCAACTACCTTTTCCTGCAGATCCTTTGACAATTCTTTTGCTTTCCCCATGACTCAGAATCCAGAAACGTCAGTGCAGCACTGGATGAAAGATGCAAGGGTCTGTCAGGAGTCCAGAAACTCATTGACCTTTTATACACACTCACTAATTACAAGCAAACAGATCACAGGTGAGGATGGTTACCTTTAATAGCCATTCCAACCCCTTTGTGTCAACTTGTGTGCATGTTATCAGGCCAAAATCACCAGGGTATGTAAACTTTTGATCAGGGTCATTTGAGTAGTTTCTGTTCTCATTATGATTTAAAAAGAGTAAACACAGTTGATTGATAATAAATGGCTTCAGCCAAACACTGACCATGAGGGAAAGAAATGTTTTTGTGTTATCATTCATATTCTCTGAAAAATGGGCAAGAAATCATAAATTCTGCCAGGGTATGTAAACTTATGAGCACAACTGTGTATATATATATATATATACACACATATACATACATACATACTTCCCACCCACTTTATTAGATAGACCTGTCCAATTGCTTGGTAGCACAAATTGCTAATCAGCCAATCACATGGCAGCGACTCAATGCATTTAGGCATCGAGACGTGGTGAAGACGACTTGCTGAAGTTCAAGATGATAGAAGGGCCACAGTAACTCAAATAACCACTCATTACAACCAAGGTATGCAGAATACCATCTCTGAACGCACAACATATCAAACCTTGAAGCAGATGGGCTACAGCAGCAGAAGACCACACCAGGTGCCACTCCTGTCAGCTAAGAACAGGAAATTGAGGCTACAATTCGCACAGGCTCACCAAGACTGGACAATAGAAGATTGAAAAAACGATGAGTCTCGAATTCAGCTGTGACATTCAGATGGCAGGGTCAGAATGTGACGTAAACAACATGAAAGCATGAATCCATCCTGCTTGTGTCATTGGTTCAGGCTGGTGGTGTAATGGTGTGGGGGATATTTTCTTGGCACACTTTGGGCCCTTTAGTACCAATTGAGCATTGTTTAAACACCACAGCCTACCTGAGTATTGTTGCTGACCATGTCCATCCCTTTATGACTACAGTGTACCCATCTTCTGATGGCTCCTTCCAGCAGGATAATGCACCATGTCACAAAGCTCAAATCAAATCTGGTTTCTTGAAAATGACAATGAGTTCACTGTACTCCAATGGCCTCCACAGTCACCAGATCTCAATTAATAGAGTACCTTTAGGATGTGGTGGAATGGGGGATTCGCATTGTGGATGTGCAGCCGACAAATCTGCAGTAACTGCGTGATGATATCATGTCAATATGGACAAAAATCTCTGAGGAATGTTTCCAACACCTTGTTGAATCTTTGCCACGAAGAAGTAAGGCAGTTCTGAAGGCAAAAGGGGATCCAATCCAGTACTAGCAAGGTGTACCTAGTAAAGTGGCCAGTGAATATATATATATGTCTATATATATAGAGATATATATATATATATATATATATATACTAAACTACAGCTTAAAGTGAGTTAAACCAAACCCTCCTGTCCTTTACAGCCAATGGATCTGCCATCTTATCCTCTATTTGATGTGCAGTTGCCATGGTGCTGCACATGTGATCAGCTATGACGCCAGACATTTATGATTTGACAGTTCGGGAATCGGGATGCGAGCTGACATAAGCACACTAGTAACTGTAACGCCCCTTTCACACGGGACGGATCCGTGTTGATCCGCCCCGTGAACATCCGCTTGCTCAGTGGTGATCGCTTCGTTGATTCCCGCTGAGCCGGCAGATGACAGGGCGGTCCCTGCACACTGTGCAGGGACCGCCCTGTCAGATCTTCGCTCTCCCCTATGGGGGATCGGATGAACACGGACTGTCTGTCCGTGTTCATCCAATCCGCTCTGCAGACGGATAGAAAAATAGGATTTTCCTCCATCTGCAGAATCGGACAATAGCGGGGCCGGATGATATCGGGTGTCAGCGGATGTTCATCCACTGACACCCGCTATCCCATAGGGATGCATGTATGTCCGTATTACATCCGAAAACGGATGGATGAAATACGGACATACGGTCCGCACGTGTGAAAGGGGCCTAACAGTTATCATTCTAGGAATGCCTTGAATGTAATGGTTTTAGGAAACGGATACATTGGTGGGTTTAGTGCCCATGCATGGTACTAACTGTTCCTCATTTGGAACCAAATCCCACTTTCCTTCTGTTCTGTCCCTCTTTGTGATCTGATGCATAGATCTCTATAGAAACGTATTATTCAACTACTAATATTTCCTTTACTGCAAAAAACTTTTTATTCAAGCACTAAATAATTGCATTTACTATTTTAAAAGGTGAACATAAAGGAGAAGTGGTGGCAATAAAAAGCACCTGCCAATTTACTCATCTTTTGCATATTCAATATGGCCCACATAACAGGCGGGGGTTCATTGCCTACATAATTTGTGCTATAATGTGTTTTTTTATCCTGATTCAGTATGTTGGGAGGTACATAGACAGTTGTTTTCCTGCATTTGATGTACCGTACATCATTCAATGAAGGTTTGTAGATTTGCTTTTACCTCAGAGTAGATGACAGTGCTAAGGCTGGTCTTGTGTACACAAGCTTTGCGGACAAACACAGGATTTTATATTCGCATACACTTGAACTCAAAAAGCCCGTTCCAGAAGTGTCTTTGGTGGGACAAAACCATCAATCCAGTGTCCAGGCTTTGCTAGTTGCCTATAGCCTGTGTAGGTGAACGAGTGTGCAGGATCGACACAAGCCAGTTCTGAGCGTAGCTTAGGCCAGTTGCTGCCATGTTAAGACAGACCCCTGTCAGGAGACCTGGTTGTTCCCACCAGAGACTGCATCCATTGTGAGGGGGACTTCTTGCCCAAAGGACTGAGAAAGTCCAAACAGCTACATGAGCCTGGGAGACCAAGAGAGGCTCTGGGAGGTCGAGAAAGCTGAGGCGGCTGGAGAGTCGAAGGGGGCTAGAGGAAGTCTAGAAGTTTCTGAAAGCCTGAGCAAACCCAGGGGGGCTGGAGAACGGGGTCAACAGCTTTTGTGTAATCCTATGGGTGTTTTGTAGTGGTAACACTGAAGTGTTTATCTGCTGTACAAGACTGAAATCAGAGA
Organism: Lithobates septentrionalis; assembly: GCA_037952835.1. Lineage (NCBI taxonomy): Eukaryota > Metazoa > Chordata > Amphibia > Anura > Ranidae > Lithobates > Lithobates septentrionalis. Next base: position 3,936,741 of record JBBDGP010000065.1, read on the forward strand.
TTTGGGTAGAGAACAATTTCATGAATTTAGCGCTAGGTTATCTATTAAAGGCACCTTTTCCAGCAAAAAGGACCCCAGTGAGTATTCACTAAGATGTATTCGATGGGGATATTGGTGGATTATGGAAGGCATAGGAAGTGCTATTTATAATATACATTACCAAAGCGTAACTTCTCTCAAAACTCTTAGTTTTGGACAGAGTGAGGAAGAGATTCTTAATTAGGCTTTTGTTACAACTATTTGTTACAAATGTAATATTCTTGGTTATGCAACCTGACCATATAACCAGTAGAAAAAAACGAGACTTCAGTTGGGCTTTTAACTGAACAACTTTCATCTGAATTTTCTATATGGGACAATTACATAAGTAATTAGCTATCCCTTAATGACTTGCTATCCATAGGCTACCCTATATAACCTAGCACCCTTTATTAAATTCTCCATAGGCCATTTTAAAACATCCTGGACATCAAGTGTTTAAAATAAACGCATGGAAAGTGCTTGTTTTAAAGGGACACTAAAGGTTCCCTTTTTTTTCTTTTAAAAAAACAAACATATCATAATTACCTCCTCTGTGCAGTTGATTTTGCACGGAGTTGCCCCGATCCTCCTCTTCTGGGATCCCTCCGCGGCGCTCCTGGCTCCTCCCCGCATCGAGTGACCCGTTGGAGAAGCGCTCTCCTTCGGGACACCCGTGCGGGCGCGATCCTGTGTCCGGCTGCTGCATCCATAGACACAGACAGCAGAACTCGGCACCGCCCCCCCCCCCCCCCGTCCTCGTTATTGGATTTGATTGACAGCAGTGGAAACCAATGGGCGTTGCTATCAATCTATCCAATCAAGAGCTGAGACACTGGCCAGAGAGGGTGTGCGCGTCTCTGGCGTGGGAATGAACATGCTCAGGTGAGTAAAATAGGGGGGCTGGGGGGCTAGTGCACTACAATAGGTTTTTCACCTCAATGCATGGAATGCACTAAGGTGAAAAACCGGGAGGGTTTACAACCCCTTTAAGCAAGTTTATAAAAACGTTCTTTTATATACCTGTATAAGATTATAAAAACAAAATGCTAATAAAATAAAGTTGGCATAGTTAAAAGACTTGTTTTTCAAATTCATCTTAGTACTTGTAATTCCACTAAAGAATGTGTAAAAATGACAAATACAGAAGCTTTACAGCTTTGTGACACTTAATAATGTTACCCTGTCTGACCTACCATTTGGGGTCCTCTTCCCATTACCCCCCCCCCCATTTCTTCTTTTACAACTCTCCACCTTTTTCCTTCCTCTTTTCTAGGATAACCTTTCTTTTCTATATGAAGGTAAAAGTCCTGGAAGTCGCACATCTCTGCAAAACCCCGTAAGAGGGTGTATGATAACCTCAGCCCAGGCTCCAACCAGTTAAAGTTCCCAACACGTCTCACTCAGTTCCAGGCCTTCTCCCTTTTCCATTAGATGTTGAGAGCTCTGTCCTTGTCTGCATTCCAAGTGGTTGCTACATAAAAGGACCTGTGGAGCCTTGAGCAGCACCCGTCAAATTAGTTTGGCTCTCTTGGCTATGGTTTTACTTTTAACTCTCCCCAATGCCCCCCCCCCCCCCACCTCATGTCGGACATTCACATGTTACATTGTGTTCAGAACAATACAGTTCTCTCTAGTAGTCAACATGATCTGTGTAAACTTGGCTGTCTGTTATTTTTTATTTGTCTTTTATACCTTCTGTGGCAATTCTGTGCCCTCCCATGGGGTAAGAACAAAAAAAAAATATATAGGGGTGGCGCTACAATACACCTCCTCACTTTTTTGATCAAACGATGTTGTATATCCAGTTCCACTAAAATAAGAACCACCTCAATTCCTGTTCATCAGAAAAACAAATGCAACACTGTAATACACTTCCCCCTCTCCAATGTAATGCCTACAAAACAATATCACTTCATTATTATCAAAAATCCAATAAGGATGATAGAATGTGAGTTGTAAAAAATTACAAATAAGTATATATATATATATATATATATATATATATATATATATATATATATATATATACTATAATCCCCTAATTTCTATGACATTATTTGTGCTACTATATCATTAAAAGTGCTTTGTGCATACATGTAAATTCATTTAATTATAAAATTCCAATAAAGTGCTCATATAGTGCCAGAAATGTGTCTTTTGTGTTTATTGCAGTAAATCAAAGTGCAATTCCAGTGTCCAAGTCCACGTGTTTCCCCCCTTTAAACACCACACTCACCATCACTCCTACACTCATCGTCACACTTACTAAGTGGGTCTAATAGTGCTTAAAGGATTTCTCCTCCAGGGCTCCTTTGTCTCCTTTTGGGCTGTGCCCAGGTGTCTCGTTTTCTCCAGGGACTGTCACATAAATACATGAAACAGACCAAAGGGATACTCCAAATAATGTATTACCACTTTATTTTTTATGATAAAAAAACATTTACAACACTTACACAAATGATATGCTTGCTAACTGTAAGCTAAGAACACATGACAGTACGTCAGGGATGCTCCTGTGTTCCACGGAACGGAAGTGACCAAATCAAAACTGCCATAGGTGACATAAGGAAGCTTCGCCCAATGTGTTTTGTCAGTTTGACGTCATCAGGAGTGGCTTTTTCATTTAGTTATATCTCAAGGAGATATAATTGAGGTGCTGGCAGATACTCATTATAATTTTAGCCATTTAACCATAGCGCAGAATTTTTCTTGAATAGTGGTGTAAAAAGTTTATGACCCAGGACTCTCATCCAGGCAGGTTGAGGGGCTCCAGGGGGTTTGTGCCATTCAGAGGAAACTAGCTCTTCAGTTGGTAAAACCCAGTTTGGGACCTGGAGACTGGAGATTTCCTAGAGATCCGGGAGAGATGAAATCTATAATCCTGGGTCCGTGTTTTGTGAATAACAGGCATGTTGATTGTGCTACGCTTTTTGTAGAGAACCAACCATGGTTCTAGGCTCCACCCCGGCAGAGAGAGAAGATCACCATCCAGCAATCAGGAGAGCTCAGCTAGGAGAGTGGGAGCCAGATGATCAAGAGTATGGTCCAAGCGTTTGTGAGAGGATGATCTGTAGGAGACAGACAAGGGCCTTGGTAAGGCCAGTGCCACAGTGATGTATGTGTAATGGGCCATACACACAATGAGAACTCTGAGCAATCATCCGATAATCTGATCATTAGTACACAGCTTTGGAGAGCCGATCATGATAGTTCATATGAAAATATCTGAAGGGACAAGCACAAATATTTTTCTCGTATGATAACAGGATTAACAATTATCATATAATTAGTATGGTATTTGTACGAAAAAATTTGTGTGACCAAGTCTACCCATGCTCGGAAACAAAAGAATACATTGCATTACAATACAATATTCAAATGCCTGGATGGAAGATAACAATCGGCCGCTTGGGGCGCGGTGAATCCTCACACCGCTCGTTGCAAGCTGCTGACGAGCCTCAATACTATGCGTCACTGACTCCTCCTAGGCGTTGCGTCACCTGACATGTGACTTTTTCAAGGTTCCTTGAAAAAGTCACGTGTCGGGTGACGCAACGCCTAGGAGGAGTCAGTGACGCATAGTATTGAGGCTGGTCAGCAGCTTGTAACGAGCGGTGTGAGGATTCACCGCGCCCCAAGTGGCTGATTGTCATCTTCCATCCAGGCATTTGAATATCAAGGCTTATGTGAGTGCACTCGTTGAAGTGCTGCTTTTTTAAATAATCAGTTACTGCACAATGATGTCTCTTCTTTTTTATTGCATATATTTGTGATACATGAGAATATCCTTTTGGAAACCTTTACATTATACAGCAATATTGGGGGAATTTGCTGAACAGATTCGGTTTTTATTACATATGGGACTATGCCTAATAATATTGATGAGTGAAATGCATACTTAATACAGCACAGAATGGCTATCAACCAACCTCAATTCGGGAACCTTTCTAACTCTTTATCCATATGAATTTTCCTATATTGATATTGGACAATATATATATAGTGGTTATATTTTATTCATGTTTTATGTAATGGTTACCACAGACGGCATCCTGGGTTTTATTTTTATTTTTATTTTTTATTTTTGTGGAGCACAATATTGCAGTGTATAGTTTTTAGTGTTCCTGACCCAATCACACCCACATTAATTCTAATCAATTGATTAATTGGAGGGATTTATATATATACACTGAGCACGGATTGACTGGAAGGTTAATATTAGCGCAACACATTATTTTCATTTGTTACCTTTAATAACCTGTTTTCGATATGAGACTAATATGCAAAAAAAAAAAAAAAAAACAGACAATCATTCGTTACATCATGATACGCATCTTTGTGTATAATCAGACGGCCGGTTGTCTGATTTTCCCATAGTGTGTATCCCACTTTAGCCATGAGGCTAATTATCTGTTTTGCAAATCCCTGTGAGGGAAATACATTGATTTTGTTTTCTGAACTTTCTTTTAATAAAATTGGGCAAGAAAAGCCATTAAAAAGAAGAAGTGAAGCGGAGTCCTTAAAACTCTACCACTTGAAGCGTGTTCTCACACTCCTCATGAAGACTTGTTGAACTATCCTTTGTTTTTTGTAAGCATTTCTTACTGAAAATAAATAAATAAATAATTTTTAAGAATACAAATACTTTATTTTTGTACAGGTACTGGTATGTCTATGTAGCCAGGAGCTGGCTATTTTGCTTGCAATTCAGGGACAGTATGCAGTGTTATTAATGTGGGGCTGTCTCCCTCTAGTGTTGGCTTGAACTCCATATGTAATTTCCTAAAAACAGAACTTAGAGCAAAGCATCGTGGGATGTGTAGTTCAAAATCTGGATGTTTCAATTTCAGCAGGACTGTCCTGAACTACCACTACCAGATTGCTGAGAAGAGCAGAACAGATTCTGCTGGCAGAGGATATAAAAAGGTTGGTTCCTAGGTCGCTCTCTTGGGACATCGGCTTGGATCTGCTAGCAGGAGCCAGTGCCAGTGTAAGCTGTGGCCGAACCGCAGCCTGCATAGGAGAGAGCTATCTACAGCTGCATACATAGGGACATCTGCAGACAGCATCACTTTCTATCTCCCTCAGTCCAGAGGCTGTTCCTGTTCCTTCAGCATTACCTGCACTCCAGATCCGGGTAGGCCGCGGCACGGTGTAATGGAGGTCAGATGCCATCCCCAAGCCAGGATCCAGAGGGAGTTCCTGAAAGAGTCTTCATCATCATCTGCATCACTACCAGCAACATCTGTTGTGCTGTGGGTGAGCGGGCACCTGCCCATTTAGTACCATAGACACTGCATACAAACATCATTGTTTCTGCTCGCATTGCTGATACTTGTAGTGCTACTGAATATAAGTTCAGTCAATTCCATAGACACTGTATGCAGACATCTGTGCTTTGCTCACATCAGTAGTTCCACTGAATACAATATTAGTGAAACAGCTTATATGGTGACCACTTGTGTTTAGGTCACACAGGAAAATTCTGTATCCTTAAAGGGGCCAATCATCTATCAGTTAAAGTTGCTTTGCTCTAACATCAAGGATTATTCCCTTCATTATACTTTAAGAGGAAGTAAACCCTGGTGGTTTTTACTTCCTCTTTATTTCCCTGCAAAGGTAAAGCATAATGAGCTACTATGCATCGCATAGTAGCCCATTATGTGTCACTTACCTGACACAGAAGCCTGCGTTGTTGCTGTTGTCCCCACGAGCAGGGAGCGTCCATCTTCGCCCCTCTTCCTTCCGGGCCGCAAACTCCGGCTCTGTGACTGGCCGGAGTCGCGTGACGCCACTCCCACACATGCGTGCGGGAGCTGCCAGTCACGGCATGGCCCTTATTAGAAACGGCACAATGTGCCCTTTCTAAAGAGCACATGCGCCGATGACACCGGCGCTCGTCTTTTTAGTAAATATCTCCTAAACCGTGGAGGTTTAGGAGATATTTCAAGCAGCTATAAGCTTACCGCTAGGTAAAAGTGGTTGTACAGGGTGTACAACCACTTTTAGGTGCTAGCTAAAGATTTGCCGGATTCGGTGGGGTTGCCATTATCCCCTTTTATCCCCTCCTCAGTGTCACGAGTGACTAAGTGTTGTCTAACACAAGGGAACCTGCTCTCATTCTTTGGAACTCTGCTTAAAGGAGCCAGCCAATTTAACTACAACAATTTGCTAATGTTTGATGATTGTTTGTTGTTAAGTGTATGTGGGCTGAGGGGATAAAGAGGAGTGGCTTGACATAGTTCTATTAAGTGTCAGTCCCCTGCCTCTTTGCTGCCTGTTCACATAGGTTTCTGTGATTGAACTTATTTGCACTGTGTTTTTTTGTATTTTACCTTGCTAGCATAAATCTTTAAACTGCAAAACAGAATTTATATTAGTGCTACGTTGTTCAGATAAAATATCTTCATTACCTATAGTGTTATGTTGTGCACTTTTATGTGTCAATTTTATCACAGTAAACAAACCTGAACTGTTTCACTAATACCGTGTAGGTTTCTTGTTATTGGTGTCAGCGGTAAACATGACTGAACCCAGGGTGTCAGAGGTGTCAGAGAATTTGCAGAGTCGGGGCAACCAGTGGGGTACAGATTCTATCAGTGGCCCTCACGAGGGTAGCGCTACATCTGGATACACATTGTATTTGTAAGTGTTACTAATGGCATTCACTTAAAGTATAATTAGTCATCACAGTGTTTTGTATCCTTAATACAAAATGTAATTATGTTAATTGAGTCTATTCAACAAATGTATCTTTCGTCCCCCCTTTTCCAGGCCATCAGGAAGCCTGGCTTGTTCATTGCTTGAGCTTTCATCTTTTATTTATTCACTTTTATTGTTGTGATTATGCTTGCCAATATACAGCTTCTAGTACGCGGTTGGAGTTGCCAACCATCGAGAGCATTATTTGCTGACACATTCTACTGTCAGAAACATTTTGTTTACACATGATTTATGTCATTATTTCTGCTATGATTACAGTAAAAGCACAGAGAAGCTCATGTAAACTGCACATTGCCATACTCATGTATCGATCTAGATGTGGTGCATGGTAGGCAAAGACTAGTTTTGCAACAAAGTGATGCATAAAACAAATGAAAGTGGCACTGTGCCCATTGAAGGTAATCTGAATCCAGCTGGGATTTTTTTTTTTTTAATTTTTAGTTTAAAAATGTATGTTGTCTGAATTAATATTCTCCATGATACTATTTGCTTCAACTGCTTATAAAGCCATAAACAGTCTGCTACTTTGCGTCACCCAAGGCACCGTGAGACACGCCAGACTCTGAAGACTTCACACAATTTTGTGCCAATTTTAATTACTTTTACCCACCTTTTAAAGTAGAATTCCAATTTTCCTATAAACTTTACTTTCAACTTTCCTATTTCACTTTAACCACTTAAGGACCGGAAGATTTTCCCCCTCAATGACCAGGCCATTTTTTTCGATAAGGCACTGCGTCACTTTAACCACTTGCTGCCCGCCATATAGCAAAATGACGGCGGCAAAGTGGTTTCAATATCCTGACTGGACTTCATATGACGTCCTGAGGATATTGAGCCGCTGCGTGCCCCCGGGGGCGCGCATCGCAGCGATCGTTGTTGACACCTCGCAACTCAGATCTAGGTAAAGAGTCTCTGACAGAGACTCTTTACCACGTGATCAGCCGTGTCCAATCACGGCTGATCACGATGCAAATAGGAAGAGTCGGTGATCGGCTTTTCCTCACTCGCGTCTGACAGACGCGAGTAGAGGAGAGCCGATCGGCTGCTCTCCTGACAGGGGGGTTTGTGCTGATTGTTTATCAGCACAGCCCCCCCTCGGATCCTACCCAGGACCACCAGGGAAGCCGCCCAGGACCACCAGGATGGCCATCCACACTGGACCACCAGGTATGCCCCCTAGACCCCCAGGGAAAAACGAATCAGTGCAAAGGCAGCTGCCAATCAATGCCCAGGCAGCTGCCAATCAGTGCCCACTCCAATGCCTACCACTGCCAGTGTCCCCAGGGATGCCTATCAGTGCCGTGTATCAGTGCCCATCAGTGCCACGTATCAGTGCCCATCAGTGCCGCCTATCAGTGCCCAGCAGTGCCACCTATCAGTGCCACCCATAAGAACCCATCTTTGCAGCCTATCAGTGCCCATCAGTGTCGCCTATCAGTGCCCACCAGTGCCACCCATGAGTGCCCATCAGTGCCGCCTATCAATGCCCATCAGTGCTGCATATCAGTGCCACCCATCAGTGCCGCCTACCAGTGCCCATCAGTGCCGCATATCAGTGCCCATCGTCAGTGCCCGTCAGTGCCCGCTCATCGCTGCCACCTTATCAGTGCCTGTCAGTGCTGCCTTATCAGTGCCCATCAGTGAAAGAGAAAACTTACTTATTTACAAAATTTTTAAACAAAAACAAAAGCAAAACTTTTATTTTTTTCAAAATTTTCGGTCTTTTTTTATTTGTTTTGCAAATAATAAAAACCGCAGAGGTGATCAAGTACCACCAAAAGAAAGCTCTATTTGTGGGAACAAAATGATAAAAATTTAGTTTGGGTACAGTGTAGCATGACCGCGCAATTGTCATTCAAACTGCGACAGCACTGAAAGCTGAAAATTGGTCTGGGCAGGAAGGTGTCCTGTATTGAAGTGGTTAAATGACAGTTGCGCGGTCGTACCCAAACAAAATAGACATCCTTTTTTGCCCACAAATAGAGCTTTCTTTTTGTGGTATTTGATTACCTCTGCAGTTTTTATTTTTTGCGCTATAAACAAAAAAAGTCAGACAATTCTGAAAAAAAAAATATATTTTTTAATTTTTGCTATAATAAATAACCCAAAATTAAAAATAAAAAAGAAATGTCTTCATCAGTTTAGGCCAATGTGTATTCTTCTACATATTTTTGGTTAAAAAAATCCAAATAAGCGTATATTGATTGGTTTGCGCAAAAGTTATAGCGTCTACAAAATAGGGAATAGATCTATGGCATTTTTATTATTATTTTTTTTTTTTTACTAGAATTGGCAGTGATCAGCGATTTTTAGTGGAACTGCGACATTGCGGCAGACCGGACACTTTTGACACTTTTTTGGGACCATTGACATTTATACAGCGATCAGTGCTATAAAAATGCACTGTCACTGTAATCACTAGGAACAGCAGAACTCTCTCCTCCCCTGACAGAACGGGGATCTGTTTGTTTACATTGACAGATCCCTGTTCTGCCTCTCTGTTGAGCGATCGCGGATGGCCATGCTATAGCTGTTTAAAGTGGTTATAAACCCTTTACAACCACTTTTGTCTACAGGTAAGCCTGTAATAAGTCTTATCTGTAGGTACTGTGAATTTCTCCTAAACTTGTACAGTTAAGGAGATATTCACTGTATATTCATGTGCCGCTATCATCGGCACATGCACACTGAAGAAACGGTGCGTACGTCGTCTTCAGCTGCTGTGCTGTTATGGGCGCGGGAGTCATGTAATCACAGCTCCGATCAATCACAGCGCTGGAGCCCGCAAACTCCTCAAAGGTAACATTCCGGAGAGATGTCGCCTGTCACGGGGACTGCTGCAACAGCGTCTACAAAATAGGGGATAGTTTTATGGCATTTTTATTATTAATTTTTTTTTACTAGTAATGGCGGCGATCTGCGATTTTTATCTGAACTGCGACATTATGGCGGACACATCGAACATTTTTGACACATTTTTGACCATTGGCATTAATACAGCAATCAATGCTATAGAAAATGCACTGATTACTGTAAAAATGTCACTGGCAGTGAAGGGGTTAACACTAAGGGGCAATCAAGGGGTTAATGTGTTCCCTAGTTTGTGTTCTAACTGAAGGGGGGAGTGGACGGTGCAGGGGAGATGACAGATCGCTGTTCATACTCTGTTCATAGTTCATACTTCATACTTTGAGGCCATAAAATGCCAGGACAGTACAAATACCCCCCAAATGACACCTTTTTGGAAAGTAGACAGTCCAAGGTATTTAGTAAGAGACATGGCTGTTTTTTTCACGCTTTCCTTTTTTCCATACTGTCACCGGTGCAGTACAGTGTCATCATATAACTGGTGTGGCGGTGATCAGGGACACTGACTCGTGACAGCACGAAAATTATATCTATATCTATATATAGATATAGATATATATCTATATCTATATATAGATATAGATATATATATATGTAGATCTATAGACATAATTTAGTTTACATTTATTTTAATTTTTATTACTTTTTTAATTTACTATTATTTTTTTTTTTTTTTAACACACTGTGACCAGAGCAATATAAAGCTACCATAGTAACAGTGTACTCCTCTTGAGGAAGTGATCAGAATTTTGTTTTTGTTTTACGCATTATGATTGCTTATAGTAGTGAATTACAGCATTTTACTGAATGAGACCTTCTCAGGTGTATGGATTTCCTGTGCAATCTATTAGTGATCACTGTTCACAATATGGTATATCTAAAGGAGATCGTACAGAGATTGTACAATCAGATTGTATAGAGTATGGCCACCTTTATACACCTAAAATTAACTAGTTTCACTTTTGGTGCCACTAATTATTAATGGCACAGCAAACACAGAAGCAAACACCAATTTTGCCATGTGAAAAAAAACGAGTGAAAAATGCATCAACACGCACAGTAAAAAGGTACAAACTGCAAGACGCCAAAATGTCCCGTTAGCTACTTTGCCAAGTGTAGGGAAGCCCATTGAAATCAACGGGCCGCCCTATGCATGGCTCGGAAAAAATGAGAGCTCGTGTGCTCCCACTACACTAGGTGTGAATGGGGCCTAAAAGTAAAATTAGTGCGTTTACACAAGAAAAAGGAGGCTCCATTCACATCTGTGCATTTCTGAATGCATGGCAAGCTGCACAGAAAATGAATGCTTTGCCATGCGTTTCAGAAGCGCACTGCAAATGCACATTGTGCTTGGGCTGTCATTACATTTTAAAGTGGTAGTAAACTTCTGTAAAAAAAAAAAAGAAGGGTTTTCACCTACAAGGCAATATCATAATGTGCTAGTATGCACCACATACTAGCACAATATGAAAGAATTACCTTAAAACGAAGCCTTCCAGTGACGCGCTGTCGCCGCAGCAGAGCTCTTCCCGCCCAGCCGCCTCACTCATCCACAGTGTTCTGTGAATAGAAAACTACAAATCCCCACAGCCTTAGCAGCTGTCGGCTTGTAGTTCTCAATGAACTACCACTGGGCTGTGGAGTGCTATGGTAGTTCATTCTCTCTTCCTGTCAGAGTGTATTGGTTTGCCTGTATGAGGTACGAGCAAGCAGAAACACTGACAGGTTGGCAGGAGTCCTGCATGGCATCAGCAATCGGCTGATCAATAAAAAAAATAATAAATGCACGCTTTTTACCTGCAAAAAAATGTACATTTATTATTTTTTGTAAAAAGTTGAACTTATCCTTTAACCCCTTCAGGTCCAGAAGGAGGTTTTACCCACTTCCTGACCAGGCCATTTTTTGTGATACGGTACTGCGTCGCTTTAACTGACAATTGCGCGGTCGTGCGACGTTGTGCCCAAACAAAATTGACGTCCTTTTTTTCCCCCCACAAATAGAGCTTTCTTTTGGTGGTATTTGATCACTTCTGCATTTTTTTGTTTGTGCTATAAACAAAAAAAGAACGACAATTTTGCATAAAAAACAATATTTTTTACTTTCTGCTATAAAACATACCCAATTAAAAAAATGTAAAAAATCTAAATTTCTTCATCAGTTTAGGCCAATATGTATTCTGCTACATATCTTTTGTAAAAAAAAAAAAAAAAATCCCAATAAGCGTATATTGATTGGTTTGCGAAAAAGTTATAGTGTCTACACAGCGGGTGTGCCGATGCTCGTGGCTGACGGTCGCAATGACCCCTGGCCATGAGCGATCGCAAGCACGAGAGACAGAACAGGGATGTGTGTGTGTAAGAGGAGTGACAGATTGTGTGTTCCTATTAGCTAGGAACCACGATCCGTCACTTGCTCTAGTCAGTCCCCTTCAGTTAGAAACACGTACTAGGGAACACAGTTAACCCCTAGATCGCCCCCTAGTGTTAACCCCTTCACTGCCAGTGACATATTTACAGTAATTAGTGCATTTTTATAGCACTGATCGCTGTATAAATGTCAATGGTCCCAAAAATGTGTCAAAAGTGTCCGCTGTGTCCACCATAATGTCGCAGTCCCGATAAAAATCGCCGACCGCTGCCATTGCTAGTAAAAAAAAAATAAATAATAATAAAAATGCTATAAATCTATCCCCTATTTTGTAGAAGCTATAACTTTTGCGCAAACCAATCTATATACGCTTATTGCAAATTTTTTCCCCAAAAATATGTAGAAGAATACAGATCGGCCTAAACTGTGGGAAAAAAAGAACGTCCATTTTCTTTTGGGTGCAGTTTTGCACGACTGCGCAATTGTCAGTTGAAGTGACGCAGTGCTGTATTGCAAAAAATGGCAGCAGCCAAATTTTCCGGGGCCGAATGGGTTAACAACAACACTAATAAGAGGTAGCACATAGGGATTATTTCACTTTATTCATTTGTTTTTATTGTCCCCCCTCCCAAACCATAAAGGTAAACAAGGCCTTAGCCCCTGAACTCCTCCTATATGTCTTGCATACTCCAAAAGTGGGATCCCTGTCCTTAATTTTTGATTCTGCTCCTGTTCACTGTTGACTTCTGGTTGTCCGCACCTATCTTTATGTATTCCTGCTCCTTTTTTTTTTTTTTTTACAATGTCCCTAGCATAAAAGAACAATACATTGAACAGAAAGAGTGGGAATCGCTCATACTGGCCACAGACCCTGGCGTTAGTGCAAATCTCTCACCAATAGAGTCCTTAAGAAATATAACAAACTATCAGGTGGTTTAAAGTATAACTAAAGGCATAACTTATTTCTTTAGTTTTGGATAGAGTGGAGATGAATTAGAATACCTGTTAGTTCTTATTGCTGTCTGTGCTCCCGTTAAGGAGATTCACCCTCTCTATTTGTCCTGTTTACCATTGTCATTGAAAGTGAAAGTAAAACCCACATTTTGGGTTGTCCCCAGAAAGGTAATAGAGGGGACACTTTCCAATAGGGACACTAGTTCTGGTGACCCGGGGGTCCCCCTTAATTTGTAGGGAATTCCTCTCACTTCCTGTTTGGCTATGGGACAGGACGTGAAGCAATAGCTCTGTAATGGAACACAGATGGCGAAAAAAAATAATCTGACGGGATAACACTCCCTTGCTCTATCCAAAAGGAAAAAAAAAAGTTTTGCCTTTACTGTCTACTTTACTGTGTGACATAGTAATCATTTTGGGTGGATTCATCTTTAAAATATCACAATTGGGGTAGTCTTAAGCTGGCCATACACCATACAATTTTCCTGTTCAATTTTCTTTAGATTTACCTTCAACTATGTAGTACAAGGGCCTGCCTGATTGCATCCAAATTGAAAGTGTTTAGGTTTGACCTCCTATTATATGGTTTTGGTAAATCTAAAGGAAAGTTGAACAGGAAAATTGAATAGTGTATGGCCAGCCTTACCTTGAAAAGTATTAATGAAAATAAAAACTTGCTGATTTCCACATTTCACCTTTAATTGAATCTGTCTGATGTGGTCTGTTTGGTTCCCACTTCACATTTTTGTGCTTCTACGCTGTCTTGCCCTCGAGTCATAAGGGTACTTACTCAACTTTTCTCTTGGAATTGAGTTTCCCATTGAATTTCAGCTTTCACAAAACAGGTTTCTGTTTACAAAGTATTATACGTCATCATCACTAGTGCGTGGTGATTTCTACATGTCCTGTTCCAATCATTTCCAGTACCATAATACTGTATGCAAAATACATTTCTAATTTCACAACAGCGTGTTGCTTTGTGGTTATATATGTCCGAAGAAAAAGAAATGACTGTAAGTAGTATTAACAGTCTAAATTAAATCTGAACACTGATGTCACGGATTTCCAGGAAAACTATTGAAAGAAATATGAAGGTGACAATCAAATACAGACAGTCAAACACAGATATTACAATTATCTCACAAAGTGCATCAATACAATAGAAAACACAACAATATCAATAAATATTAATATTTATTAATTACCCCTTACACACCCATAAAACTATGAAAAAACATAAACTAAGAAAAAAAAAAAAAAACACAACACACAGAATCAGCATATAACAAGACAGCCTATAATAATATATAAATTATGAAATAAGTAAAATCAATTATTATTATTGTTAATAATATGATGAAAAATAGGCAAATAAACAGTCTAAACGAACTATTTCCATCACTAACACATGCAGCCACTGTCACAGTACACAGTATATAGCACTTTGTTCCGACAGTGGGATTGCAACTTTCCATCCTATTCCCAGAAAAAAATTAAGTTGCGCTCAGCGCTGCCATTCACAGGAAGCTTTGTATTTTATAAATGAATGCAAGGCTTCTTCTGATTGGCTTGTAAGCAGGTGCAATGCCAGATTACCAAATAGGCAGATTGGTCACGGGCCTATGGGCCCCGCGCCGTTTAAAGCGGTAGTAAAGTCTGCAGAATTTTTATTTTTTATTTTTAAAAGTGTAAAAAACGGGCCCCTGCTGACTTACCTGCAAACAGAGCTCTCTAGGGCAACGCTGTCATGGCTCCCCCGGTCCTTCCATCTTCGCCCAGGCTTCCTTCCAGGTTTCGTATCTTTGGCCGCTTGAATGGCCGGGGCGTGGTGACATTACTCCTGTGCATGCATACAGGAGTCACATCACCGCAGCACACAGAATGCACATGCGTACACTCAGATCACATTACCGCTGACAGGCGAGAAGGACATTTATGATAGCAGAGACCTCTAGGGTCTATTTTGTTATAAAAAACCCTGCCTGTCAGCGGATTCAAACATTTTGACTTCACTACCACTTTAATGTTTAAAGTGGTTGTAAGCCCAGGTTTACATTGATGCAATCTGACATGTCAAATCGCATGCCAAATCGGCAGCTATTGCGGTGCACCGATTCCTAAAAGTAGTTTCTGTACTTCTTTTTGTGACTTTCGGGTGCGATTTCAATAGACACCTATGCAGGAACCTACAGAGATGTCTCTGAAATCGCCCCTGAAGTCAGACTAACATGCGGGAACGCAATTGTGCGAGTTCAGCGGAACTCGCACAATTTCAGTCCCGCAGCAGTGTGAACCTAGGCTAAAGCCTTAAAGGGGTTGTAAAGGCAGAAGATATATATATATATATATATATATATAGATATATATATATATATATATAGATATATATATATATATATCTATATATATATATGCATTTTATGCCCCCCTACTTTTGTCCCTGTCCCCCCATGTGCCCCCCCTAAATATGAGACGCCACTGTGAAAGAGAAGTGGGGTGCAAGACAAATTGCGCCGGGGAGTAGTCCAAATTGTAAGAGGTAACTTTGCAAATAATACTGTGTACTTGTTTCCACACATGAAGCATGATGCCAACTTCTATTCCACATCTCCAACAAAGATTGGAGATGGGGTAGAATTTGTGAAGTCTGGACAGGGTCTGATAACACCAGGTAAAAACTTTATATCCATTTTCCTTCATTGTCACATTGAGTGAGCCCTTATGAATAAGGGTGCACATGTTCTCCCACTCCACATCCGAGAAAGTCAAATTCAGGTCCCGGGCCCATGCCTGACAAGAAGGAGTAGAGGAGATAGGAGCTGGATCTAAAAGTGACTTATAAATATAGGAAACTATATGTCGTTGTGGATGTGAGCGATTGCAAAAGGCTTCCACTGGATTTAGAGGTCTCCCCCACCTATCAGATGAGCCTTGCGAAGTCAGAAAGTGCTTAATCTGGAGATACGATCAAAAAGGAATCTGATGTGGGCACATCAAGTCATTGATAGTTTCCCGTGAGAGTAATTTCCATTCCTGAAAGAAGTGTTGGGCTAGAACATCACGATAAGGCCAGCCCAATCGTAGAAAGGAAGGTGACATACCATGAAGGAACGTAGGGTTGAGGCGTAAAGATGTTAACGGGCCTCTCGACATAGGCTGAAGGTTTTTATCTTAATGCATTCTATGCATTAAGATAAAAAAAACCTTCTGTGTGTAGCAGCCCCCTCGGCCCCCTAATACTTACCTGAGCCCCATCTCTATCCAGTGATGTCCGCAAGTCCCTCGGCCGTCCTGGTCTCTGCCTCCTGATTGGCTGAGACACAGCAGTGGCGCCATTGGCTCCCACTGCTGTCAAAGTCCATCAGTCAATTTTTTTTTTTTTTATTGGGATATTTATTATAGCAAAAACAACAAAATATTATTTTTTTCAAAATTGTCACTTTTTTTTGTTTATAGCGCGAAAAATAAAAACTGCAGAGGTGATCAAATACCACCAAAAGAAAGCTCTATTTGTGGGGAAAATAGGAAATCAATTTTGTTTGGGTACAACTTCGCACGAAGTTGTACCCAAATTGTCAGCTAAAGCGACACAGTGCCGTATCGCAAAAAATGGCCTGGTCAGGAAGGGGGCAAATCCTTCCGGGACTGAAGTGGTTATAGGTGATGTATTTGGATTCCTACATTGTTTAGGATTTTAAGTAGACAAACCCGATATCTATTAACTTTGTCTAATTTACAATTCTAATGCCCTGTACACCCGATCGGACTTTCCGACGGAATATGTGCGATCGGAGCTTGTTGTCGGAAATTCCGACCGTGTGTGGGCTCCATCTGACTTTTTCCATCGGAATTTCTGACACACAAAGTTTGAGAGCATGCTATAAAATTTTCCGACAACAAAATCTGATCCTTTAAATTCTGATCGTGTGTAGACAAATCCGACGGACAAAGTGCCATGCATGCTCAGAATAAATTAAGAGATGAAAGCTATTGGCAATTGCCCCGTTTATAGTCCCAACATACGAGTTTTAAGTCACCGCATTCAGAACGATCAGATTTTCCGACAACTTTATGTGACCGTGTGTATGCAAGACAAGTTTGAACCAACATCTGTCTGAAAAAAACGATGGATTTTGTTGTCGGAATGTCCGATCAATGTCCGATCGTGTGTACAGGGCATTAGAAGTGTCCAGCCGGGTAAAAATCCCCCACAATTTTCTTGGAAGACTTTGTTTGATAGTGGCTCGTCTCACATGGGAAAACAATGGCGTTTGCTGGGTTTCCCCAGCTTTTATTGTTACTTCAAGGCTTCTAAATTGAATCCTGTTTAGAGATCATAAAATCTACTTTTTTACATATTACATTGATCAGACAACGTATTTACAGATCTCTAACTGAGTGATAAGAACGCAGTGTGTTCTACTTTGAAGAAAATTCTCATGTGACTGCCCTGGGCTTCACCTCGGTTTTGAGGCCTTTGCACCCTCTCATCTCCATCTGAAATTTATGAGATATGTTTATTTTTTCATCATAGTTCCTACAATATATACACACACACACTGTATATCTTTTGTTACACTTTAATTTATCTTGTTTGGCCAACATTTTACATTTATTTAATTGATTTTTAGAATACCTTGCATGATGCATGTGTCCCATATACACATTTCCAGAAAAAAATGGTAATATTTATTTATTGCTGAGGAAGCAGCCATTAGCTTCTGGACAACACGTGGAACCCCTTGGGCAAGCTTTCTTCAACATTGTTGTTATGACTGCCCACATTTGCACCATCCTTCTTCTAGTTTTTTTCCCTAGTAACATTCACATCAATTATGTTGAGGAATGATCTCTCATGTTTGGACTGAATCTTGCTTCAGTAGACTGTCAAAATAAAAGAGTGTTCATCTCAGCCAAACCTCAGGTTACAGCAGGAGGTCAAATATGTAGCTGCAGAATTTACATCACTGCTTAATGTGACAGGTCTCTTCAGGCTGTCCTAACAACCAGTGACATTCCCCCGGTCAGCTGGGGATTTTCAGCTGACAAGTGAATATAAACAAAGGGGCAGGGATAATGTTAAAAAAAAAATGGTGTGGGGTCTCCTCCAGATTCCATAGCAGACCCTTATCCAAGCATACAGCCCATAAGGTCAGGAAAGCAGGAAGGGGTGAGCGTGGGGATTCCATAACCTCAATATGGAGAGGGTACCTTGCCGGGGGGGGGGGGGGGGGGGTCAAATATATCAGCGGGTATTGTTCTTTATGACTGATAAGGATCTGCATTGCTGGACAACATGATTGACAATGGATTTACATTGTGAGACATTTTTTTTTTTGTGTATTTTTATTTATTACAATTTTTTCTTTAATTAGTAGGTATAGTACCCCTTACTCATTCAGATTTAACTGGAGTTGGGGCAGTATTTGAGACCCCTTTTATTTTTAAGGGGGTTTCCAGTTTCTAATAAGTACCCCCCCCACCCTCAAACCTCCACAGCCACCCAGCCAGGGTTGTGGGGAAGAGGCCCTTGTCCTCATGAGGGAAAGGTGCTTTGCCAGGGGGCCCACCCCTCAAACAAGGTATCCCGCCATGCTGAGGCAAAGATCATGACATTATCCATAGCTCTCAGCCTGTACGTGACCTGGATTTGCAGCTGTTCCATGCCAAGCTGGCCAGGGACTCCACTCTAGCATATCATGATAAAAGGTATGCACATACCTGACTTTAGGAGAAACTCCACTATATTCTATCCTACATACTCAGGCCAAATGCCCACTCTGACACAGTACTGACAGTTTCCTGCCCCACCTTTTTGCATAAATAATGTTCTCAGAATGCTTTTTCAACAGTTAACTTAACAATGTCATAGTCGGGGTAATTAGGATTTTTTTCTTACACTGTTATTGCTTATAACAGTGCTAATCACTGCTATAAGCAGTAGTTTTAACTGTCACGAAAGAAAGTCATTCATGACAGATTGCTTACTATTGTGATGCTGTGATTGGCTACAGTTAATCACATTGTACAGGGTGCCAGGTACCATGTGATAGCTGTGGGTCAATCACAGCATCACAACAGTAAGGAAGCTGTCATTATTGGAAGCCATTCATGACAGTTTTGCTTACTGTTATTCATGTGATTGTTTTGGTCATAGCGATAACATGATAGTGGTCAGGTACCGACCCCTGTGATCCGATGTGTCCACCAGGATCGCGCAGCTGTTCACCCCAGGAGGCTCGCCAGTGCTCATGTGCTGAGCGACATACCAGTGTGTCGCTCAGCCTGGAGCTACCATCCTGCTACAGTAAATATACTGTGGGCGGGGGGGGGCAGAAAGTGGTTAATGTAAAGTTTTTGTTTCTTTCAGTTGATTAATTCTTTCTGTCGTTTGTAAACATTTTAAGAAAGCTTTCAATTTTCTTTCAAGATCAAATTAATAATAAAGTGGTAGTGAAGTTAAAATAATTAAAGTGGTAGTTGTAAACGTTTGATTTAAAAAAACAAAAAAAACAAAAAAAAAAACCAAACATGTCATACTTACCTGCTCTGTGCAATGGTTTTGACAGAGCAGCCCCAATCCTCCTCTTCTGGGGTCCCCCGCAGGTGCTCCAGGCCCCTCCTCTTCATCGGGTACCCCCACGGAAAACCGCTTTCCATGGGGGTACCCTGCAGACTCGCTCCTGCTTTCAATCTGCCCAATGAGGAGAGCAACAGTGGCTGGAGCCGCTGTGCTTGTACACATCGCTGGATTGGATCGTGCTTAGGGAAGAAAAAGGGGGGACTCGATCAGACACGCACCCTGGATCAACAATGTTAATTAATAGTGATGTGAAACTTGATAAATCTATGTAGAGCAGCTCGTAGTGAGACCGAAGTCTAAATATGTAAATTAAACTAAATATATAATTTCATACCGTGCTCTATAAATAATACAAATATATAGAACACAGTATACACCTGGAAACCTACTAAAAAGTTAAAATATAATGTCCATATGAGATCAAATCAAATGTCCATAAAAAACCACCACCAAAATATCTTCAGTCCAGTGAAACAGTGATGAATCCTTAGTTGCTAGGTGAGATAAGTGTGATCTTCCACCAGAATCAAGCAAACATTCTACTCACCAGACCACCATGACACTTATTACAGGTAGTCAGAGCGCACCAGTGCACAAAGCAAGGTCCATAAAGACATGGATGAGGGAGTTTGGGATGGAGGAACTTGACCAGCCTGCACAGAGTCCTTACCTCAACCTGATAGAACACCTTTGGGATGAATTAGAGCAGAGACTGGGAGCCAGGCCTTCTCATCCACATCAGTGCCTGACCTCACAAATGCGCTTCTGGAAGAATGGTCAAACATTCCCATAGACACACTCCTAAACCTTGTGGACAGCCTTCCCAGAAGAGTTGAAGCTGTTGTAGCTGCAAAGATTGGGCCAACTCAATATTGAACCCTACAGACTAAGACTGGGATGCCATTAAAGGGTTACTAAACCCTTGTTTTTTTTTTAAATAACAAACATGTCATACTTACCTCCTCTGTGCAGTTGGGTTTGCACAGAGTGGCCTTGATCCTCCTCTTCTGGGATGCCTCAGCGGTGCTGGTGGCTCCTCCTCTTCTCGACACCCTTTGGGACACCCGTGCGGGCGCACTCCCGAGTCCTGCTGCTACGTCTGTTGACACAGACAGACGTAGGCAACACTGATGGGCACGGATAGGCAACACTGATGGGCATTGATGGGTGACACTGATGAGCGACACTGATGGGCATTGATGGGCAGCCCTGACTGGCATCACTAATGGGCACTGATTGCTGGCACTGGTGGGCATTGATTGGTGACACGTGTGTGCGGCGTGACGTTGGTGGGCGGTCCCTGTGGTGGCGCTCATACGGCGGGCTTGGCTCTCGAGGCTGCCCACTCCACTGGATGTCATTTTTGTTTGGGAATACATATCGTTTTCTTCCTCCATAATGCTTCACCTTGCACACCAGGTATCTCCACTCATGCTATACTCTCTGGCTCCTTTCTTTCTTTCCTTGCATTCATGATCTGTGGTGTCTGGTTTGCTTGCTTGGCGGTCTTGCTTGGATGCTTCTATCTAGCCTTCTTTCCTTGTCTTCCATATGGTCACACATCTTTCTTCTACTTCACCCCTGTATTCTCTATTCACACTTAGCTGTTCACCTCCACGGTATGGTTGCTATTTGATTTCCTATCCTACTTTCTACTCCAGGTTTGCCTCGGGGGTCCTGGTCTGCCTTGGATGGCGCCCTGTGAGGTTACCCCCTTCGGTCCGTCCACCTCAGCTCCCGGGGGGTGGTGTCTCCGATTGCCGAGCGATGTATGCCCTCCGCCACCATCTCACGAACCACAATGTGTAAGCATGCACTCTGTGTGGGGTCTTTTCAATTACCCCACCTCCGTTTCATATTTATAATCACTAGATCATTTTTATATTTTTTTATTTTAGTCAAGATATGCGCTTGCTCCTGACGAGTGGCATAAGAAGCCACGAAACGCGTAGAGCTACCATTGTCGCGTTTCTCACCAGCGTCATACCATTTCCCAATTTTTTGAGTTTTTTGGAGGCTTATTTTGCAGGCAATACTTTTTTATATGGTTGTGTATTAACATCTTACTGGTGTACCATGGAGAATTGTTGTATTCATTGAATCATGTATATTTGCTGCTATTATTGCTGATATTTCTCTCTATTTGTGATTGATATATTATTACTATATGCATGTTCTATTTCCATGAATTTAATAAAAAATTTTCCTAGTAGTCCATCGGTTTTGTTTTTTGGACATTTCACGCACTTCATTTAAAGTCCCACTTTTGTTGCTTTTTTCTTAGACTAGTAAAGGGATGGAAACGCATGACCTCATCCAGTCATGGTTTCATTTAAAGTCCCACGGGATGGTCAGTCCCAAACCCTTCTCTAACATTAGAACACAGGTCAGGTTTTTATTATTGTTCGTGTTAGGGAGATCCCCCCTCTCTATTTGTTCCATTTACTGTTATCATTCAAAGTAAAAGAAAATCCCAAATTGCGGGTTGACAGCAGAATACATATAGCGGGGGAGAGCTTCCAATTGGGACACTAGTTCTGGTGACAACCAGGGATTCTTTCACTGCGGGGATTTCCTCTTACTTCCTATTTTGGCCATGGGACAGGAAGTGAAAGGAAATCTCCACAGATGGCAAAAAAAATGATGGCGGTTAGAACCAGGGGCGTTGCTAGGTCTGAAAAAGATCTGGGGCTAGAGCCCATAGCAGCGGTCACCAACCGGGGGGGTTGCACGCCGGTGGTAAGCAATTTTTTGCGGGAAAAAGAAGGCTGGTGTTGGCGTTTCAATCTTCATGGCACCATGGTTGATATGTTGTCAGGGTGATCAAAGCGCATTGTTTCTATTGTTATATTCTAATATATAATTAAGTGGTTCAACTCACCATAATGCAGAATCAGTGGGAGCCCTGGGCGTGTCACTTGCCACATCACCTGCCACCATTTGCAGATTGTCACTTGCCACCATTTGCAGATTGTCACTTGCCACCCATTGCAGATTGTCACTTGCCACCATTTGCAGATTGTCACTTGCTACATCACCTGCCACCATTAGCAGATTGTCACTTGCCACGTCACTTGCCACCATTAGCAGATTGTCACTTGCCACCATTTGCAGATTGTCACTTGCTATGCCAGCCAGTGCCACTAAATGTGCATTCTCGCTGCATTGGTGGCAGGCTGGCAGCACTGGCCCATTTAGTGAGGGCAGGAGAGTGGAGATGCAGGTCGGGCAGTGAGAGATGATGTAATCTCTCTGCTCCCTACC
This sequence comes from Lithobates septentrionalis, assembly GCA_037952835.1. Lineage (NCBI taxonomy): Eukaryota > Metazoa > Chordata > Amphibia > Anura > Ranidae > Lithobates > Lithobates septentrionalis. The sequence goes on from JBBDGP010000065.1 coordinate 3,959,525, forward strand.
ACATCTCCGACATTGAAGAGGCCCATTTAGTGAGGGCAGAAGAGCGCTGATGTGTGGCAGGCAGTGAGAGATGACATCATCTCTCTGCTCCCCGCCGCACATCGCTCCCACATTGAAGTCCCAGCTGTGAAAGCGGAAGATTGGTGACGGGCGGGCGGAGAGAGATGATGTCATCTCTGCTTGTCCGCCTGCTCGTCTCCAGGGCTGGACTGAGACAAAAATTTGGCCCTGGACTTCATCCAGACCGGCCAACTTTGACAGGTCTCACCCATGCCGGATCTTCTGGTCCCCCTTGCTCCTGTGGTCCCCCGTGTGCTGCTCTGGTCCCCCCGCACTGCGCTGGTCCCCCTGTGCTCCTCTGGTCCCCCACGTGCTGTGCTGGTCCCCCTGTGCTCCTCTGGTCCCCCGCGTGCTGTGCTGGTCCCCCTGTGCTCCTCTGGTCCCCCGCGTGCTGCGCTGGTCCCCCTCTGCTCCTCTGGTCCCCCGCGTGCTGCGCTGGTCACCCTGTGCTCCTCTGGTCCCCCGCGTGCTGCGCTGGTCCCCCTGTGCTCCTCTGGTCCCCCGTGTGCTCCTCTGGTCCCCCGCGTGCTCCGCTGGTCCCCCTGTGCTCCTCTGGTCCCTCCGTGTGCTGTGCTGGTCCCCCTGTGCTCCTCTGGTCCCCCGCGTGCTGCGCTGGTCCGCCTGTGCTCCTCTGGTCCGCCTGTGCTCCTCTGGTCCGCCTGTGCTCCTCTGGTCCCCCTGTGCTCCTCTGGTCCCCCGCGTGCTGCGCTGGTCCCCCGCGTGCTGCGCTGGTCCGCCTGTGCTTCTCTGGTCCGCCTGCGCTCCTCTGGTCCGCCTGTGCTCCTCTGGTCCGCCTGTGCTCCTCTGGTCCGCCTGTGCTCCTCTGGTCCGCCTGTGCTCCTCCGGTCCCCCGCGCGCTGCGCTGGTCCCCCGCGCGCTGCGCTGGTCCGCCTGTGCTCTTCTGGTCCGCCTGTGCTCCTCTGGTCTGCCGCGTGCTGTGTGCTGCGCTGGTCCCCTGCATGCTTCGCTGATCCCCCGAATGCTGTTTTGGTCCCACATGTGCTCTGCTGGTCCCCCCCCCTGCTCTGGTCCCCGTGCTCCTCTATTCCCCCCCCCCCATGCTGCTCTATCCCCCCTCCCAGCGCTCACCTCCTCTCCCTGCTTAGATAGGCATACAGACATGATCCTAGGAGTGGATACTGATAAGCTCATCGTACGATCCAGAAGTCATGCAGCCGCATACAGCTGTGACATAAACTTCCTCGGCACTCGTTCTCTTGTTCTTTCCTTCCCCCGCTCTCCATCCATTCTGCTGCCGCGGAGAATCTAGATGAGAGCGGGGGAAGGAAAGAACAAGAGAACGAGTGCCGAGGAAGTTTATGTCACAGCTGTGTGCGGCTGCATGACTTCTGGATCGTACGATGAGCTTATCAGTGTCCACTCCTAGGATCATGTCTGTATGCAGCCGCGCTGCATAAGCAGGGAGAAGAGGTGAGCGCTGCGGGGGGGGGGGAGGTGGCGGTCCGATGGCTCAGTGCCTGTACATTCCTAATCGTCCCTCCTCCACCTCCAATGCCGCCCGCCACAGCAGCGACCCGCCGGCTCTTCTCTCCTTCACACCCGCTGAGATTCGGGGCTATGGGCTCGACATTCGGGGCTCCAGCCTCGATAGCCCCCCCCTGGTGACGCCTATGGTTAGAACACTCCCTCTATCCAAAATGAAAAAAGTACATTTTCATCCAATTCGCATGACAGGAGATTGTGACTGGCTCTATATGATCCGGTTCCCACATCTCCGGGGCAGCTTGCACAGAGATCCTGTGCATCTATGGTTCCATTTCAGTTCCAAATTCAGACAAAAATTCAATCCTGATTCATCTCTAAAACGGAGAACAGGGACGCACCGGACCCCTGCTGTGAGCCGCATCCATCAGAGGTGTGAACCCGGCCTCAAGTGGTTGTAAACCCTTTCATATACCCAGTGAATGAGTGAAGTGACTGGCCTCAGCTGATACAGAGATAAAACAAATCCTCCTACATAAGTTGTGTAGCAATAACTCTCGGTGGAGCTGCTGTTTTAAGCGGGCTGTTACCGTCACCTTCGTTACCTCTATTTCACCAGAACCGGGTCTAGGGTCCCGTTGAGTTTAACACCAGTCAATGTAGGCACAGGACACTTGAATATCTTTTCCAATGCTTTAATAAATGTGAATTGAAGGAAGTAGCAGATAAGAGGTAGAAGGAAAGTTGCAGGAAAGTTCAAATACCTTGTCTTAGTGTAGTATCAGAAACTGTAAGCTTGTAGATGGATGGTTTAAGATGAACAGCAAACACAGCACTAGAACCTTTAAGCCGACCCGGCAGTACTATGCGGTAGGGTTACTTTAGGATACGTCCTCCAACTGAGTCACCAGGCCCCTCTCCAGACCAGCACTCTGCATGATCCTTCCATGACGGGTCCTCCCCTGGGATCTTCTCAGTTGTCCAGCTTCTTCCCGTAGGACAGACAGCCCAGGACCATTCCTCTGCCGCTGTGGTAGGCCCCAGACAGACTTCTGGGCCACCCAGGCGCTGCAGCAACGTGGGCCTCCCGTACGGAGGACCACGAGGTAGTACTCCTAACGCATACCTGTCGGCCAGGAGGGCTAGCAGGTGGAACAAAACGAACCCCCAAACATGGCGTCTGTCCCATAAATACCCTCCCCCAGAATGCAACTCGGAGGACCACCTCCACCGAGTTATCTCCGGGACAGAGGAGCACTCGTACGATTCAACGTGTTGCCTTTCCAACACCGAACCATGGTGACAACGACACCCACAGCACAGTGTGAAACTATATGCAACTCAGCCAAGCTGGAACAGAGGCAAATCTGACTATGTATGAACAGATAACCCACTAAATTTACCTATAAGCGTTAGATGAAAATCTACCAGCGCTACAGTTGTATCTGTTTATTTGCTGTCCTCTCTACAGCCGTTCAAAGTGATGAATTTATTGTAAAGCTGGGAGTCGGCTCCATCTAGACCAACATCTCTGTTTGGAGCAGATCAGGTACATGCACCTCCCTGATTGGAGGGAAGAGACACACCCTCTCCACACAGCAACAGAGCTGAGGCTGGCAATCAGCTGGAGCTATCTCCCCTGTCACCATTTTTCTCTTGGTGTCAGGAAAACTTGTCAGAAGTGACTGGTGCTGCTAGCAGAGAAAGGAAGACAGCAGACAGAAAAGACACTTGGAGCTCTGGATTGAGACAAGTACACGCTATAGGGATGTGTTGTGTTCATATTGCATGTCTGAGGTTTACAACCACTTTAATGCTGATGAACACAGCTTGTTTAAAACATCCTTGTGATCGTGGTCGAGGTTGGTGTTACCATCCTGTCCTCCCGGAAATCGTGACACCCCCCTCCCCTACAACAAGCACGTGAAACTTGTGTACTTTCAGACAGCCTGATCCCGGTCACATGACAGCCACCTCAGCAGCCCCTGATTGCTAGACAGCTGAGAGTTGCGCTGGGTGGGCGGTACTGTAGAGGATTGAGGCGCTTGTGATTGGAGCAGAGAGGTGAGGTGGGTGTGGCGGTGAGTGCGGAGACTTCCTGTGTGGTGGGCGGAGTCTAGTCCGGTGGAGAAGTGTGTATGGGCCGGGTCGGGTGATCGCAGACATGGAAGACTCCGGAGAGCGGAGCCCGCTATTGGGCGGACGATCAGAGTCGTCTCCTCCGTCCGTGTTCTCTGGCCGCCGCCTGGCCTGTGCCGCCGTACTGCTGTCCGAACTGCTGGAGAGGGTGGCCTTCTATGGGATCACCTCCAACCTGCTGCTCTTCCTCAATGGACCTGTCTACAACTGGGAGGGCACCGATGCCAGCCAGGCGCTGCTGCTCTTCATGGGAGTCACCTACCTGGTGTCGCCCTTCGGGGGGTGGCTGGCAGACGCACTGATTGGCCGCTTCAGGACCATCCTGCTGAGTATGGTGCTCTATATGCTGGGCATGCTGGTCTTCCCTCTCATTACCTATTCCACCACCCAATCCGCCTTCTGCGGGGACTTACCTCTGATCACTGTGGACAACTGCACCACCGCCAACGCCTCCGGCATCAATGGATCGTACGTGCCGTGCCCGGTCCAGGGACACCGCTACTGTGCCATCCCCGTCTTCGTAGGACTGATCGTCGTAGCGTTGGGAGTCGGATCCGTCAAGGCCAACATCACTCCGTTCGGAGCCGATCAGGTACACACCTCCCTGGGGGGGGCAGATCCACACCCCCCATATACAGGACTGATCTTCTGCCTTCAGGTCATTTACAAACCCTCCCCTGTACTGGCCCTTTAAATTCCTGTGATGCTGGGGACGTCTAGGCGGGGCTTATCATTATATACTCTCTGTGATTGGCACAGACTGATGACAGTTGGGTGTCCCGCCTACGAGCTTCCAGTCACCTGGCCATAACTGCTCATCACTGATCTGGGTGCACCGAGTCACCCCACCCCCACAGAACAGCCTATTGCATTAGCATGTGCACCCCAAAGCACAAACACACACATACGTGCATGTATATTAGGGATGCACGGATACCATTTCTTTACTGGTGAGTACTGATAACCCTTTGCAGTACGATTTGAGCCCGCGCAAATATGAATGGGCTCAAACTGCACTGCAAAGAATCGCATGCAGTTTCCCGCATTGCTCCTGTGTAAGCCCATTCTTTAGTCACCATGAGAAGCCTGGGTTCAAACAGGAGCAGTGCAGGAAACCGCATGTGAAAATATATAGAAATACAGCGCTCACAAACAAAAACATACAGTCCATATAAAACTAAAAAGGTGCTTCACATCTAATGTGCAAAGTTGTAGGGAATGCTTCACATCTGGTGTGCAAAAAATGCAGAGAAAGTGTTGCATACAGGATTTTCAGGCATACCAATGCACCCCCACATGTGTCCCCACTCACCGGATCACAATGACACCCAGATTTCCAGTCTGGGAGTCAATACAGGCTTATAGTGATTATCCAGAGGATGTCACAGGATGGCAGGTTCACTGATGAGATTGTATAGTAAACGATCCTTCAACGTTAAAACTCAGCCATCCAAAACAGGTACCCAAAAAGAAAACAGGAGGGAACAATAGTGAAGTATGCTAAGAAAGATTATTTATTGCACATAAAAGGATATACTTACAAATGTAAGTTAAAATCAGGCATGGAAATGGTAAAAGGATGCAGCAAACATCACCGCTGTTGGCGTTTTTCCACGAGAGCGGAAATGACGTCAGTCATCCCAGAAGTGCATCTATAGGAGAGGAGTCTCAGAACTGCAGGCATAATAAAGGAAATGAGGGTCAGAGAGTGTGGACATGCTACATTTCTGGCTGGGGATATGCTTCAGAAGACCATACGAGAATGGGGACATATTACACGAGGCTAGTAGAGACCAATGATATTAACCCTGATCAGTGGCCCCACTATAGACTGCTGAGGGCCACACAACATACACCCAAGGGCTGCAGGTTGGGCGCCAGGGGTTCATTGCATTTATTCTGCCTGTGGACACACAGAATTCCATGATTAGAAATGTCCTATAAATGGAGGTCTGTCATTGCCAGTATAAGTGAGGTCTTATTCCACAGTGATGACCGGCCCTGTCTTCTTGTCAGTTTCTAACCAGTTGAGATTTTATTTACAAAGAACTCCGAGATCTTTAGCTGCAACCTTTTGTTTATTTTGCACTAAACTTTTCCTCGTTTTTCAGATGATTGCCCTGGTTATTTTTAAATGATAACCTAAAGGAATAATCACAAAGAAAAAAAAATCCCCAGTGGGTTACAGTGATTCTAAAGGTGTATTTGTTTGTCATTTAAAAAAACAATACAAAAAAGCAAAAAACAAACCTGCTATACTTACTTGCTCTGTGAAATTGTTTTGCACACAGCAGCCCTGATTCTCTTCTTTTTGAGTTCCCCTTGCAGCAGTCGTGGCTTGTGCCCCCCAAGAGGAAGCCTCTTGCCGCACTCCGTGCTCGTTTCCTACATCTCAGGGTAACAGGTTGCCTTTGGAAGAGCGTGTGCAGTGGCAATGAAATTATTAATGGTACCCCTAGCTCACAAACGCAGTGCAGTTTCATGCAGTGCATTCTGAAAATGTAGGCATTGCACTACTTTTTCCATGTGTCAGTGTATTTTTTGCAGCCCACTCAGATTATTATTATTAATAATAATAATAATATTATTTTTTGCGATTTATATATCGCCAACAGTTTACGCAGCGCTTTACAATGTAGCGGGGGGACAGCACAATTACAGTACAATACAGAAGGGACAGGAGGGCCATGCGAGCTTACATTCTAAAGGGAGGGGGTGGTGGTACAAAAGGTAATAGATGTGGGGAATGATTTGATGGGGTTGTTAGGTGGGTGTGGGATAGGCTTCTCTGAATAAATGAGTTTTCAGGGATCTCCTGAAGGTGGACAGGGTAGGGGTTGATCGGATATACTGGGGCAGGGAATTCCAGAGGATGGGAGAGGCTCTGGAGAAGTCCTGAAGACGAGCATGGGAGGAGGTAACAAGGGAGCTAGAGAGCAGGAGGTCCTGGGAGGAGCGGAGGGGGCGATTTGGGCGATATCTGCAGATGAGGTTGGTGATGTAGATGGGGGCGATGTTGTGAATGGCCTTGTATGTTATGGTTAGCATTTTGAATTTTATACGGTGGGGTAGGGGAAGCCAGTGAAGGGATTGGCAGAGAGGAGCAGCAGTCACGGATCGATTAGTGAGATGTATTAGTCTAGCAGCAGCATTCATATTAGACTGAAGGGGGGATAGCCTGCTTAAGGGTAGGCCATTAGGGAGAGAGTTGCAGTAGTCAAGGCGGGAAATAATCAAGGAGTGAATAAGTTGCTCTCTGGTTGTCATTAGTCAGCAAGTGTCGAATTCTGGAGATGATCCAGTGATTGGATGTGGGGGCTGAAGGAGAGGTCAGAGTCAAGGATTACACCCAGGACCCTGGCATGTGTGGAGGGACCAATGGTTGTGTTGTTGATCTTAATGGTAAAGTCATGGGGGGGGGGGGGGACCGTGGAGGAGGAAATATAACAAGCTCAGTTTTAGAAAGATTGAGTTTGAAAAAATGGTGTGACATCCATACCGATATGTCATTCAGTAAGTTTGAGATCCGTGAGGAGATCGAGGGGGTGAGTTGAGGAGTGGAGAGATAGATCTGGGTGTCATTGCCGTAGAGGTGTTATTGGAAGCCATGGGAGGTTATCATCTGACCCAAGGAAGAGGTATAGAGCGAGAAAAGGAGGGGCCCAAGGACAGAGCCTTGTGGTACCCCAACAGAGAGAGGTTGGAGTTGTAAGTGACACTATAAAAGTGCGCTGGGATAGGTAGGAGGAGAACCAGGAATCACAGAGGCCAAGGGAGTGTAGTTTGCTGAGGAGGAGCAGGTGGTTAATACTGGCTCCTTCCTTTTCTAAATTCAGAGTCAGTGATTACTGACTGTCTGTTCATAACTTAGCATCGCAAACTGTGTTTATGATGCTTCAGTTTATGAATGGAGAGGAGCCTCTGTCTGTCGAGGTGTTTATTACAAGGCCTTCTTTTTTGTAGGGGGAAGTGGGCAGTCAGTGTTCAACACACACACACACAAACAGTCTATGCCTCATCGGTGCTGCATATTAGTCCCAGTGTCAAGTGACGTTAAAAAAAAAGTATCGGCGGTTACTTGTACTCGGTCTTAAAGTGGTATCGATGCAACCCTACTGATTGGGATCCCGCGCTGCTGTTTTTCTTTTCATTTTGATATAAATTTTATATTCTTGAAATGTGACTGCTGTACCATGTGCTTTTATGAGAAAATCCATGGTGTTCCTGCCATTCCCTCTGCTTTCCTATTAAGAAACAAAACAAAAACTGACCACACTAAGCAAGAAAGCACACCATGGTCAGTTCTCTAGCTAGGCTGGGAACTCCGTGTACTGTCCTCCAATAATCAGACTTGTCCTGACACCCCCCCCCCCCTGCACAGCCATTCACTGGGAAGCTCAGTGTGCTGTTGCCTCTCCTCCCCCCAGCTCTTATGCAGCTGAGAACAGGAAAGGGTGATTACTTTTATAAAAAATAATAATAAAAAAAAGTGTGTGTGTGTATATATAATTTATATATTAAACTGGTATGTTTTACAAGGTGATCATTTACAATAACTTTAATTTCACTTAAAATCCTGTTCTGGATACATAACAGGAAGTGTCAGGAAATTCTCTATAAAGTGAGGGGAATTCCCTCTGACAGTTGTCACCATTGGAAGACCGGTAACGCTTTTGAATTTCTCATCATTCTAATGGCAGAAGTGTGGGGCTACCATTGCTGGCCTCATTCTGAAAATGCAAGTTGCCTGGCTATGTCTGACTGCAGTACTTTGCTTCAGAGGCCCATTGTAAATAAGTGCCAGAAAAGTGTCGGTTATTTGCTTCCAGTGCTGTCTGAGTGTGACCAGGAACAAGAAAAAAGGTAAAGCATCTGCATGACAGCCAGGAAACTAGCATTCTCGGGTAAGAAATGGTGGCATCCTTTTGTTCTTTCATGACAGATTCCCTCTAAAGCAAGATGAGTGCATGGCAGGCAGGCAAAGCTAGCATTGTCAGGTATGCTCTTTTCTCACATAACCGGTTAACTACTGAAGAGCTGAGTTACCACACCGCAGGGAGTGCATAGTTCTCAATGAGTCTTGACTCAGAAAAGGAGCAAGAATGAATAAATATGGCTGCATTCATGTAAATATAAAGCTACAGAAGATACATTGAAACAAGCTGAGAATTAATAGAGATTGGTGCTCAGAGTTAAAATGCGCCAATTTCTACAACCTCAGTTAAGAAAAAAAAAATTGGGACACTGTAAAATCTGCATGAAAACAGAACGCAACGACCTGCAAATCTCAGACTCATATGTGTGTTTTTTTTTTTTTTTATCAATTATGAATAAAATATCAAATTCTTAATGGCAGCAACATGTTTCAAAAAAGTTGGGACAGGGTCATGTTAACCATGGTGTAGCATGCCCTCTTCTTTTAACAACACTATAAACAACTTTTTTATTTTATTTATTTTTTTTAATTTGAGCGCGGATAACGAGCTGTAAGGTCCCTATCCTTTTTAAGTCCGGTGGACGCGGTGCCAATGGTTGCCAAAATGAATGTTAAATTCTGATCATGCAGCAGTTTCCACTTTGCAACTTGCTTTGGCCTAAAGAAAGCTGAGTTTCTGGATCACATTCAGATGTGGATTTTTTGTATGCTAGAGCTTTACCTTGCATTTTTGATGGTATGGCGAACTGTGTTTACAGGCAGTGCTTTTTGCCAGTATTTCCTATACAGTGATGTCCATCACAGAATCATGCCTGTTTTTAACCACTTCCCACTGCACATAAAGGGCCGGGTGTGCGCTTCCTCCTTCTGAGTGGATGTTCCTGAACGTCCTTCAGGATAGCTGCGAGATCCTGATGCACGTGTCCCATGGACACGCCACATTTTGGATCTGCAGAAGGGCCCTGTGATTTGCCCTCCTGATCACATGATGTGTCCAATCACAGCCATCTTGTGACGTAAACACAGCCTGGGGGGATGTCACAAGGAGTGGGATTGTGTGCCCACGGAGCGTCGCAATCCCTATGTGCCCGTGTCCCCCAGAGACAGGGCAAAGTTGCTCGGCAGGAGGGCTCTGTGATTGGCTCTCCTGATCACATGACGGCTGTGTCCATGTAGTGTAAACTGAGAGCTGTTGCCAGGCGATCGGCTCTGCTTCTCCTCACAGTTGGTGAGGAGAAGGAGAGCGGATCTGCGAGCTGGGAATCTGTGTGTATGAGCTGTTTTTTACAGCTTTTTACACACTGATCACCCAGCTAGTGTCCCCAACATCTGTCCCACTGCACATCTGTCCGTGATCATCTGGCACATCTAATTTAATTGTCCTGGTGCTCCAGGGCCTTCAAAAATGTGATGGGTACTCTGGAAATGTGTAATTTTATGCCTTTTTTAGAATGATGGTGCTCCCTGTATGTTGGGCCTCTGTATGTGGCCAGGCTGTGAAAGTCTCACAGGTAGTATCGCCATACTTAGGAGGAGTAGCATAATGAAGGCCCCTTGAACCGCCTTTAGGGAAAGGGAGCCTTGACTGCTGGAAACATGGCATCACTGTGGGTGTGAACCTAAAAGGGAAGTTAAGGACTTCCCTTAGGATTGGCTACAAAGACCTGAGGTGACTGGGTGGAGCCTGAACTTTAGGAAAAGGCTATGCTGAGGCACATCCAACTGCTCTGGGGAGATTCAGCGGTTGCAAGAGTTGTCCTTCCCCAGGGTTCCTGTATCGTCATGGACAACTTTTATCCAGAGGTCAGGCTCACTGGCTCTTCTTATGGTGAGACTGTCCCCTCAGCTTCTACACTTGTTATCCATCCGCTGCTGCTAGGCCTCATTCCATTCAATTTCCCTCCATCCAGACTGAGCCCCAGCCCCTCAAGGGCCATTACTAATACAGTCGGACACAGGACCACCTCTGGAGCTACTGGCGCTGAGAACGCTAGCTCTACTCCTTCTCTGCTAGTCCCTCACTTTGTCCGCATCCCCCTTGGCTATTCTCACCACAGCCATACCTCCTAATACAGCATCTGCCTCTGTTAAGGGACACCGCCTTCCCCATTCGAGGATTCCCAGAGCACTGCCATCACTTGTGAATGGTCCTCGGATGCCTGCGGCATCTCCTTCCCTGAATTCTGTGAGATCCAGCTCCCTGTACCCTACAGGGCAGGAACTGATCTATCTTGTCATCTCTCATCCCCTCCAGCATTTCACTCAGCTCCTCTCACTGCTTGTGTGAGGGATCAGGTTTCCATACTGCCAGAGGCACTCATCCCTGCCTCAGCCTGCATGCCAGCCAGCTCTCCTCCTCAACATGTGATTTTCATTGTTACAGCCTCCCCAAGTGACATGCCTCAGGTTCTCTGACGGCTTCTGTGTCACTCTGTGTCTTATTAACCCTGCATGTCCCAGCACAACCTCTGACACACAGGGTCAACTCCTGGACTCCAGACTCCCCTTCCAGCTCTTTCTGCAAACAATCATCAGTCCTACTTGACCTCCGCTGGGTAAATATGATTTAATGGGTGGTCTGGGATAAGTCAAGTGAAGCTGTTTTAGGGCCACTGATATATTTTTGTAGCAGTCCAATCAATTTTATTTTACTTTATTTGGCTGTCATGCCAGCTGTGGCACCCACCCCATCCCCATGGTATGGTTCTCACCTGGGTGGCCCTCTATAATCGATTTTTCCCCTATTTTGCACTTAGAACAGGGGATTAAATACATTTTAAAAATGGCATCGTGAGTTTGCTGGTGCTTTTTGATACACAGAAAGTTGAGAAATAAAAACATATTGATGATAATACAGAGGGTGAAAAATCAGAGCTGCTTCCTTGTATTTTTGGGAACTGTCTGCAGGGTTCCTGTGCCTATGCATTGCTCTGTAAAAAAACAAAAACAAACTTCAGAATTGGTCAATTCCCTATTCAGTTCTGTGGATCTCAGTTGGGAGGTCTACAAAATATATGGAGGGCTGTGCTGTTTAATTTTGATACCTAGTTTTTCCTAAAACTGGCTACCTGGAAATAACTAAATTTTGACTGCCAAAATGTTAGTCCTATGGTAAATGTATATTGACCTGCGTTGGTAGCTGCCAATTTAATTCACTCTAACACTGACATTTACTCTGCATATTGTTGTTGTTCGTGTGCCAGCACAGGCCAACTTTTCAGTCACATGCACAGATCTTCAGTGGTAAATAAATAGGCAACTGCTGACAGTTTAATGAGAGCCACTGTGTGTGCATGCGTTTTTCCTTGGCGGGGGTTCCCACCCAGCAGTCGACTTTCTGAATGGGGAATATACTACCTGCCAAACCAGGTTCCACCCTCCTAAGAGAGGGAGGGAGAGATTCTCTATTGTCAGTTAATAGTGGTATTGACCAGGAGAATTCCTGGGACCAATACAACACTTTCTTTTCTGAGTCTGCCTTTAACTTCCTTCCTGTACACTGCAACTGTTCCATCCCAACAACATGGAAGGCCATGGCCATCTTCTGTCCTTTTGGGCATTGAGATTTACATTGTGTACATGGTCTGCTGACTTCTTGGGGGTTAATTGGCTTCTTTTCTTGGTTAAAGTCCCAAGGGACTCTAGTGAGCTATGGCTGTAGCAGCTTCAATCTTTTTGGGCCATCTTGTTTTCACATTCCATGTATTTCTGATGGGCAATGCCTTCTGTGGGGGTCTATGGATTGTATAGCAGATACACATCCTTGCGTACAAGTTATCAGCCTTATGCATGATGACTTGGAAGCGCGATTGTCCTTCTTGCACTCCTCTATTGGTCATTTTTTATAAATTGGAGGAATTGCCAAACATACAGTGGAGTTTTTAGAGGGCTGCATTTAGCTCCTGTAGCTTTGGCATTTTATTCCAGGATGACTAGTCTGCTGAACCTGGGCCGGCCTCATCGGCCTAACTCTATTTGTTGTGTAACGTGATGCTGTTAGCTAGAGCTCTTTCCTAATGTAGTGGCAGTGGAATCGTGTGGTACAAGTGGTTAAGTGCCTCTCTGCGCACTCTCCACATTTGTTCCCCCTGTTGTGGTGGTCTGGTGCTTGAATGTCTTCAGTTGACTGGTTTCGTATGTAGCTAATTCCATTGCTGATTTTGTCCGCTTGTTCACAGTTCACCCGCTTCTGCTCTTTGGTTTCAATGGCTGCGGGGTCTTCCTTGTCCGTCCTTTTTTTGTGTAGTCTCATTTCTGACTCCTGTTGGGCCCCAGTCAATGCCTCACCCTCCCAGAACTCTTGGGTAAACTGCCAGCAAATTAGGGACAAACGAGTGCCTCCACCTGTTGATGAGTTCTCCCTTTGCCCATGCAGGACAGGCACTTGGTTCTTTTCTCTTACCTGTGGGATATAGTTGTGGGTGGTTACCACTCCCTCTGCTGTATTGTTTGGTTTGGACTATTCAGCTGGGAGGACATTTTCAAATATTATTATTTATTTTTTTTTCTTATTCGGATAATTTTGAAGGCTTTGAAACGTCCTGACTTTCTTCCCTGATTCTCAGCACGTGTTTTCTGTGCACAACTTTAAATGATATCCTCTCCATTTTGCCCTGTCTGTTTTTGCATTTAGGGCTCTCGTTTCGAGTTGCCTTTTCTTGGGCATTCTTTGGCACCTTTTAGGGTTAGTGAAATTGTCGCCGAGGACAGACGCCCAGTTGGTAGTAACTCGGAGGATGTGCTGATCACAGAATCTTTTGCTTATTCGTCCAACCGCAAAAAATTTGTAATTTGAGGTCTTCCACCTTTCTCTTTTCCCAATCCTAATGATTTTTCCCACGTACTCTTTTCTCATTGGTGCAGCCATTGCTGCCCATGGGATGGTTTGTTTGTTTATTTTTTTTTTTTTTTCGGATGACAGAGATGGCTTTTTTGCTATAATGTTCCTCCTCCTCATCAATCATCCCTCATCCTCATCCTCTGCAGTAGAGCTGCACGATTCTGGCTAAAATGAGAATCACGATTCTCGCGGCATAAAATCATCTTTCACATTAAAACCAAAAAAATTGGGCTAACTTTAATGTTTTCTTTTCTAATTTATTGAAGTGTATTTTTCCAAAAAAAATTGTGTTTGAAAGACCGCTGGGCAAATACAGTGTGACATAAAATATTGAAGCTTTGACCTTTTATTCCCTAGGGTCTCTGCTAAAATATATATATATATATATATATATATATATATATATATATTATATTAATGTTTGGGGGTTCCAAGTAATTTTCTAGCAAAAAATATTGATTTTAACTTAAACAAGTGTCAGAAAAAGATTTACACTTTAAGGCGCCTTTCACACAGACGGCTATTCTGCTGCAGTTAAAAGCATGTTTTTTTTTTTTTCTTTTTTCCTGTGAAATTGAAGACTCCAGGCACTGCGATCAGCTGCATTTGCACAGTGCGATTAGCTGCGGTTGCGTTTAGCTGCGGTTTGCCATTTCCATGGCAACTCGACAGGGTACCGACTCGCACTGTTTGGTATGAATCTTGAGGGGGAACTCCTCGCCAAATTTTGCCCCTGGGGGGGTTCCCCCCCAGGGGCATACCAGGCCCTTCGGTATGGTATGGATGTTAAGGGGAACCCCTATGTCGAAAAAACGGCGTGGGGTCCCCCCCAGAATCCATACCAGACCCTTATCCGAGCACGCAGCCCGGTCGTTCAGGAAAGAGGGTGGGGACAGGCAAGCGCCCCCCCCCCCCGAGCCGTACCAGGCCACATGCCCTCAACATAGGGGGGTGGGTGCTTTGGGGGAGGGGGCGCCCTGCGGCTCCCCCACCCCAAAGCACCTTGTCCCCATGTTGATGAGGACAAGGGCCTCTTCCCGATAACCCTGGCCGTTGGTTGTTGGGGTCTGCGGGTGGGGGGCTTATCGGAATCCGGGAGCCCTCTTTAATAGATCCCGGCCCCCCACCCTATGTCAATGAGTATGGGGTACATGGTACCCCTACCCATTCACCTAGGGAAAAAGTGTCTAAAAAAACACTACACAGGTTTTTAAAGTAATTTATTAGACAGCTTTGGGGGGTCCTCTTCCAGCTTCGGGGGTCTTCTTCCGACTTCGGGGGTCTCTCCGGTTCTTCTCCAGGTCTTCTGCCGGGCTTATGCCGCCCCCTATGCCGTCAGTCCCTGGGCATGCTGGGACTGTGAGGTTTTAGGGGGTGTGGTCATCACTCAGTGACCACGCCCCCTAAAACGTCAGTCCCAGCATGCCTAGGGACTGTGACGGCATAAGGGGACGGGGTCACCACCTATATAAGTCAGAGTGGAGCGCCCAGAGAGCATTCCAGCTGGAGAGAGCGTCATGTCAACATCGGAAGAAGAGAAGAGGGCAGAAGGCAGCAGACCGGGCTCCTCCGCTAGCAAAAGAGCAGAAGATAGCGGAGGAGCCCGGCAGAAGACCTGGAGAGCGCGGAGAAGAACCGGAGACACCCCCCCCCCCCCCCGAAGCTGGAAGAAGACCCCTGGAGCTGTCTAATAAATTACTTTAAAAACCTGTGTAGTGTGGTTTTTTTTTTTTTTTTTTTTTGACACTTTTTCCCGGATTCGGATAAGCCCCCCGCCCGCAGACCTCGACAACCAACGGCCAGGGTTATCGGGAAGAGGCCCTTGTCCTCATCAACATGGGGACAAGGTGCTTTGGGCTGGGGGAGCTGCAGGGCGCCCCCTCCCCCAAAGCACCCACCCCCCTATGTTGAGGGCATGTGGCCTGGTACGGCTCAGGAGGGGGGGGCGCTTGCCCGTCCCCACCCTCTTTCCTGAACGACCGGGCTGCGTGCTCGGATAAGGGTCTGGTATGGATTTTGGGGGGGACCCCATGCCGTTTTTTCGGCGTAGGGGGTCCACCTTAACATCCAGACCGAAGGACCTGGTATGCCCCTGGGGGGGAACCCACGCGTTTTTTTTATTTAAAATTTGGCGTGGAGTTCCCCCTCAAGATTCATACCAAACAGTGCTGGGCATTGGTGGGGATCCGAGTCGGATCCCCGTGCTTGTCGCTCATCGGGAAAGGAAAAATAATTTTTCCTTTCCCGATGAGCAGCTCGGCGCTATTATGTGTGGATAGCTGCGCTAAATCGTTCCTGGACGCAATCAATTCTATTTTTTTTCTATCCGCACGGAACCGCATGTATCTAATTCGCAGCTAAACGCAGTGTGTGAATGGGGCCAAAGGAAAGCATTGTGTGCTTTTAGCTGCGGTAGAAAATTAGAAAATCCGCAGCTAAAAGCACCATTCTATCTGTCCATGTGAAAGGGGCCTAAGTGGTTAAACTTCCTGCATTTTTATGTTAAAAACTTGGCAGACTGCCTGGATTTTTTCTTTATACACAGAAGTTTATCCCTTTTGATCTAAGAAGGAAGAGTTAGTTACAATGTTTCATGTTAAAAACTTGGCAGACTGCCCAGATGTTTTTTGTTTTTTTTTTGACAGCTGAATGAGCAAGTAAGTCTCTCCACTTGTTATATGAAAGAATCGGCAAACTCTGCAATAGAGATTGTCAGGGGGGTTGATTCGAGATCACGATTTTTTTTTAACTATTATTTGTGCAGCTTTACTTTGCAGTTGGCAGAATTCGTTGTCAGTTTTCATGGCCTACACTTGCTGCTGGTATTACCTGAGACATTTGTTTCAGGCCCCCTTTAGTCTTATCATACATGTGTGGGGTAACAATTTTTTTACCACAAAAACGGTGTCTGCAAAATGTGCACAAATGAATACAGTCATCAAAACTTGTATCGATATATAGTGCAAAATGTCCAACACCAGAACATTGGTTTTTAGCAATAGTCCCTACAAATGCTCTTCACAATATGATCATTTTAAATCCAATGTGCGAAATTCACATCCATGCTTTGAGTCTTTACACCACTTCATGAACCACACCACCACCTTCTGAAATGGGCACTCACCAGAAACTAGAAAAAACGTCACCTTTGGTTTATTTTGGGATAGCCACTTCACTTTCATGGGTTTATTTGGCGTTTTTCCAACTAGATTGCCACTAGTTACTCCTCACATTTCCTCAATAGTCTTGATATCTCATAAGAAGTAAACATCCATCATTGCGCAACATGTTTACCTCATTGATTTAAAATAAATGTTATAAAGACATGTTGCGCAATTTCTCTGATGGCATGATCGTTTGCTCTCACAAGCGTATGTTCATTTTTCGAAAGCGATCACGGACAATTTTTCGTCTAGTGTATGGGCAGCAAAAGTGGTTGGTTACGTTTATTATCACTAGCGCAGCGGTGTTTTTATTTGCACATTTATATTGGGAGTGTATTATTTGCTGCTTGTATGTATGTATGTATGTATGTATTAGGGGTGCAACGGATCAAAAAACTCACGGTTCGGATCGTTCCTCGGATCAGGAGTCACGGTTTGGATCATTTTCGGATCAACAAAAAAAAAAATTCTCCCCCACTGTAATATCCACAATCTCCCTATTGGCAGTGTATTGGCAGAGTATTGCAGCAGGGCATTGCAGAGTATTGGCACTGCTGCCATCCAATCTCTCCCCTCCACTGTACAGATCAGTACACAGAGGGGAGAGAGGAACCGGCGTCATGACGCCGGTTTGTTACAAGTGATCGCTCCGTCATTTGGCGGCTAAACAGCCGTCGGGTGTACAAAGATGGCCGCCGCTCCGGAGCTAGGTCGAAGCCGCGTCCTTTCCTATGTCCGAGGCCACAGAGCGTTCCACGGATCGCGGGTGTCCCGCACGGATCAACCTCATCGGATCGATGACGATCCTTTGCACCCCTAGTATGTATGTATGTATGTATGTGTGTGTATATATTTCTAGTTGCTCGCAAGACTTATTTATTATTATTATTATTATCCAGTTTTACTTATCTATTATTTGGTCCAACATTGTTCCCCTTTTCTGGTTTTGACCCCGTCACATTCTTTGTTCTTGTTTGGAGCTGTTTCGCTGCCAGGTGAATGCCTAGGTTTTCAAATTTGTCTACAGGATTGGTGGCGTTGATGGCCGCCTCTGGGGTCTTGGGGGAGATAACAGTTTTTTTTTTTTTTTTTTAAGACCTGATGGGGTTCAATTAAATGATTGTCCTAAATATGTTAATCGCAACCTACAATCTTGTGTCCAGCAGGTGCTGGCTGCAGTGGGGAGCTCGTCGGTGTACCACTGACTTGCGTGTGGCGGTTTTGACCTTGCCAGCAATTGATGTTGCTTTATGGGCTATGCCCTCAAGTTTAATTCTGGGGTCAGTCTAATGCCTGTCTGGCACTAATGGTAAGGACAGGCCCCTTAGACTATGTGAGTTTATATTTATGGGTGCTCATGGTATACTGTGGCTGGCATTGTTTGGAACTTTTGAAAAGTTCAATAAAGCTGTGGTCTTGCCCTATTTCCAACTTAATCAGCTTCCGTGTCTTTTTGGGGGGGCAAAGTATTGATTATTAGTTGGTCATAAATAAATGAGCCTATGCTTCTCAGCAGTCATGTATTTTGCGGTGCAATTGCAAGTTTTTATCTATGCCATGTGTGAGAAATAACTTGTTAATTATGCAAATTTTGTGGAGGGGGAAAAAAAAAATTCTTCATTTTACAAACTATTGCGGGCGAAAAATTGTAATGTCAAACTCCACTATGCTTCTTACTTAAATACCTTTCAAGAAATGAAATGGGCCGTCAGTACATCAGGATTGATCAATTTTTAATGATCTGTAGCATAGCTGGTAGCAGGGCTTGACAAATTTGCTTTGAATCTAGGAGCCAGTTAAAGTTAGGAGCCAGTTTTTTAGCGTAGTATGGATTGTCAGCGCCCGGGGTAAGGTCAGTAATTTTCGCCCCCTAACTCGCAACAGAGCACACAGTCAATAACTCCAATATAATGCTGTTACATCAGGGTTCTGGGCTGGCCAGAAAGCGTGCTGCAGTGTAAACCCAGCCTTACCGAGTGGCTCACGGCAGGGGTCCAGTGCGTCCCCATTTACCGTTTCAGGTCCGACTTCAGTTCGAATTTTTGGTTGAATTCGGACCTGGAACAGACTAGAAGACGCACAGGACCCTTATGCAATTCGCTCCAAATTTGTCCCGGAGCCCTGTGAGTCGGCTCCATAGAGAGCCGGTCACAAACTTCTAAAATGCGACTTGGATGCGGAAAACCCACATCCAATTTACAATAGTGTGAACCCAGCCTGCCCCTAAAAAACCTGTTCTAGGGGGAAACTCCTTATTATGCCTAATGCATCATGACTGTAGCATGTAAAACACCCTCATCTGCTGCCTAATGCAGCTTAAGGCTGGCCAAAATATGTCTCTACTGCACATTTATACAACCCAAATGCACATCTAAATTAAGCCTTAGACACTTTAAATAAAATACAAAAAAGGATGAAATAAGTATCCCAGTGCTGCTGACCTTCTGCTGCCTCTTTGCAGCCACTTCCTGCCTACATCTGTGTCCCCCCACAGGGAATCTTCCAACGCATATATAGCTGTCTCATCTCCCCTACTCCACCTCACAGCACACAGTAAATTTTACAAGGAGTGCCGTCTCAGAATGTCACAGCACTGACACAGGAACCCCCCCTCCGATGACTGCCCTGCACACAGCCAAGGCAGCTCCCATGCGCCACCCTCCACCAGAAAACCTCCCGCTCCGAGTACTTACAGTCTGCCTACTCTGTCAGGCTTCCGGGTCACCCTCTGCCGAACCCTGACCTCCACCTGCCGACTCACACCGCACTGTGTAGGTGGGCTCTGGGGGGGGGGCTTGGCGGCGATGTGGCGCAGGCAGCAGAAGAGAGCCAACACGGCTCTCACAGAGAGAAGCCATTCATGCTCGGATCCTGCTCCGGCATTGGAGGAGGAGGCGGCCCTGTGAAGAGGAGGCCGGCCCCCTCCCCTCCAATGTCACTCACAGCCGGACATCAGACTACTGCCCGCCTCCCGGGAAACCATGGAGACCAGCCAGGGGGAGAGAGAAGGATCGGCTGCCCAGCACTGCATGTCTGGGGTGTCGGGAGTTGCAGTGAGTGGGCAGGTGGTAGCCCAGGCGCCAGGGCGCGGTTTCTGGTCGCCATGGTGACATAGCACCTGGGGTTTGTCGAGCCCTGGCTGGTAGACTCTCTAACTTTTACACAAACCAATTATCATACACTTATCAGGATGTTTTTACCAAAGACATGTAGCAGAATACATTCTGGCCTAAATTTATGACAACATTTTGCTTATGTTGCAAAAAAATAAAAAAAACAGTGATGAATAAATGCCTCCAAAAGAAAGCTCCTAATTGATAAAAATTTCATTTGGGTACAGTGTAGCATGACTGAATAATTGTCATTGAAAATGCGAGAGCGCTGAAAATTGGTCTGTGAAGGAAGGGGGTGAAAGTGCCCAGTATTGAGGTGGTTAATGTAGTGCCATCTGAGGGCCCAATGATCAGACATCCAATATCGTGTTTTCGGCCTTGTCCCTTGCGCACAGAGATTTCTCCAGATTCTCTGAATCTTTTGATATGTACTGTAGAGGGTGATATATTTAAAGGATAAGTTATGAATGCACTGGCCCCCGCACCTCCCTAACTGGCACAGCTGGGGATCTTCTCCACCCGCTAGCTGCCAACATTTTGAAATAACGTGGCTGTGCGGGGCTCCACCCACCGGGCCACGTCATTCATTCACAGCGCTCTGTGAATGGGAAAACTACAAGGTCCGGCAGTCTTTGCAGCTGTCGGCTTGTAGTTTTCAATGAACTGCCATGGCGCTGTGAGCACTTCTTCCTGTCAGCATGTACGAGCAAGCCTATACACCGACTGGTCTGCCGATCGCTGTTGCAATGCTTTACAGGCTCCTGCAACAAAAAATAATCAATGCACATTTTTTATTTTTATTTTTTTTACCTGCAAATGTGCTTTTTTTTTTTTTTTTTTTTTTTTTTTTTTTTTCAGGCAAGGTGAATGTATCCTTTTTTTAAAGTAATTTTACATTGAGGAACATTATTCTGAAATTATTCAACTCCTCCTTCTTTTTTTTTTTTTTTTTTTTTTTTTTTTGATGCAGCTTTTCACAGAATAATGAACCCATCTTTACCTCTGAGATGCTCCCATCCTTCTCCCCTTTTAATTGTTGGTTTTATTTTAACAGTGAGAGACAGAATAACAAAAATATCCAGAAAAACGCATTTCAAAAAAATTAATTGATTTGCATTTTAATGAGTGAAATCAGTATTTGGTCCCTTCGCAAAACATGACTTAGTACGTGGTGACAAAACCCTTGTTGGCATTCAGAGGTCAGACATTTGCACACATCTCAGGAGGGATTTTGTCTCACTCCTCTTTGCAGATCCTCTCTGAGTTAAGGTCTCGAGGCTGACCTTTGGTAACTCGAACCTTCAGCTCCCTCTACATTTTCTATGGAATTAAAGGGGTTGCAAACCCTCGTGTTTTTTTTTTTTTTTCACCTTAATGCATCCTATGCATTAAGGTGGAAAAAACTTCTTCTAGTGACCGCCCCCCCCCCCCCCCTCGTTTTACTCACCTGAGTCCTGGAATTTCCCACGGTGGAGACACGCCCTTCCTCTGCCCGGGGTTCTCGGCTCTTGATTGGATAGATTGATAGCAGCGCAGCCATTGGCTCCGGCTGCTGTCAATCAACTCCAATGACGCGGCACCGGAGGGGGGGCAGGGCCAAGTCCGGCGTTCTGCGTCTATGGATGCAAATGCTGGACT
Source organism: Lithobates septentrionalis (assembly GCA_037952835.1). Classification (NCBI taxonomy): domain Eukaryota; kingdom Metazoa; phylum Chordata; class Amphibia; order Anura; family Ranidae; genus Lithobates; species Lithobates septentrionalis. Next base: position 3,980,858 of record JBBDGP010000065.1, read on the forward strand.
CTGGAGCGCGCCTGCCCGCAAGGTAACCCCCTGGGAGAGCGCCTCACTTAGGGGGTTATACAATGCGGGGAGGAGCTACCAGAGCTGCCGAGGGACCCCAGAAGAGGATGAACAGGGCCACTCTGTGCAAAACAAACTAAACAGTGGAAGTAAGTATGACATGTTTGTTATTTTAAAAAGAAAAAACCCAAAGCTTTACAATCACTTTAAGGTCTGGAGACTGGCTAGACCACTCCAGGACCTTAATGTGCTTCTTCTTGAGCCTCTCTTTTGTTGCCTTGACCATGTGATTTGGATCATTGTCATGCTGGAATACCCATCCACCACCCATTTTCAATGCCCCTTTGATGTGGTAAAGTTGTCCTGTCCCCTTAACAGAAAAACACCCCCAAAGCATAATGTTTCCATCTCCATGTTTGACAGTGGGGATGGTGTTTTTGGGGTCATAGGTACCATTCCTCCTCCATCTCCATTGATTTTGGTCCCATCTGACCAGAAGACTTTCACCCAGTTCTACTCTGAATCGTTCAGCTGTTCATTAGCAAACGTCAGACGGGCCTGTACATGTGCTTTCTTGAGCAGGGGAACCTTGCGGGTGCTGCAGAATTTCAGTCCTTCACGGCGTAGTGTGTTACCAGTTGTTTTCTTTGTGACTATGGTCCCAGCTGCCTTGAGATCATTGACGGATTCTCCTGTTTAGTTCTGGAATGATTACTCACCGTTGTCATGATCATTGAAATTCCATGAAGGGAGATCTTGCATGGAGCCCCAGACCAAGGGAGATTGACAGTTATTTTGTGTTTCTTCCATTTGCGAATAATCGCACCAACTGTTGTCACCCTCTCACCAAGCTGGTCTTGTAGCCCATTCCAGCCTTGTGCAGGTCTACAATCTTATCCCTGACCTACTTGGACACCATTTTGTTCTTGGTGGAAAGATTGAAATCTGGTTGATTGCTCCTGTGGTCAGGTGTCTTTTTATACAGGAAACAAGCTGAGATTAGGAACACTTCTCTTTAAAAGGGAGTGTTCTCCCTTTTTATCTCAGCTTGTTACCTGTATAGAAGGCACCTGGGAGAAAAATCTTGCTGATAGGATCAAATACTTATTTTACTCATTTAAAATGCAAATCAATTTTATAACTTTTTTGAAATGCGTTTTTTCTGGATTTTTTTTGTTTTGTCTCTCACTGTTTAAAATCTACCTTTTATAAAATGTATAGGATGATCATTTCTTTGTCAGTGGGAAAACTTACAAAGTCAGCAGGGGATCAAATACCTATTTATTTTTTTCCCCTCACTGTATGCCCCAATAAAGCGTTGCATGAATTTTTTTTTTTAAATTTGTTGTCTGCTGTCCATCTATACACGCCTCTTTCCTCTCCCTCCTTGCTTTCCGTCACTTGCTACAGTATACAAAACCATGGTAATGGTGTACATTTTGGAACGATTAACTTGTAACTTTTGACGTGAGTGCTAGATTATTTAGGTGCACGCTATCGGAAGTAATAGAAACTGTCACTTATTAACTTTAAAGTGGCTTGGTGTGGCTGGCACGACAACACTTACTGTAAATCTTGTGTAGTGGCTGGTTTACAAATGATGTGTTTTATTTTGTTAATACACCTAAGCTTTTTAAACAAGGATTCATATTATTACTTATTTTTAAGATCTGAATCCAGCTGATCTTTCACAGGTATGAAAAGCATACATTACAAAACTGTACATTACCTTCCCGCCCCACCCTACCAGTAGTCATGTCTGATACCCCGGCATTGTCATACATGCAGTGTCTCTTCCTTTTTCCCTGATCAAATGTTTCATACAGTAGTTATTTACTGCTGCTAACTCATGCTTGATCTTGAAAGGGTCTTTCCCATCCTGCGGGTGGGGGATGTACTAAATACCTTTCATTTCCTCCATAGGAAGCACCATGTCAAATTTCCCTATTCTGCATAGTGTATGGACTTTAGATTTGGGTTATTTACAAATCGTCTTCCTTTTAATTTTTGTAAGTAGATGAGGATATTTTATAGTCCTTATTGCCCAACAAAACTAAAGCAAACCTAAATAGCAATAAAATAAACTTGTGCTGCGCTGTGTCTACCTTTATGTGTAAATACTATTCACGGATGTACCCATATGTAAAGTGCAAATGCTAATTTTTTTAAAAAAAATAAAGTGACAATATATGTACTGAATAGTGTGTGACCACTATAATATAATGTCCTGTGCTCAAAAACACAATTGTGAGACACTGTGTGTGTGTGTGTGTGTGTGTGTGTGTGTGTGTATATATCTATCTATCTATCTCTCTATCTCGTACTCATATCTTAGAGGTGCTACCAGCGCACCACTCTATACATAGCATGGAAAACCAAACAATCCCAATCCGATAGGAATGTTAGTTTATGCCGCCTCGCCGAGAGATCAGCGTCTCAGCTGGCTTCTCCTTCGTCCTAGCCCCTCCCCAACGCATATTCGACACAGTGCTTATCACATGTCTTCATCAGGGGGATTCTGTTGAACGGCTGAAGTTACTAGAATATATAGTGGCCCGGCGGCCATTTTCCTGTACTTCAAATATGCCCTGGCCCGCACCATTTTGTTGTGGGCCTATAATACACCTATACTCCCTCTCCACCAGCAATTACTCTGTACTGAATAGTGTTGTAATACAAGTAGATATTATTTCCAGGACAAGGAGAGACACGTAAATATTACTTATCGGGTATGGGGTCATGGTTTTGTACATTAATTATTCTATCTAAAGAATGCTACTTAAACAATTTAATATAAACAATATACATACAGATGTTAATTAAAACTTTCCTTATCCCGAATGCGTCTGACAGCCCAACCAAAAAGTAGGACCATAATAAATATGGGATTGGAGCCACGGAAATTAAAAAATAGAAAAAAATACCATAAACCTAATAAATCATCTGTAATCCCATATAACAATCTTTAATGAGGGATAAACAGGTGAACACAATAAATCATATGAACTAAAATTGTGATAAACGCATAGTTCACAAATTTTATTTCAATAAAATTAAATAAATCTAAATATATCTATCTAACATCTCCAACTGTTATACATCTAAACCCCCACTTTAGATGTACTGTACTGGCCTCATATCTAAAGTGGGGGTTTAGATGTAAAAGAGTTGGTTATATATGGGGGCTATTTATGATTAATTATTGTTAATTTTCTGGCAAAAGGTGGATTTGGCCTTTTAATGAATTGGCCAGGAAATGTGCACACCTGTGTTTTTTAATAAGGTCAGTCCTGCTCCCTGGTTCAGTATTACTGCTTCTTGGGACAATTTCACTGTGCCTAGGTCCACTCATTCTTGATAATGGTGCTGAATCTCTGTGTGTATATATAGAGGAGGTTTTAGAGGAAAAGGTGGAAAAGAGACCGAATGATTGAATCAGGAAACTTAATTGCTTAATGTAGAAGTTTCCTTTTCACTTGAACTTTTTTGGGCCTAGCTGACCTAAATGAACTGTTTCCATTACTATAGAAGCATCAGCTGCATACAGTAAGGAGTGCTGTGTTCTGCAGCAGTATGGATGACTTCCTGTCTACTGCTGGAACAAAATCAAGTCGGGCTGAATGGTTCTCTGCCATTCAGGAGAAGCCGTGTAATGTTTTTCAATAAGTACAAGGCTTCCTATCATTGGTCGTGGTACAGAGGCGGGTGGATTACCTCACAATTTCCACCTAGGCCACCTTTGGCCAGTCAGAGGAAGTTTATATTCATTGATAAAATACAAGGATTCTACTGAGAGGACTCAGTTCAGTTCCAGCAGCAGATGGGAAGTCACCTGCAGTGCTGAGGAACACCGCTCAACAGTAGGGGTGCAACGGATCAAAAAACTCACGGTTCGGATCGTTCCTCGGATCAGGAGTCACGGTTCGGATCATTTTAGGATCAACAAAAAAAAAAAACTCCCCCACTGTAATATCCACAATCTCCGTATTGGCAGGGTATTGGCAGAGTATATTGGCAGGGTATTGGCGAGTATATTGGCAGGGTATTGGCGAGTATATTGGCAGGGTATTGGCGAGTATATTGGCAGGGTATTGGCGAGTATATTGGCAGGGTATTGGCAGGGTATTGGCGAGTATATTGGCAGGGTATTGGCGAGTATATTGGCAGGGTATTGGCGAGTATATTGGCAGGGTATTGGCGAGTATATTGGCAGGGTATTGGCGAGTATATTGGCAGGGTATTGGCGAGTATATTGGCAGGGTATTGGCGAGTATATTGGCAGGGTATTGGCGGGTATATTGGCAGGGTATTGGCGGGTATATTGGCAGGGTATTGGCGGGTATATTGGCAGGGTATTGGCGGGTATATTGGCAGAGTATTGTCAGGGTATGGAAGAGTATTGTCAGGGTATGGAAGAGTATTGTCAGGGTATGGAAGAGTATTGTCACTGCTGCCATCCGATCTTTCCCCTCCACTGTACAGATTAGTACACAGAGGGGAGAGAGGAACCGGAGTCATGACGGAGCGATCACGTGCTAAACAGCCGCCGGGTGTACCAAGATGGCCGCCGCTCCGGAGCTAGGCCAAAGCCGCGGCCTTTCCTATGGCCGAGGCCACAGAGCTCTCCGCGGATCGCGGGTGTCCCGTACGGATCAACCTCCGCGGATCGGAACAATGACGATCCGTTGCACCCCTACTCAACAGACTGATGCTTTTAGAGTAGTACAGCACACACAGTAATTGCATCAGTAAGTAATTGAAATAGATCTTTCTTATCGTACATCACAGGACACGGAGCCATAGTAGTTACTATGTGGGTTATAGGCCACCTTCAGGGGATGGACACTGGCACTCCCTAAGATAAAAAAATAACCCCTCCCACTACTGGGAGTACCTCAGTTTTTTCGCCAGGTGTTGGTCACGAGTAAAGATGTGATGTGCTGTGCTGAGCTCCACTGGAGCAATCCTTGCTGGGGCTAGCCATGCAGCTGAATCCATTCAAAGTGTCTTTTAGGCTGAATTGAATGGTACCCAGGCCTTGTGTCTGAAGAAACGAGGTCTTGCCTGTAAACGCTTCTCTGTTCAGAGAGCTGGACCCGGTGATCCAGTACTTTTTGGTAATAAGGCCATAAAGTTTTACTGACGGTGGTGCGATTACAGGTCCAGGATTGTGGGTTTCCTCGGATCCCCAGCTCCTGAAGGTTTAACGGAACCCACCGTGAAGGGTGAAGATTAGGTCTGTTGGTTTTATCACAGAAAACCCTGCGGCGGGAAAGTTAAGTGGAGTTTTTCTAAGAAATGTTTGAATTTTCTTATGAATGTCTCCTTTTTAAAGTGGTGTTCCGGCCGAAATTATATATTTTAAATAAAAATACCCCTATAATACACAAGCTTAATGTATTCTAGTAAAGTTAGTCAGTAAACGAAGGTCTGTTTTGTTAGTTTATAGCAGTAGTTTGTTATTTTATAAACTTCCAGCAGGCCGTGGCCATCTTAAGTGTGGGCATCTGAAGCCAGACCGTATTTCTTCCTGGATCTCATCCTTGCAGATCTCCCACATGCTCAGTGCGGCACAAGCAATGTAATAGGTTTCAGGCCAGGTTTCCATAGCAACGGCAGTTTCAGAGGAAGTTGCAGCCCCTTCCCAGAAGGCATTGCAAACAGGAAATGATGCGATGGGCCGCGGCCAGGGAGGAGGAAGTAAAAAATGAATACAGCAGATATACAGTAGGTGCTGAGAAAAAAAATAAAAAAAATATCCAATATGTGTACAGTGCACAGTTTAGTGAGAGATGCTGAAGAGTTGTAAAAGTGGGTGTAACTCCACTTTAACCGGTTCAATACAGGGCAATTTCACCCCCTTCCTTCCCAGGCCAATTTTTAGTTTTCAGCGCTGTCACATTTTGAACGTCAATTGCGTGGTCGTGCGATGTTGTACCCAAAAAAAATTGGCGTCCTTTTTTCACCACAAATAGAGCTTTCTTTTGGTGGTATTTGATCGCCTCTGCGGTTTTTATTTTTTGCGCTATAAACAAAAGAAGAGCGACAATTTTGAAAAAAACACAATATTTCCCCTTTCGTCTTTCAGGACAGCCACCATGAGAGATAGTCTCCTCCTCTTCCTCTTAGGAAACACTGCGCCAGCCCATAAATTCTCACTTCCCCCTGCCAGACCTCAGTATTAGTGTTTCCTCCGGTGGGGAGACACTGTGCAAGGAACCAGGCTTTTCAGTCAGGGGACTGTGGCTGTTATTTGTTTTGAGCCTGTAAATGGGAGCAGGGGCTTCCTATGGGCATGGGGGGGACTTACCCCTCGTTCGGTGGCCACCACTTCCTAGCTGAGCGCAGCTTCAGGCTGTGGGGGTTCCCTATCGCGGTCACAGGGCTGCAGCAGGCTGGCGTCCGCCCTTCCTGTATACTTTACAGGCCGCTCTCTTTTTGGAACTAGGCGGGCCGGACGACGGGCGACGTCATTTCCGGCGGAAGGGCGGGGGCTTGCCTTTGACCCGCGGCTTCCGGTTCCGGGTCGCAGGGCTGATAGGGAAGCCAGGCACAGGCTGGAGACGAGTCTGGGACGCGCACAGGCAGCGTTGGACTCGGTAGTAGCAACCACCTGCAAGTCATGTCGGAAGCGGATGCTCAACCAACGGACACTACCTCCAGCCTTCCTAAGGTAAGAGTGCCTTGGGGAAAAGTACTCCTTACCTAGGATTGTCCCTCCATGTATGGTTCCTGTCATGGGGGGGCAGATCCCCTGGGTGGTCAGGGGAGGGAGGCTCAGATCCCCATAGATTAAGGAGGGTCTAGTGCACTCCCAGGGTTGTATCCTTGTTTTTTTTTTAAAAAAAAAAAAAAAAAAAAAGTGACCAAATTTTTGTTTTTTCCTTTCTTGTTTTTCAGAAAGCTACAGAAAAATCTAAGTCTACCCATAGCTCTAAGAGGAGGTGTGCCTCTTGCAGGGACACATTAGGGGAGGCATGGACAAAGGTCTTGTGTAGGGAGTGCATAGACTCCCTTGTTAAGGAGAGGGACTCTGAACAGGAGTCAGGACTTGCAGCCTCAGTAAAGGAGCTCTCGTCCACCTTTTCTTCATTTAAGGCCTTATTTGAAAGGTTTCAACCTCCCATTAGTCCAGCTCCCCAGGATACAACCCCGCCTCAGGCGCAGGGCTCTGCTCCTGCCCAACCTGCAACTTCAGTTAGGGCAGAGGAAGCTCCAGGGCCTTCCGGAGTGGAACTAAGACAGCCAGATAGTTCCTCCTCCGATTCCCAGGATGGTTCAGAGGGGGAGGACCAGGACGGGGAGTCCAAGAGATCCTCCAGATATAAATTATCCCTAGAGGAGGTAGAGGACCTCTTAGGGGCTATTTATACAACCCTCGGTATTCAGGAGGACAGGAAACCCCTGACCCTTCATGACCAGATGTACAGAGGCTTGGGGGAACAAAAGAGAAAGGTTTTTCCAGTTCATGAAGTACTGGTTGAAACTATCAAAAAGGAGTGGCAGGATCCCGAAAGGAAACCCTTTTTTTCTAGATCCTTAAAAAGGAGATTTCCGTTTTCGGATGATCCTACATCTATCTGGAATAAGAATCCCAAGTTAGATGCTGCTTTCTCCCAGGTTTCCAGACACACTGACCTGGCATTTGAGGACATGGGGGCCCTGGTGGATGTCATGGATAAGAGAATAGACTCTCTCCTTAAAAGGACGTGGGATTCAACAATTGGTAACTTGAAACCTGAGTTGGCTGTCACAGTAGTGGCTCGCAATCTGGAGCACTGGCTCTCTAAGATTCAAGAGCATATTGAGGCTGGAACGGCAAAAGAAACCATTCTGTCTTCTTTCCCTACGATTCTGCGGGGTATCGCCTACATAGCTGAGGCCTCGGCAGAGTCAGTACGTATGACGGCCAGATCAGCGGCTCTGGCCAATTCGGCCAGGAGAGCCCTCTGGCTAAAAACCTGGCCGGGCGATAGCGCCTCTAAAGTCAAATTGTGCGGCATACCGTTAACGGGAGACCTTCTCTTCGGCCCAGGCTTAGAGACTGTCTTAGACCGCACAGCAGACAGGAAGAAATCCTTCCCGGTTAAGCGGAAAACCCCTGCACCTACAAAGAAGGGGTTTCGTCCGCAAAAGCGTAAAGAGACTCCAAAGCCGGAAGGGCAAAGGAAGCTCTGGGGTCAGAAAGGCAAGGGCAGAGGAGGGGCGATTTTTCGCCCTCCTGAACAGCCCCGTAAAAGTCAATGACTCCCCAACCATGGTGGGGGGAAGATTGGGGGCCTTCCTCCCACAGTGGGAAGCAATATCCCCCAATCGCTTTATCCTAGGGATTATAAGAAAGGGGTACCATATCGATTTCACAAATCTTCCTCCTCTGAGATTTTTGGTCACGCACCTACCCAGGTGTACGGCAAAAGCCGAGGCTCTGTTGGAAGCATTAAGAGATCTGGTAGATCAGAATGTGGTTCTAAGAGTTCCAAAAGCCGAGGAGGGAGAGGGGTTTTATTCACACATCTTCGTAGTGAAGAAACCCACAGGGAAATTCAGACTAATTCTGAATCTAAAGCCCCTGAACAAGTCAGTGACATACAGGAGATTCCGTATGGAAACAATTTTCACGGTGAGAACACTGTTGCCCCGCAACTGCTTTATGGTATCCCTGGACCTAAAGGACGCGTATCTACACGTTCCCATAGCAGAAGCCTCACAGAGGTTTCTCCGGCTAGCGGTAGATCTAGGTGGAACAAAGGTACATCTACAGTTTCAGGCGCTGCCTTTCGGGCTATCCTCCTCGCCCCGCATCTTCACCAAGGTCTTGGCGGAGGTGATGGCCTTTCTTCGGCTCCAGGGGCTATCAGTGATAGCATACCTGGACGACCTGCTCCTGTTTGCAGCGTGTCCACTGCAGTTAGTCAGGGATCTAGAACTTACAAAAAGAGTTCTTACAGGTCTAGGGTGGCTAATGAACTTGGAGAAATCCAGTTTGATTCCCTCCCAGCGCATTACCTACTTGGGGTACCAGTTGGACTCAACACTACTGAGGGTGTTTCTTCCAACAGAAAAAATACTAAAGCTGGACAGGGCGGTGGCTGGTCTCCAGTGCAGCAGTCGGGTCTCCATAAGAGTTCTGATGTCGGCCCTGGGTCTTTTGACCGCGACCCTCCCAGCAGTGCAATGGGCAGGTCTGCACTTTCGTCCCTTACAGTCCTTTGTCCTAAGGGTGTGGGATCACAGCCAGAGAAATCTGGATGCCTTGGTTCAGGTCCCATCCCAAGTAAAGAGATCCCTCTGGTGGTGGAGGAGGGTCTCAAACTTGTCGCAGGGTCGTCTGTGGTTCATCCCAGTCTCTCAGGTGGTAACCACAGACGCAAGCGGCAGAGGTTGGGGGGCGCATCTGGGTTCCCTTGTAGCACAGGACACCTGGGAGGGAGACGAACTCAGAAGGTCGTCCAATTGGAAGGAGCTGAAGGCAATCGGGCTAGCACTCAGGTTCTTCAAAAAGGAGCTACAGGGCCACCATGTTCAGGTGCAGTCGGACAACTCGTCCGCCGTAGCCTATGTGAACAAGCAGGGAGGCACAAGGAGCGGAGTACTGTTGGCATTGGCATCAGACATTCTGAGCTGGGCCGAGACTCACACTCTCTCACTTTCAGCAGTCTACCTGAGAGGAGAAAAGAATGTGAAAGCAGACTTTCTCAGCCGAACCAAGCTGAGAGAGGGCGACTGGATCCTCAACCAGGAGGTTTTCAGTCTCATCTCAGAGAAGTGGGGTCCTCCAGAGGTAGATCTGTTCGCGTCAAGAAGCAACGCGAAAGCCCCTTGTTTTTTCTCCCTAAACAGAGGGGAGGGAGCGCGAGGGGTCGACGCATTGATCCAGGACTGGCATTTCAGAATCTGCTATGCCTTCCCGCCCCCAGCGTTATTACCAGCAGTTCTCAGGAAGTTTCTGATGGAAAACACGTCCCTGATTCTGGTAGCACCACATTGGCCAAAGAGGGCTTGGTTCTCAGTACTCAAGCAGCTAGCGGTCGAACCTCCCTTATTCCTGCCACCTCGAGAGGATCTCCTCTCACAGGGCCCAGTCCTCTGTCCACAGGTTCACCAATGGCAGTTAGCGGCCTGGCTACTGAGGAGGGTATGCTGAGAGCTAGGGGTTTTTCTGAGAAATTAATCTCCACCCTCCTCAATAGCAGGAAGAAGGAAACACGCCAGATATATAAAAAAATCTGGGTACGTTTCAATAAATGGTGTGCAGAAGGCTCCTTTGCGGTACATAGTCCCACAGCTGTGTTGGAATTCCTTCAGTGCGGGGCAGACAGGGGTTTATCCATAAGTACCCTTAAAGGTCAGGTGTCAGCACTCAGTGCTTATTTAGAGAAACATCTGGCCACCAACCCCTGGGTGGTCAGATTCTTTAAGGCTCTGTCTAGACAAAGACCGGTTCAAGGTCCTCCTTTTCCCAAGTGGGACCTATCGTTAGTTTTGCAGGGCCTGACGGGAATCCCCTTTGAACCTTTAGAGGAATGTCTACTAAAGGATCTTACGTTAAAAACAGTTTTTTTGGTAGCAGTGACAACTGCCAGGAGAGTCAGCGAGATTGAGGCCTTATCTGTTAGACCTCCCTTTTGCGTTATTTTTCCAGATCGGATCATCTTTAAGACCGATCCAGCATTTTTACCTAAGGTTGCTTCTGGTTTCCACAGAAGTCAGGAGGTAATTTTACCCTCATTTTGTCCCAACCCCTCGGGGGAAAGGGAATTAAAATTTCATTCTCTGGATGTAAGGAGATGTATCCTTAGATACCTAGAGCTGACCAAGATGTTTAGAAAGTCAGACTCTTTATTTGTTTTGTTTTCTGGGGCCAGAAAAGGATGCAAAGCGTCTCGACGCACTATTGCCAGATGGCTCAGAGTAGCCATTGGCCAGGCCTATACATTGGCAGGGAAAGAAATCCCAATGGGTATAAGAGCACACTCTACTAGAGCTATGGCAGCTTCGCAGGCAGAAAGGGCTGGAGCAACACCAGAGCAAATATGCAGGGCTGCAACATGGTCCAGCTACTCCACTTTTGTAAAGCACTACAGAGTGGACCTGGTGTCGGCTAGTGAGCAAGCCTTTGGGCGAAAGGTATTGCAAGCTGTAGTCCCACCCTAAACTGGTAAGTGCTCGTTTATCCTCTCATGGTGGCTGTCCTGAAAGACGAAAGGGGAAAATTAGAGTTACGTACCGGTAACGTCTTTTCCAGTAGTCTTTCAGGACAGCCCTAGTTACCCACCCGAAATTTTTGGGGGGTCTTACAAAGACCAGAACGCAGCATGATAATGATATGGAATAGTATGTTATTAATGTGTTCTTGTGTCTCCCCAGCTGACCGGAGGTAATCTCGGAATATACTGAGGTCTGGCAGGGGGAAGTGAGAATTTATGGGCTGGCGCAGTGTTTCCTAAGAGGAAGAGGAGGAGACTATCTCTCATGGTGGCTGTCCTGAAAGACTACTGGAAAAGACGTTACCGGTACGTAACTCTAATTTTTTTACTTTTTGCTATAATAAATATCCCAATATTTTTTTAAAAAAACAAATTTTTTCCTCAGTTTCGGCCGATACGTATTCGTCTACATATTTTTGGTAAAAAAAAAAACGCAATAAGCGTATATTGATTGGTTTGCGCAAAAGTTATAGCGTCTACAAAATACGGGATAGATTTATGGCATTTTTAAAAAAAAAATATTTATTTATTTTTTTAGCGGCGATCGCGATTTTTTTTCGTGACTGCGACATTATGGTGGACACATCGGACACTTTTGACACATTTTTGGGACCATTCACATTTATACAGCGATCAATGCTATAAAATTGCATTGATTACTGTGTAAATGTGACAGGCAGTGAAGGGGTTAACCACTAGGGGGCGGGGAGGGGTTAAGTTTGTTTCCTAGGGAATGATTCTAACTGAAGGGGGAGGGGACGCACAAGGGGAGGAGACCGATCATTGTTCCTCCGTTCTGGGAACACAGATCGCTCTGCTCAGGGCTGACAGGCTGTGGATCTGTGTGTTTACACACACAGATCCACGGTCCGCCCCGGTTAACGGGCAATCGCGGGTGCCCGGCGGACATCGCGGCCGCCGGGCACACGCACCGGGTCCCGAGCAACGCGGCAGGCACGCGTGCGCGCGCCCCCTAGACGGCCGGGAATCCCAGGACGTCATATGACGCCCACCCAGGATGGGAGATCCCATCTGTGGACGTCATATGACTATAGGCGGGAAGGGAAGTGGTTAAGTTAGTAAATGTTGTCATGCTTATGTGTCACCACTGGGGGCTGTATAGAGCACATACCTTCTCACGCTTCCTCCAGAGAGCTCACTATGTGTCCAGAGCAGCTGCTTCCGTTTCCTCCAGCAGCAGCAGACCCCCGGTAAGTCTGGGGTGGGGGGTTTTCTCCCCACCAGACGCCCCCCCACCTGTGCTTTTTGCTACCCCTCTTCAAGAGGAAGAAACACAAAAAAAAAAACCAACGGCACGCTGCACTACTTGGCGGCTTCCAGGCTCTCCTCGCCATTTTCTCCCCTCTCTGTAAGATCCCAGAGGATCAGAGGCCCGCGCTTGCGCAGGGAATTTTTTTTTGAAAGAGCAGGGGGGCAGGTCTTAGCGTGGCGTTGGCATTCTTAAACGCCCAGCGCAGGAAACAGTGTTTTTAAAAAGCCCTAGTGTTAATGCTGCAAGCTGCGGAGGGACACGAGCGTAGAGGACATGAAGGAGGTTGGTGACACAAGCATTCTTTTTGAACACATTTACTATTGCATCAGGCTGAACGTTAATAGCAGCGGCAGTGGCTGACTATTGCTCAAGCAATGGATGCGATTTCTTCTGGTTGTACCTCTGCTTTGTGCATCAGGCTATATTCAGAAGGGGGGTTGAAACACCCCCAAAAAAGGAGCTATTAGGGTCTCCCTCAAGCTCTGGAAAGCCTACTCTTCAAATGGCATCCTTCCCTGAGAGAGGGTGGCTGGTCAGAGTGAGCATCGGGGGCCATGAAATGTTTGCAACTGTTTTTAACACTGCAGCCCCTGTTTACTCTTTTTCCTCAACCATGGTAGTTTTTTTTTTAAAAGAAGTTTAACGACTATTAATCGCATCCCAGTATGGTCAAGATGCGACAGGTTCTCTTCCATTTTCCTAAGACCCTCAGACTGAGGCACTAGGAGCAGGAGAAGACGATTCCCTCGGGACGGTGGTAAGGCTGATGACTCCTCTCTTCTGAGGTGGCAATTGTGGGAGGGTCAACTTTCACAATCTATATGATTGATGGTACAATTTCTTGCTGAATGATCTACGCCACATTTATGTACCCTTAACTGAGTGTTTGGGTTCACGAAAGCCTCCTCAAGCTGTGCATGCTTTTTCCTGTCCATTCTTCTGTTGAATTTTTTTTTTTTATCTGGAGGATCACCCAGATGAGCATTATTTCCATTCTAAAAAGTTTTCGCACTTTATCCTATGGTAGAGAAAATTCACTAAGCGGGGTATACCAGCATACTATATCCTTTCTGAGTAAGTTTGACTTGTCCGGCAGACATTACTCAAATACTTAGGGATCGCATGAATAAAGGGTTGGAATTCCTATTAAACAACAAAAAACCCCCTTTTTTTTTTTTCTCTGGCAGGTTGAGTGTCTCATTAACCAATTACTGACAGTAATTGGTTAATTGTTGGGAAACCAGTTTAACAGGTGTCTAATGTTATCCTGCTCAGCAGGTCCAGGAAGCAGATTTATGTTTGCAGTAGTTGCTATGACAGATTGCGTCTTCGCTAAACATCATGCAAGAAGCTCCTGGCTAGTCTTCCCTTTTGCGGTAAGACAGCTATTTGGGAAATATCCAAAGAAATTTGGCTGCATGTACAGTAAATATCTCCTAGACGGTGCACGTTTAGGAGATATTTACTCCACCTATAGGTAAGTCTTATTATAGGCTTACCTATAGGTAAAACTCAAAGATGGAAGTTTTGCTTCCTCTTTAATGGACTATGTGGAGTTGCAACCTTGTCACCCTCATTTGTGTGCCCCCGGGATTAAAACGGGATGTGTTCATAAGGCCACAGCTGATTACTAACACCGGGCCATACCTACCACAAAAATATGCTCATCTGAGTAGTATGTGCTCCTGAAGGGCTGTGTAAATGAAGCCTCCTCTTTTCTGCATTTAATAGGGTTTTCTGCATTTAATAGGGATGGAGGCACATGTCTAATATGAGCCTCATTTAACCACTTGCCGCCCGCCATATAGCAGAATGACGGCGGCAAAGTGGTTTCAATAACCTGACTGGGCGTTGTATGACGTCCGCAGGATATTGAGCCGCTGTGCACCCATCGTTGTTGCGGGGTGTCACTCTGACACCCCGCAACACCGATCTAGGTAAAGAGTCTCTGACGGAGACTCTTTACCACATGATCAGCCGTGTCCAATCACGGCTGATCACGATGTAAATGGGAAGAGCCGGTGATCGGCTTTTCCTCACTCGCGTCTGACAGAAGAACGCATCTTTGAAGAACCCATCTTTGCAGCCTTTCAGTGCCCATCAGTGTCGCCCATGAGTACCCATCAGTGCTGCATACCAGTGCCCATCAGTGCCGTATGTCGGTGCCACCTCATCAGTGCCGCCTTATCGGTGCCCATCAGTGAAAGAGAAAACTTACTTATTTACAAAATTTTATAACCGAAACAAAAGCAAAGCTTTTTTTATTTTTTTTCAAAATTTTCAGTCTATTTTTATTTAGCAAAAAATAAAAACTGCAGAGGTGATCAAATACCACCAAAAGAAAGCTCTATTCGTGGGAACAAAATGATAAAAATTTAGTTTGGGTACAGCATAGCATGACCGCGCAATTGTCATTCAAACTGCGACAGCACTGAAAGCTGAAAATTGATCTGGTCAGGAAGGTGTATAAGTGCCTGGTATTGAAGTGGTTAAAGTCCCAAACTTTTCCTATGTAAATGAAGCCTAAGCCCCGGTTCACACAGGGGCGGCACGACTTGCAGGTCGCCTCACCGAGGCGACCTGCACATGACTGCCACGGCGACTTGCAAAACGACTTCTGTATAGAAGTCTATGCAAGTCTCCTCAAGTTGCCCCAAAAGAAGTACAGGAACCTTTTTCTAAGTCAGAGCGACTTGTGTCGCTCCTATTAGAACGGTTCCATTGTACAGAACGGGAGGCGACCTTGTCAGGCGGCTAGGTCGGCTGACAAGTCGCCCCTGTGTGAACCGGCAGTAAAGCAGAATTCTAGGTAGCTGGAGATGGAAAGAAAAACACCATTTCACTTGAAGCTTAATTTCAGGCATGGATTTTATTGCATAGTTTACATTGATGCAGCTTGGACCAATGTGAGTATGTATATTCCATACTCCTAGGATCCTTGTGGAAATCATTGCAGTAGTCCCTAGGTTCCGTGCTGAGTAGCTGCCCTCCTGTTTGGTAGTGATGCGCCAAAAGTTATCAACTGAAAAAAATCCGATCATTCTGAACGCGGTGACGTAAAACACGTACGTCGGGACTATAAACGGGGCAGTAGCCAATAGCTTTCATCTCTTTATTCTGAGCATGCGTGGCACTTTGTGCGTCGGATTTGTGTACACACGATCGGAAATTCCGACAACGTATTTTGTTGTCGGAGAATTTTATAGCAAGCTCTCAAACTTTGTGTCGGAAAATCCGACCGTGTGTACAGGGCATATCACTGCAAGCTTACTAACGGGACAAGAGGGTAAGAAGAAAAAAAACCACAATTCTCTGACCTATAATGGTTGTGGTGTTTTGTTTGGGATGTTTTTTTGTGGAAATCTTCCTTTTTAGGATTCCTATGGTTGAGATGCACACGCCACGGTTTCTGTCAGGGGTGGCCATACCCACCACAGGAGTATGCTGATCTGAGTAGTATGTGCCCCTGGACGGCTGTGTAAATGAGGCCTGAAGCTGAATTCCAGGTAGAGGAGGTAAAAAAAACTTTACTCCTTCAGTCCGAGGAAATGAACTGCAGTAAGAGAGGCATTGTTTCACTTCACTAATCCTATTTCCTCTTGAAGTGCAACAGTGCTTCACATTCAGGAAGCATGCTCAGGTTTTGTTAGACAATGTGTAGTTGTGAGCAACATGCTCATACACAATTGGACATCACCTTTGATCACGTTACACAGTCATTGTAGAAATGTAAACCTGTCATGTACTTGGCCAGTTCAAAAATGCATATACAGGGGGTCCCCGGGTTACAAACAAGTTAGGGACTGTAGGTTTGTTCTTAAGTTGAATCTGTTTGTAAGTCGGAACAGGTACATTTTTTTTAAGTCTAGCTCCAGCCAAAAAAAACTGTTTAAGCTTTTTGGATAGCATAGGGAAGGGTTAACACCCCTATAACATTTGTTTTGCTGTCTGTGCCCCTGTTCAGTAGATTTCACCTCACTTTCTGTCCCAATGACCATTGGATTTTGGAAACAAGCCTTGGTGATAAAGCATCAGTGGAGGTACCTTTTCCCCATAATAGCTCTTACAGGAGTGAATTTCCCTTCCTAGGGGTAGATTTCCTCTCACTTCCTGTTGTCTCCCTCCGTTTGTATGTAGGAGTCGTTTGTAAGTCGGATGTTTGTAACTAGGGGACCCCCTGTAGATGTAATGTTCAAAACCTACGTGTTAAAAACACACCAACAGGTTGGAGGTGTTGATTTGGCCTTCAAATTCTCCAGATCTCAATCCAGTCGAGCATTTGTGGCATGTGCTGGAAAAAGTTCAATCCATGGAGGCCCCACCTCGCAACACAATGTGAAGTCTCCGTTCACATTTGGAGTTTTGGGATCTCGGGCTGAATCAGTGCCATTCCTTTTCATTGGCACCTAAAACGCGATGAAGTTTTGCCGTGATTATTGCGCAGCAATCTGCAACATGCGAAGCTTGTTGCCAAAAAAGAAGCTCTAGCTCCTACTCCTTTTTTGGGTGACCAGCTTCGTGCGTTGCGGATTGCTGTATTCGCAAATCGCAGCAAAACCACACTGACTTTTTAGGTGCCATTGAAAATGAATGGAACCCTAACTTGTATTTTGCGATTGCAGTGTTTTTTTTTTTTTTTTTTTTTTTTTTTTTTTTATCCAGGGCAGATTATATGAAAATATATAGAACATTTTATTGTTTCCCCTATAAACCCATCTTTGCCCACCTGAGGCTTCCAGTTGTACCTAATTTGGTGGGTAACCTTATTGGCCAGTAAGGCTAAGAGGAACTTCTAAATGAAAAGTCAAGATTTCTTTATATATTTAGCTGCCTGTATCTGTATTTGCCATGTTTATTTGGCAGGTTTACTTTTAACCACTTCAATACTGGGCACTTTTACCTGCCCAGGCCAATTTTCAGCTTTCAGCGCTTTTGCACTTTGAATGACGATTGCGCGGTCATGCAACACTGTACCCATATGAAGTTTTTTTTTTTTTTTTTTTTTTTTTTTTTTTTTTCCCCCCCAACAAATATTTGGTGGTATTTAATCACTCCTGGGTTTTTTATTTTTTTGCTAAACAAATAAAAAAAAAAGACTTAAAATAAAAAAAAATGTCTTTTCGGTTTATAACATTTTCTAGTCATTTTTCTCCTTCACTGATGGGCACTGCTGAAGTGGCACTAATATGCGGCACAGGTTGGCATCCCTGAAATGGGCATGGGTTAGCATGTTTGGGCATCCCTGGTGGACACCTCCCCGTCAGGAGAGCCTCTGATCTGCTCTCCTCTACTTGCGTCTTGTCAGCGCGAATAGAGGAAAAGCAGATAAACGGAACTTCCTGGTTATGATGCGATGAGCTGATCACATGGTAAAGAGCCTACGTCATAGGCATTTTACCAAGGTCAGGGATGCTGTCACCCACAAGAGGCTTATCCTGGTGGACGTCTTATGACACCCAGTCAGGATAACTGATCCCCCGCCCGGCTGTCATTCAGCTATAGGCCAGGTGGGATGTGGTTAAGCAGCAGTAACATGCAGTGTTTATTAAAAAATAAAAAATCTGAAGCTGGTTGAAGGGATACTGTTTGAGGAGCTACTGTACTTACCCAGTGCTCCAGGATATGGGAGAGCATGTAACTTCCTCCCAATAGCTAGGCTTAAATGGTCAACGGAAAAGTGTCTCTTTAGGCCCCTTTCACATGGCTACGACTTGAAAATCGCAATTTTGCCGCCATTTTCAGGGAATGCCTGTGTAAACTTGAGGTATAAGGACCTCAACTCGCATAAAAGTAGTACAGGGACTACTTTGAAGTTGGTGCGACTTGAAGTCGCACAGATATGAATGGTTATCATTGGGAATCATGAGGTACGACTTGTCATGCGACTCTTATGTCCAAACTCGCAGGAAAAGTCGCACAGGTGTGAAAGGGGCCTAAAGCATTTTCTGTCCCTGAAAAATTCAGTCCTTATCTTTGTACTTTGTTCCAGGTCAGTAACTCAAAATGGTTAGTCATTGGACCAGCTTTACAACCAAGGAATTTGTATTTTCAGAAGGCAGGTTGGCATGGCGGCCTCCATGTTTCATTTATAACCTACAGTACTTTTATTTTCTTTAATAGAGATCTGTACAGAGAAAATGTAAAGCCTTATCCACATACAGAAATAGAAGGGACAATGTGAATTAAACGGTGTGTTTTAGTAACACCTTAATGAGCATTGGCTGTGTCTTCCTACTGGTCAGTGTGCCCTATAGTTGGGGAAGACTAGTCAGGACAGCCCTCCACAGTACAGTAAAGTGTCAGACTTTTCAGATTTCAGCACTACATACAAGTCTCTTGGGTGCTAGAAGAGACTAGAGCTGAGGTGCTTGTATTGTAGCCAGTTCCGTCATATGTCCCTGAACACATACAGCCCTAAACACTTATCACTCGGTACAGAGTCCAGCTGCAACATATTGCAAGCTGTCATAGACTGCAGGCGGTGCATCTGGGTGCTGCCCCTGTGCCACCTGGGTTCATGAAAACGCCAGAATTGGATGCACACAGGCTAAATGCCCAGTGTACATCTGACCTTAAAGTGGTTGTAAAGCCTCAAGATTTTTCACCTTAATGCATTCTATGCATTAACCACTTCCCGTCCGGCTCACGTACATTTACAGTGGCAGGTTGGCTCCCCTGTGCGAATCGCTGTATCTATACTTCGGCTCCATAGGCACGCATGCACCCGCTGCTTGGCAGGGGACCCAATGCGTGTGGCCGGCGGGCACGATGTCCGCCGGCCACCCGCGATTTGAGAGCCAGAATGAGGATTTGTGTATTTAAACACACATACTCGTTCTGACAGAGACAGATATGCTTTTCCTAGTAATTAGGAACAGCGATATGTCTCCTCCTCCCAGTCACTACACTGCCCCCACAGTTGGAAACACTCACGAGGGAACGCATTTAACCCCTTGATCGCCTCCCCTAGTGTTGACCCCTTCCCTGCCAGTGACATTTACACAGTAATCGATGCATTTTTATAGCACTGATCGCTGTATAAATATCAATGGTCCCAAAAAAAGTGTCCGATCTGTCTGCTGCAATGTCGCAGTCCCGCTAAAAATCACAGATTGCTGCCATTACTACTAAGAAAACGAAAACTAAAAATGCTACAAATCTTTCCTCTATTTTCTATAGACACTATAACTTTTGCGTAAACCAATCAATAAACACTTATGGCAAATTTTTTTTTTCTTTAAATATGTATAAAAATACATATTGGCCTAAACTGATGAAGAATTAAAAAAAATAAAATACAATTGGGGATATTTATTATAGCAAAAAGTAAAAAATATTAATTTTCTTTTTAAAAATTATCGCTATTTTTTTTTTTCTAGCGCAAAAAATAAAAATCGCAGAGGTGATCACTCACCACCAAAAGAAAGCTCTATTTGTGGGGAAAAAAAGACATCGATTTTGTTTGGGTACAACATCACATGACCGCGCAATTGCCCGTTAAAGCGACGCAGTGCCATATCGCAAAAAATGGCCTGGTCATTAAGAGGGCAAATCCTTCCGGGGCTGAAGTTTTTTAAGGTGAAAAACCTGTGCTGTAGCACCCCCCAGACACCCCCCCCCCCCCCCACCTTTTTTTTACCTGAGCCTGTCCGTTTCAGCAATGTGCACAAGCGCAGTGGCTCCAGTCGCTGTGTTTCCTCATTGGACAGATTGATGGCAGCAGGAGCCATGGGCTTCCACTGCTGTCAATCAAATCCAGTGACACGGAGGCGGGCCCAGTCCCACTGTCTGTGTCAATGGACACAGCAGCGGGACACGGAGTGAGCCTGCATGGGTACCCCCAGGGATATCGGCTTTCCGTGGGGGCACCTGATGAAGCGGAGGAGCCAGGAGCGCTGGTGGGGCACAGCAGATCAGGGCTTCTCTTTGCAAAACGATTGCACAGGACAGATAAGTAAAGGCATGTTTTGTTTTAATTGGGGGGGAAAAAAAACTGAGGGTTTACAACCCCTTTAGCTGAAAGTTGAATTGTGCACTATACATGTAAATATGTATAGAATAGCCAATACCAATGTAGCGGTTACTGTAAAGTCAGCCTAGTCTGTCTTCCATTTGGAGGCATGAATTGAGTCTTTTTGAGTAAAAACAAATTTGGAAATTATGAGTTGTGCAATATGATTGTAGCAAGGGGTGAATGATCAGTCTCAGAATAGTTTGAGGCACATGATGTTGACTCAGACGTAATAAAAGGAAGCGTCACAATCATGAGATGTCTTTCCTACTTGTCTGGTTAGCAAAGCTTCCCATTCTAGGTAGTTACTGGAGTGACCAAACTATTGCAGAGCAGATGACTGGTCTGAATGTACTATATCTTACTATATATTCGGTCCTTCATTCACTATTATTTAGAACACCTCATAATGCCTTGAGGCGATTTCTTTTCAGTGAGCAAATTTTTTTCTTCCGGTGCAGAAAACATCCAAACATTGTACTGCTGAAGAGGTTGTCTGTTATTGCCTATTCTATTGGCATTCCAGACACATCTAAATTCTAATGTGAATTAAACTTCCATAAATTGAATTTTTTTTTAATGATGGTTCTGATAGCCACACAATAACTTGGAACAAAAATATGGCATTCTGTTTTTTTTTTTGTTTTTTTTGTTTTTTTATGTGGTGGATGTGCAAAAAAAATCAGTCCAGTCCTATCCAGTAATGACTTACATAATGTTGACTAATCATGTTTTAGGCTCGGTACACACTGCTGCAATGGAAAAGTTGTACGACTTTGCCCTGCAACTTCCTTCCGACTTAGATGCTATTTAGGAGCCTATACAAGGGATGGAATCGTGCCCAAGTCGGACTAAAGTAGTGCAGGAAACGCACTCGGACTTTCACACTGAGATTGCAGATGAGGCTTTTCTCAGGCGCTTTGCAGGCACTATTTTTAGCGCTGTAGTGCTTGAAAAACGCCTTCAGTGTGAAAGGGGTCTTAGTGTCTCACTGACACTTCCCTGCGCTGCTCTGCTTATGGGGAGGGGGTCGAGTGCCGACAAGAGGCAAAGTAAATAGGGCAAAGCTATACTAATTTTTAGGTAATGGTATACCTGCAATAATCACCCCTTCTTCTTTCTTTTTTCTGTTCCTCGCCCATGATGGTAACTAAAGGGAACCAGAGTTAATTTTAGATCTCCAATCGTTCATTCCGATATATATATATATATATATATATATATATATATATATATATATATATATATATCTATATCACCCCCACTTAAAATATTCACATTTTGTTGCTTTGCAGCCTGAAATCAATAGTTTTTTTGTTTTATCCAGCTGCATTTACTCAGTGCAACATATAACCCCAACACTTAAAGGGGGGTCATTTTTTGCTATACTCACTGTATTTCCATTTCAGTATCTTTGCAACTTGGCATTTTTATGTACTTGTACTTTTAGACACAGTTCAATAATTGCAGAAGTGACCGTATGAATTATAGTATACAGTAATATGCTGTCTATTTTGCCACGTACTTCAACATAATCTCGTTACACCAGCCTCCTCCTAAATTCTGTTAGCGTTTCTTCAGATAGTTAGAGATTGGGAGGAGTACTGGGGAGGATGACCAACAGCCACGGTTTGAATGGTGACTGACCTGGCTTGGGGAGAGTTGGTATAGATATCAGATGTTGGAAGGTAAAGGGGATTTGGAGGATGACAGACATATGATGGAGGTTTGGCGGACAACTGGGCCAAATTTGCTTGAGGCTTATAGCCCTGGGGGAAGGGGAACAAGGTATGGTAGAGTTTGAGGAAATATATATCCTGAAACGGATACCATATGTTAACATTAATGTGTTCCATCCATGCTCCACCTAAGTCGTGCCCACAACCATTGGGTGGGTCAGCGCCCCCCCCCCCCCCTCCCCAGATCTGCTGGACATACCTGTGTTTGGCTTTTCTGCGTAGTTCGGTGGGCCCCTTCTACTCCTTTTCAGGAACATGTAGGGGTCAACTCCTGAAGTCCCAGAGCTGGCGAGCATTGTCCTCCACTCTCTCTGTGACTGTAGTGAGAGGCCTATTGTGTGTTTGTGGTGTGTTTGTGGTACAATGCAGCCTAATAGATAGAGAAGGGTGCGGCCTTTGGTGGTGGTCTGCACTCCAAGCCCAGGATGGTGCACTCCTTGTCATGTCAGAGGTTTGGAGATGCATCCCAAAGCTTAACCACTTCAATACCCACGTATAGTCAAATGACGGCCACAGGATGGGATCTCCCATCCTGGGTGGCCATCATATGACGTCCTGGGCTTCCCGGCCGTCTAGGGGGCACGCGCGCCGTGTTGCTCGGGACCCGGTGCGTGTGCCCAAAGGCCGCACTGTCCGCCGGGCACCCGCGATTGCCCGTTAACCGAGCAGGACCGTAGATCTGTGTGTGTGTGTAAACACAGATCCACGTCCTGTCAGGTGAGAGGAGAGCGATCTGTGTTCCCAGTACAGAGGAACACCGATCGGTCTCCTCCCCTTGTGAGTCCCCACCCCCCACAGTTAGAATCACTCCCCTAGGAAACACATTTAACCCCTCCTGTCCCCCTAGTGGTTAACCCCTTCCCTGCCTGTCACATACAGTATACAGTAATCAATGCAATTTTATAGCATTGATCGCTGTATAAATTGGAATGGTCCCAAAAATGTGTCAAAAGTGTCCGATGTGTCCGCCATAATGTCGCAGTCATGAGAAAAATCGCAGATAGCCACCATTATAGTAAAAAAAAAAAAAAAAATGAATAAAATTTTTTTAAAAATGCCATAAATCTATCCCGTATTTTGTATTTTGCTTATTGCAAATTTTTTTTTTTTTTTTTTTTTTTTTACCAAACATATGTAGAAGAATACGTATCGGCCTAAACTGAGGAAAAAATTTGTTTGTTTTTTTAAAAAAAATGGGATATTTATTATAGCAAGTATAAAATATTGTGTTTTTTTTTTTTTTTTTTTTTTTTTTCCAAAATTGTCGCTCTTTTGTTTTTATAGCGCAAAAAAATAAAAACCGCAGAGGTGATCAAATACCACCAAAAGAAAGCTCTATTTGTGGGGAAAAAAGGACGTAAATTTTGTTTGGGTACAACGTTGCACGACCGCGCAATTGTCGTTTAAAATGCGACAGCGCTGAAAACTAAAAATTGGTCTGGGAAGGAAGGGGGTGAAAATGCCCTGTATTGAACCGGGTAATTACCAGATGACTAGGATTTAGTTAAATCCTTGGTATAGATACCTTCAAGCGGAACTTCAATCCTTCTTTTTTATTTTTTTTTATTTTTATTTTTTTTATGTTTTAAATCCTCTGCCCTTGTTTTAACTTTGGATAGTAAAACATTTTTTTTTCTGCCAGTAAATACATTATACAGCCCCTTCCTGTTTCTTGTCTGGTCATTAGCCTAGGCTTAAGACATCATGTCTGTCTCTGTCTCTCTCTCTGCCAGGAAGGGAGGAGGGCTGAGTCATAAGAGGGCCAATGAGAGCTGCAGTGATGGATGTGTGTGTCTGTGTAAATCCAGGAGGTGAACAGGCAGCAGCTTCAGCTGCCCACAGTTAAAATGGATGCAGCCAGACTTAGTGGCATATTTGGCAAGTACAGAATCGCAGTATACATAAAATAATATGCAAAGTGGTTGGAGGGAAGCTTCAGAATGGTAAAGATGTTTATTACAAATTATGTAAGCAGACTGCAGTTCCTCTTTCATTATGGTATGATATACCTGATCATTGGCAGTAGTATCAGTAGTGCAAATCTTGAGAGCAGCTACTGGGTCTAATCATGGTAGAGCAGAGCCCCTCACCATTCTGCTGGTGGGCATCTCACTCTGTCTGGTTTTTGTACCACCATTGTATTTTATTTTGCTTTTTGTTTTTTTTTTTTTTTTTAACCAAATGTCTCAACCGCATTTCATGGGACCCAGAAGATTGTGCTAATAGAGGCTTTGGAAGATCAAGCCGTCTTCTGATCCTTAGGCTCCATTCACACTAGCGCGTTTTTTGATGCATTTTTCAGGAATGCATGGGAATTTTTTAACATGGGTCCCTATGGAACATGTTCACATCAATGCCTTTTTGTACCTCTGCATTTTTAGAAAGGGTCAGGGACTTTTTTTCATGCAAAATGCAGCGTTTTGCATGTAATAGAATTCAATAGACCAGCATTAAAAACGCAAGTGCAGCGTTTTTGCAGCGTCTTTTTTTATTTTTTTTTATTTTTTTTTTTTTTTTTAGACTGTATACAGTCTAAAAAAAACTGTAAAAAAAAAATTCAAAACGCTGCTAAAAAACGTGGCAAGCATCACAAAAAAACTCCAAAAACGCTCAAAAGCATCATGTATAGATGTGAATCGAGCCTTAGTGGCCTTGGAACTGAGCTTAACAATGGGGGCAGTAAACAATGGTCTTATCCTGATAACACACTTGCATGTTTTTTTTAGAAATCTTGCTACAACTTTATTTTAACTTGTAAACTTTGATTCCCCCCCCCCAAATAAAAAATATGTTCTCCTTACCTGCTGTGTGGCAATAGTTGCACAGAAAAGTCCCATACCTCCTCTTCCGGGTCCCCTATCGGCGCTCTGTTCCTCCTCTTCTGAGTACCCCCCATAGGAAGCATCTTTGGAGCAGTTGCCGTGTTCATGCAGTTGCTACATCCCATATGACACCAATGGCTGTCTGCACAGGGATGCACGGAACAACTGTGCATCCCTGTGCTGGTAAACATGGCCTTGGAGAGGCATACCTGTGGTATACCCTTTGTGAACAAGGCCTTACTATGTGTTGGTGTGTGTCCCCCCCCCCCCCCCCTACAATTATTTATTTTATTTTTTGAGACAGAAGCTGGTAATTGGAATGTGGGGGGGGTGGGGGGGGGGCTGCTGTACTTTAGTCACAGCAGGGGTATGTGGAGTGCTGCGGGAAGCAGGGGCAGAAATGTCAAAAGCTGGTGGGGGCTACAGTTTGTCAATGGCTCTGATGAGATGGCCAGGTGTAAGCGGAATTAGCAGCGCAAGGGTTAAATTACGGGTTATTCCCTTTTTTAATGGTTTGTTTTTTTTGTTTTTGTTTGTTTTTTTTTGTATTTTGTCTACAGCAAAATTTTTTAAATTGCACCCGGCCTTCATATTTATCTTCATATAAATCACGGTTTTAGCATTTTAAGTCAAAAAAAGAAAAGTCCTGCAAACAGCATCTTTGGAGCAGCTTTTGGGTGTTGAAAAAAGAGCTTCAAAAATGCCCCTCTCCATTGAAAGCGCTGTAAAAACGCCTGAATAGCGCCTATAATCCGCCCGGAGCTGTAGAAAAGTCACATGATCTCATAAAAAGGTAAACATGCAAGCAGAAAAGAGAGCATCTACAACAGGACTGAAATAGTGATGTAGGGAGGTGGGGTTGTTCTTTGACGCCCATGCTTCAATAACGCGTGAAAAAACGCCCGCAGCATTTTAGTAATTTTCCCGCTAGCGCCCCAAAAACGCGGTAATAGCGCTAAGGCTTTTTAGGGCGTTTTTGAAGCGTCTCAGTGTGAAAGGGCTCTAACTGCAGGGGTTCATTTGCTAAAACTGGTACACTCAGAATCTGGTGCAGCTGTGCATGGTAACCAATCAGCTTCCAGGTTTTATTTATCAAAGCTTAATGGAACAAGCCGAAGTTGGAATTTGGTTACTATGCACAGCTGCCACCAGATTCTGTCTGCCCCAGTTTTAGTAAATCACCTCGTGTCTTTTTGTAAAGGCGCCCCCCGCTCACCTGTCCTTCATATCCCCTCTGTACGTTGGTTGTAATCTGCTTTTAACATAGGGATGAACTGAATACCATTTTACTAATGAATTCTTGTGCTTTTTTTTGTTTTTTCTGTTTAGGTCAAAGACCGTGGACCTGAAGCAACACGTAGATTTTTTAACTGGTTCTACTGGAGCATTAACTTGGGTGCAATCGTGTCTCTGTGTGGGATAGCTTATGTTCAACAGAATGTGAGCTTTCTCATAGGATATATTATCCCTGCAGTTTGTATCGGTGTTTCCTTTCTTGTGTTTATCTGTGGACATGCCGTCTTTATTACAAAACCAGCTGATGGAAGTGCCTTCTCCGACATGTTCAGAATATTTGGATACTGCTGCTGTAGGCGGAAACAGTCCGCGGAGAACCCAAGACAAATGTATGTATAGTGTAGCGACTATAGCAATATATGTACATAAAAAAATATATTTATATTTGAAGGATAGTTACAATTTTCAGATGTTTGGAGTTTATTCTGTTAGTGAAGAAAATACTCTGGAATAGAAATAGACATTGTTATGTATTTTTAAAGGGTGCATGTTTTTAGAAGAATATGGCGGCTTCCTTTGATGACCCCCATCTGAAAATGCTCGTTGTCTAGCTCCCTCTCAATGGCCATTGCCCCCCAAACAAACATGCAGCTAGTTAAGTGGAAGGAAATTCAACTCCCAAAGAACAAATGTATTTTGGGTCATTGCCGTAAAAGATTAGTGGAACAGCCAGTCACTAGCTATTGTGTGACAACAGGATCTACAAAAGGAATGCAAATGGTTAACTCATAAGTTTGCTTTCAGATTCCTCTACTTTCCAATATAGCCCACGCAGCAGTCTTTTTGCACATAGGACACGCACCCACTGCTTTTTTTGGCTATTTAAAAATATTCTGCTTTCATTAAAGTAGCTGTAATCCCTAACTAATGACATTTGGTTTGCTAAATCCCTGTAAATGATGATTTTTTTTTTTTTCCCCCTCAAAAAGGGGTTAAAATAATTTAATTCAATTTTCTTTCCCCTTATTTTTTTAAAGGACAAGTTCACCTTTTAGTAACGTGAAATCGGTGAATGAATCTTTGGCAGACTTGCAGTATTGATGAACTGCAAGCGAGCTGATCAGCACGCTTGTATTTCATTCACACTGTTTGCAGCTCAAAATATAATAAAAATATAATAAAAAATAATACATGCACATTCTTTTATATGCAAAAAGATGTGCATTATATATATAGGGGGATGGTTAATGCGCTACCCAAAAGACAATAAAAATTGTGAAAAATGGAAAATAGCTGCTACAATACCATGTGACAAAAAGGGGAAAACAAATGTAGAAATAAATTGCAGCGCTAAAAACACACACAAAAAGTGTAAATGATGAATAAAGTTCAAAAGGGCATATAGACGTAATGTCCTAGGAGGAGCAGATATGTGGTCCAAAGGAACAAAACAGTCCACAGTAAGAATGGATGATCCGTGTACCAATCCTGTCTGCTTCCCAACCTTCTGCTTATATATCATCAATTAAAGCGAGTAGATGGAATACGCTTACCAGAGCAGTTGGATTCTACTGCCATGAGCATAGAATCAATGGAGCTTGGTGCCACCCAGGGCGAAGTGGTGAAATGTTGGAGGCAAGGGTAGAGCCTCTACCGGACCGGGACGTCCTCTCTCTCTCAGCAGGAGCGGAGCCGGAAATGGGTTCGGGAAAACGTGGTAGTTTCTCAGTTCTCCAGAGTATGTGGAAAGAAGAAGAAATGCTCCCACATAGTATAACTTCTGGGTGTTTTTTATTTTTAAAAAACCACGATACATATAAAAATTGTGATCACAAAGATAAAATGACAAGCAGTGTATGGGGTCTGTAAAAAGCCCTGCATGCCCCTGTTGAAGGTCATTGGACCGAAACGCGCAGGGCGGCTTTTTACAGACCCCATACACTGCTTGTCATTTTATCTTTGTGATCACAATTTTTATATGTATCGTGGTTTTTTTAAAAAACTGAGAAACTACCACGTTTTCCCGAACCCATTTCCGGCTCCGCTCCTGCTGAGAGAGAGAGGACGTCCCGGTCCGGTAGAGGCTCTACCCTTGCCTCCAACATTTCACCACTTCGCCCTGGGTGGCACCAAGCTCCATTGATTCTATGCTCATGGCAGTAGAATCCAACTGCTCTGGTAAGCGTATTCCATCTACTCGCTTTAATTGATGATATATAAGCAGAAGGTTGGGAAGCAGACAGGATTGGTACACGGATCATCCATTCTTACTGTGGACTGTTTTGTTCCTTTGGACCACATATCTGCTCCTCCTAGGACATTACGTCTATATGCCCTTTTGAACTTTATTCATCATTTACACTTTTTGTGTGTGTTTTTAGCGCTGCAATTTATTTCTATATATATATATATATATATATATATATATATATATATATATATATATATATATATATATATATATATATATATATATATATATATATATATATATATATATATATATATATATATATATATATATAAAAACACGCAGAAATGTAGATGGCTAAACTAACCACAATGTTGTCATGTTAACCAATGCAAACTGTAGCTACTAATATTGGTCTTTGCATTTTGGGTTTTAATTACCTCTGATCATTAAGGGGTTAATCTATTTTGTTTTCTGTTTAACAGGAGGAAGGAAACTGTAGCATGCTTGTAATACTCACTGTGGAACCTAAGGGGTTAATCCTCCACATTGTGTAATCCTGTCTTTTCTGATACTCTCCTTTTTCCACAGTCTCCAATCCATCTCCTAATAATACAGAGCCTTGGGGCACTCTGCACATGCTCAGTTTGGTGTGTATTGCTAA